>CM057338.1:662929909-664129909 GCA_030015575.1 Agapanthus africanus
GGGTTATGCAATGCGCCCGCTACCTTCCAGCGGTGTATGATGGGAATTTTCTCAGACATGGTGGAGAAATTTCTGGAGATTTTCATGGATGACTTCTCCATTTTCGGCGACTCCTTTGACGAGTGTTTGCTGCATCTTGACGCTGTCCTTACACGATGTAAGGACAAGAATCTCACTTTGAACTGGGAGAAATGCCACTTCATGGTGCGTGAAGGTATTGTCTTAGGACATATCATCTCGCAAAATGGCATAGAGGTTGACAAAGCAAAGATTGAGGTCATTTCCAATCTGCCTCCTCCCCGATGCGTCAGAGATATCCGAGCCTTCCTTGGCCATGCCGGTTTTTATAGACGGTTTATCAAGGACTTTAGCAAGATTGCTAGGCCCTTGACGCTTTTACTGGCCAAGGACACGCCTTTCGACTTCAACTCGAACTGTGTGACTGCATTCGAGTCACTAAAACGCTCACTTACTTCTGCTCCCGTTCTTTCTTCTCCTGACTGGACGCACCCATTCGAGATTATGTACGATGCATCCGACTTTGCCATCGGTGCTGTCCTTGGACAGCACATCAACAAGATGCCGCACGTAATCTATTACGCGAGCCGGACCCTGAACGACGCACAACTCAATTATACAACGACTGAGAAGGAATTCTTAGCTGTTGTATTTGCTCTAGAAAAGTTCAGGCCCTACCTCATCGGCTCTCCAGTCATTGTCTACACGGACCATTCAGCTCTGCGCCATCTTTTTGCGAAGAAAGATGCAAAATCTCGGTTAATCCGTTGGATCCTCTTGCTTCAAGAGTTTGACCTTGTCATTAAGGACAAACGAGGATGTGAAAACGTGGTTGCCGACCATCTCTCACGACTTCCTTCTTCGCCTTCGCTTCCAATTCCGATCAATGACGTTTTCCCGGATGAACAGCTCTTGGCAGTATCTTGCGAACCCTGGTTCGCAGATATTGTGAACTATTTGGCCACGGGATTGCTACCGACCGAATGGTCAAGTCAGGACAGACTTCGCTTCTTATCCCAAGTAAAACACTTTTACTGGGATGAACCCTACTTGTTCAAGTACTGTCCCGACCAGATTATTCGTCGGTGTGTCCCTGATGAGGAATTCAAGAGTGTGCTGTCATTTTGCCACGATCAAGCGTGTGGCGGGCATTTTGGGCCCAGAAAGACGGCTGAGAAGATCTTGCAATGTGGTTTCTACTGGCCACAACTTTTCAAAGACGCTCACGACTATTGCAAGACTTGCTCCCGGTGCCAACACATGGGCCGGATATCCCGGAGGAATGAGATGCCGCTCCAACCGATCTTGGTTGTGGAGATTTTCGATGTTTGGGGGATAGACTTCATGGGGCCGTTTCCCAGCTCTTTTGGGAACTTGTACATTCTTCTAGCTGTTGATTACGTCTCTAAATGGGTCGAGGCTGTGCCCAGCCGAACTAACGACAACAAGGTTGTCGTTAGGTTCCTTAAAGAAAACATTTTCTCACGGTTTGGGCACCCCCGAGCGATCATTAGCGACAATGGAAGTCATTTCTGCAATAGGACTTTCGAGGCCTTGATGCGGAAATACTCCATTAATCATAAGCTTTCTACGCCCTACCACCCCCAAACCTGCAGGCAGGCCGAAGTTTCAAATCGGCAAATCAAGCAGATACTGGAGAAAACGGTCTCCAAGAACCGTAAGGATTGGTCTTTGAAACTCACTGATGCCCTTTGGGCATTTAGAACCGCTTATAAGACCGACCTTGGCATGTCTCCCTATCGGCTTGTGTACGGAAAAGCCTGCCACCTTCCTGTCGAAATCGAGCATCGCGCGTTTTGGGCGATAAAGGAGCTGAATCTGTCTCTGGAGGACGCGGGCAGCCATCGGAAGCTGCAGCTGAACGAACTGAGCGAGCTTAGGGATGAGGCTTACGACAACGCGGTTGTCGTTAAGAATCGAACGAAGGTGTTTCATGATAAACACCTTGTGCGCAAAACCTTCGTACCTGGTCAGCAGGTACTTCTTTACGACACCCGACTTCACTTCCATCCTGGAAAGCTCCGATCTCGCTGGAAAGGGCCGTATTTTGTGCGGACTGTGTATCCACAGGGCGCTGTGGATTTGGAAAATCCAAAGGACGGTTCACTCTTCAAAGTGAACGGACACCGATGCAAACCGTACCTTAGCGCCGAACCAACAGAGGAGCTCCTGTTCTTACAGGAGCCGGTTTACCTTGCTTGATCTTCCTCTGCCTACCTCCAAACTTCGGTTATCCAGCCAAGAACAGTGGACACTGTTCCATATAAGTTTGGGGGTATGTACAAACCATTTTGTTTATATTTGTGTATATTCTTTTTCTTTTCTTTCAAAAACAAATAAAACTTGTGTATCGCTAACCAACAATTTTGAACCTTCAAACTACTCTCTTCATGCAATGACAGTGAGGACACTGTCCAGTTTAAGTTTGGGGGTACGCTCGGTACGCATTTCTTACCTTCGCATTCATATGTATATTTTGCATCTGCATATTTAAATCCATAAAATCCATAAAAATTTGAAAATTTTCTAAAAAATATAAAAACTTTTTTGTCAAGTTAGCTTGTGGAAGAACTCTGATTCAACATTCGACGGTTTTTGTTTGATAAAATAGGAATAACTAGATCTTATGTTTGGATTTTGAAAACCTGAAAGATAACTCTCCTTTGAAGTTAACTATAGCTGATATACGTCTTTACATCACACTACACGTGTCGTGAGTTTTGGGAATTAGATGACAAGTCTTTCATGTTCAAACTTTTAAACAGATAAATGATTTTCTGAGAATCAAATAGGTTTGTTCTGAAATAAGTAATGACAAGAATAGTTTATGAAGTAAAGCGAATATGAAGGAATGTTATTGATGCCGTAATAGGAGCTAAGTCTGAAAAATAACCCATCTAAAACTTGATTGGAATGATTACACACCAAACCCACTAGACACGTCTTTTATCCAAAAAAAAAAAAAATATTTGAACTGCCGGTTATATCTCCGTTCGTATTAAATCATCTGATTTTCACGCCAAACTGTCTTTTGTTTTTGGACCTAGGTAACTTGAGTAATTAAGTCCGCTGGGGTGTTTCTACACCTAATGCCCTAAAACCAACTGGTTTGGGTGCATTGGCCCAAAGCTCGCTAAGAAGCCTAGAAAGTCCAGTTTAAAACAAAGTCAAGCAAATGTTCTCTCCGAGTTAAAATTCCTAACGGTTCTTTGTGTGAGAATAATCTTGATAAAAGACAGGCTTTTAAAAAAAAATTTTAACGGAGATATGAAGGTTTTACTCTTTGATAAAGACTATTGCACGTTCACAGTGGTGTGTATGAAATGAAAACAAGAAAAAGGTGGAGTGAAAAATACGACTTAGTTTCCTGTTAAGGAAGATAGAAATTCTGAAGTTGAAACCTTACTGCAAAACGAAACTTGAAAAATGCTTAACTCATTATAAAACTTATGTGATCCTTTTAAAATTGTTATCTGGGCTTTATTGTGCGACATGATGACTCTAATCGATCCTTCTGGAACTTAACGACACTATCCGCACTGCACGTAAAGACATATAAAATTTGTAGTTAAATAAGATGTGAGGTGTGAAAAATAAAGGTTCGATGGTCTAGACTTAGGATTATAGAATTGTTATTTTCTAAAACAAAAACTTTAGGGTTTGAATCTTAGTTATTTTACAAAACCAACTTGACCGGATTTTGTGGGTAGTATCCGCTGAAAACCCTCAGGAGACAACACTCCTCCTACTAGGGACACCTAGAGGTTTAACGGCTTGTTGCACATGCTCAGTGCAATCGCGTTCCCTGCGAAAGTGAGGTTAGGAAATTTTTTGTGAATAAATGGACTTTGCTCGGGACGAGCAAATGATAAGTTTGGGGGTATTTGTTCATATCAGATTTTTGCATTTTCATACCGCCCAATTTTTATCACATTGCATATCCGTAGATACTCTTGAGCCGTGTTTGCTAGTCAATTGCAGGATACAGGTTCTCGGTTCCAAAACGGTGAAATTCATGGAAAACACGACAAAATCCGGGTTCCTGCCAACCACAGATAAAAACACGGTCTCTGCTCTTCATCCGTATGTTGCCAGATATCAATAGGAAGACAAAAGATCAAATCAATGTCATTCTCATGCACAAGGCTCAATGGTAGCACAAAATCCAAGAGATCTACGCGGAGCTCGAGGCAAATCATGACAAAATCTTGATAAAAAGTCCACCTTTCCCTCAACAGAATTCTGGAAAATTCGTGGAGCAATTATAAGAAAATACATATACCATAATAATGTAGACAACAGATCAGGCCAGCACCAAAAATTGGGGGGCCCAATTCAATCATAAGGCCGCGGATCCGCGGCCAAAGTGGGGTCCAGGCCGCGGATCCGCGGCAATATAGTGGCGGCAGTTGAAGACTTTTGGGGGGTTTTTTGGTCTTTTTGTTTAGGTTCTGGTGGTTGCCCTAGGGTTTCATTCTCTGGCCTATAAATAGCCCAGAAGTTTGTGAAGGAAGGGGTCCAATTCTTGTATCTCTTTTTGCTAGGTTTTAGTTACATGTTCTTCTTCCTCTTCTCACCTCTTCTCCATTAAACTTGTAAGTGAGCTTTTGAGTGAAGAGTGATGAATAAAGAAGACCATTTTATATCATGCTTGTCTCTTTCTTTTACTTGTTGTAATGTGTTGTAATTTCAATTGTTAAGTAGTTGTTGTTATTTCCTTGTTATTTCTTTCTTCTCTTTTTTCTTTATCCTTACATACGACAATGATACTTACGCTTGATCCTCGCCAAGGTGAGGTCGCAAACAGTTAGTCGTATTCTTCTAATCTCTTTCTTTCTATCTTCCTCTTTTGTGTTGTTTTATTTTTCCGTATTATGAAGTGTGAGTAGTTCTATACTTGTTAGGGTAGGATAAGGGAAGTTTGAGAGAAGGAAATCTCTCTCACTCTTTCCTTGCCCAACAGCTTAAATCAACTCCCGTTAACCCAACCACAATCCGCTCCTTACGGCACCCTATCCTACATGATAGCGGTGATTCCGTAGTGAGACCGGTTGTGGTTGAATTAACCGGAGGTTATGGATAAGAGCCAAGAACAGACGGACAAGCACCAAAAGGAAGGACTATGCGTTGGAAAGCCTAGCTTATACTCGCAAGTTCCTTCCTAGTCGTGCTAATCCCCGTTGTTGCCGATTACCGTAACACCGATATTAAGTGGGGCAACGAAAGATGTGGAGACTCCTAACTCAAACTAACCTAATCCTAACCCTAACAAGCTCTCTTTAAATATCATCTCAACACTTAGATAACTACAAACAAAATCTGAACAACCGGACTTAACTCGTCGAAAAACACATAGAAAAAGATTCCCATCTCCCTGCGGACGACCCGTACTCAACCGGCTAGCTACATGCGAAACCGTCTTGATTGCGGTATTTAGAACTAAACTTGACACGCTCGTATCCTAACAATCATGCATCTGTAGATATTGACCCACACACGTCGCTGTGTATGAGTCCTAAGAGCTCACTCGCTCTTGCTCCGTGTCCAGTGAACGGAGTCTTTGTCATCTTTCCTATGAGACAAGATTGACAAGTTGCATAAGAGTGATATTCGAACGGATCCAAATATCCCTCTCTATGTAACTTCGACAACCGTATTTCATTGATGTGACACTATCTACAATGCCATAAAAAAGCCTTATTTAATTCTGGAGACTTTCTTTTAAGTGTGTTCTTGACGTTGAAAACCTGAGCTTTATTTAACACGTATATACCGTCTTCTAGTGTACCAGACCCAATCAGACTTTGATTTAGGTGGATGTGGACCACATCGCTTACATATTAGACTAGGTACACACAAACAGTTACGTAGAATCAATATCTGCCCACTTGTCAATCCTAGGTGATATTCCTTACGGATACAGCGTCCACGCTCATTCCGTTAGCAACCCAGAGAGTCATATAACCTGGCCTGATAACTTTACGATTTTTAAAAGATTATAATGAATTACAGATATGAGATCCTGATCCGGTATCTAGTACCTAGGAAGTAGAGTTAATTGACAGACTTTTTTCAATCACAAACACACCCAAAGTCGAAGCCACAACGTGCTTCAGATCTTGGATTTTGGCTTTCTAAGCCCTGCCTTCTGCCAATGATCTTTCCCGTGACAATAGGAACATCCCTCCTTCCCTACTGTTAATCCCGAAACTTTTGCCCTGCCCTTTCCTTCTCCCTTACAGACACCGTCTATTGGCTTTATAGAGGTCTTCTTCTACTCACCCTTATCTTTCGTCTTGGATCCAGAAGAGGAAGATTCCCTAATATGCCGAGCGGGTGTCTTTCTGGTTTCCTTCAGAGTGCCCTCAACTGGAAGTATAACTTTCTTCCCCTGGGCGTAAGTAGGAGGTAGGTGATGTAGAATTAAGTCAGTACATGACTCGTTCTCCAACGTCGTCTCCAATTCCGTGAGCTCATCAATATAGCTGATCAATGTAGGGACGTAGTCCCCTATAGATGACCCGACAGCCAACCTCGCTTGAAGTAATTCTTTTGAGGTCTTATATCTTGCGATACGAGATTGATCTCTATATAAATATTTATTTATGGAGGAAGATGGAAACTAAGTCCAACTTCTCGTGCTGTCTCTGGTATAAAACATCAACTGTGGCCAACATGAAGCACTTGGCATTCACACTATCTTTTTTCCTTGTCTTATGGATATTAACATCCTTGACGGTGGAAACTGGACCTGGGACAGCGGGGGCTTGAGTAGTAATGAGGTGTTCCAGCTTGTCCTAGGTAATGTATATCTTGACAAACTTTTGCCAGTCAATATAGTATAACTCAGTCATTTTATTATTCAACTGTACCTAAATCTGGTCTCCTGGTCGCTGCAATTAGGAGCGGGAGAAGAAAACACTCAGCATGATGCACTTAGAATTTTATATTTGTTTTTAATTTATCTCAACAGGATGGCTCCCACTTTTTCTCGAATCCTTCCTCAATCCATAAAAGAAGAATTAGTCAAGATTAATCTTACCGTACAATACTTGCTTAACCTTTCAGCCAGGCTAGTGTCGGTACTTCGAGGGTGTTTTTACAACGCTTTCGCGAAGCTCCTTAAATAAATAACCTCTTTTCCATGGAGACGTAGTGCCGCTAACACTGTTCTAGACACCTACTTGGTTTATAGCATTGATCGTTAAGTGAAAAATCTTACGAGGAGTAGCGGATACTCACAGTAGGATCGGGATCCAAATGTCATTGTGTGATAATCTTCAAGGAATCCTACCAACATTATCACACTCTAAATTGTATGCTGCACTAGCAAGTTTCAGTTTCTTTAGAAACTCCCGATGTCGATTTTTGCCCCAAGCTCTTATAACCAAGACGAAGGGGAACATATCATAAGTCACATGTGATGTTCAACCCGTCATTGTCTAGGTTAATTTGAACCCACACATACATACCGTTGATGAAGGCCAAAATAGTAGTGTGACTGTCCTAAACCAACGCATCTATCTATGCTACAGATGAATATCCAACAGCTACCAATCGTTATGCCTTGGCAAAGATCAAAATACATAGCTTGAATACTACTGAATATTCAACTAAAATGACGGAGGCCTACGAATGGTTTTGGCGAAACCGTGAACGTAGTGAACTTGATATAATCGAAGGAACCTGATAGCTTTTCTAAAAGGAGTGGTTTATGCTCCGAATTTAAAAGTCTCATTTTTTGAAAAAACCGAGTTGTTTTGAAATTTTTTCCAACGATTCAGCACTGGTTTGTTTGCTTTACATTAATGTAATGCAGTCCCATCAATTACACTTATCATCACAGAAAGAAACGAAAATATGACGTACGCTTATGCCATCCGCATTCGCCACTAGCCCCCGTCTTACACCTTTAGGTTACTTAACTAACGCCAGAGCTGGGGGCTGGAGTAGCGTCGATGCAAAACAAAAGCAACGTCTATTATATAGCATATATATAACAACCATTCGTCTCACGCAATAATAGGAATTCCAGATCACAGAAGAACGTATTAGATATAATAGAATATCCATGTTTCGTTTAAGCCTGTAACGAAAGACGGATTCCACGGTCGTGATGAATAGCCAAACCCCACACCAGACCCTTACGGGTGCGTAAAAATACCCGCCAAACACTCGAAGCGAAGCAACCTCTCACAGTAAAATGAGTAGACCACTCAGAACTTCAATATACCCGGTAGTTTGGGCACCATAACTTGGGTCTATCCTAGAAGCAGAAAACAGTAAAAGAAATAATACATCGGTGGCTACAAGCTCAACCCAGATGTGCCCCGCAAAATACTATTACATCACTTTACAATTTACATCGAATTAAAGAGTGAAAGCACTCATCACACATCCCTCGGCTATTCATCCATGACGATCTAATAAGTTCGTATATACAAACCATAAGAACAGCAACACAGATATATGCAACCCCGACTAATCGACGTATAACAATTAGTCGACGTTTCGAAATACATATATCACAACTTGAAGCTTTAAACGGTGTTAAAAGTGCGACTTAGAAACACTCCGTATTGCCAGAGTAATAAAATAACAATATATCCAAAATTAGCAAAAACAAACAACACCTGAGACCTTAGATCCAAGCAACTAGAACACAGACCAAAATACAAAGAATTCCACCAAAATAAAAAATGTGACGCTAGTTTTTTTTGTGCATGAGGCCGGTCCATTTCAGGTGGAATTGCTTAATTTTTTGTGTGTGTTCATATCACAAGAAGTAGAGTATTCTGCAATTCTTTAAAAAAATTTAGAAGCTCGGAAAAATTTGACACAAACTTGGAGTTTAGGTTTCGTGTTTCGGAGTTATTTTGGTTTCAAAGTTTTACACTTCGTCTAAACAGTTAGCTAAGGTTTAGTTAGGCTCTGATACAATTGAAAATCGATGTCGCGCACCCCGAGTGTTCACGGGGAGGCGAAATATGAAAAAAACAATTGTTCAAAGCTCGCAACATCGACTTGAACTCCAGGATCGATACTAAAGCCTAACTAGCTAACTTGCAATGAGGTTTAACTACTCGGATGAAAGTTATATCTCTTGATACCAAGTACTTCAGGTCTTCATCGCTATCCTCCACCTCATCATCAGCTCCGAGGATCAAAAACAGATCGAGAAACCTCGACGGCCTCCTCGAGTCAAAGACGATCCACCCGAAAGTCTATTGTCCGAGCTCCTACCTTAAATCAGAGGTAACTACGGCTTCTAGTTCGCTAAACTAGAAGTCCTAGATGGTGTAGAGTAAGAAGATGGAGTAGTTTGTCTCTTGTAACCTTAGGCTTCTCAACACATGAGAGCTTTAGGGTTTATAAGAAGAAGAAGATCATTTGAAAAAAAGCTAATGAAGAATGAGCTTAGAAAAGAGATGGCTCAAGAATAGAATAATCAAGCATACTAAATAATTAAGGAGATAAATATAACTTCAAAATAACAAGCACGCTTGAAAATATCTAAGTGGTGAGTCATGCTTAATCTTTTTTCCACCTCTACTTCATTTCCTACGCCTCATTTAAATTTAAATCCATAAAGAAAATGAAACCCTAATGAGAAATCTCCTTCTAGATGCTTTCCCGAGAAATTACGAGAATGCCCCTCATCCGTATATACATATCCGCATCCGCATTCTGAAGAATACAAATACAAAGAGACGAAAATAATCCATCAATATAATACTAGGATCCGGCTTAAACCGAACCCCACTAGTATTATCCACCCGATCATCATACGTGCACAAGTACATGTAAGTGATCGAAACCCTGCCGTAAAACCAAATGGCCTATACACCTTTTGCCTGGTGCAGGGAAACTGTAACATTTCAGAAAAATAAAATATTATTTTTGGGAATTTTTATAATTAAATAATAAATATTATGAAGATTTTAATAATGTGGTGTAATTAAATAACGATAAAGTGGAAAATATTTGGGAAATTATAGGAACATCTGAAATGATGGTGTTTTATATGATTTAAGCAAATTATAAATTCTTTATGATTACTTATATTCGATTTTTACGGTAATCGCGATTAAATATCACTAATCGTGCATTAAACTTTTTTTGTGCATATGGCATGCACCAAGTCATTTTTCACATTTGCTACATTTTCCTTCCATGGATTTTCTTTTTCCTCGTGCATGGTTTGTTTTTAAAGAGAGAAGAAAAGAAAAGAAAAGAAAAGAAAAGTAAAAGGAAAAGGGATTAAAATATAGAGTATGGGCAAGAGAGAGAAAGGTGAGAGAGGTGAGGGGTCTTGACCATTCTCCCATTGCTTCCATCCATCATTTCCTTCTTCGTTTTTGCCTCTCCCACTCCCATGGCTGCCTTCTCCCCCTCCTCCACAAAACCCTCACAAACACCCTCATTCCCTCATCAAAACTTCATCCCCCTTTCATTAAAATAATGCACAAGCTCCCTACAAACACTTTGGACCAAGAAAAATTGGATTTTGAAGACTTGGGGCAACTCAAGAAATTTCTTGAGTTGCCAAATGAGGTATTTTCTTCACCATTAGCATCGTATTTCATTCACTTTAGTATCCATGCTTGTTTAGAAGTGTTATAGTGATGTTTAGTGAGGTTAGAAAATTCCAAGTTAGGGTTTTAAAGAATTCATGAATTGAGATAGTGTAATTAAGTTAGTTGTGACCTTAAGCCCCCCTTTAGTGATAGTACATTAAAACTAAACCTGAGACTTAACCCCAAATGCAAACTATGAAATTCTGCCGATATTAGATTTTGTGGAAATTGTGAGGATTAATAGAGATCTGCTATTGTAGGGTTACTAGGCACACTAAGGAGGCTCTACAAAGCATCGACCATGCCGGATTAAAATTTTAGCATGCCTAACAACCCGAAGCAAGATTGTTAACTAGAGATTAGGCGAAAACAATGCAAGTAAATCACAATTAACCCTAATTGAATACGAAATACAACCATTGTAGATCGGTCCTTCACTTCAAAAGCTCCGTGATGTAGTCCCTTCGCTGCGATCATCGGCTCCTGGACTCTCAGACGGCTCCATGAGAAAATTGCAACGGGATCGCTTGAAGTCTTCGGTGCCGAAGATGATCTCCGTCGAGGGAATACAGTCTCAAGCTTCTACCTCACTAACGATAGAATTAGTGAAGCAAACACCCTAAACTAAAGTGCTAGTCTAGTTGATGATGGTGAGATAAGAAGTGGGTACTCTTTAGATTTTTATTTCTCATTTTGGATCTCTCTCTTTTTCAAACCCTACAATGAGATTGAAGGAGGAAGAAGAAGAGCTCAAAATGAGAATGAGAAATTATCAAGTGAGAGAGAGCTAACCATGGTGAGTTAGTATCATATACTAACACATGTAGAGACATTACCATAGGTTAATTATAGTGGTTAGGTTTACTAATATCTTAAGTAAAACAAAACTAGTGGACTAAGTCAAATGCAAAGATAAGCTTCATGAAACTTCATGCATGTGTGCTTTATCTACTAATTTTGTATTTACTTTATATATTAAAAACCTAATACTGTAATAAGTATGGTATAAGTCTTATACTCCCATGATTTTTGTATCAACGACCATGATACAAAATTTGTACACAAAAATAAATATATATCACATATATATTAACTTGTGCATAAGTGAGAAAAACAAATGCTTAAAGTGAACCAATGTTAGTTAATGTAAATTACTATATCATATATATACAATTATACACTAAATTATTAAATCAACACTTGACTTAATAATCCGGTTATATTGCATACAACCGACTAACATTCAATGTATCGACTTATCGAATCAACCCTTGACTCGATAACTTGGTTATATCGCATATAACCGATCGACACAAACAACGCGAGAATGGAATACGGTATCACATACACGCATTATTCTCGGTCCCGCACAAATCACATATGCGCTCCTATCTCGTTTTGCCTGAGCCAGTACAACCTCTATATAGGACTCTAAAGACTCGTCAATACGACGGCAGTAGGTGATGATCATATCAAGCACCCACAAGCCGTCAGCGGTACTAGCTGGACGTAACGGCTATCCGGGTATTGAGCGATCAGAAGATCAGCAAGCAAGCCCGCTCCAACTCCTGCAAAAATCCTGACAGTGACACTACCGTACAGTCCGGTCTCCTCGTCTGATATGTCGCATATCAAGTCTAGGGGTGGTAAACGTCAGACCCCAATAACCGATAAGTCGTGCCGATATGAGGCTCATAACGGGTCGAGAAACTTCTGGTAATGCTTACCAGTATATCTTTAAACCAGCCCTGGCCAGGGACTTCCCTGTTATGGCCAATCGAGCACAGCGCAACATCAACCCCCATTACCGGGAGAGACGAAACCCCTCCTATCGCTTATTTCCTCAATGTGACTCGGGACTGTACCCAAAAACCACCGTTTTGCACGCCCTCTTGGTCGTGGTAAGGTGGAAATCAAAGCATAGTGGGAATCATACAAGACTCTATGACGATCTCGGGTCTACAGACTACCCTGTACCAGTGTCACCAGAGAACTGCCATCTGACGTAAGGTATAATACCATCTTGGAGTTCTCGGCGAGTCCGTCCAGTGTACCCAGTCTCCACTGAGCACCCGTATATCATCTCTGATGTAAAACATCAATGGATATGGGATCATCCATTGCCCATCTGTATGGGTCGAGAAGGTATACGCTAGTCTACACTGGTATATCGATGCCCCGTTTCGATACACCCCCGACTAGGGACCTTGAAGGATGTACTTATGGACTACCATGTCCCCACTAGTATGATCAGTATCATAGTTCAGGTAGTCAAGTACACATCCTAAGGGCTTTACCAACATGTAACAGAGAGACAATCAGTATACAAGTTAAGGTAAAGAGTAACCAGATAGCATACTATCATGTCGAGCAAGAAAGTCCTCCCTATATTTGTCCAAGCATCCACTACAATATACATCCTATGTATAGTAATGGCCTCTAGGGCATACATATAACTAACAATCTCCCACTTGCACTAAGGCCATCTGATAACAGTGGTTGAAGTATCCCATACTCAACCATTCCAAAACTAGTCTCTCTCTGGGAAAAGGCCTTCGTGAGTGGATCCGCCGTGTTGTCCTTTAAGTCTTCCCTCCTTACCTCGATCCCCTTGAGATCAACCATCTCCATGATCAGGTGACACTGCCTTAGAATATGTCTGGATCACTGATGGGACGGGGGTTCCTTGGCATAAGCCACAACTCCATTGTCACACAATGGTAGGAACGAAGTTCATCTCATGAACTTATATACATCCAGACTGCCTCTTTGGTAGCATCTTAAGTAGCGATGTATCCAGCCTTTATCATCTAGTATGCCACGGCATATAGCTTGGAACTCTTCCAACATACCGTCCCTTTACTAAGGGTAAAGACAATGCCTGTGACTGACATTCAGTCGTCCTTATCACCCCGGAACACATCCAGTGATTCTCCCCAGAATCGATTGATACATGCTCACTTCATCTAGTGAGTATCCTAACATCCAATTAGATCTATCTTATAGATCCAAAACCCAGGATTTAGGAGGTTTCATTTTGATCCTATATGGAGAATCATTGTGATAAGCGGAGATTGACCGAGCGTAGCATAGGAAACTCCTTCCCTATCTAGAGTATGTCATCCACGTACTCTATGAGTATCACCACCATAATCTCTACTTCCTTTTCCTTTAAACAAGGTTCATCTACCATTTTGATGATGTCAAACTCTTTGACTAACACATCAAAACAGACATTCCAACTCCGCGATGCCTGCTTTATCTCATAAAACATCTTGCACACGTTTCCGCTGCTCCCACTGTCTACGAGGCCCTCTGGCTGTGTACTTATAGACGCACTCTTTTAAAACATCATATAGAAAAGCAGTCATGGCACTCAACCGCCAGATATCGTAGTCATGGTATGTAACCGTGGCAAATAGGATCTGGATGGACTTAAGCATAGCTTCTTAGAAAAGGTTTCATCATAATCCATACCTGGTCAATGATGCAAACCTTTAACAAGTCTAGCTTTGAAAGTCTCAACTTTTCCATGTACACCAAGTAATCTTCTCAAGATATACTTGCTCCTGATGGGGATTTAACCCTTCATATAAGGCAACCAAAGTCCATACTTTGTTGGTGTATAAGGATTCCATCTCAGATCGATAAGCATTCAGCCATTCTTACAGAGTCCTACTCCTGATGGCCAGCTCAAAACTAGTTGGGTCATCATCTCATGATGCAATCCTCGCTCCCACTGTCATAGAGAAACGAAAGTATCTCTCAGGTGGGTGAGGAACCCTACTAGATCGGCGGAGAGGCTGAGGTTCGTTGGTTGCTATTGAATCCTTTGGTTCTACCAAATCATCAGCTGCTGTTTGTATAGCTGGAACTGCTTTCAGTTCTACCTCATGTCCACTAATTTCTTCACAAGAAATTCCCTTTCACAAAGGTGGCATGTTGAGAAACAAAACATTTTTGTTCCTCGGTTTGGTAGAAGATATTCCCTTGCTAATGCTTAGGATATCCAACAAACTTCTACAGAACTGACTTTGCCTCGAGCTTGTCCGGATTTTGCTTTTTAGATATGGGTCGGACATCCCCAAATCTTAACAAACCTAAGATATGGGCACTTCCCAATCCATATCTTATATGAAGTGGTAGGCAACTGATTTGATCGGAACCCTTATTCAATAGGTATGAAACTTCTCTAGTGCATAACTCCCAAAAGGAAAAAGGTAACTCAGTAGTACTCATCATAGAGCACACCTTATCATATAGGGTGTGAGTGCTCCGCCCCGATACACCTAGGTGCTGTGGTGTATTCGGAGGAGTAATGCTGAGAGAGAATCTCATTCTCCTTTAGAGTAATCCAGGAATTCCGTACTCAGGTATTCTCATCCTTGATCGCATCAAAGGACATAATACTTATTTCCATTTTGGTTCTCTACTTCAAACTTATATTCTGTGAATATCTCAAAAGGTTTGGACTTGTGCTTTAACAGGAACATGTGTCTGAATCTTGAAAGATTATCAGAGAATGTAATGAAGTACAAAGAACCGGTCTTGGCATGTATAGACAAGGGACCTTCATACATCAACATCTATCATCCCAAGAGTTCATTAACTCTTTCTCTGTTTAAAAAAATAGAGCTGTGGTCATCTTATCTTTGTGACATGACCGATAAGTTTTCACAAGATGTAAATTCAAACAGATTTAAATATGCATCTATGTGCAACTTAGCTAGTCGGGTCGCATTGATATGACCTAGTCTACAATACCTCAAGAAGGATCCGTTCATTTCTAAACTCTTCCTCTTGTGTGTGTTCCGTATAATAAGAACTGTAGTTTGATTTAGAACGTTAATGCTTTTAGATAACGTGCCTGAACCGATCAACTCTTGATATAGGAAATGTTCAAAACATTATTCAACAATACAAAATTATATCCTTTCTTTACTGTTAAAGAGACTGATATGATTTTGTATATCAGGTTCGGTATCTAATAACATTTGTTCAGAATCAAGGTATTCTGGTAATATAGGGTGATGGTGACCAGCAGACTTGGCTGCAACACTTGCACCGTTTTCTGTCCCATGAAACTTATCACCCTTTCTCATTTCTCTACCTTTCTGTAGCCCTATGTAACAGATTACATATCTGGGATCCTGATCCGGTATCAAATACCCAGGACGTAGAGGATAAAGAGAAACAGTTCTTTATAATGAACACACCCGAAGGAGATGCATCATATGCACTTTCTTCGTTTGGGCGGCATAGGAATTCTGGTATTCCCCTAATTCCTGCTCTGTCTTATAACAATTATAAGTTGGAGAAGGACCAACATTCCCCAGCTCAGTATAACAAGCGGGTTCGTTCAATACATCCGTATTATTATCTTGATTACGGCGTGATATGGTCGCTACCTGGAGAGAGAAAGAAGAAAACACTCAGCGTGCGCTCTTGCAAGATCAGATTAGTTATTATTTTATCTAATCAGGATGGCTCCCGCTATTTTTATCAAATCTTCCTTCAAACCCTAAAAGGAAAGACTAGCCATGATTAATTACACGCTACAAGTTCGCCAATCTTTCAGCCAGGCCAGTGTCTGTACTTTGAGGGAGGTTCCCCATGCTTTTGCACGGACCTAATTAAAGTAAACCACGTTTTCCCAAAGGCGTAACCCCGTTGACACCTTTCTAGACACCTACTTGATCGGCTAATTGTAATGTGTAAAACTCTCCTAGGAGTAACAATTACTCGCAGCGGGTATCGGGATCCAACTATCTCATAGAAGGTATGCAATCTCATTGCAAATTTCAACACTTGAAATTCCCGATAATATTTTTCGCCTAGCCTCCTATGACCTTGACAAAGGCCAACAAACCATAGGCTGCTAGTCAAGTTCAACCCCTCATTTCTTGATTGAATTAAACCTACCCGCACGGCCCTTGATAAAGGCCAACAAGGTCGCACGACTACCCGAACCCAATCTGCATCATATGCATAAGCAGATAAGCAATAGTCAGCTACCGCACACTACGCCTTGACAAAGGCCAACAAACGCAGCACGAATACTAACTACTACTTATCGGAAATGACGGAGGGCTACGACAGGTTTTTCTGAAAACCCATTGCGTAAAGAACTTGATATCATTGTAGGATCGAATGAATTTTGAAATAGAGTGTTTTTTAGGCTTTTCTAGTTTTGCTAAAGGAGTCACTCCCGGTGAAGGGATCGTCGGCCCTTTCCTCATCGAATAAGGTGCAGGATATATCATATATACCGTTGTGCAAAGCAAAAACTATAGAAGCAGTCAAAAGACAAACCGAGGGTTGTAGCATCTGCCAGTTATTGCTAAAGGGGTCACTCCCGGTGAAGGGATCTCGGCCCTTTCCTTATCGAATAATGTGCAGGATGTTCTACAAGGAACACCGCGATGCAAAGCAAGAACTGTAGCTACCTGGTTTTGAAAATTCGATTCCACAACATCTTTTAGGTTTCTTTTCTTTCATTAATCACATTAATGAAGTCCCATCATTTAAGTCTGTAAGTCCACGTTGCGACCCCCGGTTCTTACGGGGAGGCGGAAACGGTATAAAATCAAAATTTTAACGCAAGAGGCAACATGGACTAAGCTAGGTCGGGATCTTTACCTAAACTAAAACTAGCATACTAAGCTAAAGATATTTAGCTACTCGGATGAAGATGGTTATACCTAAACTTGAACTCCTTCTCTTCAAGCTCCGATGGTGGTTCGATGGCTCCTTCTCGTTGTCTCCGTACGCCGAAGATAGATCCACTTGAAAGCTCCAACCTTTAGCTCCTTCTTCGTTCTTTGAAGAAACTAGTTCACTTGGTTTGCCAAACCTAGTGAACTAGAATGAGTAGAGATGATTTAGAATGGGATTTTATCTATGGTTCTTGATTCTCAACTCATGAGACAAGAGAACCATAGATCAAGAGAGGGAGCAAGAGGTTGAGGGTGAGAGCAAGAGGAGAGCTCAAGAACAAGAGAGAGAATGAGCAAGAAAGAATGAGCAACTCTTTTGTCTTTCACCCTCTCATAATCCAAAGTGATCATAACTCATCATATCAAAAAAGTCTTATGTGATGGTTTGAAGCAACCATAAGCTTATCATGTCATGCACTCATTTTACTCAAATGAGCAAGCAAGAAAAAGTCTTTGGCATGAAATGATAACCATGGTTATCATGATGGTCAACTAGTCAAGCCTAGTCAACCGGTCAACAAGTCAACAAAAGTCAACAAGTCACCAAAGTCAACAAGTCAACAAAAGTCAACAAGTCAACAACCATATCACCATAATACTTAATTAATATAATAGTTAATCACATATCATATTCTCATTAGGGTTGAGCATAAAGTCAAAAAGTCAACGGTCAACTGTCAACAACCCTAATGAGAATCCGCTGCCTCTGCCTCCCTGTCAACTGTGCATACACACCCGCATCCGCGTTCCGAGGAACACGAATGCAAACTGGATAAATCCAATCCCATAAGGTACACTAGGATCTGGCTTAAACCAAAGCCCGCTAGTGTAAACTGTCCGGACACTGTACGTGCACAAGTGCACGGATGTGACCGAACCCTGTCGCAAAACCATGCGACCTGTCGCAATACCATGCGACCTCTACTCTTTTGCTTAAAGGAGAAAAGCTTTCTGTGTGGGACTCTAAAGACTCGACACTACGCTGGCAGTGGGTTTAACCACAGACCGCAAGCGGCACTAGCTGTGCGTAACGGTCCCCAGGTAATGCCGACAAGAAGACCGACGAGGCGAAACCCATCTGAACTCCTACTGAGCCTGAGCGTGACATTCTCCGTACATTCCGGTCTGTTCGTCTGATACATCGCATGGCGGGCCTAGGGGGCGGTAAACGTCAGTCCCCCAATAGCGGTACAAGTCGTGCCGGAGTGAAGCCCAATACACCCTGAGATAACACTGGAAACCTACCAGTATATCTCGTTTGCCCTGGCCAGGGACTACTCGTGTAATGGCTCTCCTAGACACAGCGCGATGTCAACCCCCAATACCGGGAGAGACGAATCCTGTCTAACCGTCACTGCCTCCAAGTGCTTCGGGACTGCACCCAACCACCACCTGTTTGCACGACTCCTTTGAGCCGTGGTAGGATAGTGATCAAAGTACAGTGGGAACACACTCGAGGCGGAGTGACAGTGTCAAGTCAGCGGACTAAGCTGTACTCATGTCACCTGGGAACTGATAACTGACGATAGGTATAATAACAACTAGTCAGTTCCCGACGAGTCCTGTCCAGTGTACCCGTAACCTAACGAGCACCCGCATACTATCTCAAGTACGACGTACTGACGGCTGTGGGACAGACCGTCTCCCACACTGGGATGAGAAGCGCATGCGCTGGTCTACTCCGGAGTATCGATGCCCTGTCTCGATAGTCCTGCGACCAGGGACCTGAATAAGGATGTGCTTATAGATTACCCAGCCCCCACTAGTGTGACTGCCATCACAACGCTGGTAATCAAGCAAAGATCCTAAGGGCTCCACTAATGCGTATAAGTGATATACTGAAATAAACACAAGTATACATTGAAGTAGAAACAAACCAAGTAGCATACTACTATTTTGAGCAAGATTGTATATACAAGGTGAATATCCCAAGCATCCATTAAGTAATATACAAACTAGTATGATACAGTAATGGCCTCTAGGGCATATACACTAACAATCTCCCACTTGCACTAAGGCCATGTACTGGCGTATCGAAGACCTATCATCTCGATCAGCCGCTCGAACTGAGTCTGGGGCAGGGCCTTGGTGAATGGATCAGCAGTGTTATCTTCTGAAGCGACTCTCCGAACCTCGATCTCCTGGCGATCTACGATCTCCCTGATCAGGTGATACCGCCTCAAGATGTGCCTGGATCTCTGATGGGACCTGGGTTCCTTCGCTAAAGCTATAGCCCCATTGTTGTCGCAATACAGAGGTATTGGATCAACAATGGACGGAACCACCTGAAGTTCTTTCAAGAACTTCCTCATCCAGACAGCTTCTTTTGCGGCATCAGATGCAGCGATGTATTCCGCTTCCATCGTCGAGTCTGCAACGGTTTCTTGTTTGGAACTCTTCCAACACACCGCCCCTCCATTGAGGGTAAAGACAAAACCCGACATGGACTTGGAATCATCCTTGTCACTCTGGAAGCTGGAGTCAGCAAAGGCCTCGATCTGGAGGTCTTTTCCGCCATACACCAAGAACATCTCCTTAGTCCTTCTCAGGTACTTGAGAATGTTCTTTACCGCTATCCAGTGTTTCTCCCCAGGGTTTGACTGATACCGGCTTACCACACTCAGTGCATAAGCTACATCCGGTCTGGTACACAACATCGCATACATTATAGAGCCTACCGCAGAAGCGTAGGGTATAATAGACATGCGATCCCTCTCCAAATCAGTCTTGGGAGACATCTCTTTAGAGAGGGTGATCCCGTGACAAGCCGGTAGGTTACCGCGCTTGGAATCTTCCATACTGAATCTCTTCAGTATGGTGTCGATGTACCTGGACTGTGAAAGTCCTAATATCCTCTTGGATCTGTCACGGTAGATCCGGATACCCAGAATGTACGAGGCATCACCCAGGTCTTTCATGGAGAACCTGTGTGACAAGAACCCCTTGACAGATTGTAGCATAGGAATGTCATTTCCTATTAAGAGAATGTCATCCACGTATAAAACGAGGAATACTACAGTTCTCGCTACAAATCTACTATAGATGCATGGTTCATCTGGATTTTTGATAAAGCCAAATTCTTTGACCGTCTCATCAAAGCAGATGTTCCAACTTCGCGATGCCTGCTTTAGTCCATAGATGGACTTAAGCAACTTGCACACCTTTCCGCTGCTCCCACTCTGAATGAAACCCTCTGGCTGGTCCATATAGACACACTCCACTAAATTTCCATTTAAAAAAGCTGTCTTTACGTCCATTTGCCAGATCTCATAATCGTGGAAGGCAGCAATGGCAAGAAGGATCCGAATGGATTTCAGCATGGCTACTGGAGAAAAGGTTTCGTCGTAGTCCAAGCCAGGTCTTTGACGAAAACCCTTTGCTACCAGCCTAGCTTTATAGGTCTCAACCTGTCCATCTACACCAATCTTCCTTTTGAAGATCCACTTGCAACCTACGGGTTTTACCCCGTCTGGAGCAATGTCCAACGTCCATACCTTGTTGGTGTACATGGACTCCATTTCGGTCCGCATTGCATCCAGCCATTTCACTGAGTCAACGCTCTGAACGGCCTGCTGGAAGCTAGTAGGCTCATCATAATCTATGATGCAATCCTCTCTATCCCCGTCTATGAGAAAACCGCAGTATCTCTCGGGCGGATGAGTCTGCCTACTACTCCTGCGGAGTGGCGCAGGAATGTCCTGTTCTATTGAACCCTCTGGTTCCACTAAGCTTTCAGTAACAGTCTGTGGTTCTGGAACTTCTTCCAGTTCTATTGTGTTCCTACTTATCTGGGTTTCCAAAAACTCAGTTTCCAAGAAGCGGGCATGCTGAGAAACAAAGACCTTTTGTTCCTCAGCTGAATAGAAAAGATACCCCCTAGAGTTCCTTGGGTATCCCACAAACTTACACTGTACTGAACGTGCCTCAAGCTTGTCCGCATGCTGCTTTTTTACAAAAGCTGGACATCCCCATACCTTAAGATACTTAAGACAGGGTTTCTTCCCAGTCCACATCTCATATGGGGTGGTAGGCACAGTCTTGGTGGGAGCCTTGTTCAAGAGATACGCAGCTGCTTCTAGTGCATATCACCAGAATGATCGCGGTAACTCAGCGTTACTCATCATGGACCGAACCATATCCAATAGGGTTCGGTTCCGTCTCTCCGATACACCATTATGTTGCGGAGTGTATGGAGGAGTAAGCTGAGAGAGAATACCATTCTCTTTTAAGTAATTCAGGAATTCGGCACTTAAGTATTCTCCACCTCGATCCGATCTTAGAATCTTAATACTTTTGCCGGTCTGTTTCTCTACTTCATTCTTATACTCCTGGAATTTTCCAAAGGCCTCGGACTTATGTTTCATCAAGAAGACATAACCGTACCTTGAGAAGTCATCCGTAAATGTAATGAAGTAAGAATGTCCGCTTCGGGCATGTGTAGACATTGGACCGCACACGTCACTGTGTACGAGTCCTAAGAGCTCGCTCGCTCTTACTCCTTGTCCAGTAAACGGAGTCTTTGTCATCTTTCCTTTGAGACAAGATTGACAAGTGGCATACGATTGATATTCGAACGCATTCAAATATCCTTCTGTATGTAACTTAGTCAACCTTCTCTCATTGATGTGACCCAATCTACAATGCCATAAGAAAGTCTGATTCATTTCCGGAGACTTTCTTTTGTGTGTATTCTGGACGTTGAAAATCTGTGGTTGGTTTAACACGTATATACCATTACTCAATGTACCTGACCCAATCAAAACTTGATTAAGGTGAATGTTTACAACATTACTTACAAACGCAAATTCATAACCTTCTTTAGAAACTAAAGATACAGAAATGATATTACAAGTTGCGTTGGGTACAAAAAAGCAATTACGCAAAACCAAAACATGTCCATCTGACATTCCCAGGTGATAGTCCCCCACGGCTTTAGCATCCATGCTAGCTCCGTTCGCAACTTTGAGGGTCATGTCACCTGCCTTCAAAACACTACGGTTTCTCAACGCCTGCAAAGACTTACAGATATGAGATCCTGATCCGGTATCCAATACCCAGGAAGTAGAGTTTATTGAAAGACAGTTTTCAATAACATACACACCTGAAGCTGAAGCTGCAACCTGCTTCAATTCCTGTGTTCTGGCCTTCCAGGCCCTGCAATCATTCTTCCAGTGTCCTTTCTTATGACAATAGAAGCATTCTTCCTTATCCACAAGCTTCCCCGCTATCTTTGTTGCTTTGCCTTTTCCCTTCGTATCCATTTTACCAACACCGCCCCTTGGTTTGGCGGGGGCCTTCTTCTTCTTTCCCTTGGCTTTCGCCTTGGACCTAGAAGAAGATGATCCTCCTACAAACAAAGTGGATGTTTCCCTACCTTTCTGTAGGGTGCCCTCTGCGCTCCTCAGCATGTTGAGGAGCTCTGATAGTTCAACCTCTTTTTCTTGTAGGTTGAAGTTCAGTATAAACTGGGCGTAAGTGGAAGGAAGGGACTGGAGAACTATATCCGTATATAGCTCACTCTCCAATGTGATCCCTAGGTCAGCGAGCTCCTCAATGAAGCCGATCATCTTTAGCATATGCTCGGCTACTGATGATCCGACGGCCATTCTTGTCGAAAATAACTTTTTCGACGCTTCGTATCTTGCGATACGTGATTGCTCTCCATACAGTTCTTTTGTATGGAGCAATATGGACTCCATGTCCATATTCTCATGCCTCCTCTGATGTTCGTTGTCCATCGAGGCAAGCAGGAGGCACTTGGCCTTCGCGCTATCAATCTCCCAAGTCTTGCGGATTTCCTTATCCGCGACACTGGAAGTTGGACCAGGGACAGGGGGAGCTTTGGTGGTAAGAAGATACCCCAGCTTGTCATAAGTGATTGCTATCGTGACATTCCTGAGCCAATCTTTGTAGTTTGGCCCTGTCAGTTTGTTTTTATCTAGGAGTAACTTAAGTCCAGTCATGTTGATTGGTCGCTGCAATTAGGAGAGAGAAGAAGAAACACTCAGCATGATGCTCTTGCAAGTTTAGAGTGGTTTTTAATTTGTCTAAACAGGATGGCTCCCACTGTTTCTCGAATCCCTCCTCAAACCATAAAGGAAGAATTAGTCAGGATCAATCCCACCGTACAATACTTGCTTAACCGTTCAGCCAGGCCGGTGTCGGTACTTTGAGGGAGGTTTTCCAACGCTTTCGCGAAGTTCCTTAATTAGAGAACCTCTTTTCCCTGGGGGCGTAGCCCCGCTAACACCTTTCTAGGCACCTACTAGGTTTATAGCATTGATCGTTAAGTGAGAAATTTCCCGAGGAGTAGCATATACTCATAGTAGGATCGGGATCCAAATATCATCGCGTGACGAAACTGAAGGAATCCTACCAGAATCATCACACTCCAAATGGTATGCAAATCTAGCAAGTTTCAGTACTTATGAAACTCCCGATGTGGATTTTTTCCCCATGCTCTTATGACCTTGACGAAGGTCAACAAATCATAAGTCACATGTCAAGTTCTGCCCGTCATTATCCAGGTTAATTTGAATCCACCCGTATATACCCTTGACGAAGGTCAACAAGGTAATGCGAATGTCCCAAACCAACGCATCTATCTATGCTACATATGAATACCCAATAGCTACCAATCACTATGCCTTGACGAAGGTCAACAAACACAGCTTGAATACTATTGAATATTCATACGAAACGACGGAGGGCTACGAATGGTTTTGGCAAAACCGTGAACGTAGTGAACTTGATTTGGTCGATGGAACGAGATAGCTTTTAAAAGGAGTGGCTCAAGCTCCGCATTTTAAAAGTTGTTTTTGAAAAGAACCGAGTGGTTTTTCGAAAGTGTTCCAACGACTTTAGCTTGGTTTATTATCTTGCATTAGTTCTTTTAATGCGTGATATTCTTGCATTAGTTCTTTTAATGCGTCCCATCATTTAATCCTACCATTGCAGAAAACAACCAAAATATGACGTACGCTTATGCCATTCGCATTCGCCACGGGGCCCCGTCATTACCCGTTAGGTTACTTAACTAACGACAGAGCGGGGGCTGGGCTAGCGCGTCTGTAAAACATAAGCAACGCCTAAATAATATCATATATAGATATACTGCAATGATAAACATTTCAGATCACAGATAAATACATTGGATATACTAGGAATCTGTAATTTGTACGAGCCTGTAACAAAAACAGATTACACGGTCGCGGTGAATAGCCAAAACCCCACCCAAGACCCATACGGGTGCGGCAAACTACCCGCCAAGTACCCGAAGCATAGCAACCTCCCTCATCTCCATGAGTAGGCCACTCGACACTTCGGCATACCCGGTAGTTTGTGCACCCCTCCATGGGTCTATCCTAGGAGCAAAAACAGTAAAAAGAAATTATACAATGACGGCTACAACCCCGACCCGGTTGTGCGGCCATACAAATAATTATTACATCAATTTACAAATTTACATGAATTGCAAGAAAAGAAAACTCTCGTCTCACAACCCCCGGCTATTCACCCGCGACAATCCAACATATTTATATACACATTCCAGCACATTACAGATCATGTATAACCCCGACCAATCGGCTTATAGCGATTAGCCGACGTTCAATACATGCAAACATCACAGATATAACCATCAAAGTCAAAGTGCAGTGAAGTTCGGAAAAAAAATACGGAATTATAGGACCCCAAAAGGAAATTTCTTTTCTGGAAAATCTGGGCACATATAATATATTCCAAAAATCCCAAAACCAACACAGACACACACTGCACGAAAAACGATGCAGAGAAGACGACAAACCGCGGCGCTTCCGCGGCAAATGCCTACCTCGTGCGGTGGAAGCGCGGCGGTTTGAACGAATTAGGGCAACGTTTTTCTTGGGTGTTCACACAAAACCCTGAGCCGAATTTACAAGTGTAACGTTTTGCATTTTGAGCCAAAAAAAATTCAACAGAAACTCAGTTTTTGTAAAAGTTTGGTTTTTGGATTTTTCCGGTTCCGAACTTCGTTACACTTCACTACCAAGCTAGTTTAAGTTTAGTTAGGCTCTGATACCACTGTAAGTCCACGTTGCGACCCCCGGTTCTTACGGGGAGGCGGAAACGGTATAAAATCAAAATTTTAACGCAAGAGGCAACATGGACTAAGCTAGGTCGGGATCTTTACCTAAACTAAAACTAGCATACTAAGCTAAAGATATTTAGCTACTCGGATGAAGATGGTTATACCTAAACTTGAACTCCTTCTCTTCAAGCTCCGATGGTGGTTCGATGGCTCCTTCTCGTTGTCTCCGTACGCCGAAGATAGATCCACTTGAAAGCTCCAACCTTTAGCTCCTTCTTCGTTCTTTGAAGAAACTAGTTCACTTGGTTTGCTAAACCTAGTGAACTAGAATGAGTAGAGATGATTTAGAATGGGATTTTATCTATGGTTCTTGATTCTCAACTCATGAGACAAGAGAACCATAGATCAAGAGAGGGAGCAAGAGGTTGAGGGTGAGAGCAAGAGGAGAGCTCAAGAACAAGAGAGAGAATGAGCAAGAAAGAATGAGCAACTCTTTTGTCTTTCACCCTCTCATAATCCAAAGTGATCATAACTCATCATATCAAAAAAGTCTTATGTGATGGTTTGAAGCAACCATAAGCTTATCATGTCATGCACTCATTTTACTCAAATGAGCAAGCAAGAAAAAGTCTTTGGCATGAAATGATAACCATGGTTATCATGATGGTCAACTAGTCAAGCCTAGTCAACCGGTCAACAAGTCAACAAAAGTGAACAAGTCACCAAAGTCAACAAGTCAACAAAAGTCAACAAGTCAACAACCATATCACCATAATACTTAATTAATATAATAGTTAATCACATATCATATTCTCATTAGGGTTGAGCATAAAGTCAAAAAGTCAACGGTCAACTGTCAACAACCCTAATGAGAATCCGCTGCCTCTGCCTCCCTGTCAACTGTGCATACACACCCGCATCCGCGTTCCGAGGAACACGAATGCAAACTGGATAAATCCAATCCCATAAGGTACACTAGGATCTGGCTTAAACCAAAGCCCGCTAGTGTAAACTGTCCGGACACTGTACGTGCACAAGTGCACGGATGTGACCGAACCCTGTCGCAAAACCATGCGACCTGTCGCAATACCATGCGACCTCTACTCTTTTGCCTAAAGGAGAAAAGCTTTCTGTGTGGGACTCTAAAGACTCGACACTACGCTGGCAGTGGGTTTAACCACAGACCGCAAGCGGCACTAGCTGTGCGTAACGGTCCCCAGGTAATGCCGACAAGAAGACCGACGAGGCGAAACCCATCTGAACTCCTACTGAGCCTGAGCGTGACATTCTCCGTACAGTCCGGTCTGTTCGTCTGATACATCGCATGGCGGGCCTAGGGGGCGGTAAACGTCAGTCCCCCAATAGCGGTACAAGTCGTGCCGGAGTGAAGCCCAATACACCATGAGATAACACTGGAAACCTACCAGTATATCTCGTTTGCCCTGGCCAGGGACTACTCGTGTAATGGCTCTCCTAGACACAGCGCGATGTCAACCCCCAATACCGGGAGAGACGAATCCTGTCTAACCGTCACTGCCTCCAAGTGCTTCGGGACTGCACCCAACCACCACCTGTTTGCACGACTCCTTTGAGCCGTGGTAGGGTAGTGATCAAAGTACAGTGGGAACACACTCGAGGCGGAGTGACAGTGTCAAGTCAGCGGACTAAGCTGTACTCATGTCACCTGGGAACTGATAACTGACGATAGGTATAATACCAACTAGTCAGTTCCCGACGAGTCCTGTCCAGTGTACCCGTAACCTAACGAGCACCCGCATACTATCTCAAGTACGACGTACTGACGGCTGTGGGACAGACCGTCTCCCACACTGGGATGAGAAGCGCATGCGCTGGTCTACTCCGGAGTATCGATGCCCTGTCTCGATAGTCCTGCGACCAGGGACCTGAATAAGGATGTGCTTATAGATTACCCAGCCCCCACTAGTGTGACTGCCATCACAACGCTGGTAATCAAGCAAAGATCCTAAGGGCTCCACTAATGCGTATAAGTGATATACTGAAATAAACACAAGTACACATTGAAGTAGAAACAAACCAAGTAGCATACTACTATTTTGAGCAAGATTGTATATACAAGGTGAATATCCCAAGCATCCATTAAGTAATATACAAACTAGTATGATACAGTAATGGCCTCTAGGGCATATACACTAACAAAGTCACCTAAACTTCACAGATAAATACGACGTAGACTTATGCCATCCGTGTTCGCCTCGTTGTCCCCTCGTGCACCGTTAGGTTAAGTGACTAACGGCAGAGCGGGGCTGGGCTAGCGCGGGTGTAAAAGATAAGTAACGTCTATATAATATATCATATATACTATATACAGTATCCATCACAGCATATCAAATGATCACATCACAGATATCGCAGCAGAAAAAACATATGAAACATTGGATATCTAGGACGTCCGTGTTTTCAATACGAGCCAGTATAAAACACGGATTCCACGGTTGCGATGAATAGCCAAACCCACACCCCTATACCCCTACGAGAGCGGCAAGCAACCCTACCAATTCTAGAGTTAGGAGACCTGGACTCGAATCCTCGAGTTGGTCTCCCACTGGACTCCAGAACCCGGTTACTTGTGCCCTTCTCCTTGGGTCTATCCTAGTGCGGAAAAGTAAATAATATACAATGTTGACATCTTCCGCAACCTGGAAGTGCCCCAATAAAAGAATATTACATATAAGTTTTTACATGAATGAAAATGAAAAACACTCATCTCACATAAAAACCCCCGGCTATTCAAACACGACGATCCAATATAACATATCCAGCAACACATAACATCATATGTCATCAACGTAAGTTAATATGCGCATCCCAATTTTCGTTGACATATAGCAACGAAACCGGCGATATCACATATTACACTTACGGTCACAGAAAAGAATGTGTAAAACTACAACAGTTGGAATCCGCAACCTCCTTAGACATCGCATGCCTAACCATCTGAATTCCTTAAACATCACATGCCTAACAATTATAAACCCCGCATTTTAGTATCATTATCGAAAAAACTTTTCAATATCAAGTCAGGCAATTCAACAAGATTCCCGGCATTTTTATCGAATGCTCGTCGCAAACTTTAGTAGGCGGCCGCACCGCCGATGCCGTCGACGAAGTGCACTATGGAGGAACACCGCTGCCGCAAGCACCCGAACGGATGCTTTCGGCGACGGGGTTCTCCTACAGTCACTTGGTCGGGGCTATGGGGCGTGGCTGTCTATAAAGTTTACCCGGCGAGTATCCGCGTACACTACGTGATTGCGACGGACTTTTGATCACATCAAAATCCCATGGCAACCGATCAATTGAGACTAAACTGCTATGTTTACAACATTCAAATTAGTTATCACATAACTATATGTGGATTCCAAATATTGTATCACATTCCAGATAAATAGACAATGTTAAACTTTTCGATCGAATGATCAAATACCCAAGTTTTTCCCGAATGGTTCTCAACACTTGAGGGGGGTTTAAAAACATCCATCACATGCCACAGTACCAACGGTCCAACCGTAGAAAGGTCAAACCAACGCCTCACATGTGGCACGCCGTACTGCCCCAAACCCTAAGGTTCAAAGGGCAGTTCAAGACGGTCACATAATCGAGTTAAGGTTTGTTGTCTTCTAGAGGGTCCATTGCGTAACTTGCACGATCTAGACGTTCTTAAACAAGCGGAAAAATCCAACACTTGGAAATTTTCCGGATCGGGGAAAAAGTGAGTTATTGATGTTTGATCGAAATTTTTAACAGTTTCTAAATATCCGGAAAACCCAACGAAATTAAAAATTCTGATCGAAACAACGACTACAAAATAAATCCAAAAATACTCAACTCTTGAGTCAGTTTTAAAAATGCCCAGAAAATAGCAACAACAGAGGTAAGTATTTCTGTGCAAAAAACCGTCGCTAATTCCATTACCTTGCCGCGGAACCGCCGCCAATGGTGGGTTATTACCGCGGTTCCGCGGCCATGTAGAGGACTTAGGTGCTCGTTTTTCATGGTAATTCTTAGAAAACCCTGCTGAATTTTTTAAGCTTTTTTAATTTGGAAATATCCCAAATTTTAAAAACTGTACAGAGAGGGGTTTAAGGTGTTGTTTTCGGGTTCGATCGGGATTTTAACTTCGTAAACGCATCGTCTAATGCTCTAGCTAGGCTCTGATACCACTGTAGGGTTACTAGGCACACTAAGGAGGCTCTATAACGCATCGACCATGCCGGATTAAAATTTTAGCATGCCTAACAACCCGAAGCTAGATCATTAACTAGAGATTAGGCGATAACAATGCAAGTAAATCACAATTAACCTTAAGTGAATACGAAATACAACCTTTGTAGATTGGTCATTCACCTCAAAAGCTCCGTGATGTAGTCCCTTTGCTGCGATCATCGGCTCCCGGACTCTCGGACGGCTCCATGAGAAAATTGCAACGGGATCGCTTGAAGTCTTCGGTGCCGAAGATGATCTACATCGAGGGAATCCGGACTCAAGCTTCTACCTCACTAACCATAGAATTAGTGAAGCAAACACCTTAAACTAAAGAGCTAGTCTAGTAGAGGATGGTGAGATAGGAAGTGGGTACTCTTTAGATTTTGATTTCTCACTTTGGATCTCTCTCTTTTTCAAACCCTAGAATGAGATTGAAGGAGGAAGAAAAAGAGCTGAAAATGAGAATGAGAAATTATCAAGTGACAGAGAGAGCTAACCATGGTGAGTTAGTATCATATACTAACTCATGTAGAGACATTACCATAGGTTAATTATAGTGGTTAGGTTTACTAATATCTTAAGTAAAACAAAACTAGTGGACTAAGTCAAATGCAAAGATAAGATTCATGAAGCTTCATGCTTGTGTGCTTTATCCACTAATTTTGTATTTACTTTATATATTAAAAACCTAATACTGTAATAAGTATGGTATAAGTCTTATACTCCCATGATTTTTGTATCAACAACCATGATACAAAATTTGTACAAGAAAATAAATATATATCACATATGTATTAACTTGTGCACAAATGAGAAAAATAAATGCTTAAAGTGAACCAATGTTAGTTAATGTAAATTAGTATATCATATATATACAATTATACACTAAATTATTAAATAAACACTTGACTTAATAATCCGGTTATATTGCATACAACCGACTAACATTCAATGTATCGACTTATCGAATCAACCCTTGACTCGATAACTTGGTTATATCGCATATAACCGATCGACACAAACATCGCAAGAATGGAATACGGTATCACATACACGCATTATTCTCGATCCCGCACATATCACATATGCGCTCCTATCTCGTTTTTCCTGAGCCAGTACAACCTCTATATAGGAATCTAAGGACTCGACAATACGTCGGCAGTAGGTGATGATCATATCAAGCACCCACAATCCGTCAGCGGTACTAGCTGGACGTAACGGCTACCCGGGTATTGAGCGATCAGAAGATCAGCAAGCAAGCCCGCTCCAACTCCTGCAAAAAGCCTGACAGTGACACTACCCTACAGTCCGGTCTCCTCGTCTGATATGTCGCATATCAAGTCTAGGGGTGGTAAACGTCAGACCCCAATAATCGATAAGTCGTGCCGATATGAGGCTCATAACTGGTCGAGAAACTACCGTTAACACTTACCAGTATATCTCTAAACCAGCCCTGGCCAGGGACTTCCCTGTTATGGCCAATCGAGCACAGCGCTACATCAACCCCCAATACCGGGAGAGACGAAATCCATCCTATCGCTCATTGCCTCCATGTGACTCGGGATTGTACCCAAAAACCACCGTTTTGCACGCCCTCTTGGACGTGGTAAGGTGGAAATCAAAGCACAGTGGGAATCACACAAGCCTCTATGACGATCTCGGGTCTACAAACTACCCTGTACCAGTGTCACCAGAGAACTGCCATCTGACGTAAGGTATAATACCATCTGGGAGTTCTCGGCGAGTCAGTCCAGTGTACCCAGTCTCCACTGAGCACCCGTATATCATCTCTGATGTCAAACATCAATGGATATGTGATCATCCATTGCCCATCTGTATGGGTCGAGAAGGTATACGCTAGTCTACACTGGTATATCGATGCCTCGTCTCGATACACCCATGACTAGGGACCTTGAAGGATGTACTTATGGACTACTATGTCCCCACTAGTATGATCCGCATCATAGTCCAGGTAGTCAAGTACACATCCTAAGGGCTTTACCAACATGTAATAGAGAGACAATCAGTATACAAGTTAAGGTAAAGAGTAACCAGATAGCATACTATCATGTCGAGCAAGAAAGTCCTCCCTATATATGTCCAAGCATCCACTACAATATACATCCTATGTATAGTAATGGCCTCTAGGGCATACATATAACTAACAGCTATGACTCGGGAACATGTAAAATTATTTTACACTAACAGTGAGACAAGCTGGCACTCAGGAAGCTAACCCCAAGACTCGAGACCCAAACCACCAATCTTGGCCAAAAATTTATTGTTCCTGGACATAATTTACGGCCAGGGTGGGGTGAAATGTGTCAGTGTTTTGTCCAGGGCTTTATCTCCAGTAAACTAGACCCCTCCCATATGCAAAATTGGCTAATTGCACCTAGGGTAAAATCTGTAAGTGTTTTACCAAGTTTCTGAATTCGTTTTGCGGCTTTTAATGAACTGGAATTTGATATTTGTGTTTCATCTTGGTCGATTCACATTTATACATCGATCGTCGAGAGTTGTTTGGTTATTCGTGCATGCATAGAATATAGGTTTTAACCAATGTGTGATACGCGTGTCGATTTCGTTTTCATGCGCGATTTCTATTTACGATGCCATGTGATATATATGTAGCTACCCCTCCTCACGTCGACTTCGGACGATGAAGAAGAGGATGGTGACATCGACTTCGGAAAGCAAGTATCATGGTGAGTACATATATATCTACGGGGGAAGTCGGGTGGATGGCATATAGCACCCCCGCAGTTTCGTAGTGTAGTATACGAATACACATATATATATATAAGTATGTTTATTTTGTGACTTGATGATTATCTAGATAGACTTTAGGAGTTCGCGGATAAACTTTAGTATAATTGGTTAATAGTGTCGTTAGTTAGTTTCAGTTGCGAATCCTAGAATAAGAAACACGCGCACACACAAACGCATACATTTTATTTCTTGTGCGTCTATGGGGATATATATATATACATATATGTTGTGAGTATGTATATATATATGTATACATATACATGGATAATGAGGATATTATATGGTACTTGTAGATGAATCGATGAAATTTGGTATGGTACCACGAGATCGGTGATATGTTTTGGTTCGTATTATGAGATACGATATAATATTATAGCGGGTCTTTAGGCGATGTGTTTTCATACACACGCATATAAATATATGTGTTGATGGCATCAGTATGTACTAGACTATAGATCAGTACCCCATACATAGGATATGATGATAAGGATACCAGTTGAATAATAAGATAAATGTAATATTTGACCCGTACCCAGACTTGGGATGCCATATGATGGATTTACCGTACGTGATATTATTATGATGATAGATCCGCACTCTTGACTCGAGGATGTCATATTATATATTGTATCATATGTGATACTATTGAGGCGGGATCACCGACTATTTTATATATAGATATCGACTCAGACTTAGGTGGTTTTCGTTACCCCTTTCGATTAGTCTGTCAATTTAGTCCTGTAGTTTACTTGTAGATGTTAGACTAGACTTGAGTCATACCTATTTCAAACTTACGAATCGTGAGTATTTAAAAGGCAGGACAAGGGATCCTACGGACATTTCAAAGGACGTACCTTTTCTTCAAAACACCATAGCCTTTATTTTCTAAACACCATGATTCGTGTTATTTCAAATGTCAAAACCGTATCACTCATATATATAAATGTATATTCTTTATTGCTGCGTTTACCATTCATTTTCCGCATATTCTTATTGTTCGTATCGCATTGCATTCTTATTTGTGCTCTCGTAATTTTTATGAAACCCATGCTGTCAGGACACCGGCACCTTTATCGATGATGCGTATGCTCCACGTACACTTGCTTGACGGCTCACACACATCATCATCGGTAATGTTCATGTCACTTACGCATTAGAAAAAACTACTTCGTTAGTATAAAATGTTAGTTGATAGCTTCGACATGATACTAGTGAGCTTGATTTTATATGATAGCTTAGAAATTGCATTTATTACTGTGATTTTCATATATATTTATATATTCATTTGCCATGACATTATAGGCCAGTCCGGATTGCCGGAGCCTAATATTATAGAGTTCATTGTTTATTTACCCTTGAGATTGAGAATTCAGATTTCCATGAGATTTCTGAATTTGGAGAAATCTCAAGGATTTTATAAACTTATTATCATTTTAAAATGAAAGTTGTGGTTTTCTCATGATATGATTTGAGAGTTGTCTACCATGAGTTTTCTCGGCCCTTGAGCGATATCATACACCCAATTCGAGGAGGAGGAGGAACAGTCTGTGAGTGGATGGTGGACCCGGTGCGATACCCCGGGGCAAGATGGTCGCATGGCGTTGAGCCTGGCAGGGGAGCACTACCGACATGTGATTTTATTGTGACTCGATGGATATCCGGAGGATACCGATCGAAGAACAGGCCAGTCCGGATTGCCGGAGCCTGAGGTTTTGAGATCTGATGTTATGGGCCAATCCGGATAGCCGGAGCCCTAGATATTGAGATTCAAGGATACGAGCCATTCTGGATTGCCGGAGCCTGAGATATTGAGATATTGGGATATATGTTTTGTGTCGATGCTTGACACTAATTTCATGTTGATTTCATTGATGATACCTCGATTTATATATATATAGAAATATCACTAAATTAAGAAAATAGTTTTCTCATTCATGATGCATTCTGTTTTCATTATATTGCATTCATACCTCATATTTATAATATGTTGCTATCTGAGGCACTGACACGAGCACTTGGTATTACACTTATGTATAGATGTTTACCCTTGCCACCTCATCATGCTTCAGGCTTTATCATTTTGAGGTTTTATATAATTGATCGTATTGACCTAGGATTGAGTCATACATATGATTTCTGCTCGGTAATGTTTTCTACTCACAAGTTGGCAACTCACCCCCGTTGTGCCATAGATTCTTGCAGGTTTCGCCGTACAGGTTTTGTTGTGGCTTCGCTGGCACACTGCTCCTTTTCGGGTGATTTCTTTGGTTGGTGGGTTCACTTGTATCGTGACCACCATTGTATTTTATTTATACTCAGTTGTATCTAGAAACTCCATCAACCATACTTGTATTATTTATTAACCTTAGAAGACCAGTGTATATTCTTTCGACCTTAGAGTCGTGAGTTTTATTATTATGGATTTTCTTGATGATTTTGTGTTTCATTTTGAGTTTTGATCCTCGCCCTTCGGCGTTGTATATTATATTGCTTGCGTGGGTATGACCGTCAATTGACGAAGAGAAAGCTCCCGCTTGGGGATACCTTTATTCATATTATGCATGTTGTACCCGTTTGGAGCCAGTATGTACAAAGGATACTCTGCCCAAATATTCAGGAAAGACTTGAGGTTTTAAAAATGCATACTTCGGCATATTTTGTTAAACCACTCGCTTTAAAACTAAAGTTTTCCTTCACTTTCTTTTTTAAATGGTTTAGATTTCTGGGTTTTTGGCATACTTGAATTAGATGGGGTCCTATAGACTTCATATGATTCAAGTGCCAGTCACGTGTCATTTCGGGTCGTGACAAAGTTGGTATCAGAGCGCTTGATTAACCATGGTTTGAGTATATGTTTGACTATGCGGAGCCTAGGGCGTTTGTAAATATTCGGAAACTAGGCTTAACCTTACGGAACTTAGACTTAGTCGAGGGGGTATTAGACCCAAACTTTCGTCGCATAGGTTGACCTTGGTGGATGGAGTAGGTGACTTAAGGAAAGCATGTTCTGCGGCATACTTACGATTAGCTACTCCGCTTAAGAAGCCTTAGGATGTACATTTCCTTGCACATTATTATATTCATTCCTATGATCTATCCTCATCGTTATCGGTTTATGTTTTTTGCTGCCACGATTACACGGGTAGAGAGAGCTACAGCTAGAGTTGCGTCAGCATGAGCTCATCACGGACGAGGACTGACCAGGTGTCACGACCCGAAAAAGGCACGTAACAGCCCTTAAACTACGCAACGTCTGCAGGCGTAACGCAATTTAAGTAAGCCGGCAACCCAGCAATCTAAACCATCAAAGTAGTAAGTGATAATAGCAAGTTCAAACCTTTTGAAATCTCAAACCAAATTGTTTAAAGTCCAACTTTATTACCTTAAAAATTTCGGCAGCACCTCTTTTGTAAAAACTAACCCCAAAAATGTGTACAACATAAATATAAGTAAAGCATCCCCAACGGGAGCCAATCCACGCCCAAAGGCGGAAAACAACCACCACAACAGATATACGATGCCATAGCGAAGAAATAAAGGACGATATAAGTAAAACAACATAAAAGATATCCAAATCACCAAAATATACAATATCGTCCTCACATCAAGTCTCTAAGTCATACACATGAAAGTGGTAGATGGAGAGTACATGATACAACGAATATACAATATTCAAAATCGGATAACCGCAAAACCCACCTAAAGCAAAACTGCACGCAGTCAGCCGAAGCGGTATCCTCCGCAAAAGATGATATGATAGGTAGAAGCCCTGCCTCGACAACTCTGAGGAACAACCTACAAACCATGTGGCACAACGGGGGTGAGTTGCCAACTCGTGAATAGTAAATAACATATGCAGGTAATCGCAAGTATGCACGTACAGCGCGAATCCAATACATGCAAGCTGATAACAATAAATGGCAATATGTATGCAACAGTCATGTAAGGTACTCTATCAGGTACTACTAATACATGAACATTAAATGGACATATGTATGCAACAGTCATGTAAGCTGCTCTATCAGGTACTACTAATACATTAACAATAAATGGAAATATGTATGCAATAGTCATGCAAGGTACTCTATCAGGTACTACTAATACATGAACAATAAATAGCAACATGTATGCAATAGTCATGCAAGGTACTACTAAAACATGAACAATAAATGACAATATGTATGCAACTGTCATGTAAGGTACTCTATCAGGTACTGCTAATACATGAGAAATGCATATCAAATAAATGCTGAGTATGGATAAAAAAAACATCCTGTAAGTGTCATGGAAACATGAGTGTCAAACACCGACACCCGAAAACATCATGAAAACCAGTGTCTAGCATCGACACGTAAATACTCCTCTATCTGGTGCTGTCACCAAGACTTGCCCTGATAGGTACGTATCATACGCTATCTGGAAAACCCGAGTGCCCAGCTTCGACCTTCGAAAATTCCACGTATCCATACGTACATGACTCCGATCGGTATCCCCACGATAACCGCCGAGTCTAAATACTATCACTAGTAAGTACTTGCCTACATTCCGGGCTCATCGGCATTTACCGTCGATCTTCTTGCCGAGTGGAACCGTACCGGGCTCCACCATGTACCCGCACACGACCCACTGCATTCCTCGCATTGGGTATATATCACAATCTCAGAACCGAGAAATCTTAAGGTGGACGCTGAAATATCATATCAAGAGAAACCGAGTTTTTCAAATATTGCATAATTTTCATGAAACTACCACGGTCCTCAAATCCAGAAAATATCAAGTAATGAATAAGTATATTTGCATGAATCATTATGATGATATATATAAATTAGACATGTATACATATATATTAGCGTCCCATTCCACTAATATATATATATATATATATATATATATATATAACAGAGTCCCATTCCACTATTATATATATTTAGTAGTAAAAATATCAGAGGACATCATATGAAAACCATCTATCATTGTGAAATCCATGAAATATAATATATGCAACATAAAACTGTAATGTGAGCATATAAAGCAAAAGCCGCTACTTAACTGCAACAAGTTAATATATATCATGTGATTCGTAAATTTCTCTAAGTCCATATAATATCAAATAAAGGTGAACATGTAGCTATAGCAAGGTGTGCGTAACTTTGTCGATATAGCAAGATATGTATATCTACTTATCAATAATGATGTAATACCCTCCAGGTATATATGTAAGTAGGTATGCAAGCTGTACATGTAGCTATATCTCATGTGTGTAAATACCTATCACTAATGGTACGATACCATATTGGTAACTGGCATGTTGGCATGGCAAGGTATACTACCTATCATATGCGCCAACGCATAAGGATTAATGACCCCACGTCAATGACAAAACAGTACTACATTGGTATGTGTAGTCCTAACTAGGTAAGTTAGTATACATGTAAGTATGTATGCACGGTGTATATGTTACTAGAAAGGTATATGAGTGTACATGTAAGTATGTGTGAATAGCAAGGCATATATGTAAGCATGTAGGTATACAGATATGCTATATGTCATATGCACGAAGTAAAATAAGGATCATGTCTTAATGTCCCTAAACAATACAATATCACATATGTATAGGTGTTGTGCGTGTCATGGTAATTATCGACGGTGTGGGTGTAGTATACAATTAGTGCTCGAGCAACATGAACCGTCAATAATAGTGTTGTGTCTCATTAATACTAAATCCATGCACAATAGGAAATGAGATATGCAACAAAGGTACACATGAACAATCAATATCCGTATACATCTAACTAATAGTCATATCATTTAATCTAGCCCAAACGCAAAACGCCATGCGGGCGATTCCCCTGTAGATATTAAATCTACTCACTACAATCCTGGCTAAGTAAAGCCAACCACTCGCTTTTCCTTTTACGCAGCACACGAAGTCCCCGCCTGCGATCCTTAAAGAAAATAACAATATAACATGTATATATTGACAATTGACCAATAACAACTCCAAAATACGTTTGACGGACGCACCAACTCCAAACATACTCTCTACTGTCCGTCTAGTGGCCGACGCACGTAGCGACACTACGAAACCAACTCAAGAGCAAAAGCTACACAAAAACACGAACGACATCGGCATGACCCTAGCTAGGAACGCAATGCAACATAACTACCAAGCCTAGACCCTGATCGTAACGATCGCGCATTCACAACACAAGATATAGCGTAGAATCATTATAATTAACGTCGCAACGTCAAAAGAAACCCACGTCTAAATTATCCTAAAATCTAGTAAGCATGTTATATCATTTTAGCACAAGACTACAAGTTTTTACAAAAACAAGAATATACAAGCATCATAATCTAGCAAGATTAAACCATTCATACCTTTACTAGAATTTTAATCTTACTTAATTAGGATTAGAAAAATGTTAGTTTGCTAATTATCCTAATTAGACAATTAGGAAAATACCAAATAACAATCTTGCTACATGGTTAAGATTTCTTTGTCTAAACATTCACACATAACCATAAGCAGTAATAAAACCATAACTTGATTAACAAAACTCTTACTAGAAATTCTAAATATCTAAATAAAAGCTTTAATTATACATCTTATATGCTAGCTTAAAGTATTGAAACAACAAAAAGAGTTTAGGGTTAGGATTTATAGCTCAAATTAGGTTTTGAGTTGCAAACACAAGTCCAAATTTTAGCCTCCAAAATCAAGACTTTCTTGAAGATCTAAGCAAGTTTAGGGATAACGATTAATGGGTAATGATTTGTTTTTGAGTTTGTTGGATAAATTAAGGATTTTTGATGAATTTTGTGAGCTGAAAAGAGTTGAAATGGGGTGAAATGTAAGTGAGGGCAGTAAGGGGGAGGGCCGGCCAAAAATGAAGGGGGGGTGTTTTGTGGAAAAGTGTGGAAACTTCTAGAAAAAATCATTTAAAGCTCATTAATGCAAATGCCACCTTTTCTGTTCTTTTCTTTAAATCTTCAAATTAAACCACAAATATCTATATTTTTTGAAGAGATATTATCAAAGATGGATTAGTACTAATCTAATGATTAACTTAGCATAGATTCACATTAGCAGTAATTAACCCAAACCAAAAATGTAATTACCACTAATTAAGGGCATAATCAACAACTTAAAATAATATTTAATTAGTGAAAAAATTCTATGTGAACCAAAACATCCAATTGACCCCCATAGCCCGCGCATTAGCTTCATTCTAGCTAAACTAGGCGCCGTCAATTCTATACAGAAGTTTGATCATAAACGGGTTAAAACGGAAAACACCGACTATTTTACCCTAAAACGGAAAAATTCGCATAACGATATCTAAAACGTTACAATCTTCCCCCCTAAAGAAATTCGATCCCCGAGTTTAAAATTCTTACTACGTGCACCTTCAAAGAGATGAGTTCAAAACTCCCAAATCGCTCGTAGCTTCCTAAGTGATCACCTCACTATACGGCTACGCAAAAGAAAACCCTCCACAGATGGCAAGACCCTTGACCGAATTTTCTCCACCTGCCGATCCACTAACACTATTGACTGCTGGTGAACGATAAGATCGCGTCCAAGCTAAATGTCTTATGCCGAATCATGCGAGAAAGATCATGAAGGTATTTGCGAAGTATCGACACAAGGAAAACGGGGTGAATGCTCAAAAATCTGGGAGGAAGTGCCAAATTATAGGCAACGAAACTAACTCGCTCTAAGGATCTCAAAAGGACCTACAATCATCCCAAAACTCAACACGCCATTTATCAGAAAATCCCTAGGAATACATGATCTTCCACTGAGAACTCAAGTCTGCGACAACAACCATCAGCATAAAACTCCTGTCAGCACTGGGTTGCACTCATCCTTACCTGAATCAACTGGATCTTCTCCGTTGCCTCAAGACTAGATGGGGTCCAAAATCCTACTCTCGCAGAGTTAGTAAAAACAGACTGGCGATCGACACAACCTACCACATAAGGCCCAAAAGTTGCCAATTGGAACGTCTCCTGATAACAGTTATCGAAGAAGAACCATATCAATGGCAAGTGACGATCCCAATAGCCAATGAACACTTAGTACGTACGCACAAGCATATCGTCTAAAGTCTATATAGTCCGTTCTAACTGACCATCGTCCCACAGATGGAAAAGCGGAGCTAAAGCTCAACCAGTACCTAAGGCTGCCTGAAGCTTCTGCCAAAGACGGCAAGCGAACTGGGTGCCTCTAATGGATACCGCGCATGAAAGAACTCCATGCAAACACACAAACTTAACAAAGAACTACTGAGCAAACTGAGCATAAACGGACAACAACACCCAAATGGAGTCACACCTTGTCTAGACCTGGGTAGACACCACAACGAAAATCATGGAGATCTGCTCCCATTCCCACTCCGGAATGGTTAAAGATTGCAACTCTCCAGCAGGTCTCAGATGCTCAACCTTAGCTCGCAAGAAGACAAACACCTCAAAACGAAATCCGAAACTTCACTCTTCATCCCTTGTTGGATATGTATGCCCTAGAGGCCATTATTGTATAGTACTAGTTTGTATATTACATTTTGGAAGCTTGGGATATATACAAGGACTGACGACGGTCTTGCTCGATATTGTTGTATACTACTTGGTTTGTATCTATCTTAATATGTGTATATGTTTCTTTTAACATATCGCTAATACATATTGATGGAGCCGTTAGGATCTTTGCTTGATTACCGGCGTTGTGATGGCGATCACACTAGTTGGGGCTGGGTAGTCTATAAGCACATCCTTATACAGGTCTCTAGTCGTAGGATTATCGAGACAGGGTATCGATACTCCAGAGTAGACTGGTGTATGCGCTTCTTATCCCAGCAGAGGAGATGGTCTGTCCTACAGCCATCAGTATGTCGTACTGGAGATAGTATGCAGGTGCTCGTTAGGTTACGAGTACACTGGACAGGACTCGTCGGGAATTGTTGGTTGGTATTATACCTATCGTCAGTTAACAGTTCCCAGGTGACATGAGTACAGCTTAGTCCGTTGACTTGACACTGTCACTTCGCCTCGAGTGTGTTCCCGCTGTTCTTAGATTACTACCCTACCACGGCTCTATTGAGTCGTACAAACAGGTAGTAGTTGGGTGCAGTCCCGAAGCACTTGGAGGAAGTGACAGTTAGATAGGATTCATCTCACCCGATATTGGGAGTTGATATCGTGCTGTGTCTAGGAGAGCCATTACACAATGTCCCTGGCCAGGGAAAGCGAGATTTACTGGTAGTGTTTCCAGTAGTTTCTCAGGGTGTTCTGGGCTACACTCCGACACGACTTGTACCACTATTAGGGGTCTGACGTTTACCGCCCCTAGGCCCGACATGCGATACTCTTAGAAGAACAGACCGGACTGTATGGAGATTGTCACATTCATGCTCAGTAGGAGTTTAGATGGGTTCACCTCATCGGCCTTCCTATCGGCATCTACCTGGGGATCGTTACGTACAGCTAGTACCGCTTACGGCCTGTGGTTAAACCCGCTGGCAGCGTAGTGTTGAGTCTTTAGAGTCCCACACAGAGGGTTGTTCACTTTTGGGTGAAACAAGTAGAGGTCGTATGGTTTTACGACAGGGTTCGTTCACATATGCGTACTTGTGCGTGTTCGGTGTTCGGGCAGTTGATACCAGTGGGATTTGGTTTAAGCCAGATCGTAGTATTTCGTTTCGGGTTAGTTCGGTCTCATTGTATTCGTGTTCTTCGGAACACGGATGCGGGTGTGTATACACATTTGACAGAGGCAGAGGAACCTCATTAGGGTTTTGACCATTGACTTGATTAAAACCATAATGAGATGGAGGAAATTGATTAATGAGTTTTAATTAGAGATAATTGTATCATGGTTAATTGGTATGACCATTTGACTAAGTTGTCCCATGTTGGCTTAGATATTTTTGTGAGCATGCTTAGCATTAATTGTGACATGATAATGGCCAAATCAACATCAACCATGACAATTTATCCTAATTAAAATTGTCATTATACTTGTTGTTCATATGAGAGCTATCTCTTCTCATTCTATCACGATACATTCTCTCTCTTGCTAGCTCTCTCCTCTTCCTCTCAAAAAGCTCTCTTGTTTCATGAGTTGAAAATCAAGAGCTTTGTGAGATCTAACCACTAAAACAACTCTCTACTCACTCTAGCACACCAAGCACCTTAGTTACTTCAAGATAGAGGTTGGAGCTTAAGGTAGAGGCCTTCGGGTGGATCTTTCTTTGGCAAAGAGAAGACGGTGAGGAGGAGCCATCTACACCATACCAAGGAGCTCACAACAAGGGGAAGCAACACAAGAAGAGAAGGAGTTCAAGTTTGAGGTATAACTTTCTATCATAGTAGATAGAACCTTCTTGTGCTAGTTTGGTTTATGGTAAAGACCCGGGTTTAGTGTTATCCCAGCGCTAAGTTTATTTTCGTCGTAAAAATTTTTGTTCCGCATTTGGCCACGGAAGATGGCCGGGGCGCTAGTGTAACCCTTCATGGTATCAGAGCCTACCCATAAATCCTACTAGCTAGTTTGCACAAGGTTAAAATCTCGATTGACAAATTTTTCCGAATCATGAATCAATTTTCATGAGCTTGCTGTCGATTTTCTAAGGTGTCCTAAAATTTTTCTGAGTATCTTAGAATTACATGCAGGTGACACTATAGCTACAGAAAAATTAGGGGGCCTAACTCCAAAATTCCGCCACGGAAAGTGAGCAAAATGGCGCATTTTGCGGCGCTTCCGCGGCGCTTTTTGGGCTACAGGACCCCAAAAATTTTCTGGGGCTCTATTTCATCAAAATATGATATTTGTGTTATATAGTTTTGACCCAGGTTTATTTGAGTGTTGGATTTGCATTTGGGGCCTATTTGGAAAGGTTTAGTCGATCGAAATTTTAAATGTTTATTTTAAAGTACATTCACTTTTATCTACGACCGAGAATGTCACTCGATCGGTAAAACTCGTCTGATTGCTATATGTTCTTTTAGACGGGTTTTGTGAACGTGACATTCGTGTTGATGTTGTGTGCTTGTTCTGTGGTTGTGGTTGGAAAGTCATGTTGGATAGCATGTGATGAAATGTTAGTGGTGCAGTTTAAATTCTTTTGTACATTTGTTATTGCGGGGCGAGCGTCCGACATGTGGACTGCCGTCTTTGCCGGGTTGTATATTATTTTGGGGCACGACTGGGTTGAGGTCGATGTCACCGTTTGTACATATTATTTTCTTTTTCTATACTAGGATTACCCCGCGGTTGAGTGCACGAATAGCCGGGTTCTAGAAAGGCAGCAAGCCCGCATCTCATGGCGTTGAGATGGAGGGGATTCTTTCTCATGGTGTTGAGACGGAGGGGGATTCATTCTAGAATTGGCACGCTATTCGCCGCACTCATAGAGGGTACTGGTTTTCATTGCATAGGCTATCCACACGACCGAGAACGTCGGGTTTTTTTTTTGGCTAAAATGAAACCCGGGGCTCCAAGATTATCCACCATTCTGTATTGTTAGCCGTGTTTCTGTGATGTTGTTTAATATCATGCCTGGGTCGAATGTTTTATATACTTATATATATATATATATACACACTAGTAGATGTTGTTTATGTTTTGCACCCGCGCTAGTCCAGCTCCCGCTCTGTCGTTAGTTAAGTAACCGAACGGGTGATGACGGGGCCCAGTGGCGAATGCGGATGGCATATACGTACATCGTATTTTCGTTCTTTTCTGGTGTGGTAGGTTACTTTGATGGGACAGCATTAATTTTAATTAATGCAAGTAAAACAAACATAAAAAGATGTTGTTGGAACCAAGTTTTAAAAACAGACATTACAGACGTTCTCTTTTGCTTTGCATAATGGTATTCAGTTTAGAATATCCAGCACCTCATTCGACAAGGCAAGGGCCGAGATCCCTTCACCGGGAGTGACCCCTTGAGTAAAAGTTTGCGTCAGCGTAATATCTTCAGTGCAGTCGATTATTCTTGCTTTGCATCGAGATATTCAGTTTGGAATATCTTGCACCTCATTCGACGAGGAAAGAGCCGAAATCCCTTCACTGAGAGTGACCACTTTAGCAAAATTTTTCGCCACTATATATTTTAAAAAGCTGCTCGGGTTCCTTCAACGATATCAGGTTCATTACGTTAAAGAGTTTCTCGCCAAAAACCCAGCCGTAGCCCTCCGTCATTTCTTATAAGTTATACTTAGTATCCGTGCTGCATTTGTTAACTGTGTCATGGCGCAGTGAACGGTAGCTGAGTATTGCTTATCTGTAGCATACAATGTGATTGGTTAGGACATTAGTGTAACCTTGTTGATTGTGTCAAGGGTTATGCGGGTGGGTTTAATGCAATCAAGATAATGACTGGTTGAACTTGACAAGGACTCTTTGATTTGTTGACTGTGTCAAAGTCAGTTGGGTCCTAGGGGCAAAAACCACATCGGGTGTTTCAAACATACAGGAAACTTGCAGATTCAGCATACCCTCTGGAGTGTGGTGACTAGAGTGGATACCATCTAGGTCATCACGCATTGATAGTTGGATCCCGATCCCACTGATGAGTTGGATTACTCTCGGGAGATTATTTCACTTAACAATCAATACTATAAACCAAGTTGGTGTCTAGAACGGTGTTAGCTGGGCTACACCTCCAGGGAAAAGAGGTTATATAATTAAGGAGCTTCGCGAAATCGTTGGAAAACCTCGCTTGAAGTACCAACAGTAGCCTGGCTGAAAGGTTAAGCAAGTATTGTGACGTGCGATTAAACCTGACAATTTCTTCTTGTAAATGGTTTGAAAAAGAATTTGAGGAAATAGTGGAAACCATCCTGGTTAGATAAATTAATAACCAATCTAATTTTGCAAGAGCGCACGCTGAGTGTTTCTTTTCTCTCTCTCCAGGTAGCAACCATTTCACGCCCTAATCAAGATAATAAAATGCATCGATTGACCGATCCGAATTCTTATTCGATGCTGGAGAACGACGGTTAGGCTCTAACTTACGACAACAACCATAAGTGTGAGCAAGGGACAGAGGATTGTATGGATTCCAAGGAGACCCAGTTGAAGAAGAAGCATAGTTTTGCATCAACTTCAGGTGTTCTTGTAATTGAGAACTGCTTTTCATTTTGCCCTACCTCCTAGGTACATGATACCGGATCAGGATACCATATCTGTAATTTATTGCAGGGACTGAGAAAAAGTAGGAAAGTTGCACCTGGTGATATGTCCCTAAGGGTAGGGAACAGAGCACAAGTTAATGCTGCATCCGTCGGTGAATATCACCTAGTGTTGCCAAATGGCAATACTATGATTTTGAACAATTGCTACTATGTGCCTTCTATGGTTTGCAACATCATATCGGTTTCTTTACACGATAAAGATGGATATAACTTTATTCTTGATAGAAATATCATGAACATTTACCTTGATAAGGTACACTGTGTAATGGTACCTATATTCTAAATCAGAATACAGTTCTCAATATACAAAACACACGCAAGAGGAAAAGTTCAGATACGAACGAATCCTACTTATGGCATTGTTGACTTGGTCATATCGGAGAGAAAAGACTGAGTAAGTTGCATAAAGATGGACCTTTGAATTCGTTCGAGTTTTCATCTTATGAAACTTTCAGTCTTTTCTCAAAGGAAAGATGACCAAATCTCCATTCACCTGACTTGGAGAAAGGGCGGCCGAGCTCTTGGGACTCATACACAGTAATGTATGTGGTCTAATGTCTATACCTGCAAGGGGTAGGTTCTCATACTTCATCAGATTCACTGACGATCTCTCTAAGTTCGGATATGTGTATCTAATGAAACACAAATCTGAAGCTTTTGAGAAATTCAGAGAATACAGAAATGTAGTGGAGAACCAGATAGGCAAAAGTATCAAGATCCTCCGGTCTGATAGAGGAAGGGAGTACTTAAGCATGGAATTCCTAGATTACTTAAAAGAGAATGGAATTCTCTTTCAGCTTACTCCTCCTTATACACCACAGCACAACGGTGTATCGGAGCGGAGGAATTGTACCCTATTGGATATGGTTCGCTCCATAGTGAGTAGTGCTGAGTTGCCTCTTTCATTCTGGAGACATGCGCTTCATACAGCAGCGCATCCATTGAATCAAGTTCCATCCAAATCCGTGCCTAAGACTCCGTATGAAGTATGGAGTGGTAAGTGTTTGTATCTTAAACATATTAAGATTTAGGGTTGCCCAGCTATGTTAAAAAGCAGAACCCAGAAAAACTTGAGGCACGGTCAGTTTTGTGTAAGTTTATGGGATACACAAAAGATTCTAGTAGGTATCTATTCTACCATGCAGAGGAATGGAAGATTATTGTTTCCAGGAACGCCACATTTTTGGAAAAAGATTTTCTTGTTCAAAATATTAGTGGCAGCGCGGTAAAACTGGATGAAATTCCAGAGAAACAAACTATATCTGAAGATTTGGTGGAACCGCTAGATTCAGTTACACCAGACTGTTGGGGTAAAAATTTACACTCCGGTTGACCAAGTCAAAATCAAAGTCAAACCCAAGCCAAGTGGGCCCAAGCCCAGATCCAGTGGCCCCATGCCTGGGTCGAGCCCGAACATGAAGCGGCCTGCCTCCCCCCACGCCAAGATTTTGTTGTATTTATTTTATTTTCTTTTATGAATAAATGTAAGAATATGGGCATAAAGCCAAATATTTGTAAAGCCCATGGCTTATGTGCAAAAAGAAATGGCACATGAGCCATGGGATAGGAAAAATGCCATTTTGTGAAGCCCAAGGGGCTATATGTAAAGTGTATAGCCTATAAAGGCCAAGATAATGAAAATATCCTAACAACTTTTTCTCTCTTCCCAAAAAAAAAAGAATCCAGATCTGCCTCTTTCTCCTTCATCAAGGTTCTAAAACCTTCTTCTTTCTTTTGAATTAAATCAAGAGTTTAACTCTTCCATTTCTCAAAATAAATAGATTTCCACCACAAAACCCACGAAGGGGAGCTCGGATCTCCAATCAGATCTCGAAAAGTGGAGGCTTTTAAGTCTCATCCCCTTTTCTCCAAGATCCCGCCAATCAAGAGTAAGAAGAAGGAGACCTATCTCCAAAAATCTCACTTTCGTCATACCCTGGGCTCAAAAGAAGAGCAATAAATTCCAAGGAGTTTAACTCCTTTCTAGATCTGCTAGAGTTTAACTCCATAAATTAGTTTCTGTTGGAGTTGAACTCCATAAATTTGTTTCTGTTAGGAGTTCAACTCCAAAAATCCCTTAGGAGTTCAACTCCCCAGCCTGGGGGATCGGCCTCCCTTTCCGCGGGTTGTTCCCACGGTCACGTATGCCCACGTGACCCTGGGGCGCCAAGACGCCCATCGGTCACGTGTGCGCACGTGACCCCGGGGCGCCAAGGCGTCCATTGGTCACGTCTGTGCACGTGACCCCGGGGCGCCAAGGCTCCCATCGGTAACGTGTGCCAACGTGACCCTGGAGGGCACCAAGGCGCTCATTGGTCACAAGTGCGCACGTGACCCCGGCTCGCCAAGGCGCCCATCGGTCACGTGTACTCACGTGACCCCAGGGGCGCCCAGGGCGCCCATCGGTCACGTGTGCTCACGTGACCCCGGGGGCACCCAGGACGCCCATCGGTCACGTGTGCGCACGTGACCCCGGGTCGTCAAGGCGCCCTTCAATCACGTGTGCCCTTGTGACCCCGGGGGCGCCAAAGCGCCCATCGGTTACATGCGTGCACGTGACCCTGGGCATTAAAGCGCCCACCATGCGAGAGTCCCTTAGACGCCATTTTGTTTTCTTCCCCCCCCCCCCCGCGTTTTACGTATACTCCCCAATAAAATCCCTTTTGGAGAAACTTTTTTAAAAGAAAAAAAATTCTTTGGAGTTTAACTCCACAATAAAGTTCTGTTTTGGGAGTTTAACTCCGCATAAAATTCTTTTAGGAGTTGAACTCCTTCTAAAATTCATTGGAGTTTAACTCCACAATAAAATTCCTTTTGAAATTAAACTCTACATTTAAAAAAAAGGGTGGAAGGAAACCACCCACAGACTCCACGACACTGTCTTCCGTTAGAAAAAATTTTAACGGGGCGCTGCCCCACACCCCGCAAGGCGGCTTCTAGCCCCTTGAGCCCCAGCCCGTTATCCGGGTAGCGGGACCCCCATAAAAACTCTGCGGGGCCCTGATGTTTTCAAACCACGATACTATACATTGAGTTCGCATGACCAGTTTAACCCGTTAATCGGAGGTTCTCTCGCTGCAAATGCGAGGGGTAATTAACGACAGCTTAGTCCGCGGCTGCCGGAGATTCGGATTCCCACAGTCAATAAACCCCAGCCTACACTAGGTAGGCGGAATCTTTAGTACGCCCGACAAGCGCACGCGTATTCCTATCTCAATGGGGTGACGAAAAACACCCTACAGATTCTGGCACGCCCGGTGTGACCGGTCTCTCCTCCTAGGGTTAAGTGTTCATACGAACTCATTTAGCATATATGCCAATGTTTGTACTGAAATAATTTATTTCCTTCTTGCAGCAATCAACTTTCAACGACAATGTTTCCCAAAGCGAATTCAGCTTCCAAACGCGACCCCGATCTCGTACGTGGTCAAGATCAATGCTCGTGTGGTTCTCCCTGCAAGCCTCAGTCGACAGTGGGAGGAACTGCCCCGCCTGTTCGGTTCCGTCGACATCTACCCTGCCGGAAGCACTCATTTGGCAGAAATCCCGACAAAACAGCTGCCCAAGCCGTTCTCGAGGGGCAAGTGGCCGAATGTTGTGATCGCTAAGGCACCGCAATAGAAACTTAAGATGGTGTATGAACGACTCTTTGGTGCTCAAGCTGGAGGCAAGACTTCCGGCATAAAAGGAAACATCAAATGTTGTGGACGAGCTCAGGCGATGACTCCAACAGATGCACAATCAGGCGTATCTCCAAAGTTCTCCATCGCCCGGTCTACGGTGGCTTCCCGAAGAGCCAGAACCTGCCAAGCGCTCAAATCAGAAAGGTTAAGGCAGAAGCGGCTCAGGTATCGAGCCAACAAGAGGGCCAGGACTTCGGCCAGGTGGAGTCGTGTGAGATTTCAAGAGCAAAGTCATCCTGTGACGACGACTAAATCGGCCGTAAAAACCAGCAATTCCTTGGAACCTCTGAAGTGGGTTCAGAAAAATTCCATAACTGCCAGAATCAAGAAGATAGCGGTCCGAATGTCGCTACAAAGAGACGTGTCCTGGCCCCAAAAGAAAAAGTATGACACTGTCGCTTCAAGTGTCTATCAGGCGCTCTTTGCCACACGAAAGCAGCGGGGCAAACCCAGAAAAGAAGTGTCAACACCATTCAAGAACCTGGTCAGGCCAGCCGCCTTCATTCGACTGCCCGTTACCGAAACCGGAGGGCCAAGACAACGATCCGTGAAATCAGCCGCCGATAATAAAAAGACGGCTGGATATGTTGTCCATACGGTCTATATGGCGGGCGGGCATCCCAGCGACAACCTTCGTAGCAAAGCAGGGATAGGGCCACCACATCTAAAGCCTAATCTGGCTTGAATGTGGTTGCCGCTCCCTAAGAACAGCCGCCTCCGCTGGATGTTGAAAACCCTCTCGAAGAGGACGATAGACAGAAAGACCCTTCGGTCCAGGAAGAATCAAGCTCGGAGAGAGAGGAAGAGCGGACTTTCTGCCTCAGGACAGCGGAGCAAGAGCTGCTCCAAGAGCTTCAGAAACAGCTCAAGAGCAAAGATAAAGAGATGGCCAAGCTCTATTCGAAGATTAATGACTTGACGAACGTTGTAATTGTAGGGTTCCTAGGCACTCTAATGGAGTCTCACAAGTGATCAAACATGGCCAATTGAAATTTTACAAGTGCCTATTAACCCTAATACGGATCGTTAACTAGATAAATAGGCGAAGCAAGCAAGTAAACGGAAATATAGCTAAAGGAAAGGGGCTACAACCTTTGTAGATCCGTTCCACCACCTCCTAAGCTCCGTGATGAAGTCACCTCGCTGTCCAAATCATATCTTGGGCTCTAGCGTCGGCTTCATCGGAGAAAAACGGGCTAGGTCATCGACGACGATGCCGAAGATGATCTACGTCGAGGCATCGCTAGATCAAGCTCCACCTTCACCAAGCCATGAAAACTTGTGAAGGAAACACCCCATACTACTTGGGAAGAGGTAGAGGATGAAGAAATAGGAGTTGGGTTCACTTTAGAATTGGATTTCTCACTCAAATACATCAATCACCATTGATGAAGAAAGCTTTCTTCTTGTGAGGAAGAAGAAGAAGAAGATAAGTGTTATGATAAGTTCTTTTTAAAAGAATAATAAAAATGGAAACTTATCATAATATTAACCTTAGTTAGTTCTAGAGAATAGACCATGGTAAGTTATGATGGTTAGGGTTAATCAAGAGACAAGAATGGTTAACTAAGTCAAAACTTCATGAAAGTTCACGAACAAACAAAGAAAGCCACCATTATCCTCTTATGCCAATTATTTTATTTCCAAAAAGAATAAATGAAAAAGATAAATAAATGAATAAGGAAAACCAAAACCCTAACCATTTAAATAACCATGGTTTAATTCTTTACACAAACCAAGTAAGTATGCATCATCAAACATGATACAATCATGTGCACAAAACTATATCAAATATACAATGTGCACATCCGAGCGAGAAAATCCATTTAAAGTGAACCGATACTAGTTAATGCAAAGTAATATATCAAATATATAATTATGCATTAAATCATTAAATCAACACTTGATTCAATGATCCGGTCATGTCGCATATAACCGGCTAGTATCCAATGTATCGGCTTATCGAATCAATCCTTGATTCGATAACTAGGTTATATCGCATACAACCATTCGACACATTCATCGCGAGAATGAAATACGGAATCACATACACTCATTATTCTCGGTCCCGCACATATCTCATATGCGCTCCTATTTCGTTTCGCTTGAGCCAGGAAACCTCTAAAGACTCTAAAGACTTACCGTATTCATCGCGAGAATGAAATACGGTAGGACTCTAAAGACTCGTCAATACGCCGGTAGCGGATGATGATCATATCAAGCACCCACAAGCCGCAAGCGGTCTGCTAAACGTAACGGCCACCCGGGTATTGAGCGATCAGAAGATCGACGAGCAAGCCCGCTCACACTCCTGTGAATCCAACCAGTAAGACTTACCGTACAGTCTAGTCTGTTCGTCTGATATGTCGCATATCTCGCCTAGGGGTGGTAAACGTCAGACCCCAGTAGCTTGATAAGTCATGCCGACTTGAGGTCCATAACATTCGTGAAACTACTGATAACTCTTACCAGTATATCACTGCAACCCTGGCCAGGGATTTCCTGTTATGGCCAGTCGAGCATAGCGCAACATCAACCCTCAATACCGGGAGTGATGAATCCCCTCCTATCGCTCATTGCCTCCATGTGAATCGGGACTGTACCCAAAAACCACCTGTTTGCACGACTCAGTAGAGCCGTGGTAGGGTGGAAATCAAAGCACAGTGGGAGACACACAAGACTCTATGACGATCTCGGGTCAACAGACTAAGCTGTACCAGTGTCACCAGAGAACTGCCATCTGACGTGAGGTATAATACCATCTGGGAGTTCTCGGCGAGTCCGTTCAGTGTACCCAGTCTCCACTGAGCACCCGCATACCATCTTCGATGTCAAACACCAATGGATATGGGATCATCCATCGCCCATCGCATGGGTCGAGAAGATATGCGCTAGTCTACTCTGGAATATCGATGCCCCGTCTCGATATTCCCTCGACTAGGAACATTTCAAGGATGTACTCATGGACTACCCAGGCCCTACTAGTATGATCTACATCATAGTCCTGGAAGTCGAGTACACATCCTAAGGGCTTTATCAACATGTAATCAGAGAGACAGAAAGTATACATGTTAAGATAAAGTGCAACCAGATAGCGTACTATCATGTCGAGCAAGAAAGTCCTACCTATATATGTCCCAGCATCCACTACAATATACATCCAATGTACAGTAATGGCCTCTAGGGCATACATATAACTAACAATCTCCCACTTGCACTAGGGCCATCTGTAGCAGTGGTTGCAGTATCACATACTCAACCATCCTATAAAAGTCTCTCTTTGGGAAAAGGCTTTCTTGAGTGGATCCGCCGTGTTGTCCTCTGAGTCTACTCTCCTAATCTCGATCACCCTGGAGATTAACTATCTCCATGATCAGGTGATGCTGCCTCAGAATATGTCTGGGTCACTGATGGGACCAGGGTTCCAGGGTCGATGCCACGCTTCCATTGTCATACAATGGCAGGAACCTAGTTCCTCTTATGAACCAATATACACCCAAACTTCCTCTTTGGTAGTATCTTTAATAGCGATGTTACCAGGCTTTATCGTCTAGTTTGCCACGGTATCGAGCTTGGAACTCTTCCAACATACCGTCCCTTTACTGAGGGTAAAGACAGTGCCTGTGACTGACATTCAGTCGTCTTTATCACCCTGGAACACTTCCAGTGATTCTCCCCAGGATCGATTGATACCATCTCACTACATCTAGTGAGAATCCTAACATCCAATTACATCTATCTCATAGATGAAAACTCAGGATTTAGGAGGTATCACTTTGATCCTATTTGTGGAATCCTAGTGATAATAGGAGATTGACCGATCGTAGTATAGGAAACTCTTTTCCTATCAAGAGTATGTTGTCTACGTACAATACGAAGATGACCACCTTACTCTCTACTACCCTTTTGTATATACAAGGTTCGTCTACCATTTTGATGAAGTCAAACACTTTGACTATCACATCAAAACAGACGTTCCAACTCCGCGATGCCTGCTTCATTATGTAAAGCAACTTGCACACGTTTCCGCTGCTCCCACTGTTTTACGAAGACCTCTGGCTGTGTTCTTATAGACGTTCTCTTCTAAATCAGTATTTAAAAAAGTAGTCATGGCACCCAACCACTAGATATCGTAGTCATGGTATGTAGCCGTGGCAAGTAGGATCTGGATGGATTTAAACATAGTCCCTGGAAAAGGTTTCATCATTATCCGTGCCTGGTTGATGACGAAAACCTTTAACAAGTCTAGCTTTGAAAGTCTCAACCTTTCCATGTACACCAAGCAATCTTCTCAAGATATACTTGCTCCTGATGGGGATTTAACCCTTCAGTTATAGCAACCAAAGTCCATACTTTGTTGGTGTATAAGGATTCCATCTCAGATCACTAAGCATCCAGCCATTCTTACAGAGTCCCTACTCTCGATGGCCTGCTCGAAACTGGTTGGGTCATCATCTCATGATGCAATCCTCGCTCCCACTGTCATCGAGAAACCGAGGTATCTCTCAGGTGGGTGAGGAACCCTACCAGATCGGCGGAGAGGCTGAGGTTCGTCGGGGACTATAGAATCCTTTGGTTCTGTCAAATCATCTGCTGTAGTTTGTATAGCTGGAACCTTTCCAGTTCTACATTACAGCCCTTGCCTCGAGCTTGTCCGGATTTTGCTTTTGACATAGGACGGACAATCCCAAATCTTAACTTACTTAAGAGATAGGATCTTCCCGCACCATATCTTATATGGAGTGGTAGGCACTGATTTGATTCGAACCTAATTCAATAGGTATGCAGCTTCTCAAGTGCATAACTCCCAAAAGGAAATAGGTAACTCAGTAATACTCATCATAGAGCACACGATATCTAATATTGTGTGATTGCTCCGCCCCGATACACCGTTGTGCTGTGGTGTATTCAGAGGAGTAATACTGAGAGAGAATCTCATTTTCCTTTAGAATAGTCCAAGGATTCCATGCACAAGTATTCTCCTCCCTGATCTCATCATAGGACATAATACTTATACCCGGTTATTGGTTCTCTACTTCTAACTTATATTCTGTGAATACCTCAAAAGGTTTGGACTTATGTTTCAACAGGAACATATGACTGAATCATGAGAGATCATCAAAGAATATAATGAAGTATAAAGAACCAGTCCTGGCATGTGTAGACAGGAGACCTTACATACATCATCATGGATCAGTCCCAAGAGTTCATTAACTCTTTCTCTGTTTCCAATAAACAGAGCTATGGTCATATTATCTTTGTGACATGACTGGCAAGTTTCACAAGATGTAAATTCAAACTGATTTAAATATACATCTAAATGTAACTTCAGCCAGTCGGGTCGCTTTGATATGACCTAGTCTACAATGCCTCAAGAAGAATTCGTTCATTTCTGAACTCTTCTTCTTGTGTGTGTTCAGTATATTAGGAACTGTAGTTTGATTTAGAACGTTAATGCTTTTAGATAGCGTGCCTGAACCGATCAACTTTTGATATAGGAAGTGTTCAAAACATTATCCATCAATACAAAATTATATCTTTTCTTTACTAATAAAGAGACTGATATGATTTTGTATATCAGGTTCGGTATCTAATAGCATTTGTTCAAAATCAATGTATTCGTAATACAGGGTGACAGTGACCAACAGACTTGGCTGCAACACTTGCCCCGTTTTCTGTCTCATGAAACTTATCACCCGTTCTCAGTTTTTCTACCCTTTTGTAGCCCTATGTAACAGATTACATATCTGGGATCCTGATCCGGTATCATATACCCAGGATGCAGAGGATACTGAGAAACAGTTCTTTGTAATGAACACACCCGAAGGAGATGCATCATATGCACTTTCTTCGTTTGGGCGGCATAGGAATTCTGGTATTCCACAATTTCCTGCTCTGTCTTATAACAATTATAAGTTGGAGCGGGACCAACGTTCCCCTGCTCAGTATAACAAGCGGGTTCGGTCAATACATCCGTATTATTATCTTGATTAAGGCGTGATATGGTCGCTACCAGGAGAGAGAGAGAAGAAAACATTCTGCGTGCGCTCTTGCAAGATCAGATTGGTTATATATTTTATCTATCAGGATGGCTCCTACTGTTTTTATCAAATCTTCCTTCAAACCTTAAAAGGAAAGACTAGCCGGGATTAATTACACTCTACAAGTTCGCCAACCTTTCAGCCATGCCAGTGTCGGTACTTTGAGGGACGTTCCCCGTGCTTTCGCACGGACCTAGTTACAGTAAACCTCGTTTTCCCAGAGGCGTAACCCCGTTGACACCTTTCTAGACACCTACTTGATCGGCTAATTGTAAAGTGCAAAACTCTCCCAGGAGTAACAATTACTCGCAGTGGGTATCGGGATCCAACTATCACATAGAAGGTATGCAATCTCATTGCAAGTTTCAACACTTGAAACTCCCGATAAAGGTTTTTACCCCTAGCACCTATGACCTTAACAATGGTCAACAAATCATAAGTACTAGTCAAGTTCTACCCGTCATTTCGTGCTTAATTAGACCCACCCACATGACCCTTAACTAAGGTCAACAAAGTCACGCGACTGTCCTAACTAATCGCATCATATGCGGTGTAGGAAGACATCACTTAGCTACCGTACACTGTGCCTTGACTATGGTCAACAAACACAGCACGAATACTAAGTACTCTACTTCCTAAAATGACGGAGGGTTGCGGCTGGTTTTTGTGAAAACCTTTAACGCTTTGAACTTGATCTCGTTGCGGAATCAAATGGTTTTTAAATGGAATGTTTTTGAGGCTTTTCTAGTTTTGCTAAAGGGGTCACTCCCGGTGAAGGGATCGTCGGCCCTTTCCTCGTCGAATGAGGTGCGGGATATATCATATATATCACTGTGCAAAGCGGAAACTATAGAAGCGATCAAAGACAAACCGAGGGTTGTAGCATCTGCCAGTTATTGCTAAAGGAGTTACTCCCGGTGAAGGGATCTCGGTCCTTTCCTCATCGAATAAGGTGCAGGATGTTCTATAATGAACACCGCGATGCAAAGCAAGAACTGTAGCTACCTGTTTTATTTTGAAATTCGATTCCACAACAACAATTAGGTTTATTTTCTTTCATTAATCTCATCAATGAATATCCCATTATTTAAGTCCACCTAACCATCACAGATAAATATAACGTACGCTTATGCCATCCGCATTCGCCTCGATATCCCGTCTGCACCGTTAGGTTAGGTAACTAACTCCAGAGCGAGGCAGGGCTAGCGCGGGTGTAAAACATAAGCAACGTCTATATAATATATCATATATACTATATATAATATCTGTTACAGAACATCACATGATCTCATCACAGATAAATCACAGCAGAAGAAACATATGAAATATTGGATATACTAGGACGTCCGTGTTTTCAATACGAGCCAGTATAAAACACGGATTCCACGGTCGTGATGAATAGCCAATCCTACACCCCTAGACCCCTATGAGAGCGGAAAGCAACCCTACCAATTCTAGGGTTAGGAGACCCGGACTCGACTCCTCGAGATGGTCTCCCACTGGACCCCAGAACCCGGTTACTTGTGCTCCCCTCCTTGGGTCTATCCTAGTGCAGAAAAGTAAATAATATACAAATGGTGACAACATCCGCAACCTGGAAGTGCCCCAATAAAAGAATATTACATACAAGTTTTTACATGAATGAAAATGAAAAACACTCATCTCACATAAAAAAACCCCGGCTATTCAAACGTAAGTAAATATGCGCATCCCAATTGTCGTTGACATATAGCAACGAAACCGGCGATATCACATATTACACTTACGGTCACAGAAAAGAAAGTGTAAGACTACAACAGTTGGAATCCGCAACCTCCTCAGACATCGCATGCCTGACCAAATGAAATACTTAGACATCGCATGCCTAACAATTATAAACCCCACATTTTAGTCTCAAAGTCGAAAACACTTTTCAATATCAAGTCGGGCAATTCAACAGGATTCCCGACATTCTGATCGAATGCTCGTCGCAAACTTTAGTAGGCGGCCGCACCCCCGACGCCGTCGACGAAGTGCACCAAGGCGGAACACCGCTGCCGCGAGCACCCGGACGGATGCTTTCGGCGACGTGGTTCTCCTACAGTCACTTGGTCGGGGCTATGGGGTGAGGCTGTCTATTAAGTTTACCCGGGGAGTATCCGCGTACACTACGTGATTGCGACGGACTTTTGATCACATCAAAATTCCGTGGCAACCGATGAAGTGAGACTAAAGTGCTATGTTTATAACATTCATTTAGTTATCTCATAACTATTTGTGAATTCCAATTATTGTATCACATTCCGGATAAATAGAAAATGTTAAACTTTCCGATCGAACAATCGAACACCCAAGTTTTCCCGATACAGCCCAACACATGAAATAAGTCTAACAGCATTCAGTTCGTGACTCAGTAGCAACGGTCCAGCCGTAGAATGGTCAAGCCAACGCCTCACATGTGGCACGTCGTACTGCCCCAAACTCGAAGGTTCAAAGGGCAGTTCAAGACGGTCACATAATCGAGTTAAGGTTTGTTGTCTTCTAGAGGGTCCATCACGTTACTTGCACTACTTAGAACGTCGTTAAACTACGAAAAAATCCAACATTTGGAAATTTCCCGGCAGGGGAAAAAGTGGGTATTTATATCCGGTCGAACTTTTTAACATATTCTAAAAATACCCGGAAAAGCACACCGACAAAATTAGACAGTCCGATCGAATACACCGAGTCCCCAATACAACTCAGAAAATACAACTCTGGAATAAAATATTAAAAATCCCCAGGAAAACCAGCACAGAAAGCTAAGAACTACTGTGCAAAATTGGATGCACAAAGCGACAAAAGGGCCGCGGATCCGCCGCATGAGCCTCCTGTAGGGCCGCGGATCCGCGCCGCCTTTGTGGAATCAGGACCACGAATTTTACAGTATGTCTTAGATCTTCCTGCTGATTTTTTTGAATATTTTTAATCTCAAAAAAAACCACATTTTACAGAAATGTCCAGAGAGCATTTTCAAAGTCGGATTTTGGGTCGATCGGACTTCTGATTCCGTCGGGACTTCGCCGAAGGCTCTAGCTAGGCTCTGATACCACTGTAGGGTTCCTAGGCACTCTAATGGAGTCTCACAAGTGATCAAACATGGCCAATTGAAATTTTACAAGTACCTATTAACCCTAATACGGATCGTTAACTAGATAAAGAGGCGAAGCAAGCAAGTAAACGGAAATATAGCTAAAGGAAAGGGGCTACAACCTTTGTAGATCCGTTCTACCACCTCCTAAGCTCCGTGATGAAGTCACCTCGTTGTCCAAATCATATCTTGGGCTCTAGCGTCGGCTTCATCGGAGAAAAACGGGCTAGGTCATCGAAGACGATGCCGAAGATGATCTACGTCGAGGCATCGCTAGATCAAGCTCCACCTTCACCATGCCATGAAAACTTGTGAAGGAAACACCCCATACTACTTGGCAAGAGGTAGAGGATGAAGAAATAGGAGTTGGGTTCACTTTAGAATTGGATTTTTCACTCAAATACATCAATCACCATTGATGAAGAAAGCTTTCTTCTTGTGAGGAAGAAGAAGAAGAAGATAAGTGTTATGATAAGTTCTTTTTAAAAGAATAATAAAAATGGAAACTTATCATAATCTTAACCTTAGTTAGTTGTAGAGAATAGACCATGGTAAGTTATGATGGTTAGGGTTAAGCAAGAGACAAGAATGGTTAACTAAGTCAAAGCTTCATGAAAGTTCATGAACAAACAAAGAAAGCCACCAATATCCTTTTATGCCAATTATTTTATTTCCAAAAAGAATAAATGAAAAATATAAATAAATGAATAAGGAAAACCAAAACCCTAACCATTTAAATAACCATGGTTTAATTCTTTACACAAACCAAGTAAGTATGCATCATCAAACATGATACAATCATGTGCACAAAACTATATCAAATATACAATGTGCACATCCGAGCGAGAAAATCCATTTAAAGTGAACCGATACTAGTTAATGAAAAGTAATATATCAAATATATAATTATGCATTAAATCATTAAATCAAAACTTGATTCAATGATCCGGTCATGTCGCATATAACCGGCTAGTATCCAATGTATCGGCTTATCGAATCAATCCTTGATTCGATAACTAGGTTATATCGCATACTGTTAGTTGTATGTATGCCCTAGAGGCCAGTATTGTACAGATGATGTATATTATATTGGATGCTTGGACATATATAGAGATGACTTTCTTGCTCGATATGATAGCATACTATCATATCGAGCAAGAAAGTCATCTCTATATATGTCCAAGCATCCAATATAATATACATCATCTGTACAATACAGGCTTCTAGGGCATACATATAACTAACAATCTCCCACTTGCACTAGGGCCAGCTGCTGTAATATCGCATACCTAGCATCCCGAAGAGTCTCTCAAACTGTATCTGGGGAATGGCCTTCGTGAGTGGATCCGCCGTGTTATTCTTCGTGTCAACCCTCCTGACCTCGATCTCCCGGCGATCAACTATCTCCCGGATCAGGTGATACCGCCTCAGAATATGCCTGGACCGCTGATGGGACCTGGGTTCCTTGGCCAAAGCCACCGCTCCATTGTTATCGCAATACAAAGGTATTGGACGCTCAATGGATGGAACCACTCCAAGTTCAGTAATGAACTTCTTGATCCAGACAGCCTCTTTGGCAGCATCGTTGGCAGCGATGTATTCAGCCTCCATCGTCGAGTCTGCCACGGTTTCCTGCTTGGAACTCTTCCAGCTAACCGCCCCTCCGTAAAGGGTAAAGACAAATCCCGACTGCGACTTAGAGTCGTCCTTATCACTCTGGAAGCTCGAATCGGTAAAAGACTCCACTTGGAGTTCTCCGTTACCATACACCAAGAACATATCTCTAGTCCTTCGCAAGTACTTGAGAATGTTCTTCACAGCTGTCCAGTGACTCTCTCCAGGATCTGCTTGATACCGACTCACTACACTTAGTGAGTATGCAACATCGGGTCTGGTACATAGCATCGCATACATGATAGAGCCTACTGCCGAAGCATAGGGTATCCCTTGCATGCGAGCTCTTTCCAAATCAGTCTTGGGAGACATCTCTTTGGAGAGAGTGAGTCCAGAGATCGTGGGCAAGTTCCCACGCTTGGATTCTTCCATACTAAACCTCTTTAGTATGGTGTCAATATACCTGGATTGGGACAATCCCAATATCCGTTTGGATCTATCTCTATAGATCCTGATTCCCAATATGCAGGAGGCATCACCAAGATCTTTCATTGAGAATCTTTGTGATAAGAAGAGCTTGACCGATTGCAGCATAGGAATATCATTTCCTATCAAGAGTATGTCGTCCACGTACAATACGAGGAAGACAACCTTACTCTCTGCCACCTTCTTGTAGATACAAGGTTCATCTGGGTTTTTGACGAAATCAAACTCTTTGATAACGACGTCAAAGCAGATGTTCCAACTCCGCGATGCTTGCTTTAATCCATAAATGGATTTAAGCAGCTTGCACACCTTTCCGCTGCTCCCACTATCTACGAAGCCCTCTGGCTGAGTCATGTACACGCACTCTTCTAAATCACCATTTAGAAAGGCGGTCTTAACATCCATTTGCCAGATTTCGTAGTCATGAAAGGCAGCAATGGCAAGCATGATTCGGATGGATTTAAGCATAGCCACTGGAGAAAAGGTTTCGTCATAGTCCACACCTGGTCTTTGATGAAAACCCTTTGCTACAAGTCTAGCTTTGAAAGTCTCCACTTTCCCATCTACACCAAATTTCTTCTTGAAGATCCACTTGCTCCTAATGGGTTTTACCCCTTCAGAAGCAACTTCCAAAGTCCATACTTTGTTGGTGTACATGGATTCCATCTCGGACCGCATAGCATCCAGCCATTTCACTGAGTCCCTACTCGTGATGGCCTGCTCGAAGCTACTTGGGTCATCATCCTCCATGATGCAATCCTCGCTCCCACCGTCCATGAGAAAACCATAGTATCTCTCAGGTTGGCGAGGAACCCTACTAGATCGGCGGAGTGGCTGGGATTCATCGGGAACTACGGAATCCTCTGGTTCCACCAGATCTTCTGTTGTAGCTTCTGCAGCTGGAACCTCTTCCAGTTCTACCTCATGACCACTAATCTCTTTTTCAAGAAATTCCTTTTCTAAAAAGGTGGCATGCCAAGAAACAAATACTCTTTGTTCCTCAGGGTGGTAGAAGATATACCCTTGAGAATTCTTGGGATATCCTACAAATTTGCGTAGAACAGACCGTGCCTCGAGTTTGTCCGGATTTTGTCGTTTGACATAGGCTGGACAACCCTATATCTTAACATAGTTAAGACATGGTCTCTTCCCTTTCCATATATCATATGGAGTGGTAGGCACAGATTTGGTGGGGACCATATTCAATAGATGTATGGCTGTCTCAAGCGCATACCCCCATAAGGAAATAGGTAACTCAGCTGTGCTCATCATAGAGAGCACCATATCTAATAGGGTGCGGTTCCTCCGTTCTGATACACCGTTGTGCTGTGGTGTATATGGAGGAGTCAGCTGAGAGAGAATCCCATTCTCTTTTAGGAAGTCCAGGAATTCATTGCTCAAGTATTCACCTCCTCGATCAGATCGAAGGATTTTAATAATTTTTCCGGTTTGGTTTTCGACTTCTTGTTTATATTCTCTAAATTTCTCAAAAGCTTCAGACTTGTGTCTTATCAAGTACACATGTCCGTATCTTGAGAGATCGTCAGTGAATGTAATGAAGTACGAAGAACCATCCCTGGCATGTGTAGACATTGGACCGCATACATCACTATGTACTAGTCCTAAGAGTTCAGTAACTCTTTCTCCGTGTCCCGTAAACGGAGTTTTGGTCATCTTGCCTTTGAGACATGACTGGCAAGTGTCATAAGATGAAAATTCGAATGGTTTCAAATACCCATCCTTATGCAACTTACCCAGTCGTGTCGCATTGATGTGACCCAGTCTACAATGCCACAAGAAGGATTCGTTCAGTTCAGAACTCTTCCTCTTGTGTGTGTTTGTTATGCTCAGAACTGTTGATTGGTTTAGAACATAAATGCCATTGCACAACGTGCCTGATCCAACCAACTTTTGGTTACGGAAAATGTTCATAACATTGTCCTGTAATACAAAATTATATCCCTCTTTACTCAACAAAGAAACCGATATAATGTTGCATATCAGGTTCGGCATGTAATAGCATTCGTTCAGAACCAATGTATTACATGTTGGTAATACAAGGTGATATTCCCCGACAGTCTTAGCTGCAACAATTGCACCATTTCCAACACTAATGTCTTTATCACCTTCTCCAAGTTCTCTACCTTTCCTAAGCCCATGTAACTGATTACATATATGGGATCCTGACCCGGTATCTAATACCCAGGACGTAGGGCAAATGGAGAAACAGTTCTCTGTAACGAACACACCCGAAGAAAATGCATCATCATGTACTTTCTTCATTCGGGTGGCATGGGAATCCTGGTATTCCCCTATATCCTGTTCAGTCCTATAACTCTTATAGGAAAGAACGGAACCAACGTTCCCCAGCACAGTATAACATGCGGGTTCGTTCAATACATCCATATTATTATCTTTATTAAGGCATGAAATGGTCGCTACCTGGAGAGAGAGAGAAGAAAACACTTTAGCGTATGCTCGTGCAAGATCAGATTGGTTATTATCTTATCTAATCAGGATGGCTCCCACTGCTTTTTATCAAATCTTCCTTCAAACCCTAAAAGGAAAGACTAGCCGGGATTAATTACACACTACAAGTTCGCCAGTCTTTCAGCCAGGCCAGTGTCGGTACTTTGAGGGAGGTCCCCCGTGCTTTCGCACGAACCTAATTAATGTAAACCTCGTTTTCCCAGAGGCGTAACCTCGTTAACACCTTTCTAGACACCTACTTGATCGGCTAATTGTAATATGTAAAACTCTCCCAGGAGTGACTCTTACTCGCAGTGGGTATCGGGATCCAACTATCTCATAGAAGATATGCAATCTCATTGCAAATTTCAACACTTGAAATTCTCGATAATGCTTTTGCCCCTAGCGTGCTATGACCTTGACGAAAGCCAACAAACCACAGCCCGCTAGTCAAGTTCAACCCGTATATATGATATATCGTTGTAGAATCAAATGAAGTTTTAAAATGGAATGATTTTGAGGCTTTTCTAGTTTTGCTAAAGGGGTCACTCCCGGTGAAGGGATCGTCGGCCCTTTCCTCGTCGAATGAGGTGCGGGATATATCATATATATCACTGTGCAAAGCAAAAACTCTTAAAAGCAATCAAAGCCAAACCGAGTGTGTAGCATCTTCCAGTTATTGCTAAAGGAGTCACTCCCGGTGAAGGGATCTCGGTCCTTTCCTCATCGAATAAGGTGCAGGGTATATCATATATACCGCTATACAAAGCAAGAACTGTAGCTACCTGTTTTGTTTAAAATCTGATTCCACAACATCTTAGGTTTCTTTTCTTTCATTAATCACATTAATGAAGTCCCATCATTTAAATACCTAAACATCACAGATAGATATGACGTACACTTATGCCATCCGCATTCGCCTCGATGTCCCCTCGTACACCGTTAGGTTAGGTAACTAACGACAGAGCAGGGCAGGGCTAGCGCGGGTGTAAAACATAAGTAACGTCTATATAATATATCATATATACTATATACTATATCCATCACAGAACATCTCATGATCACATCACAGATATCGCAGCAGAAGAAACATATGAAACATTGGATATACTAGGACGTCCGTGTTTTCAATACGAGCCAGTATAAAACACGGATTCCACGGTCGTGATGAATAGCCAATCCCACACCCCTAGACCCCTACGAGAGAGGCAAGCAACCCTGCCAATTCTAGGGTTAGGAGACCCGGACTCGACTCCTCGAGTTGGTCTCCCACTGGACCCCAGAACCCGGTTACTTGTGCTCCCCTCCTTGGGTCTATCCTAATGCGGAAAAGTAAATAATATACAAAAGGTGACAACTTCCGCTACCTGGAAGTGCCCCAAATAAAAGAATATTACATACAAGTTTTTACATGAATGAAAATGAAAAACACTCATCTCACATAAAAACCCCCGGCTATTCAAAAACGACGATCCAATATAACATATCCAGCAACACATAACATCACATGTCGTCAACGTAAGTAAGTATGCATACCCCAATTGTCGTTGACGTATAGCAACGAAACCGACGATATGAACATACTACACTTACGGTCACAGAAAAGAAAGTGTAAAACTACAACAATTGGAATCCGCAACCTCTTTAGACATCGCATGCCTAACAGATATAAATCCCGCATTTTAGTCTCATTATCGAAAACTCTTTTCAATATCATATGGGACTAAATTGCTAGATTTATAATATTCATTCAGTTATCTCATAACTACTTGTGAATTCTAATTATTGTATCACATTCCAGATAAACAGAAAATGTTAAACTTTCCGATCGAGTAGTCGAATACCCAAGTTTTCCCGATACAACTCAACACATGAAATAAGTCTAACAACATTCAGTTCGTGCCTCAGTACCAACGGTCCAGCCGTAGAAGGGTCAAGCCAACGCCTCACATGTGGCACGCCGTACTGCCCCAAACCCGAAGGTTCAAAGGGCAGTTCAAGACGGTCACATAATCGAGTTAAGGTTTGTTGTCTTCTAGAGGGTCCATCGCGTTACTTGCACTACTTAGAACGTCGTTAAACTACGGAAAAATCCAACACTTGGAAATTTCCCGACAGGGGAAAAGTTGGGTATTTATATCCGGTCGAACTTTTTAACATATTCTAAAAATTATCCGGAAATACACAAAGACGAAATTTGATACCCCGATCGAAAACATCGAAGCTCTAAAACACCCCAGAAAATTCAACTCTTGAATAAATTTTAAAAATTCCTAGAAAATCCAACACCAGAGGATATCAGTTACTGTGCAAAAATTATATAAGAATTTAATAAAGCCGCCGCAGATCCGCCGCCTAAAGAGGCTTAGGCCGCGGATCCGCCGCGCTTTAGACTGTTCATAAAGAAATTTTTGCACCGTAATTCATATATTTCCCTGATGAATTTTTTAGCAATTTTTAATCTGGAAAAATCCCAGAATTTAGAAAAAGTCCAGAGAGCATCTTAAAGTTAGGTTTTCGGGTTCGATCGGGTTTCAAATTGCGTCTAGACTTCGCCTAAGGCTCTAGCTAGGCTCTGATACCACTGTAGGGTTCCTCGGCACCCCTAAAATTTTAGTATGCTATCTGGTTACTCTTTATCTTAACATGTACACTAGTCTCTTTAAACTGTCTTATAGTTACATGTTGGTAAAGCCCTTAGGATGTGTACTTGACTACCTGGACTATGATGCAGATCATACTAGTGGGGACATGGTAGTCCATAAGTACATCCTTCGTGGTCCCTAGTCGTGGGTGTATCGAGACGGGGCATCGATATACCAGTGTAGACTAGCGTATACGCTTCTCGACTCATGAGATGGGCGATGGATGATCCTATATCCATTGGTGTTTGACATCAGAGATGGTGTACGGGTGCTCAGTGGAGACTGGGTACACTGGACGGACTCGCCGAGAACTCCCAGATGGTATTATACCTCACGTCAGATGGCAGTTCTCAGGTGACACTTGTACAGGTTAGTCTGTAGACCCGAGATCGTCATAGAGTCTTGTGTGATTCCCACTGTGCTTTGATCTCTACCTTATCACGTCCATGAGGGCGTGCAAAACAGTGGTCTTTGGGTACAGTCCCGAGTCACATGGAGGCAATGAGCGATAGGAGGGGTTTCGTCTCTCCCGGTATTAGGGGTTGATGTTGCGCAGTGCTCGATTGGCCGTAACAGGGAAGTCCCTGGCCAGGGCTGATCAGAGATTTGCTGGTAAGTGTTACCAGTAGTTTCTCGACCCGTTATGAGCCTCACATCGGCACGACTTATAGGTTATTGGGGTCTGACGTATACCACCCCTAGATTTGATATGCGACATATCAGACGAATAGACCGGACTGTACGGTAAGTGTTACTGGTTGGATTCACAGGAGTGTGAGCGGGCTAGCTCGTCGATCTTCTGATCGCTCGATACCCGGATGGCCGTTACGTTTAGCAGACCGCTTGCGGCTTGTGGGTGCTTGATATGATCATCATCTGCTACCGGCGTATTGACGAGTCTTTAGAGTCCTACACAGAGGTTTCCTGGTTCAAGCGAAACGAAATAGGAGCGCATATGAGATATGTGCAGGACCGAGAATAATGCGTGTATGTGATACAGCATTTCATTCTCGCGATATATGTTTCGATTGGTTATATTCGATATGACCTAGTTATCGAATCATTGATTCGATAAATCGATACATTGGATTCTAGTCGGTTATGTGCGACATGACCGGATCATTGAATCAAATGTTGATTTAATGATTTAATGTGTAATTATATATTTGATATATTACTTTGCATTAGCTAGTATAGGTTCACTTTAAACGGATTTTTCTCACTTGATGCACATTGTATATGTGATATGCTTTTGTGCACATTTTTGTATCATGTTTGATGATACTTGATCATTTAGTTAAGCGTATAGAATTAATCCATGGTTAATTTGATAATTAGGGTTTTGCATATTCATTTATTTATTTATTTGTTTATTTATTTATTTGGAAAAGATAAAGATGAGAATGGTGGCTTTCTTTGTCATTAGTTGAAGCTTCATGAAGCCTTGACTTTTGCAACCATTCTTGTCCTCATGCATAACCCTAACTCTCCAAATGACCATGGTTTATTCTCTACACTTAACCCTAGTTAGATTATGATAAGTATGTATTTTCTTTTCATTTTTATAACACTTATCATAAACTAGCTTCATCTTCTTCCTTCTTCTTCAAGAGAGAAAACAAGATGCCATCAATGGCAACTTGAGAAAAAGTGAGTGAAATCCAATTCTAAAGTGAACCCACCTCCTATTTCTTCACCCTCTACCTCTTGCCAAGTTGTTTTGGGTGTTTTCTTCACAAGTTTCACAACTTGGTGAAGTTGGAGCTTGAACTTGCGCAACCTCGACGTAGATCGTCTTTGACACGAAGCCGACGACCTATTCCGCTCGTTTTCCCGATAAAGCCGACGAATGAGTCTAGGATTCGAAAAGGACAGCGAGAGGATGACTACGTGGAGCTAAGGAAGTGGATATCCGGATCTACAAAGGTTGTAGCATCTAACTTTTAGTTAAAGTGTTAACTAGTTTATAGTTTCGCCTAGAAATCTAGCCGACGATCCGTATTAGGGTTTCTCGGCACCCATAAAATTTTAAATTAGCATGTTCGATGCCTTGTGAGACCTCTATAGTGTGCCTAGGAACCCTACACATACAACCATTCGACACATTCATCGCGAGAATGAAATACGGTATCACATACACGCATTATTCTCGGTCCCGCACATATCTCATATGCGCTCCTATTTCGTTTCGCTTGAGCCAGGAAACCTCTGTGTAGGACTCTAAAGACTCGTCAATACGCCGGTAGCGGATGATGATCATATTAAGCACACACAAGCCGCAAGCGGTCTGCTAAACGTAACGGCCACCCGGGTATTGAGCGATCAGAAGATCGACGAGCAAGCCCGCTCACACTCTTGTGAATCCAACCAGTAACACTTACCGTACAGTCCGGTCTGTTCGTCTGATATGTCGCATATCTCGCCTAGGGGTGGTAAACGTCAGACCCCGGTAGCTTGATAAGTCATGCCAACTTGAGGTCCATAACATTCGTGAAACTACTGATAACTCTTACCAGTATATCACTGCAACCCTGGCCAGGGATTTCCTGTTATGGACAGTCGAGCATAGCGCAACATCAACCCCCAATACCGGGAGAGACGAATCCCCTCCTATCGCTCATTTCCTCCATGTGAATCGGGACTGTACCTAAAAACCACCTGTTTGCACGACTCAGTAGAGCCGTGGTAGGGTGGAAATCAAAGCACAGTGGGAGACACATAAGGTACCCAAAAACCACCTTACGTCAGATGGCAGTTCTCTGGTGACACTGGTACAGCTTAGTCTGTTGACCCGAGATCGTCATAGAGTCTTATGTGTCTCCCACAGTGCTTTGATTTCCATCCTACCATGGCTTTACTGAGTCATGCAAACAGGTGGCTTTTGGGTACAGTCCCGATTCACATTGAGGCAATGAGCGATAGGAGGTGATTCGTCTCTCCCGGTATTGGGGGTTGATGTTGCGCTATGCACGACTGGCCATAACGGGAAATCCTTGGCCAGGGTTGCAGTGATATACTGGTAAGAGTTATCAGTAGTTTCATGAATGTTATGGACCTTACGTCGACATGACTTATCAAGCTACTGGGGTCTGACGTTTACCACCACTAGGAGAGATATGCGACATATCAGACGAACAGACCGGACTGTACGGTAAGTGTTACTGGTTGGATTCATAGGAGTGTGAGCTGGCTTGCTCGTCGATCATCTGATCTCTCAATACCCGGGTGGCCGTTACATTTAGCAGACCGCTTGCGGCTTGTGGGTGTTTGATATGATCATCACCTGCTACCGGCGTATTGACGAGTCTTTAGAGTCCTACACAGAGGTTTCCTGCCTCAAGCGAAACGAATAAGGAGCGCATATGAGATATGTTCGGGACTGAGAATAATGCGTGTATGTGATACCGTATTCTATTCTCGCGATGAATGTGTTGAATGGTTGTATGCGATATAACCTAGTTATCGAATCGAAGATTGATTCGATAAGTCGATACATTGGATATTACTCGGTCATATACGATATGACCGGATCGTTAAATCAAGTGTTGATTTAATGGTTTAATGTATAATTATATATTTGATATATTACTTTGCATTAACTAGTATTTGTTCACTTTAGATGGATTTTCTCACTTGAAGTGCACATTGTATATATGATATAGTTTTGTGCACTAGTTTGTATCATGTTTGATGATACATGCAAGTTTGGGTGTATGTTTAGTTTAAACCATGTTTAAGTGAATGGTTAGGGTTTTATTATCTTCTCTTGATTATTTATTTTATTTATTTATTCTTTATTTGCAGAGGAAATGAAATGGTTGCTTCTTTTGTTCTTTTCTTTGAAGCTTCAAGAAGCATTGACCATTCTTGTTCTTTTCCCAAACCTAACTATTCACCTAACCCTAGTTTATTCTTTACACTTAACCAAGGTTGCATTATGATAAGAATGAATGGGATTTTCTTATTAAAATAATTCTTTTTATTCTTTCATCTTCATCATCTTCTTCAAGCTTCATGAAAGCTTGCTAGCTTCAATGGTGAAATGAGAAAAAGAGTGAGAAATCCAATTCTAAAGTGAACCCACATCCTATTTCTTCATCCTCTACCACTTGCCAAGTAGTATAGGGTGTTTTCTTCACAAGTTTCATGACTTGGTGAAGTTGGAGCTTGATCTTAAGTTGCCTCGACGTAGATCATCATCGGCATCGAAGTCGGTGACCTAGCCCGATCATTTCTCATACGAAACCTTCGCCAGAGTCCGGATTCCGATAGGTACAGCGGAGGGACGTCATCACGGAGCCTAGGAAGTGGAGGACCAGATCTACAAAGGTTGTAGTCACATTCCTTTAGCAATAAAGTTGTTTACTTGCTTGCATCGCCTTATCATCTAGTTAACGATCCGTATTAGGGTTTGTAGGCACATGAAAAAATTTGAATTGGCCATGTTTGATCACTTGTAGAACCTCATGGGTGTGCCTAGGAACCCTACAGTGGTATCAGAGCCTAGCTAGAGCCTTAGGCGATGCGTAGACGAAGTTAGAAGTCCGATCGAACCGAAACCCTAATGCAAAATTGCTCTCTTTACATTTTTTGAAATCGTGGTTTTTTCTAGATTAAAAATGGTTAAAAAATTCAGCAGGAAGTTTTAAGAATTACAGTGCAAAACGAGCTCCTGAATCATCTAAACCGCCGTGGAACCGTGGCAGGTGCCTGGCTCCGGCGGCGGTTCCGCGGCCGTACGGTCGCATCATCCATAAAAATCTGCACAGTTATTCCTATATTTTTGTGCTGTATTTTCTGGGAATTTTTAAATATCACTCAATAGTTGAGTTTTCTGGGCTGCATTGGGAGTTTGTAAATTCGATCGGATTATCAAACTTTGTCTATGTGTTTTTCCTGGTAATTTTAGAATATGTTAAAATGTTCGACCGGATATAAATACCCACTTTTTCCCCATCCGGAAAATTTCCAATTGTTGGACTTTTCCGTAGTTTATTGACGTTCTAAGTAGTGCAAGTAACGCGATGGTCCCTCTAGAAGACAACAAAACTTAACTCGATTATGTGACCGTCTTGAACTGCCCTTTGAACCTTATGGTTTGGGGCAGTACGGCGTGCCACATGTGAGGCGTTGGCTTAACCCTTCTACGGCTGGACCATTGGTACTGAGGCATGAAGCGAATGTTTTTAAACTTATTTCAGGTGTTGTGCTGTTTCGGGAAAACTTGGGTGTTCGATTGTTCGATCGAAAAGTTTAACATTTTCTATTTATCCGGAATGTGATACAATATTTGGAATCCACATGTAGTTATGAGATAACTGAATGAATGTTATAAACATAGCAGTTTAGTCTCACTTGATCGGTTGCCATGGAATTTTGATGTGATCAAAAGTCTGTCGCAATCACGTAGCGTATGCGGATACTCGCCGGGTAAACTTAAGAGACAGCCTCACCCCATAGCCCCGACCAAGTGACTGTAGGAGAACCTCATCGCCGAAAGCATCCATTCGGGTGCTCGCGACAGCGGTGTTCCGCCTTGGTGCACTTCGTTGACGGCGTCAGCGGTGCAGCCGCCTACTAAATTTTGCGATGAGCATTCGATCAGAATATCGGGAATCTTGTTGAATTACTCGACTTAATATTGAAAAGAGTTTTCGATAATGAGACTAAAATGCGGGGTTTATAACTGTTAGGCATGCGATGTCTAAGGAATTCATTTAATTAGGCATGCGATGTTTAAAGAGGTTGCGGATTCCAACTGGTGTAGATTTACACTTTCTTTTCTGTGACCGTAAGTGTAATATGTGATATCGACGGTTTTGTTGCTATATGTCAACGACAATTGGGATGCACATATTTACTTACGTTGATGACATGCGATATTATGTGTTGCTGGATATGTTATATTGGATAGTCGTGTTTGAATAGCCGGGGTGTTTTTATGTGAGACGAGTGTTTTTCATTTTCATTTATGTAAAAACTTGTATGTAATATTCTTTTATTGGGGCACTTCCAGGTTGCGGATAATGTCCCCATTTGTATATTATTTACTTTTCCGCATTAGGATAGACCCAATGAGGGGAGCACAAGTAACCGGGTTCTAGGGTCCAGTGGGAGACCATCTTGAGGAGTCGAGTTCGGGTCTCCTAACCCTAGAATTGGTAGGGTTGCTTGCCGCTCTCCTAGGGGTCTAGGGGTGTGGGATTGGCTATTCATCACGACTGTGGAATCCGTGTTTTATACTGGCTCGAATGTTTAGGTGGACTTAAATGATGGGACATTCATTAATGAGATTAATGAAAGAAAATAAACCTAATTAATGTTGTGGAATCGAATTTCAAAATAAAACTGGTAGCTACAGTTCTTGCTTTGCATCGCGGTGTTCATTGTAGAACATCCTGCACCTTATTCGATGAGGAAAGGACCGAGATTCTTTCACCGGGAGTGACTCCTTTAGCAATAACTGGCAGATGCTACACACTCGGTTTGTCTTTTGATTGCTTCTATAGTTTCTGCTTTGCACAGTGATATATATGATATATCCCGCACCTCATTCGACGAGGAAAGGGCAGACGATCCCTTCACCGGGAATGACCCCTTTAGCAAAACTAGAAAAGCCTCAAAAACATTCCATTTAAAAACCATTTGATTTCGCAACGAGATCAAGTTCAAAGCGTTAAAGGTTTTCTTAAAAACCATCCGCAACCCTCCGTCATTTTAGGAAGTAGACTACTTAGTATTCGTGCTACGTTTGTCGACCATAGCCGAGGCGTAGTGTACGGTAGCTAAGTGATGTCTTCCTACACCGCATATGATGCGACTAGTTAGGACAGTCATGTGGCTTTGTTGACCTTAGCCAAGGGTCATGTGGATGGTTCTAACTAATCACGAAATGACGGGTAGAACTTGACTAGTACCTATGATTTGTTGACCTTAGCCAAGGTCATAGGTGCTAGGGGTGAAAACCATTATCGGGAGTTTCAAGTGTTGAAATTTGCAATGAGATTGCATACCTTCTATGTGATAGTTGGATCCCGATACCCACTACGAGTAATTTTTACTCCTGGGAGTGTTTTGCACTTTACAATTAGCCAATCAAGTCGTTGTCTAGAAAAGAGTCAACGGGGTTACGCCTCTGTGAAAACGAGGTTTAATGTAATTAGGTCCGTGCGAAAGCATGGGGAACCTCCGTCAAAGTACCGACACTGGCCTGGCTGAAAGATTGGCGAACTTGTAGAATGTAATTAATCCCGGCTAGTCTTTCCTTTTAGGGTTTGAAGGAAGGTTTGATAAAAACAGTGGGTGCCATCCTGATTAGATAAAATATATAACCAATCTAATCTTGCAAGAGCGCACGCAGAGTGTTTTCTTCTCTCTCTCTCCAGGTAGCGACCATAACACGCCTTAATCAAGATAATAATATGGATGTATTGACCGAACCCGCTTGTTATACTGAGCTGGGGAACATTAGTCCCGCTCCAACTTATAATTGTTATAAGACAGAGCAGGAAATAGGGGAATACCAGAATTCCTATGCCGCCCAAATGAAGAAAGTGCATATGATGCATCTCCTTCGGGTGTGTTCATTACAAAGAACTGTTTCTCGGTATCCTCTGCATCCTGGGTATTTGTTACCGGATCAGGATCCCAGATATGTAATCTGTTACATAAGGCTACAAAAAGGTAGAAAACTGAGAACGGGTGATAAGTTTCATGAGACAGAAAATGGGGCAAGTGTTGCAGCCAAGTCTATTGGTCGCTGTCACCCAGTATTACCAATACATTGTTTCTGAACAAATGCTATTAGATACCGAACCTGATATACAAAATCATATCAAACTCTTTATTTATTAAAGAAATGATAAAATTTTTTATTGATGGATAATGTTTTTAACATTTCCTATATCAAAAGTTGATCGGTTCAGGCATGTTATCTAAAAACATTGACGTTCTAAATCAAACCACAGTTCTTAGTATACAGAACACACATAAGAGGAAGAGTTTAGAAATGAACGAATCCTTCTTGAGGCATTGTAGACTAGGTCATATTAATGCGACCCGACTGGCTGAAGTTACATTTTAGATGCATATTTAAATCAGTTTGAATTTATATCTTGTGAAACTTGCCAGTCATGTCACAAAGATTAGATGACCATAGCTCCGTTTACTGGAAACAGAGAAATAGTTAGTAAACTCTTGGGACTGATACATGATGATGTATGTAAGGTCTCATGTCTACACATGCCAGGATTGGTTCTTTATACTTCATTACATTCTCTGACAGTCACTCAAGATTAAGCCATATGTTCCTGTTGAAACATAGGTCCGAAACTTTTGAGATATTCACAGAATATAAGTTAGAAGTAGAGAACCAAAATGCGGGTATAAGTATTATGTCCTATGATAAGATCTCGGAGGAGAATACTTGAGCACGAAATTCCTGGATTATTCTAAAGGAGAATGAGATTCTCTCTCAGTATTACTCCTCTGAATACACCACTGCACAACGGTGTATCAGGGCGGAGCAATCACACCCTATATGATAAGGTGTGCTCTATGATGAGTACTACTGAGTTACCTATTTCCTTTTGGGAGTTATGCGCTTGAGAAGCTGCATACCTATTGAATAGGGTTCCAATCAAATCAGTTGCCTACCACTTCATATGTGATATGGAAAGGGAAGAGCCCATATCTTAAGTTTGTTAAGATTTGGGATTGTCCGGCCTATGTCAAAAGCAAAATCCGGACAAAATCGAGGCAAGGTCAGTTCTGTAGACCTGGAAAGGTTCCAGCTATACAAAACTGCAACCGATGATTTGAAAGAACCAAAGGATTCAATAGTCCTCGACGAACCTCAGCCTCTCTGCCGATCTGGTAGGGTTCCTCACATGCGTGAGAGATACTTTCGTTTCTCGATGAGAGTCGGAGCGAGGAATGCATCATGAGATTATGACCCAACTAGTTTCGAGCAGGCCATCGAGAGTGGGGACTCTGTAAGAATGGCATGATGCTTAGCGATCTGAGATGGAATCCATGTACACCAGCGAAGTATGGACTTTGGCTGCTATATCTGAAGGGTTAATTCCCCATCAGGAGCAAATATATCTTGAGAAGATTACTTGGTGTAGATGGAAAAGTTGAGACTTTCAAAGATAGACTTGTTAAAGGTTTTCGTCATCAACCAGGCATGGATAATGATGAAACCTTTTCCAGGGACTATGCTTAAGTCCATCCAGATCCTACTTGCCACTGCTACATACCATGACTACGATATCTGGTGGTTGGGTGCCATGAATGCTTTTCTAAAATTATGATTTAGAATAGAATGTCTATAAGAACACAGCCAGAGAGCTTCGTAAACAGTGGGAGCAGCGGAAACGTGTGCAAGTTGCTTTATAGAATAAAGCAGGTATCGTGGAGTTGGAACGTCTGTTTTGATATGGTAGTCGAAGTGTTTGACATCATAAAAATGGTAGATGAACCTTGTATGTACAAAAAGGTTGTAGAGAGTAAGGTGGTCATCCTCGTATTGTACGTAGACAACATACTCTTGATAGGAAAAGAGTTTCCTATACTACGATCGGTCGATCTTCTCTAATCACATGGATTCTCTAATAGGATAAAGATGATACCTCCTAAATTCTGAGATTTGGATCTATGAGATAGATCTAAAGGGATGTTAGGGTTCTCACTAGGTATAGTGAGATTGTATCAATCGATCCTGGGGAGAATCATTGGAAAAGTTCCAGACTGATAAGCACGACTGAATGTCAGTCGCAGGCATTGTCTTTACCCTCAGTGGAGGGATGGTATGTTGGACGAGTTCCAAGCTAGATACCGTGACAAACTAGACAATAAATGCTGGTAACATCGCTATTAAAGATACTACCAAAGAGGCTGTTTGGGTGTATATTGGTTCATGAGATGAACTAGGTTCCTATCATTGTATGACAATAAAAGTGTGGCTTTGGCCCAGGAGCCCTGCTCCCATCAGTGACCCAGACATATTCTGAGGCAGCATCACCTGATCATGGAGATAGTTGATCTCCAGGGTGATCGAGGTAAGGAGAGTAGACTCAGAGGACAACATGGCAAATCCACTCACAAAGGCCTTTTCCCGAAGAGAGACTTTTATGGGATGGTTGAGTATTAGATACTACAACCACTGCTACAGATGGCCCTAGTGCAAGTGGGAGATTGTTAGTTATATGTATGCCCAAGAGGCCATTACTGTACATTGGATGTATATTGTAGTGGATGCTGGGACATATATAGGTAGGACTTTCTTACTCGACATGATAGTACGCTATCTGGTTGCTCTTTATCTTAACATGTATACTTTCTGTCTCTATGATTACATGTTGACAAAGCCCTTAGGATGTGTACTCGACTTCCAGGACTATGATGCAGATCATACTAGTGGAACCTGGGTAGTCCATGAGTACATCCTTCAATGTTCCTAGTCGTGGGAATATCGAGACGGGGCATCGATATTCCAGAGTAGACCAGCGTATATCTTCTCGACCCATGCGATGGTCGATGGATGATCCCATATCCATTGGTGTTTGACATCAGAGATGGTATACGGGTGCTCAGTGGAGACTGGGTACACTGAACGGACTCGCCAAGAACTCCCAGATGGTATTATACCTCACGTCATATGGCAGTTCTGTGGTGACACTGGTACAGCTTAGTCTATTGACCCGGGATCGTTATAGAGTCTTGTGTGTCTCCCACTGTGCTTTGATTTCCACCCTACCACGGCTCTACTGGGTCGTACAAACAGGTGGTTTTTGGGTACAGTCCCGATTCACATGGAGGCAATGAGCGATAGGAGGGGATTCGTCTCTCCTGGTATTGGGGGTTGATGTTGCGCTATGCACGACCGGCCATAACAGGAAATCCCTGGCCAGGGTTGCAGTGATTTACTGGTAAGAGTTATCTGTAGTTTCATGAATGTTATGGACCTTACGTCGGCATGACTTATCAAGCTACTGGGGTCTGACGTTTACAACCACTAGGCGAGATATGTGACATATCAGACGAACAGACCGGGCTGTACGGTAAGTGTTACTGGTTGGATTCACAGGAGTGTGAGCGGGCTTGCTCGTCGATCTTCTGATCGCTCAATACCCGGGTGGCCGTTACGTTTAGCAGACCGCTTGCGGCTTGTGGGTGTTTGATATGATCATCACCTGCTGCCGGCATATTGACGAGTCTTTAGAGTCCTACACATAGGTTTCCTGGCTCAAGCGACACGAAATAAGAGCGCATATGAGATATGTGCGGGACCGAGATTAATGCGTGTATGTGATACCGTATTCTATTCTCGCGATGAATGTGTTGAACGGCTGTATGCGATATAACCTAGTTATCGAATAGAAGATTGATTCGATAAGTCGATACATTGGATATTAGTCGGTCATATACGATATGACCGGATCGTTAAATCAAGTGTTGATTTAATGATTTAATGTATAATTATATATTTGATATATTACTTTGTATTAACTAGTATTTGTTCACTTTAGATGGATTTTCTCACTTGATGTGCACATTGTATATATGATACAGTTTTGTGCACTAGTTTGTATCATGTTTGATGATACATGCAAGTTTGGGTGTATGTTTAGTTTAAACCATGTTTAAGTGAATGGTTATGGTTTTATTATCTTCTTTTGATTATTTATTTTATTTATTTATTCTTTATTTGGAAAGGAAATGAAATGGTTGCTTCTTTTGTTCTTTTCTTTGAAGCTTCAAGAAGCTTTGACCATTCTTGCTCTTTTCCTAAACCTAACCATTTACCTAACCCTAATTTATTCTCTACACTTAACCAAGGTTGCATTATGATAAGAATGAATGGGATTTTCTTATTAAAATAATTCTTTTTATTCTTTCATCTTCATCATCTTCTTCAAGCTTCATGAAAGCTTGCAAGCTTCAATGGTGAAATGAGAAAAAGAGTGAGAAATCCAATTCTAAAGTGAACCCACATCCTATTTCTTCATCCTCTACCACTTGCCAAGTAGTATAGGGTGTTTTCTTCACAAATTTCATGACTTGGTGAAGTTGGAGCTTGATTTTGAGTTGCCTCGACGTAGATCATCTTCGGCATCGAATTCGATGACCTAGCCCGATCATTTCTCCTACGAAACCTTCGCCAGAGTCTGGATTCCGTTAGGTACAGCGGAGGGACGTCATCACGGAGCCAAGGAAGTGGAGGACCGGATCTACAAAGGTTGTAGTCACTTTCCTTTAGCAATAAAGTTGTTTACTTGCTTGCATCGCCTTATCATCTAGTTAACGATCCGTATTAGAGTTTGTAGGCACATGTAAAAAATTTGAATTGGCCATGTTTGATCACTTGTAGAACGTCATGGGTGTGACTAGGAACCCTACACCAGATAACACTATCCCGTTAACACAAGATCGGATAATGGATTTGGTCACCAGCAAGGTGAAATAAGCTAATGCTCAGAAAGAGATTGGCAGTAGTGGGCGGCCATATCCCGCACAGTACGATCTGATCGAGTTCCCGAGCGGCTACGTCATTCCTAAGTTCGGAAGATTTGACGGGACGGGAAATGCAAATCAGCACGTCGCCCACTTTAAAGTATCGTGCAGAAATACAGGGGGCAATGTTGTGCTCCGTCTTCATCAGTTTGTCAACAGCCTGACCGGTGTCGCTTTTGACAGGTACGCGAGTATACCAGACGGGTCCGTCATTACCTTTGCCTAAATGGAGTCACTGTTTCGGCAAAGGTTCATGAGTGTCAGTGATAAAATCTCCAGTGCTGACCTTATGAGGATCAAGCCGGGGAAGAATGAAAGCAATACCGACTTTATCGCCCTATGGTGTAATCTCACGGTCAAGTGCGAACCGCCACTGGAGCAGGACCAGTCGTCAGCCTTCTCATTAGGAACCTCAACAATTAGATGGTCCCATTCTTGTGTACAACAGGTCTCAAGACATTTCAAGAGCTAACCAAGAAAGTCCAAATGCTGGAACGCTCGAAGCAAGAGTCTACCCCGCACTCTCAGAGGGACAAGACTTGGAAAAGCAAGCGGGACGACAACCGTAGAATCGGGAGTTCCAGCAGTGCCAATGTCTTCAATGCGTCCGACAGTGAAGAAAAGCGAAGGGCGGGCGAATCGAAAACCAACCGGTCTTGAAAACCAGTGCTGGGAGGAGAAGGGCCTTCATAAGAAGAGAAAAAGAACATGGTTTACTCTTTCAGAAGGGACAAGGTCCGGATGATATTTAAAGATGCCTTGAACAACGGTCTACAATTGCCAGAGTCGAAAAGACCTCAAGAAGAAAAAATGACCGACAATCCCCTGTATTGCCCGTACCACCGAGTAGTGAGCCATGCGATCGAGGATTGCTATATCTTCAAAGTCTGGGTTGAGAAGCAGTACAAGGCTGGAGAGATCGAGCTGTCCAAAAGTGTGTTGGTGAACAATCAAGTTGCAACCACCAGCTTTATACAGACAGAAGCTGAAGCCTTCTGGGAGCAGACAGCCGAACCCGCTGCCCTAAGAAATGAAACGGACTCATCGTGGCCTCCATGGAGTATGCACATATATAACAAGACGAAGAAGATGCTAAAGCAACTTCGGAAATAGGCCAGAACGGAATGGGAAGGACAGAAGAAGCCTGCCGTACCAGCAGCCAATGCGGCTCCATCAGGCTCAAAATCCAAAAAGTTCAAAAAGAAGATGGCAGAGAACTTGCTCATGAAGATTCGAGTCCTTCCCTAGTAGACTATAATGTTTTGGCTCACCTCCGAAAGCTTCCGTTTTTCCTTAGCATCTACGATGCCTTGGTTCTATCTCAAGAGCTTAGAGAAGTTCTCATTCATGCTCTATAAATCCCTGAACGGTATCAGGCTCGCTTTGCGGAAATTAATATGAAAGAAGATCTGTACACTTTGCAAGCCGCCGCAGTCACGTTTAAGGATGAAGACTTGCTACTGGGAACGGCTGAGCATAATCGACCGCGTTACGTGTTCGGGTACAGCGACGGAGATCGGATTAATCGCATATTGATCGATCCGGGGTCCTCAGTGAACATCATGAACTTGCGAACTTTGAAGAGTTTGTCAATAGACGTCCGACACCTCTCAAGAGAAGGGATTGTCATTCAAGGCTTCAACCAAAATTGCCAGCAAGTTCTGGGGTCCATAGCTCTGCCAATCAAATTTGGGGATCTGCAAACTGAAGCAAAGATATACGTGATCGACGCTGACACGTCTTATAAAATTCTCTTGGGACGGCCGTGGCTCCACGACATTCTATCGACTCTCCATCAATGCATGACGTATACTAAAAATGGTGAAGAAAGACGCATTGACGGAGACATCCAGCCGTTCGGTGTGCATGAAGTCAGATATGAAGATTCTCAGTACTTTATGAATCACCAAAATGCTGAGCCACAACTGACTGGGGATAGAACGGTCCCAAGACTCAAAAGTAAATCTGAGCCGGCTGTCACTTTCAAGAGCAAAAACGCCCAAGTGCGCTCGCATTTCGGTAGTGACACTGATGAGTCCGACGTTGGAAGTCTGTCCTTCCGTAAAACTCGCTCTCGTTTCGGTAGCGATTCGAACGAATCTGATACTGAAGGCCCATCAAGCAGCAAAGTCCGCACTCATCTTGGCAGCGACACTGAAAAGTCGGTGGAAAAGTGTAAGTGCACGGCGGCGCCCCGGTCGTCAATCCGACGGCCAAATGCGGAAACGGTGATAAACTTTAATTTTGCGAACTTAGCAAACCGGCACCACCGCGCACTAAACCCCGGATCGGGCCATTAAACTAGATCTAGCTAACAACAAGACGGGTTAGAGATATACCGAGTGATCCGAGTCCTCCGGTCTTCTCGTCGTCGTCCCGATCTCCCGCGGAAGCTCCGGTCGTCGCCTCCTCGCCGGAAGGGCACCACATCGCCTGCATCTTTTACGGGCTCCCACCTCAATACCGAGGCAACTCGGGCACGAAGCTGGCAAGTCGACATGCCCAAGATTTGCTGTAGAATGTGTAGTGCTTAGTCTCTTTGGGGTTATGTTGCCATGATGGAGGAATCAAGATGATATGAACTTGGGGATTTTTGTGGCAATGGAAAAATGATATGAATGATAATTTTTCCCACACCAAATGAAAACCTCTCATTTCCCCCTCTCCAAAAAATGTGGCCGGCCAATCTCTAATGGGAAATGGTGGAGGGAATGGAACATAATACCAAGGGAGGTGAGTGTAGGAGAATAGAAGAGGTGACCACATCCAAAGACAAGAAAACATCAACCATGCTTACACCTCCAATCACATAAATGCACCATCATGAAAGAATAAGATGCATATCCTATCATAATCAACACAGTAGCAAGAAACCCCCTCCACAAATGTTATTTGCACAATTGCAAATAACCCCCTCCATCGGAAAAGTCCGGCCGGGAAAGAACAAAGGAAAACCGGCCGGAACGGAAAGCAAACTGGCAACTCCAGAAAACTGGTCCCGTAATAAATTACAGGAAAACCCCGATACTGTGCATACACACCCGCATCTGTATTCCGTCCGGATACAAATGCAAAGAGACAAAATCTACACTGTACTAAACTAGGATCCGGCTTAAACCAAAGCCGGTTAGTAATGTTCGTCCGATCCTGATCCGTGCAATACCGCACGAATCTGATCGAACCCTGCCATATACCTATACGGCCTCTAGTACAAACCGTCCGATCCTGATCCGTGCAATACCGCACGTATCTGATCGGACCCTGCCATATCTCCATACGGCCTCTACAGCGTTTCTCCCGAAAGCTGAGTAACTGAATGTGTGGTGGACTCTAAAGACTCGTCAATACTGTGGCTGTGGATTTAACCACTAGCACGTCAGAGGTATAAGCCAATACGTAACGGGCCACCAGCTATTGACCAAAAGGGACGTCGATGAGCGAACTCATCCTGACACCCTACTGAGCCTGTCAGTGACAATATCCGTACAGTCCGGTCCGTTCGTCTATGAGCATCGCATGTCGGGCCTAGGGGGTGCGTAAAAGTCAGACCCCCAAAAGCGGTACAAGTCGTGTCGGAGTGTAGCCCAGAACACCCTGAGATACTACTGGAATACCTACCAGTAAATCTCCTGCCTTGGCCAAGGACTTCGTGTAATGGCTCTCCTAGACACAGCGCGACCTCACCCCCAATACCGGGAGAGACGAACCCCTGAAGATCCGCTCACTGCCTCCATGTGGCTCGGGACTGTAACCAACTAAAACCTGTTTGCACGACTCCTTTGAGCCGTGGTAGGGTAGTAATCAAAGCACAGTGGGAACTCACACGAGACAAATGACGATCCCCAGGTCGATGAACTAACCTGTACACATGTCACCTGGGAACTGCTATCTGACGTCAGGTATAAGACCAACTACCATGTTCCCGGCGAGTCCTGTACGGTGTACTCATAACCCAATGAGCACCTGTATACATCTTAGGTGAACCAACTGACACCAGTGGCTTGTGAGACCGGCCACCGCCCCTCGTCGGGGTCTCGACTGTATACACTAGTCTATTCTGGAGAATCGATGCCCTGTCTCGAAACTCCCACGACTAGGGACCATTTAAGGATGTGCGTATAGACTCCAGCTCTCACTTATATGATCGCCCTCATACTGCTGGCAGTCAAGCAAGAATCCTAGGGGCTCTATCAACGTGCAATAGCGACTTGTCGGGTCACCTAAAGCAGTACACGATGATAAAGGTAAACCAGATAGCATACTATCATCTCGAGTAAGACTGTCGTACCGGGATAGGTCCTCCCTCAATCATTGCAATCACGTGCCTGTGATCCAATAATTGACTCTGAGGGCACTATCTCCAACAAAAAGGACCTGCCTTGCAGCATACGAGAGACCTTCAAAATTGCAGAAGGGTCCCTAGCCATCACAAAGGTACCAGAGCAGATGTACAAAAAGCTCGATGCTTTGTCAGTCTCCACCGTGGACCAGCTGAAAACTTTCTACGTGCCCGAAAGGAAAAGTGGACAGAAAGGCATCCTTTTTTATGGGTCAAACCCCGTTGTGCACCCGGACGATTTGTCTATCGCGTGCCTTCCATATGAGAGAGGCATAAGATCCGTCCTTAATCCCAGATACTATGCGCCCGAGATGCGGGAATACTTTGAAAAGTGCGGATGCCGGTTATATCAAACGGACTCCGAAGCAAAGTTTTACGAAGGGTTATGGCATCCACCTCATGTCCGAGCACTCATCGATGGACGAATTCCAGGTTGGCGGGGCATGGGCTTCATCCAGCCTGATTCTAAGGCATGCTACATGATCCATATTGGGGAAGCCAGCGAAGAGTCAAATGATGAAGACGAGCTACCCGAGCCAGAAGAAGCTCCTCATGAGCTCGAAGATGGCGGACAAGCAACCTTTGACGAGCTAACTGAGATTGACTTAGGAACGCCCGATAAACCAAGGCCGACCTACATCAGCTCACTCTTGTCAGAGGAAATAAAAGCGCAGATAATCGTCCTGCTGCACGAGTTCGTCGACTGCTTCGCATGGATGTACAAAGAAATGCCAGGCCTTTCGCCTGAAGTAGCCGTGCATAAACTGGCCATATCTCCTGATGCTAAGCCAGTCAAACAAGCTCCTCGAAGAATGAGAAGGGAACTAGAAGAAAAGGTCATTGAGGAAACCATGAAGCTCATCAATGCCGGCTTTATTAGGGAGGAGAAATTTGCGGATTGGATCGCATGCATAGTCCCAGTGAAGTAGAAAAATGGGCAGATCCGAGTTGGTGTCGATTTCAGGGACCTCAACAAGGCATGTCCTAAAGACGATTTCCCGCTACCAGTCATGGAAATGATGGTCGATGACATCTCAAGTTATGAGTTGTTCACTATTATGGATGGCTCGTCTGGATATAATCAGATCAAGATGTCGCCTGAGGACGAGAAACACACAGCATTTCGAACCCCGATCGGAATATATTGCTATAAGGTGATGCCGTTCGGACTGAAGAACACATGTGCCACATATCAAAGGTGTTAGTGTATATACCCTAGAGGCCATTACTGTATCATACTAGTTTGTATATTACTTAATGGAAGCTTGGGATATTCACCTTGTATATACAATCTTGCTCAAAATAGTAGTATGCTAGTTGGTTTGTTTCTATTTCAATGTGTACTTGTGTTTATTTTAGTATATTACCTATTCACATTAGTGGAGCCCTTAGGATCTTTGCTTGATTACCAGCGTTATGATGGCAGTTGTTAGTTATATGTATGCCCTAGAGGCCATTACTGTACATTGGATGTATATTGTAGTGGATGCTGGGACATATATAGGTAGGACTTTCTTGCTCGACATGATAGTACGCTATCTGGTTGCTCTTTATCTTAACATGTATACTTTCTGTCTCTCTGATTACATGTTGATAAAGCCCATAGGATGTGTACTCGACTTCCAGGACTATGATGTAGATCATACTAGTGGGGCCTGGGTAGTCCATGAGTACATCCTTGAAATGTTCCTAGTCGAGGGAATGTCGAGACGGGGCATCGATATTCCAGAGTAGACTAGCGCATATCTTCTCGACCCATGCGATGGGCGATGGATGATCCCATATCCATTGGTGTTTGACATCGAAGATGGTATGCGGGTGCTCAGTGGAGACTGGGTACACTGAACGGACTCGCCGAGAACTCCCAGATGGTATTATACCTCACGTCAGATGGCAGTTCCCTGGTGACACTGGTACAGCTTAGTCTGTTGACCCGAGATCGTCATAGAGTCTTGTGTGTCTCCCACTGTGCTTTGATTTCCACCCTACCACGGCTCTACTGAGTCGTGCAAACAGGTGGTTTTTGGGTACAGTCCCGATTCACATGGAGGCAATGAGCGATAGGAGGGGATTCGTCTCTCCCAGTATTGGGGGTTGATGTTGTGCTGTGCTCGACTGGCCATAACAGGAAATCCCTGGCCAGGGTTGCTGTGATATACTGGTAAGAGTTATCAGTAGTTTCACGAATGTTATGGACCCTACGTCGGCATGACTTATCGAGCTATTGGGGTCTGACGTTTACCACCCCTAGGCGAGATATGCGACATATCAGACGAACAGACCGGACTATACGGTAGTGTTACTGGTTGGATTCACTGGAGTGTGAGCGGGCTTGCTCGTCGATCTTCAGATCGCTCAATACCCGGGTGGCCGTTACGTTTAGCAGACCGCTTGCGGCTTGTGGGTGTTTGATATGATCATCGCCTGCTGCCGGCGTATTGACAAGTCTTTAGAGTCCTACACAGAGGTTTCCTGGCTCAAGCGAAACGAAATAGGAGCGCATATGAGATATGTGCGGGACCGAGAATAATGCGTGTATGTGATACCGTATTCCATTCTCGCGACGAATGTGTCGAATGGTTATATGCGATATAACCTGGTTATCGAATCAAGGATTGATTCGATAAGCCGATACATATCATACTAGTCGGTTATATCCGATATGACCGGATCGTTAAATCAAGTGTTGATTTAATGATTTAGTGCATATTTATATATTTGATATATTACTTTGCATTAACTAGTATTGGTTCACTTTAAAAGGATTTTCTCACTTGAATTGTACACATTGTATATGCGATATAGTTTTGTGCACATGTTTGTATCATGTTTGATGATACATGCTTACTTGGTTAAGTGTAAAGAATCAAACCATGGTTTAAGTTAATGATTAGGGTTTTGATTATTTATTCATTTATCTTTTTCTTATTTATTCATTTTGGAAAAAGGAAAAGATAAATGAATGGTTGTAAGTTTTGTTTTTTAGTTGAAGTTTCTTGAAACTTTGACTTAGTCTCCTTTTTGTTCTTATCCTTAACCCTAACCATTCCATTAACCATGGTCTTCTCTCTACACTTAACTAAGGTTAAAAGTATGATAAGATTTAATTCTTATTCATTTTTTATCATATCCTTTTCATCTTCTTCTTCATGAGCAAGAAGAAGAAAAGCTTTCTAGTTCAATGGCAACATGTGAAATCTAGTGAGAAATCCAAAACTAAAGTTTACCCACTTCCTATTTCTTCATCCTCTACCTCTTGCCAAGTAGTAGAGTGTGTTTCCTTCACAAATTTTCAAGGTTTGGTGAAGGTGGAGCTTCATCTAGCGATGCCTCGACGTAGATCATCTTCGGCATGGACATCGACGACCTAGCTCGCTTATTCTTCGACGAAGCCGACGCTAGAGCCCGGGAGTTCACTTGGACAGCGGAGGCACTTCGTTGCGGAGCTATGGAGGTGGACGAATGGATCTACAAAGGTTGTATTTCCGTTATCTTATAGTTTAGTTGTAAACTAGCTTGCTTGTTTCGCCTAAATATCTAGCAAACGATCCGTAGTCGGGTTTGTAGGCACCCGTAAAATTTTATTTGTGCATGTTTGATCACTTGTGAGACTTAACAAGAGTGCCTAGGAACCCTACAGTGGTATCAGAGCCTAGCTAGAGCCTTAGGCGATGTGTAGACGGAATTTGAAGTCCGATCGAACCGAAAACCTACATCCAACTTGCTCTCTGTACTTTTTTCAAATTTGTGGATTTTTGCAAATTAAAAATATGAAGAAAAATAAGCAGGGAAATCTAAGAATTACGGTGCAAAAATTACCTAATGATCCCTCAAAAGTGCGGCGGAACCGCTGCATTAGCGTGCTAATGCGGCCCTTCCGCCGCCGTTTTGTCTTATTAGGCACTCAATTTTGCACAGTAACTCCTATTTTTCAGTGTTGGTTTTCCTGGAATATTTTTTTCTGAAATCAAGAGTTGAGTATTTTGGGTTGTATAGGGGGTTCGTACATTCGATCGGATTGTCAAATTTTGTCTATGTGTTTTTCCGGATAATTTTTGAATATGTTAAAAAGTTCGACCGGATATAAATACCCAATTTTTCCCTTGTCGGGAAATTTCCAAGTGTTGGATATTTCTGTAGTTTAATCACGTTCTAAGTAGTGCAAGTAACACGATGGTCCCTCTAGAAGACAACAAACCTTAACTCGATTATGTGACCGTCTTGAACTACCCTTTGAACCTTCGGGTTTGGGGCAGTACGGCGTACCACATGTGAGGCGTTGGCTTGACCCTTCTACGGCTGGACCGTTGGTACTGAGGCACGAACTGAATGTTTTTAGACTTGTTTCATGTGTTGATCTGTATCGGGAAAACTTGGGTGTTCGATTGTTCGATCGGAAAGTTTAACATTTTCTATTTATCCGGAATGTGATACAATAATTGGAATTCATAAGAAATTATGAGATAACTGAATGAATGTTATAAACATAGCAGTTTAGTCTCACTTGATCGGTTGCCACGGAATTTTGATGTGATCAAAAGTCCGTCGCAATCACGTAGCGTACGCGGATACTCGCCGGGTAAACTTAATAGACAGCCTCACTCCATAGCCCCGACCAAGTGACTGTAGGAGAACCCCGTCGCCGAAAGCATCCGTTCGGGTGCTCGCGGTAGCGGTGTTCCGCCTTGGTGCACTTCGTCAACGGTATCAGGGGTGCGGCCGTCTACTGAAGTTTGCGACGAGCATTCGATCAGAATGTCAGGAATCCTGTTGAATTGCCCGACTTGATATTGAAAAGTGTTTTCGATAATGAGACTAAAATGCGGGGTTTATAATTGTTAGGCATGCGATGTCTAAGTAATTCATTTGGTCAGGCATGCGATGTCTGAGGTGATTGCGGATTCCAACTGTTGTAGTTTTACACTTTCTTTTCTGTGACCGTAAGTGTAATATGTGATATCGCCGGTTTCGTTTCTATATGTCAACGACAATTAGGATGCGCATATTTACTTACGTTGATGACATGTGATGTTATGTGTTGCTGGATATGTTATATTGGATCGTCGTGTTTGAATAGCCGGGTTTTTTTTATGTGAGATGAGTGTTTTTCATTTTCATTCATGTAAAAACTTGTATGTAATATTCTTTTATTGGGGCGCTTCCAGGTTGCGGAAGTCGTCACCCGTTGTATATTATTTACTTTTCTGCACTAGGATAGACCCAAGGAGGGGAGCACAAGTAACCGGGTTCTGGGGTCCAGTAGGAGACCAACTCGAGGAGTCGAGTCCGGGTCTCCTAACCCTAGAATTGGTTGGGTTGCTTGCCGCTCTCATAGGGGTCTAGGGGTGTGGGATTGGCTATTCATCACGACCGTGGAATCCGTGTTTTATACTGGCTCGTATTGAAAACACGGACGTCCTAGTATATCCAATATTTCATATGTTTCTTCTGCTGTGTTTTATCTATGATCATGCGATGTTCTGTGCTCTGTGACAGATATTATAGTATATATATGATATATTATATAGACGTTGCTTATGTTTTACACCCGCGCTAGCCCTGCCTCGCTCTGGCGTTAGTTACCAAACCTAACGGTGCAGACGGCACATCGAGGCGAATGCGGATGGCATAAGCGTACGTTAAATATATCTGTGATGTTTAGGTGGAATTAAATGATGGGATATTCATTAATGAGATTAATGAAAGAAAATAAACCTAAATGATGTTGTGGAATCGAATTTCAAAATAAAACAGGTAGCTACAGTTCTTGTTTTGCATCGCGGTGTTCATTGTAGAACATCCTGCACCTTATTCGATAAGGAAAGGACCGAGATCCCTTCACCGGGAGTGACTCCTTTAGCAATAACTGGCAGATGCTACAACCCTCGGTTTGTCTTTGATCGCTTCTATAGTTTCCGCTTTGCACAGTGATATATATGATATATCCCGCACCTCATTCGACGAGGAAAGGGCCGACGATCCCTTCACCGGGAGTGACCCCTTTAGCAAAACTAGAAAAGCCTCGAAAACATTCCATTTAAAAACCATTTGATTCCGCAACGAGATCAAGTTCAAAGCGTTAAAGGTTTTCACAAAAACCAGCCGCAACCCTCCGTCATTTTAGGAAGTAGAGTACTTAGTATTCGTGCTGTGTTTGTTGACCATAGTCAAGGCACAGTGTACGGTAGCTAAGTGATGTCTTCCTACACCGCATATGATGCGATTAGTTAGGACAGTCGCGTGACTTTGTTGACCTTAGTTAAGGGTCATGTGGGTGGGTCTAATTAATCACGAAATGACGGGTAGAACTTGACTAGTACTTATGATTTGTTGACCATAGTTAAGGTCATAGGTGCTAGGGGTAAAAACCTTCATCGGGAGTTTCAAGTGTTGAAATTTGCAATGAGATTGCATACCTTCTATATGATAGTTGGATCCCGATACCCACTGCGAGTAATTGTTACTCCTGGGAGAGTTTTGCACTTTACAATTAACCGATCAAGTAGGTGTCTAGAAAGGTGTCAACGGGGTTACGCCTCTGGGAAAACGAGGTTTACTGTAATTAGGTCCGTGCGAAAGCATGGGGAACCTCCCTCAAAGTACCGACACTGGCCTGGCTGAAAGATTGGTGAACTTGTAGAGTGTAATTAATCCCGGCTAGTCTTTCCTTTTAGGGTTTGAAGGAAGATTTGATAAAAACAGTGGGAGCCATCCTGATTAGATAAAATAAATAACCAATCTGATCTTGCAAGAGCGCACGCAGAGTGTTTTCTTCTCTCTCTCTCCTGGTAGCGACCATATCACGCCTTAATCAAGATAATAATACAGAATATTGACCGAACCCGCTTGTTATACTGAGCTGGGGAACATTGGTCCCGCTCCAACTTATAATTGTTATAAGACAGAGCAGGAAATAGGGGAATACCAGAATTCCTATGCCGCCCAAACGAAGAAAGTGCATATGATGCATCTCCTTCGGGTGTGTTCATTACAAAGAACTGTTTCTCAGTATCCTCTGCATCCTGGGTATATGATACCGGATCAGGATCCCAGATATGTAATCTGTTACATAGGGCTACAAAAAGGTGGAAAAACTGAGAACGGGTGATAAGTTTCATGAGACAGAAAACGGGGCAAGTGTTGCAGCCAAGTCTGTCGGTCACTGTCACCCTGTATTACAAATACATTGATTCTGAACAAATGCTATTAGATATCGAACCTGATATACAAAATCATATCAGTCTCTTTATTAGTAAAGAAATGATATAATTTTGTATTGATGGATAATGTTTTGAACATTTCCTATATCAAAAGTTGATCGGTTCAGGCACGTTATCTAAAAGCATTGACGTTCTAAATCAAACTACAGTTCTTAGTATTCAGAGCACACACAAGAGGAAGACTTCAGAAATGAACGAATCCTTCTTGAGGCATTGTAGACTAGGTCATATCAATGCGACCCGACTGGCTGAAGCTACATTTAGATGTATATTTAAATAAGTTTGAATTTACATCTTGTGAAACTTGCCAGTCATGTCACAAAGATAAGATGACCATAGCTCCGTTTACTGGAAACAGAGAAAGAGTTAGTGAACTCTTGGGATGATACATGTTGATGTATGTAAGGTCCCCTGTCTACACATGCCAGGACTGGTTCTTTATACTTCATTACGTTCTTTGATGATCTCTTCAGATTCAGACATATGTTCTTGTTGAAACACTAGTCCGAACCTTTTGAGATATTCACAGAATATAAGTTAGAAGTAGAGAACCAAAATACGGGTATAAGTATTATATCCTTTGATGTGATCAAGGAGGAGAATACTTGAGCATGGAATTCCTGGACTATTCTAAAGGAGAATGAGATTCTCTCTCAGCATTACTCCTCCGAATACACCATAGCACGATGGTATATTGGGGCGGAGCAATCGCACCCTATATGATATGGTGTGCTCTAAGATGAGTACTACTGAGTTACCTTTTTCCTTTTGGGAGTTATGCACTTGAGAAGCTGCATACCTATTGAATTAGGTTTGAATCAAATCACTGCCTACCACTCCATATAAGATATGGTATGGGAAGAACCTATCTTTTAAGTAAGTTAAGATTTGGGATTGTCCGGCCTGTGTCAAAAGCAAAATCCGGACAAGATCGAGGCAAGATCAGTTCTGTAGAACTGGAAAGGTTCCAGCTGTACAAAACTGCTAATGATTTGGTAGAACCAAAGGATTCAATAGTTTCCGACGAACCTCAGCCTCTCCGCCGATCTAGTAGGGTTCCTCATCCGCCTGAGAGATACCTCGGTTTCTCGATGACAGTGGGAGCAAGGATTGCATCATGAGATGGTGACCCAACTAGTTTCGAGCAGGCCATCGAGAGTAGGGACTTTGTAAGAATGGCTGGATGCTTAGCGATCTGAGATGGAATCCATGTACACCAGCAAAGTATGGACTTTAGCTGCTATATCTGAAGGGTTAAATCCCCATCAGGAGCAAGTATATCTTGAGAAGATTACTTGGTATAGATGGAAAAGTTGAGACTTTCAAAGCTAGACTTATTAAAGGTTTTCGTCATCGACCAGGCGTGGATAATGATGAAACCTTTTTCCAGTAGCTATGCTTAAGTCTATCCAGATCCTACTTACCACGGCTACATACCATGACTACAATATCTGGCGGTTGGGTGCCATGACTGCTTTTCTAAATACTGATTTAGAAGAGAACGTCTATAAGAACACAGCCAGAGGTCTTCGTAAACAGTGGGAGCAGCGGAAACGTGTGCAAGTTGCTTTACATGATGAAGCAGGTATCGCGGAGTTGGAACGTCTGTTTTGATGTGATAGTCAAAGTGTTTGACTTCATCAAAATGGTAGACGAACCTTGTATATAAAAAAAAGGGGTAGTAGAGAGTAAGGTGGTCATCTTCGTATTGTACGTAGACAACATACTCTTGATAGGAAAAGAGTTTCCTATACTGCGATCGGTCAATCTCCTATTATCACTAGGATTCCCCAAATAGGATCAAAGTGATACCTCCTAAATCCTGAGTTTTCATCTATGAGATAGATGTAATTGGATGTTAGGATTCTCACTAGATGTAGTGAGATGGTATCAATCGATCCTGAGGAGAATCACTGGAAGTGTTCCAGGGTGATAAAGACGACTGAATGTCAGTCACGGGCATTGTCTTTACCCTCAATAGAGGGACGGTATGTTGGAAGATTTCCAAGCTAGATACCGTGACAAACTAGACGATAAAGGCTGGTAACATCGCTATTAATGATACTACCAAAGAGGCAGTTTGGGTGTATATTGGTTCATAGGATGAACTAGGTTCCTGCCATTGTATGACAATGGAAGTGTGGCTTTGGCCCTGGAACCCTGGTCCCATCAGTGACCCAGACATAATCTAAGACAGCATCACCTGATCATGGAGATAGTTGATCTCCAGGGTGATCGAGGTAAGGAGAGTAGACTCAGAGGACAACACGGCGGATCCACTCACGAAGGCCCTTTTCCCAAAGAGAGACTTTTAGGGGATGGTTGAGTATGTGATACTGCAACCACTGCTACAGATGGCCCTAGTGCAAGTGGGAGATTGTTAGTTATATGTATGCCCTAGAGGCCATTACTGTACATTGGATGTATATTGTAGTGGATGCTGGGACATATATAGGTAGGACTTTCTTGCTCGACATGATAGTACGCTATCTGGTTGCTCTTTATCTTAACATGTATACTTTCTGTCTCTCTGATTACATGTTGATAAAGCCCATAGGATGTGTACTCGACTTCCAGGACTATGATGTAGATCATACTAGTGGGGCCTGGGTAGTCTATGAGTACATCCTTGAAATGTTCCTAGTCGAGGGAATGTCGAGACGGGGCATCGATATTCCAGAGTAGACTAGCGCATATCTTCTCGACCCATGCGATGGGCGATGGATGATCCCATATCCATTGGTGATTGACATCGAAGATGGTATGCGGGTGCTCAGTGGAGACTGGGTACACTGAACGGACTCGCCGAGAACTCCCAGATGGTATTATACCTCACGTCAGATGGCAGTTCTCTGGTGACACTGGTACAGCTTAGTCTGTTGACCCGAGATCGTCATAGAGTCTTGTGTGTCTCCCACTGTGCTTTGATTTCCACCCTACCACGGCTCTACTGAGTCGTGCAAACAGGTGGTTTTTGGGTACAGTCCCGATTCACATGGAGGCAATGAGCGATAGGAGGGGATTCGTCTCTCCCGGTATTGGGGGTTGATGTTGTGCTGTGCTCGACTGGCCATAACAGGAAATCCCTGGCCAGGGTTGCTGTGATATACTGGTAAGAGTTATCAGTAGTTTCACGAATGTTATGGACCCTACGTCGGCATGACTTATCGAGCTATTGGGGTCTGACGTTTACCACCCCTAGGCGAGATATGCGACATATCAGACGAACAGACCGGACTATACGGTAGTGTTACTGGTTGGATTCACTGGAGTGTGAGCGGGCTTGCTCGTCGATCTTCAGATCACTCAATACCCGGGTGGCCGTTACGTTTAGCAGACCGCTTGCGGCTTGTGGGTGTTTGATATGATCATCGCCTGCTGCCGGCGTATTGACGAGTCTTTAGAGTCCTACACAGAGGTTTCCTGGCTCAAGCGAAACGAAATAGGAGCGCATATGAGATATGTGCGGGACCGAGAATAATGCGTGTATGTGATACCGTATTCCATTCTCGCGACGAATGTGTCGAATGGTTATATGCGATATAACCTGGTTATCGAATCAAGGATTGATTCGATAAGCCGATACATATCATACTAGTCGGTTATATCCGATATGACCGGATCGTTAAATCAAGTGTTGATTTAATGATTTAGTGCATATTTATATATTTGATATATTACTTTGCATTAACTAGTATTGGTTCACTTTAAAAGGATTTTCTCACTTGAATTGTACACATTGTATATGCGATATAGTTTTGTGCACATGTTTGTATCATGTTTGATGATACATGCTTACTTGGTTAAGTGTAAAGAATCAAACCATGGTTTAAGTTAATGATTAGGGTTTTGATTATTTATTCATTTATCTTTTTCTTATTTATTCATTTTGGAAAAAGGAAAAGATAAATGAATGGTTGTAAGTTTTGTTTTTTAGTCGAAGTTTCTTGAAACTTTGACTTAGTCTCCTTTTTGTTCTTATCCTTAACCCTAACCATTCCATTAACCATGGTCTTCTCTCTACACTTAACTAAGGTTAAAAGTATGATAAGATTTAATTCTTATTCATTTTTTATCATATCCTTTTCATCTTCTTCTTCATGAGCAAGAAGAAGAAAAGCTTTCTAGTTCAATGGCAACATGTGAAATCTAGTGAGAAATCCAAAACTAAAGTTTATCCACTTCCTATTTCTTCATCCTCTACCTCTTGCCAAGTAGTAGAGTGTGTTTCCTTCACAAATTTTCAAGGTTTGGTGAAGGTGGAGCTTGATCTAGCGATGCCTCGACGTAGATCATCTTCGGCATGGACATCGACGACCTAGCTCGCTTATTCTTCGACGAAGCCGACGCTAGAGCCCGGGAGTTCACTTGGACAGCGGAGGCACTTCGTTGCGGAGCTATGGAGGTGGACGAATGGATCTACAAAGGTTGTATTTCCGTTATCTTATAGTTTAGTTGTAAACTAGCTTGCTTGTTTCGCCTAAATATCTAGCAAACGATCCGTAGTCGGGTTTGTAGGCACCCGTAAAATTTTATTTGTGCATGTTTGATCACTTGTGAGACTTAACAAGAGTGCCTAGGAACCCTACAGCAGTCACACTAGTGGGGGCTGGGTAATCTATAAGCACATCCTTATGCAGGTCCCTAGTCGCAGGACTATCGAGACAGGACATCGATACTCCGGAGTAGACTAGCGCATGCGCTTCTCATCCCAGTGTGGGAGACGGTCTGTCCCACAGCCGTCAGTACGTCGTGCTGTAGATAGTATGCGAGTGCTCATTAGGTTCCGAGTACACCGAAAAGGACTCGTCGGGAACTGACCGGTTGGTATTATACCTATCGTCAGTTAACAGTTCCCAGGTGACATGAGTACAGCTTATTCCGCTGACTTGACACTGTCACTTCGCCTTGAGTCTGTTCCCACTGTACTTTGATTACTACCCTACCACGGCTCAAAGGAGTCGTGCAAACAGGTAGTAGTTGGGTGCAGTCCCGAAGCACTTGGAGGCAGTGACGGTTAGACAGGATTCGTCTCTCCCGGTTTTGGGGGTTGACATCGCGCTGTGTCTAGGAGAGCTATTACACGAGTAGTCCCTGGCCAGGGCAAGCGAGATATACTGGTAGGCTTCCAGTGTTATCTCAGGTTGTTTTGGGCTTCACTCCGACACGACTTGTACCGCTATTAGGGGACTGACGTTTACCGCCCCCTAGGCCCACCATGCGATGTATCAGACGAACAGACCAGACTGTACGGAGACTGTCACAGTCAGACTCAGTTGGAGTTCAGATGGGTTTCACCTCGTCAGTCTTCTTATCGTCATCTACCTGGGGACCGTTACGCACAGCTAGTGCCGCTTGCGGTCTGTTGTTAAACCCACTGCCAGCGTAGTGTCAAGTCTTTAGAGTCCCACACAGAAAGCTATTCGCCTTTAGGAAAAAGAGTAGAGGTCGCATGGTTTTGCGACAGGTCGCATGGTTTTGCGACAGGGTTCGGTCACATCCGTGAACTTGTGCACGTACAGTGTCCGGACAGTTAACACTAGCGGGCTTTGGTTTGAGCCAGATCCTAGTGTACGTTTTGGGATTGGTTTTATCTCGTTTGTATTTGTGTTCCTCGGAACGTGGATGCGGGTGTGTATGAACAGTTGACAGAGAGACAGAGGCAGAGGATTCTCATTAGGGTTGTTGACCGTTGACTGTTGACTATTGACTTTTTGCTCAACCCTAATGAGAATATGATATGTAATTAACAATAATATTAATTACGTATTATAGTGACATGGTTGTTGAGGGGTTGACTTTGTTGACTTGTTGACTTTGTTGACCGGTTGACTAGGTTGGACTAGTTGACCATCATGATGACAATGGCTATCATTTCATGGCAAAGACTTTTGCTTGCTTGATCTCTTGTGCAAAATGAGTGCATGAAATGATATAGCCATTTTGACATAAACCATTTACACAATACTTGATTACTATTTTTGTTATGATGGCTTTTGGATTATGAGAGGTGAGAATGAGATAAGTATGGTTCATTCTATCATTTGCTTTCTCCCTCTTGAGCTCTCTCATTCTCAAGCTCTCCCTCTTGCTCTTGCTCTCTCTACCTCAAGGCAAACCATTCTCATGTGTTGAGACTCATTTCTTTAGAGATAAAAAGACACCAAAACATTCCTCTACTCACTCTAGTTCACAAGGTTTGGCAAACCGAGTAAACTAGTTTCTTCAAAGTTCGAAGAAGAAGCCAAAGGTAGAAGCTTTCAGGTGGATCGATCTTCGGCGCAGGGAGACGACGGGGTGAAACCGATCCGTACAACCATCGAGGCTTAAAGATGAAGGATTTCAAGAAAGAAAGGTATAACCCCCTAACCGAGTAGTTAACAACTCCTAGTTAGGTTGTTAGTTAGATGTTTAACAAAGATCCGGTTTTGAGTCCATGTTACCGCCTTTAGAAAATTGTTTTTCATCAAATTCCGCATGCCCGAAAGTACCGGGAGAGGTAGCATGTACTTACAGTGGTATCAGAGCCTAGTTAAACTCTATCTAACATGTCAGCAAAGTAACTAGAAGATCGATCAAAGAAAAAGTCACGAAATACACCAAAAATTCATGGTTGCTGTTGATTTTCAAAGTACTGTAAAAGTAATAAATCATGCTTCAAAAATCGACTCAGGGTTTTTATAGGATACTGTAGAAAGACGGTCCTCTGATCTCATCAAAGCGCCGCGGAAACGCGGCAATAGCTTGCTATTGCCGCGGTTCCGCGGCCGTATTTGCTCCTCTCTGGATCTTCTTTGCTACAGTATATTCAGTGGGGTATTTTGGGATTTTTGAAATATGTCTTTTCAGCCCAGATTTTCCAGAACGAAAATTTTGTGTTTGGGGCCTAAAAATACATATTTTTGATCGAACTTCTAAAGACTTAAGCTGACGGGTTTTTATCTGTGATGTGATATTTGTATTGAACGTCTGCTAATCGCTATATGTCGATTAGTGGGGGTTATACAAATCTATGATCTGTAATGCTGCTGGAATGTGTATATGAATTCATTGGATTGTCGCGGGTGAATAGCCGGGGGTTGTGAGACGAGAGTTTTCTTTTCTTTCAATTCATGTAAGTTTGTAAATTGATGTAATAATTATTTGTATGGCCGCACAACCGGGTCGGGGTTGTATCCATCATTGTATAATTTCTTTTTACTGTTTTTGCTCCTAGGATAGACCCATGGAGGGGGTGCACAAACTACCGTGTATGCCGAAGTGCCGAGTGGCCGACTCACGGAGTTGAGGGAGGGTGCTTCGCTTCGGGTACTTGGCGGGTAGTTTGCCGCACCCGTAGGGGTCTTGGGTGGGGTATTGGCTATTCACCGCGACCGTGTAATCTGCTTTTCGTTACAGGCTCGTACGAATTGCGGGTTCCTAGTATATCCAATGTGTTCATCTGTGATCTGAAATGGCTATCATTGCAATACATCTATATATGATATTATTTAGGCGTTGCTTATGTTTTACAGCCGCGCTAGCCCAGACCCGCTCTGTCGTTAGTTAAGTAACCTAACGGGTAATGACGGGGCCCCATGGCGAATGCGAATGGTATAAGCGTACGTCAAATTTTGGTTGTTTTCTGCAATGGTAGGATTAAATGATGGGGCGCATTAAAAGAACTAATGCAAGAATATCACGCATTAAAAGAACTAATGCAAGAAAATAAACCATGTGAAAATCGTTGGAACACTTTCGAAAAACCACACGGTTCTTTTCAAAACCAACTTTTAAATGCGGAGTTTGAGCCACTCCTTTTAAAAGCTATCTCGTTCCATCAATTATATCAAGTTCACTACGTTCACGGTTTCGCCAAAACCATTCGTAGCCCTCCGTCCTTTCACATGAATAGTAAATAGTATTCAAGCTATGTATGTTAGCCAAAGTCAAGGCATAGTGATTGGTAGCTATTGGGTATTCATGTGTAGCATAGATAGATGCGTTGGTTTGGGACAGTCGTACTGCCATTTTGGCCAAAGTCAAGGGTTGGTACGGGTAGATCCAAATTAACCTGGAGAATGACGGGTAGAACTTGACATGTGACTTATGATATTTTGGCCAAAGTCAAGGTCATAAGAGCATGGGGAAAAAATCCACATCGGGAGTTTCAAAAGAACTGAAACTTGCTAGTGTTGCATACCATTTGGAGTGTGATGATTCTGGTAGGATTCCTTCAGTTCTGTCACACGATGATATTTGGATCCCGATCCTACTGTGAGTATATGCTACTCCTCGAGAAATTTCTCACTTAACGATCAATTCTATAAACCAAGTAGGTGTCTAGAAAGGTGTTAGCGGGGCTACGCCCCCAGGGAAAAGAGGTTATTTAATTAAGGAAATTCGCGAAAGCGTTAGAAAACCCCCCTCGAAGTACCGACACTGGCCTGGCTGAACGGTTAAGCAAGAATTGTATGGTGAGATTGATCCTGACTAATTCTTCCTTTTTGGTTTGAGGAGGGATTCGAGAAACAGTGGGAGCCATCCTGTTTAGACAAACTAAAAACCATTCTAAACTTGCAAGAGCATCATGCTGAGTGTTTCTTCTCTTTCCTAATTGCAGTGACCAATTGACATGACTAGACTTAAGTTACTCCTAGATAAAAACAAACTGACAGGGCCAAACTACAAAGATTGGCTCAGGAATGTCAAAATGGCAATCACTTACGACAAGCTGGGGTATCTTCTTACCACCAAAGCTCCCCCTGTCCTAGGTCCCAAAACAAACGTCGCGGATAAGGAAATCCGTAAGACCTGGGAAATCGATTGCGCGAAGGTCAAGTGCCTCGTGCTTGCCTCTATGGACAACGAACATCAGAGGAGGCGCGAGAATATGGACCTCGAATCCATATTTCTCCATATAAAAGAACTGTATGGAGAGCAGTCTCGTATCGCAAGATACGAAGTGTCGAAGAAGTTATTTTCGGCAAGGTTGGCCGTCGGATCATCGGTAGCGGAACACGTGCTTAAGATGATTGGCTACATAGAAGAGCTCGCGGACCTTGGGACCACGTTGGAGAATGAGCTCTATACGGACTTGATTCTCGAGTCCCTTCCTTCCACTTACGCCCAGTTTATCCTGAACTTCAACTTACAAGAAAAGGAAGTTGAACTTTCAGAACTCCTCAACATGCTGAGGAGCGCAGAGGGCACCCTACAGAAAGGTAGGGAAACATCCACTTTGTTTGTAAGAGGATCTTCTTCTTCTAGGTCCAAGGCGAAAGCCAAGGGAAAGAAGAAGAAAGCCCCCGCCAAACCAAGAGGCGGTGTTAGTAAAGTGGATACGAAAGGAAAGGAAAAAGCAACAAAGAAAGTGGGAAAGCTTGTGGATAAGGAAGAATGCTTCTATTGTCATAAGAAGGGACACTGGAAAAATGATTGCAGTTCTTGGAAGGCCAGAACACAGGATCTGAAGCATGTTGCGGCTTCAGCTTCAGGTGTGTATGTTATTGAAAACTGTCTTTCAATAAACTCTACTTCCTGGGTATTGGATACCGGATCAGGATCTTATATCTGTAATTCTTTGCAGGCGTTGAGAAACCGTAGGGTTTTGAAGGCAGGTGACATGACCCTCAAAGTTGCAAACGGAGCTAGCATAGATTCTAAGGCCGTGGGGGACTATCACCTGGGGTTGTCAGATGGAAACGTTTTGGTTTTGCGTAATTGCTATTTTGTACCCAACGCAACTTGTAATATCATTTCTGTATCTTTGACTTCTAAAGAAGGTTATGAATTTGCGTTTGTAAGTAATGTTGTAAACATTCACCTTAATCAAATTCTGATTGGGTCAGGTACATTAAGCAATAGTATATACGTGTTAAACCAACCACAGATTTTCAATGTCCAGAATACACACAAAAGAAAGTCTCCAGAAATCAATCAGACTTTCTTATGGCATTGTAGACTGGGTCACATCAATGAGAGATGGTTAACGAAGTTACATACAGAAGGATATTTGGACTCGTTCGAATATCAATCGTATGCCACTTATCAATCCTGTCTCAATGGAAAGATGACAAAGGCTCCGTTCACTGGACACGGAGTAAGAGCGAGCGAGCTCTTGGGACTCGTACACAGCGACGTGTGCGGTCCAATGTCTACACATGCGTGAAGCGGTTATTCTTACTTCATTACTTTTACTGATGACTTTTCAAGGTACGGTTATGTCTTCTTAATGAAACATAAGTCCGAAGCCTTTGGAAAATTCCAGGAATATAAGAATGAAGTAGAAAAAGAAACCGGCAAAAGTATTAAGATTCTAAGATCGGATCGAGGTGGAGAATACTTAAGTGTCGAGTTCCTGGACTATTTAAAAGAGAACGGAATTCTCTCTCAGCTTACTCCTCCATACACTCCGCAACATAACGGTGTATCGAAGAGACGGAACTGAACCCTATTGGATATGGTACGGTCCATGATGAGTAACGCTGAGTTACCGCGATCATTCTAGGTTATGCACTAGAATCAGCCGCATACCTTTTGAACCGAGTTCTAACTAAGACTGTGCCTACTACACCATATGAGATGTGGTGTATGAAGAGACCCTATCATAATCACATTAAGACATGGGGAAGTCTAGCTTTTGTCAAAAAGCAGCATGCGGACAAGCACGAGACACGCTCAATACAGTGCAAGTTCGTGGGATATCCAAAGAACTCCAAGGAATATTTTCTTCTATTGCGAAGAGGAACAAAAGGTTTTTGTTTATCGTCATGCCCACTTTCTAGAACAGCAGTTCTTAGAAAATGAAATTAATGGGAGCGCAGTAGAACTGGAAGAAATTCCAGAACCACGAGCTATTACTGAAAGCTTAGTGGAACCAGAGGGTTCAAAAGAACAGGACATTCCTACGCCGCTCCGCAGGAGTAGTAGGCAGTCTCATCCGCCCGAGAGATACTACGGTTTTCTCACAGACAGGGATAGAGAGGATTGCATCATAGATTATGATGAGCCTACTAGCTTCCAGCAGGCCGTTCAGAGCGTTGACTCGGTAAAATGGCTGGATGCAATGCGGGCCAAAATGGAGTCCATGTACACCAACAAAGTATGGACGTTGGATATTGCTCCAGACGGGTAACACCCGTAGGATGCAAGTGGATCTTCAAAAGGAAGATTGGTGTAGATGGACAGGTTGAGACCTATAAAGATAGACTTGTTGCAAAAGGTTTCCGTCAAAGACCTGGCTTGGACTATGACGAAACCTTTTCTCCAGTGGCTATGCTGAAATCCATTCTGATCCTTCTTGCCATTGCTGCCTTCCACAATTATAAGATCTGGCAAATGAACGTAAAGACCGCTTTTCTAAATGGAAATTTAAAGGAATGTGTCTATATGGACCAACCATAGGGTTTCATTCAGAGTGGGAGCAGCGGAAAAGTGTGCAAGTTGCTTAAGTCCATCTATGGACTAAAGCAGGCATCGCGGAGTTGGAACATCTGTTTTGATGAGACGGTCAAGGAATTTGGCTTTATCAAAAATCCAGATAAACCATGCATCTATAGTAGATTTGTAGAGAGAACTGTAGTATTCCTCGTTTTATACGTGGATGACATTCTCTTAATAGGAAATGACATTCCTATGCTACAATCTATCAAGGGGTTCTTGTCACACAGGTTCTCCATGAAAGACCTGGGTGATGCCGCATACATCTTGGGGATCCGGATCCATCGTGATAGATCCAAGAGGATATTAGGACTTTCACAGTCTAGGTACATCGACACCATACTGAAAATATTCAGTTTGGAAGATTCCAAGCGCGGTAACCTACCGGCTTGTCACGGGATCACCCTTTCTAAAGAGATGTCTCCCAAGACTGATTTGGAAAGGGATCGCATGTCTATTATACCCTACGCTTCTGCGGTAGGCTCTATAATGTATGCGATGTTGTGTACCAGACCGGATGTAGCTTATGCACTGAGAGTGGTAAGCCGGTATCAGTCAAACCCTGGGGAGAAACACTGGATAGCGGTAAAGAACATTCTCAAGTACCTGAGAAGGACAAAGGAGAAGTTCTTGGTGTATGGCAGAAAAGACCTCCAGATCGAGGCCTTTGCTGACTCCAGCTTCCAGAGTGACAAGGATGATTCCAAGTCCATGTCGGGTTTTGTCTTTACCCTCAATGGAGGGGCGGTGTGTTGGAAGAGTTCCAAGCAGGAAACCGTTGCAGTCTCGACGATGGAAGCGGAATACATCGCTGCATTTGATGCCGCAAAAGAAGCTGTCTGGATGAGGAAGTTCTTGAAAGAACTTCAGGTGGTTCCGTCCATTGTTGATCCAATACCTCTGTATTGCGACAACAACGGGGCTATAGCTTTAGCGAAGGAACCCAGGTCCCATCAGAGATCCAGACACATCTTGTGGCGGTATCACCTGATCAGGGAGATCGTGGATCGCCAGGAGATCGAGGTTCGGAGGGTTGCTTCAGAAGATAACACTGCAGATCCATTCACCAAGGCCTTGCCCCAGACTCAGTTCGAGCGGCTGATCGAGATGATAGGTCTTCGATACGCCAGTACATGGCCTTAGTGCAAGTGGGAGATTGTTAGTGTATATGCCCTAGAGGCCATTACTGTATCATACTAGTTTGTATATTACTTAATGGAAGCTTGGGATATTCACCTTGTATATACAATCTTGCTCAAAATAGTAGTATGCTACTTGGTTTGTTTCTACTTCAATGTGTACTTGTGTTTATTTTAGTATATCACCTATACACATTAGTAGAGCCCTTAGGATCTTTGCTTGATTACCAGCGTTATGATGGCAGTCACACTAGTGGGGGCTGGGTAATCTATAAGCACATCCTTATGCAGGTCCCTAGTCGCAGGACTATCGAGACAGGGCATCGATACTCCGGAGTAGACTAGCGCATGCGCTTCTCATCCCAGTGTGGGAGACGGTATGTCCCACAGCCGTCAGTACGTCGTGCTGGAGATAGTATGCGGGTGCTCGTTAGGTTACGAGTACACCGGACAGGACTCGTCGGGAACTGACCGGTTGGTATTATACCTATCGTCAGTTATCAGTTCCCAGGTGACATGAGTACAGCTTAGTCCGCTGACTTGACACTGTCACTTCGCCTCGAGTGTGTTCCCACTGTACTTTGATTACTACCCTACCATGGCTCAAAGGAGTCGTGCAAACAGGTAGTAGTTGGGTGCAGTCCCGAAGCACTTGGAGGCAGTGACGGTTAGACAGGGTTCGTCTCTCCCGGTATTGGGGGTTGACATCGCGCTGCGTCTAGGAGAGCCATTACACGAGTAGTCCCTGGCCAGGGCAAGCGAGATATACTGGTAGGCTTCCAGTGTTATCTCAGGGTGTTTTAGGCTTCACTCCGACACGACTTGTACCGCTATTAGGGGACTGACGTTTACCGCCCCCATAGGCCAGCCATGCGATGTATTAGACGAACAGACCGGACTGTACGGAGACTGTCACAGTCAGACTCAGTAGAAGTTCAGATGGGTTTCATCTCGTCAGTCTTCTTGTCGGCATCTACCTGGGGACTGTTACGCACAGCTAGTGCCGCTTGCGGTCTGTGGTTAAACCCACTGCCAGCGTAGTGTCGAGTCTTTAGAGTCCCACACAGAAAGCTATTCTCCTTTAGGTAAAAGAGTAGAGGTCGCATGGTTTTGCGACAGGTCGCATGGTTTTGCGACAGGGTTCAGTCACATCCGTGCACTTGTGCACGTACAGTGTCCGGACAGTTAACACTAGCGGGCTTTGGTTTAAGCCAGATCCTAGTGTACGTTTTGGGATTGGTTTTATCTCGTTTGTATTCGTGTTCCTCGGAACGCGGATGCGGGTGTGTATACACAGTTGACAGAGAGATAGAGGCAGAGGATTCTCATTAGGGTTGTTGACCGTTGACTGTTGACTATTGACTTTTTGCTCAACCCTAATGAGAATATGATATGTAATTAACAATAATATTAATTAAGTATTATAGTGACATGGTTGTTGAGGGGTTGACTTTGTTGACTTGTTGACTTTGTTGACCGGTTGACTAGGTTGGACTAGTTGACCATCATGATGACAATGGCTATCATTTCATGGCAATGACTTTTGCTTGCTTGATTTCTTGTGCAAAATGAGTGCATGAAATGATATAGCCATTTTGACTTAAACCATTTACACAATACTTGATTACTATTTTTGTTATTATGGCTTTTGGATTATGAGAAGTGAGAATGAGATGAGTATGGTTCATTCTATCATTTGCTTTCTCTCTCTTGAGCTCTCTCATTCTCAAGCTCTCCCTCTTGCTCTTGCTCTCTCTACCTCAAGGCAAACCATTCTCATGTGTTGAGACTCATTGCCTTAGAGATAAAAAGACACCAAAACATTCCTCTACTCACTCTAGTTCACAAGGTTTGGCAAACCGAGTGAACTAGTTTCTTCAAAGTTCGAAGAAGAAGCCAAAGGTAGAAGCTTTCTGGTGGATCGATCTTCGGCGCAGGGAGACGACGGGGTGAAGCCGATCCGGACAACCATCGAGGCTTAAAGACGAAGGAGTTCAAGAAAGAAAGGTATAACCCCCTAACCGAGTAGTTAACAACTCCTAGTTAGGTTGTTAGTTAGATGTTTAACAAAGATCCGGTTTTGAGTTCATGTTACCGCCTCTAGAAAATTGTTTTTCATCAAATTCCGCATGCCCGAAAGTACCGGGAGAGGTAGCATGGACTTACAAAAGGGCAATGACTAATATCTTTGATGACCTAATCCATAATGTCGTCGAATGCTATGTTGATGATCTGGTCGTCAAAACTAAAGCCAAGGCCGATCACATCCATGATCTTAGGACCGTTCTCACGAGACTGAGGGAATACAATCTGAAGATGAATCCTCTGAAGTGCGCTTTTGGCGTGTCATCGGGAAAATTCCTGGGCTTTATAGTCCGACATCGGGGGATCGAAGTTGACCCATCCAAGATAAAGGACTTCATGGAGATGCCCCCTCCGAAGAGTCTGACGCAGCTAAGATCTTTTCAAGGCAAGCTTGCTTATATACGGAGGTTTATCTCAAATTTATCGGGAAGATGTAGGCCTTTCTCAAAGCTCATGAAGAAATGAGCTCCTTTTATCTGGGATGCCGAATGTCAAGCATCAAACAGTACTTGTTGCACCCTCCAGTGCTAGCCGCTCCCATTCTAAATAAACCGCTGATTCTCTACACTGCCGCGCTAGATGAGTCACTCGGTGCGCTCCTTGCCCAGAATAACGAGGAGGGAAAAGAAAATGCCCTCTACTATCTCAGTCGAACTCTAGTCGGGGCGGAACACAACTATTCCCCAATCGAAAAGCAATTCCTGGCTCCGATATTTTCTATGAAGATGCTGAGGCACTATCTGCTCGCTCATCGGGTTATGCTGATCTCCAAAGTCGACCCACTCAAACACTTAATGACCAAGGCAAGCCTAGACGGCAGAATGGCAAGATGGGTTGTCATGCTACTCGAGTTTGACATAGTTTATACTCCTCAGAAAGCAGTAAAAGGGCAAACTCTTGCAGACTTCCTTGCTGCTCATCCCGTATCAGAGGGGTCACCGCTTAATTGCGAGCTACCCGACGAACAAGTGCTGCACATAGAGGAGCCTCATCAATGAGGAGCTCCGGCAAATCAAACATCCTGCAGATAAAAGCAGGGATAGGACTGGTGTTCATCACGCCATTGATGGGTACCCTACGACGTTCTTTTGCTCTCACTGAGCCTCGAACAAACAATGAAGTTGATTATGAAGCTCTGATAGCTGGTTTGGAGCTCGCCATAGAAATGGAAATCCGTCGGCTACGGGTTTACAGTGACTCCCAGCTCGTCATCAACCAAGTATGCGGCGATTATAAGATATACAAACCCGAGTTAGCTCGGTACAGAAGCCGAGTGGTGGAACTCATGAAACGGTTCACACATATTGAACTAATAAGAGTCCCTAGAGCGTTGAATGGAAAGGCTGACGTACTTGCTCGCTTGGCGAAGGAGCTGGCTGATCCTGACATGGACGAAATTCTGATCACGGTAAGGAGCCGGCAAATTCTATCCCCAATCTCTCTACGAGAACAGGAGAGCGCGGAACAGAAGAAGCTTCGATCATCAAAGACGAGCCCGATTGGAGAGAACCCTTCATAGAGTACCTCCGATACGACAAGCTGCCCGAAGGAAAATCTGCGAGGATTCAGTTGAAAAAGAGAGCTCTCCGATATGTGTTTGTAAATGACACTCTATACCGCAGGTCATATGACCAACTCTGGCGTTTGTCATTAGCCGAAGCCCAAAAGGTCATGAAAGAAGTTCACTCAGGCGTCTGCGGGGCTCAACAGTCCGGCCCCAAAATGCGGCTTCAGATCAAACGACTTGGATATTACTGGCCCACCATGATAAGAGATTGCGAAGAGCATGCCAAGAAATGCCATCTCTGCCATATCAATTGTGATTTCATTCACAAGCATCCCAATCCGTTGCATCCTACGGTGGCGTCGTGACCCTTCGAAGTTTGGGGCACCGACTTAGTTGGCCCAATTGATCCTCCGTCATCCAGAGACCACCGGTTCGTATTGGCCGCAATAGACTACTTCTTAAGATGGGCTGGAGCTGTCCCGCAAAAAGAAATCAAGACAGAAGATATTCTGACATTCTTCCAGCATAATATTCTATAGCGCTAAGGTACACCAAGAAGAATCATTTCTGACAACGGGCCTTCTTTTAGGAGCTTCAAAGTCTTAAGGTTCGCTACTCAGCAGAAGATAGACTGTAGATATTCCTCCATCTATAATCCAAGAGCCAATGGGCTAGCCGAAGCCTTCAACAAGACTCTATGCAAGCTCCTGAGGAAAAATGCTTCAGCCAACAAGAGAGACTGGAATCTCAAACTTCACGAGGCGTTGTGGGCATATCGTACCACGCACCGTACTCCAACTCAGTCCACTCCATACTTATTGATCTACGGATGGGAGGCGGTCCTCCCCCTCGCAGTCGATGTTCCAATCTTAAGAATGGCCGTTCAGCACGAGTTGACGGAGGAGGAAAACGTGCTCCTTCGACTTGAAGAGCTCGATGCCCTCGAAGAAAAGAGGCTCGCGGTGCAGCAAAATCTGGAGCTATACCGAGCCTAAATGTCACGGGCCTATGACAAGATAACCCGTCTCCACGCTTTTAAGAAAGGTGAATTGGTGTTGGTCCTCAAAAGACCGATCATCCCCAATCTACATGCTAAGGGAAAATTCAAGCCAAACTGGAAAGGACCATACGTCATCGAGAAAGTGTTCGACGGAGGATCCTACAAACTAATAAGTGCCGAGGGAGAGAGGCCCATACCACCCATCAATGGCCGATATCCCAAGAAATACTATACGTGAATGCTCCAAGTCGCAGGCGAATTGAGCACATCAGCCTTACGGTCTGGATAATACATCCCGTAAAACCGTATACAATCCACGGGCGTAAACGACCCCCATCTCTCCCAAATCCTACCGGTGAGACTACTTTTAAAGTCCCACCAGCGACAAAAAAAAGGTAGTCCACAAGCAAAACGGGCACGGATGAAAAACCGAAAGGGCTCCGTGAGTAAAAACAGCAGGACTACCGGCGAGTTTGTGAAAACCCGAAAGGGCGCAAACTCGTGAAAAGAGATGAAATACACTCGCAAAGTCCTCTTGACCTTGTGAGGAGAAAACCCCTGCGTGAGATCCTTACGACTCACAAAGGAGCAACACACTTAGGAATCCTCACGATTCTAAAGGAGAACATACACCTGCGAGATCCTCTCGACTCGTAGTGAGAAAATGCTTTTATGAGACCCTCACGGCTCATAAAATTGAAAAGCCTTAGGTGGTAGGGACCCAAACCTGTCTTCTAAGCCATCGTTCCCCAACAGGCAAGGACAAATGATGAGTCGCTCCTGACATTTTGCTTCAGTGTTCGAAGTGCCGATGCCGACCAAAAACCCAAATCCCAAGTCCTCCTAAGGCAAATGATGAGTTTCTCCTGGTATTATTCCAGTGCAGCAATGCTGATGCCATACAAGATCAAAATTCCAAGTCTCCAAATGGCGAATGATGAGTCGCTCCTGGTATCATATTCCAGTGTAGCGATGCAGACGCCAACCAAAATCCAATTTCTCAAAATTCTCCTGCCCTACGGCCAGTCCCCAAATTGACTGCCGTATATAATTCACTGGCTCAAATAATTCTCGTCATACCCATGCCCTACCACAATCACCAGTTATGCGGCTGGTCTCCGCCTTTGGAATTATGCTCCATTGAGAAGACCCACTCATGTGTCCTCACGATACATGAGGAGAACAAACCTTTGTGGGATCCTTACGACTCATAAAGGAAAAACACACTTAGGAGTCCTCACGACTCCTAAGGAGAAAATACACCTACGGGATCCTTACGACTCGTAGGGAGAAAATGCTTTTATGGGACCCTCACGGCCCATAAAATTGAAAAGCCTTAGTTTATAGGGACCTAAACCTATCTCCTAAGCCATCGTTCCCCCAACAGGAATAGGCAAATGATGAATTGCTCCTGCCACGAGTGCTTCAGTGTTAGCAACGCTGATGCCTACCCTAACCCCATAATCCCAAACTCCAATCCAATAGATCCCCAAGTCTTGAAACAAGGAACAGATGACCCCTATGTCGTTAAACTGGGAACAGTTGACTCATAAGTCGTTAAACTGGGAACGAGGGAAATCTCCTCATGGCAGATGATGATTCGCCCCTGGTACCATATTCCAGTGCAGCGATGCTGATGCCAAACCAAAACCAAAATCCCCAAATCCTGTCATGACAAATGATGATTCGCTCATTGTACCATATTCCTGCGTAGCGATGCTGATGTCAACCCAAATCACATCAAGTCAAACAACCAATGACCTCCCTGGAAGAATCAAATACCACCTCGGAAACAAGTCAACTTCATCCCTGACGGTGCAAGGAGTAGGGCAAGTCAAATCCAGAATCGACCGTCCAAGTCGCTAAAATGGCAGCACCGACCATCCACGTCGCTAAAAGGGCAGCATCGACCGTCCACGTCGCAAAAAGGGCAGCACCGACCGACCAAGTCGCAAAAAGGGCAGCATCGACCGTCCACGTCGCTAAAAGGGCAGCACCGACCGTCCAAGTCGTTAAAATGGCAGCATCGACCGACCACGTCGCAAAAAGGGCAGCATCGACCGTCCAAGTCGCAAAAAGGGCAGCACCGGCTGTCCACGTCGCTAAAAGGGCAGCATCGACCATCCACGTCGCAAAAAGGGCAGCACCGACCGTCCAAGTGGCAAAAAGGGCAGCATCGACCATCCACGTCGCTAAAAGGGCAGCAACGACCATCCAAGTTGTTAAAATAGCAGCATCGATCGGCCACGTCGCAAAAAGGGCAGCATCGACCGTCCAAGTCGTAATAAGGGCAGTATCGACCGTCCACGTCGCAAAAAGGGCAGTATCGACCGTCCATGTCGCTAAAAGGGCAGCACCGACCGTCCAAGTCGCAAAAAGGGCAGCATCGACAGTCCAAGTCGTTAAAAAGGTAGCATCGACCGTCCAAGTCGCAAAAAGGGCAGCATTGACCATCCATGTCGTAAAAAGGGCAGCGCATGATTCCTACAAAGCGGGAACCAGATCACTCCGGGCCAGGGAAACGTCTATCACGGACACTCCATCTAGGAGACATGTCAAGCAACGACCGTCCATGTCGTAAAAAGGGCAGCGCCAGCTTCCCAAAAAGTGGGAACCAAATCAGGTCGCCTCGAAGTAAAAGAAGATCCATCAATTTCATGCACACGACCTATATATGTGGTGTGCATTTATTGATGGGGGAAATTTGTTGGGGTAAAAATTTACACCCCGGTTGACCAAGTCAAAATCAAAGTCAAACCCCAAGCCAAGTGGGCCCAAGCCCAGATCCAGTGGGCCCATGCCCGTGTCGAGCCCGAACATGAAGCGGCCGGCTTCTCCCCATGCCAAGATTTTGTTGTATTTCTTTTATTTTATTTTATGAATAAATGTAAGAAAATGGGCATAAAGCCAAATTTTTGTAAAGCCCATGGCTTATGTACAAAAAGAAATGGTACATGAGCCATGGGATAGGCAAAATGTCATTTTATGAAGCCCAAGGGCTATATGTAATGTGTATAGCCTATAAAGGCCAAGATAATGAAAATATCCTGCCAACTTTTTCTCTCTTCCCAAAAAACAAATCCAGATCTGCCTCTTTCTCCTTCCTTAAGGTTTTAAAACCTTCTTCTTTCTTTTGAATTAAATCAAGAGATTAACTCTACCTTTTCTCAAAATAAATAGATTTCCACTACAAAACCCACGAAGGGGAGCTCGGATCTTCAATCAGATCTCAAAAAGGGGAGGCTTTTAAGTCTCATCCCCTTTTCTCCAAGATCCCGCCGATCAAGAGCAAGAAGAAGGAGACCCATCTCCAAAAATCTCACTTTGGACAGACCCAGGGCTCAAAAGAAGAGCAATAAATCCACAGAAGTTTAACTCGTTTCTAGATCTGCTGGAGTTTAACTCCATAAATTAGTTTCTGTTAGAGTTTAACTCAATAAATTTGTTTCTGTTGGGTGTTCAACTCCAAAAATCCCCTGGGAGTTCAACTCCCCAGCCTAAGGGCAAGGCCTCCTTTTCCGCAGGTTGTTCCCGCGGTCACGTGTGCGCACGTGACCCCGGGGCACTGAGGCGCCCATCGGTCACGTGTGCGCACGTGACCCCGGGGCGCTGAGGCGCCCATCGGTCACGTGGGCGCACGTGACCCCGGGGCGCCAAGGCGCCCATCGGTCATGTGTGTGCACGTGACCCGGGGCCGCCAAGGCTCTAATCGGTCACGTGTACCCACGTGACCCCGGGGGGCGCCAAGGCGCACATCGGTCACGTGTGCGCACGTGACCCCCGGGCGTCAAGGCGCCCATCGGTCACGTGTCCGCACGTGACCCTGGGGCGTCAAGGCGCTCATCGGTCACGTGTGCTCACGTGACCCCGGGGGCCCCCAGGGCGCCCATCGGTCACGTGTGCGCACGTGACCCCGGGACGTCAAGGCGCCCTTCGGTCACGTGTGCCCACGTGACCCCGGGGGTGCCAAAGCGCCCATCGGTCACGTGCACTCATGTGACCCGGGGCATTTAAGCGCCCACCTGCCATGCGAGCGTCCCTTAGACGCCATTTTGTTTTCTTTCCCCCCTCGTTTTACGTGTACTCCCCAACAAAATCCCTTTTAGAGTTAAACTTTTTTAAAAGAAAAAATATTCTTTGGAGTTTAACTCCACAGTAAAGTTCTGTTTTGGGAGTTAAATCCGCATACAATTCTTTCAGGAGTTTAACTCCGGCTAAAATTCTTTGAAGTTTAACTCCACAACAACATTCCTTTTGAAATTAAACTCTACATTTAAACAAAGGGGGGAAGGAAAACACCCACAGACTCCACGACACTGTCTTCCGTTAGAAAAAATTTCTAACGGGGCGCAGCACCGCATCCCGCAACAAGGCTGCTGGCCCCCTTGACCCCCAGCCCGCTATCCGGGTAGCGGGACCCCCATAAAACTCTGCAGGGCCCCGATGTTTCCAAAACCCCTTCAAAACAAGATACTGCACATTGAGTTCCCGTGACCAGTTTAACCCGTTAATCAGAGGTTCTCTCACTCCAAATGCGAGGGGTAATTAACGGCAGCTTAGTCCGCGGCTGCCAGAGAATCGGATTCCCATAGTCAATAAAGCCCATCCTACCCTAGGTAGGGGGAATCTGTATTATGCCCGACAAGCGCACGTGTATTCCCATCTCAATGGGGTGACGAAAAACACCCTACTCCGACGAACCTCAGCCACTCAGCAGATCTGGTAGGATTTCTCATCCGCCCGAGAGATACTACGGTTTTCTCATAGACGGGGATCGAGAGGATTGCATCTTGGAAGAAGATGATCCTACCAGTTTCAGGAAGGCCATTATCAGTAGGGACTCTGATAAGTGGCTGGATGCTATGCGATCCGAAATGGAGTCCATGTACACCAATAAAGCGTGGACCTTCGATATTGCTCCACCTGAGGTAAAACCCGTTGGATACAAATTGATCTACAAAAGAAAACTTGGTGTAGATGGGCAGGTGGAAACCTATAAGGCTAGACTCATTGCAAAAGGTTTTCGTCAAAGACCTGGTGTAGACTATGACGAAACTTTTTCTCCAGTAGCTATGCTCAAATCCATCCGGATCCTACTTGCCATTGCTGCCTTCCATGACTATGAAATCTGGCAGATGGACGTAAAAACAGCTTTTCTAAACGGCAGTTTGGAAGAATGCGTTTATATGGATCAGCCAAAAGGTTTTGTAGACAGTGGGAGCAGCGGGAAGGTGTGCAAGTTTCTTAAATCCATTTATGGATTAAAGTAGGCATCGCGGAGCTGGAACATCTATTTTGATGAAGCAATCAAGGAATTTGATTTCATCAAGAACGAGGATGAGCCTTATATTTATAAGAAGATTGTAGGACGAACTGTCGTATTTCTAGTCTTGTACGTGGACGACATTCTTTTGATAGGAAATGACATTCCTATGCTGCAATCTGTCAAGCTATTCTTGTCACAACGGTTCTCCATGAAGTACCTGGGTGATGCCACCTGCATACTGGGGATCAAGATCTACAGAGATAGATCCAAGAGATTACTGGGACTTTCACAGTCCAGGTACATAGAGACCGTACTAAAGAGATTTAGTATGGAAGATTCTAAACGCGGTAATATACCGGCATTCCACGAAATCACCCTCTCCAAGAAGATGTCTCCCAAGAATGACGAGGAAACGGTTCACATGAGCATTATACCGTACGCTTCGGCGGTGGGATCTATAATGTATGCGATGCTATGTACAAGGCCAGATGTAGCTTATGTACTAATCGTGGTGAGCCGGTATCAGTCAGACCCAGGTGAGAACCACTGGACGGTAGTAAAGAACATTCTCAAGTACCTTAGAAGGACTAAGGAGATGTTCCTGTTTTACGATAACGGAAACCTCAGGGTCGAGCCCTTTACCGATTCAAGCTTCCAGAGTGACAAGGACGACAGCAAATCTGTCTCGGGTTTTGTGTTTAACCTCAACGGAGGGGCGGTATGTTGGAGGAGTTCTAAACAGGATACCGCCGCAGACTCGACGATGGAGGCTGAAGACATTGCTGCAAGCGGTGCCGCAAAAGAAGCAATCTGGATGATGAAGTTCATTAGTGAACTTCAGGTGGTTCCGTCCATTGTTGACCAAATACCTTTGTATTGCGATAATAATGGGGCTATAGCTTTAGCAAAGGAACCACGGTCCCATCAGAAATCCAGACACATCTTAAGGCGGTATCACCTGATCAGGGAGATCATTGATCGCCAGGAGATCGAGGTATGGAGAGTGGACACTAAAGACAACACGGCAGATCCATTCACAAAGGCCCTCCCTCAAACACAGTTCGAGCGTCTTTTTAAGCTATTGGGTATGCGGTACGCCAGCAGTTGGCCTTAGTGCAGAAGTTGGGTACGCGGTACACCAATTACAGGCTTTTAGTGCTAGTGGGAGATTGTTGGATATGTATGCGCTAGAGGCCATTATTTTATAGTACTAGTTTGTATATTACATTTTGGAAGCTTGGGATATATACATGGACTGACGATAGTCTTACTCGATATTGTAGTATACTACTTGGTTTGTATCTATCTTAATATGTGTATATGTTTCTTTTAACATATCGGTAATACATATTGATGGAGCCCTTAGGATCTTTGCTTGATTTCCGTCGTTGTGATGGCGATCACACAAGTGGGGGCTGGTGTAACACCTTAGGATGTGTTTAGTGGCTATTTATATTTAAATAAAAGGTTTTTAATAAAAAGTTTACCAAATTGTGTTTCAAATATTTTTCCTAATTTAATAAATATTTTTCTAGAATTTTCCTAGGCTTGCACACACATGTGCATGTAAACTAGGGTTTTTAAATGTGGTAATACCATGATTAGTAATCATGGGGATTAAGTATTTTGGATTTTAATTAAGTTTAATTTGTTATTTAATGGTTTCTTTATTTTGAATTTTCTTTTGGGTGTTGACTTAGTGAGAATGAGAGAGAGAGAGAGAATGCATCATGGCTTAGGCCATGCTTGCATTTAATGAAGAGAGAGAGTAGAGGGGTTGACATTGGGGTTATGATTCCTCTCATTCTTTTGTTCTTTTCTCGCTACCTCACTCACACACACACACACTTACCTTCCCAGCAGCAGCAGCCCGCATCCCCAGCAGCAGCAGCAGGCATCACAGCAGCAGCAGCAAGCATTCCAGCACCAGCAACAGCATCAGAGAGCAGCAGTAGCAGTAGTTTGCAGCAGCAACAGCAGCAACTCCAGCTGCAGCTCCTTCCCTTCACTTCTTCTTCTTCCTCCAACTCCCTAGGGTCGAGTGTGGGGTATATTTCCTAAACTTACTCCCTAGTTTACTTGTTTAGTGTAGTTTTGCTTCGGTTAGTGTTTATTGGTGCTATTTAGTGCGATATGTGGTGTTTAGTGGGAACCTTGAGCAAGTGATGTGTGATTTGGTTTTAGTAGGTTGATAGAGTGTTGTTAGGGGCCATATTAACCCAGCTTAACCCCCCAATTCTACTAAAATACCACCAGATCCCTATTTGATGCGAATTCATCGTTTTTAAGCAAAATTTGAGTTTCTGAAAACTGACCCGATGAGTTCAGATTAATTTTGAGAAGACTGAAGTATAGTGGTTAGGTGCTGATACCCCAGGTAGAACCCGACCCCCATATCCTTTGTTCTGGCGGCCGAAATATTCGATCTGGCCGCAATTTGCGGCCAGATGGGTAGGGTTTGAGTTGGGGTTTGGTCCTATAGGTGTCTGTTGCAACCCTTAGACTCATGGAATGTGCAATTTTGTTTGGTTCTTACTGCAGAAAAATCTGGGACTAAATACCTGTTTTTCTCGTATTTTTGAACCTTCGCGACACGCCTGATACGCATGTGGTTTGGAATTTCTGCGTATCACGACGCGTCAGGGTAGTTTCAGGTGCGTGATCACACATTTTAGCGTATCACGCACACGCGCGATTGGGTTCCGACACGGGTTTCTAGTTTGACCGTAATATCACGTTTTTGTGAAGTTGAGCTTATGTGTAATATATGTTATGTGATTCTAGGTTCGCAGGCGAGTGAGTCGGATGCTGCGAAGAAAGGGAAGCAAGTCGTCGGCTACACATAGCGCGAGTCTTCGGTGAGTAGATTTAACATCTACGGGGATATCGCCCGCATGGCGATATGCGTCAGGGCTGATAGGACCTTATTATTATATGTTGCATTTACCTCATGGACTGTCATTGCATATTGCATTCCTTGCTGTATGTAAATTTAGAATTGATAGAACACTGCACAATTACTAACGGTTCATGTTGCATGAGCACTAATATGCATGTTACACACACACGCCGTTAGTAATTGCCATGACACACTCACTGTAGAACTGCCATGATTATATTGCTGTAGTTCATCTCACATGTGATTCGATATGACTTTCTTGGAAATCGGGAGCCGCATGATATCTTTAAAAACGGAAACTATTTTAAAAGCGGCTTTCCCTTAGACCTATATCATGGATTGATGTACATAGCACATCGCATTGGATTTACTTCTTGGTGTTGGATTTTCATGTGATTTCTGGTTTTGAGGACCATGGGATTTTTAAGAAAAGATGCAATATTTGAAAACCCGGTTCCTCGTGATATGATATTTTAGTGCGTCCACCACGCGTTTTCTCGGTGCTGAGATGTGTGCTTGAAACCCGATTCGAGGAGTTGGATGATCCGTTTGCGGGTTCGTGGTGGACCCTGTATGGTTCCCCGGGGCGAGAAATGTTTTCCGTGGAGTAGATGATGAGCCTGCCAGGGTGGCGCGTACCTACCGGTGATTGGTTGGACCCGGCGGCTATCCGGAGGATACTGACCATAGACGAGAGATGGATGCGGGATGATCCGTACTGCCGGGGCCGAGGGACGATACCGCAGACGGACCCCGTGGGCTGATCCGGACTGATGGAGCCCGATATATGAGGATTTGCGTGTCGATGCTGGACACGAGTATTTTATGATATTTTGGGTGCCGATGTTAGGCACTCATGATTTCTCAGAGATTTACAGGATTTGAGGGCCGATGGGTGTGCCGGCGCCTGAGTTATTTAGGATTTGGGTGCAGTTTTGGGCACCGATTATTTTCCACGTTGATATTCCGTGTAGATGTTGTTATTCCTATGCTCAGCATTGATTATCATATATCTCATCCTGTAGTCATTTTACATGACATAGCATTTGCATGATTATTGCACCTACTGCTTGTCGTATATAAACCTTACCTGCTAGCTTTTGATAGAGTAGCGCAGTACGTGCATGCTCGCAATTGCCTTTATATGTTATCTCTATTCACGAGTAGGCAACTCACCCCCGTTGTGCCACAGTATTTGCAGGTTGCCCTCAGCATAGTCGCGGCAGGCTGCTTTTTGCATCTTTTGGCTACAGATACCACTACAGTTGCGGCGAGAGCTGTTTTGCATTTAGGTGGGTTGTGGTATCTGATTAACTTTATTGTATCTCTTTTTGTATCTAGTACTCTCCATCTACCATATATGTATTGGACTTAGATATTATGTGAGGACGATGATGTATATTTTGTATTCTGGTGTCGAGCTCGTGGGAACCGACTGTTTTTACATGCAGTTTATATTTCTGTGATGTTTATTTATTGCCCATTCTTCGCTATGGCGTCGTATATTACTCTTGTGATGATGGTTTCCGCCGTTGGGCTTGTTTGCTCCCGTTTGGGGATGTTTATTTCATTATATTTCATTTTCACTTATATCCTGTTTTATATCCGATTTCGGGATTACTTTTACAAAGGAAATGCTGCCAAAATTATTTAAATGATAACTTAGCTTTAAAAGAACTTATTGAACTATTCATGGTTTTCTAAATGTCTTAATTAAATGTTTTCAACACTCGCTACTTTTAAATGGTTTTGATTTCTGGGTTTGGCTTACTTAGTCGCGTTACGCCTGTAGACGTTGCGTGGTTAAGTGCCGGTCACGAGTCGAAATATTCGGGTCGTGACAAAGTTTGTATCAGAGCGTAGGTTTTACCTTCGGAGTGTAGGATGACCCTGGTATGATGGAGTCAGTAGCTGCGGCAGGGTAGCGTAGCGTGTGTATGTTCCGCGGCATACTCACGACACGGTACGCCGCCTACGCGACCTTAGGGTTATTGGTTTAAATTCTTTCTTGGGTATATATATTCTTGTGATTCGATTTTCGTATTCTTATCGGATCCCAATTTCCTTTCAGCCATTATGCCGCCAAAGACTACGAGGCGCTGAGAGCGACCGCGAGGGTCGAGATTCGAGTTGACTCGTCCGAGACGAGGACTGATCGAGGAAGCACACCTGTTGTACAGATTGTTAGAGGTTCCGCGTGTTCAAGTTTGATTTAAATACCGCAATCAAGACGGTTTCGCTCGTAGCTAGCCGGTTGAGTACGGGTCGTCCGCAGGGAGATGGGAATCTTTTTCTATGTGCTTTAACGAGTTAAGTCCGGTTTTCAGATTTTGTTGTGGTTATCTAAGTGTTGGGTTGATATTTAATGAGAGCTTGTTAGGGTTAGGATTAGGTTAGTTTGAGTTAGGAGTCTCCTCATCTTTCGTTGCCCCTCTTAATATCGGTGTTACGGTAATCGGCAACAACGGGGATTAGCACGACTAGGAAGGAACTTGCGAGTATAAGCTAGGCTTTCCAACGCATAAGTTCTTCCTTTTGGTGCTTGTCCGTCCGTTCTTGGCTCTTAGCCATAACCTCCGGTTAATTCAACCACAACCGGTCTCACTACGGAATCACCGCTATCATGTAGGATAGGGTGCCGTAAGGAGCGGATTGTGGTTCAATTAACGGGAGTCGAATTAAGCTGTTGGGCAAGGAAAGAGTGAGAGAGATTTCCTTCTCTCAAACTTTCCTTATCCTACCCTAACAAGTATTAAACTACTCACACATCATGATACGGAAAAATAAAACAAAACAAAAGAGGAAGATAGAAAGAAAGAGATTAGAAGATAACGACTAGCTATTTGCGACCTCACCTTAGCGAAGATCGAGCGTAAGCATCATTGTCGTATTAAGGATAAGGAAAAAGAGAGAAGAAAGAAACAACAAGAAATAACAACAACTACTTAACGAATTAAAATTACAACAATTAACAAGATAAAGAGACAAGCAAAATAATAAACGGTTCTTCTTTATTCATCACTCTTCACTCACAAGCTCACTACAAGTTTAATGGAGAAGAGGTGAGAAGAAGAAGAAGAAACAACACTAAACCTTACAAAAGAGAATACAAAATTATGGACCCCTTCCTTCACAAAGTTCTGGGCTATTTATAGGCTAAAAAATGAAAACCTAGGGCAACCACCAGAACACAAACAAAAAGACCAAAACACCCTCAAAAATTGGTCACTTGCCGCCACCATACGGCTGCGGATCCGCGGCCTAAGCCTCCTTATGCCGCGGATCCGCCGCCCTATGGTTGAGTTGGTCTGTCGGCGTTTTTGTGCTGCCCTGGTCTGCTGTCCCCTCTTGTCTGGTACATGTATTTTCTGAAAATGCTTCCACATTTCTTCCAGAATTTCTGTTGAGGGAAAGGTGGACTTTGGACATGGATTTTCTTGAGCTCCACGTAGATTTCTTGGTCTTGGTGTTGCCATAGTGCTTTGTGCATGAAGGTGACAATTGATTTTTCATTTTGTCTCCTAAACTGGTATCTGGCAGCATACGGATGAAGAGCGGAGACCGTGTTTTATCTGTGGTTGGTAGGAACCCGGATTTTGTCGTGTTTTCCATGAATTTCACCGTTTTAGAACCGAGAACCTGTATCCTGCAATTGACTAGCAAACACGGCTCAAGAGTATTTACCGATATGCAATGTGATAAAAATTAGGCGGTATGAAAATGCAAAAATCTGATATGAACAAATACCCCCAAACTTATCATTTACTCGTCCCGAGCAAAGCCCATTTATTCACAAAAAAATTCCTAACCTCACTTTCGCAGGGAACGCGATTGCACTGAGCATGTGCAACAAGCCGTTAAACCTCTAGGTGTCCCTAGTAGGAGGAGTGTTGTCTCCTGAGGGTTTTCAGCGGATACTACCCACAAAATCCGGTCAAGTTGGTTTTGTAAAATAACTAAGATTCAAACCCTAAAGTTTTGTTTCAGAAAATAACAATTCTATAATCCTAAGTCTAGACTATCGAACCTTTATTTTTCACACCTCGCTTCTTATTTAACTACAGATTTTATATGTCTTTACGTGTAGTGCAAATAGTGTCGTTAAGTTCCAGAAGCATCGATTAAAGTCATCATGTCGCACAGTAAAGCCCAGATAACAATTTTAAAAGGATCACATAAGTTTTATAAAGAGTTAAGCATTTTTCAAGTTTCGTTATCCAGTAAGGTTTCAACTTCAGAATTTCTATCTTCCTTAACAGGAAACTAAGTCGTATTTTTCACTCCACCTTTTTCTTGTTTTCATTTCATACACACCTCTGTGAACGTGCAATAGTCTTTATCATAGAATAAAACCTTCATATCTCCGCTTAAAATTTTTATAAAAGCCTGTCTTTTATCAAGATTATTCTCACACAAAGAACCGTTAGGAATTTTAACTCAGAGAGAACACTTGCTTGACTTTGTTTTAAACTGGACTTTCTAGGCTTCTTAGCGAGCTTTGGGCCAATGCACCCAAACCAGTTGGTTTTAGAGCATTAGGTGTAGAAACACCCCAACGGACTTAATTACTCAAGTTACCTAGGTCCAAAAACAAAAGACAGTTTGGCGTGAAAATCAGATGATTTGATACGAACGGAGATATAGCCGGCAGTTCAAATATTTTTTTGGATAAAAGACGAGTTTACTGGGTTCGGTGTGTAATCATTCCAATCATGTTTCAGATGGGTTATTTTTCAGACTTAGTTCCAATTACGGCATCAATAACATTCCTTCATATTCGCTTTACTTCGTAAACTATTCTTGACATTACTTATTTCAGAACAAACCTATTTGATCCTCAGAAAATCATTTATCTGTTTAAAAGTTTAAACATGAAAGACTTGTCTAATTCCCAAAATTCACGACACGTGTAGTGTGATGTAAAGACGTATATCAGCTATAGTTTACTTCAAAGGAGAGTTATCTTTCAGATTTTCAGATTCTAAACATAAGATTTAGTTATTCCTATTTTTTCAAACAAAAACCGTCGAAATGTTGAATCAGAGTTCTTCCACAAGCTAACTTGACAAAAAAGTTTTTAAATTTTTTTTTTTAGAAAATTTTCAGATTTTTATGGATTTTATGGATTTTAATATGCAGATGCAAAATATACACATGAATTCGAAGGTAAGAAATGCGTACCGAGCGTACCCCCAAACTTAAACTGGACAGTGTCCTCACTGTCGTTGCATGAAGAGGTCATTTGAGGGGTCAAAACTGTCGGTTAGCGATACACAAATTTTTTTTTTGTTTTTAAAGAAAAAAGAAAAAGAATATACACAAATTTATACAAAATGGTTTGTACATACCCCCAAACTTATTTGGAACAGTGTCCACTGTTCTTGGCTGGATAACCGAAGTTTGGAGGTAGGCAGAGGAAGATCAGGAAGGGTAAACCGGCTCCTGTAAGAACAGGAGTTCCTCTGTTGGTTCGGCGCTAAGGTACGGTTTGCATCGGTGTCCGTTTACCTTGAAAAGTGAACCGTCCTTTGGATTTTCCAAATCAACAGCGCCCTGCGGATACACATTCCGCACAAAATACGGCCCTTTCCAGCGAGATCAGAGCTTTCCTGGATGGAAGTGAAGTCGGGTGTCGTAAAGCAGTACCTGCTGATCATGTACGAAGGTTTTGCGCAAAAGGTGTTTATCGTGAAACACCTTCGTTCGATTCTTAACGACAACCGCGTTATCGTAAGCCTCATCCCTAAGCTCGCTTAGTTCGTTCAACTGCAGCTTCCGATGGCTGCCCGCATCCTCGAGAGACAGATTCAGCTCCTTTATCGCCCAAAATGCGCGATGCTCTATTTCGACAGGAAGGTGGCAGGCTTTTCCGTACACAAGCCGATAGGGAGACATGCCAAGGTCGGTCTTATAAGCGGTTCGAAATGCCTAAAGGGCATCAGTGAGTTTCAGCGACCAATCCTTACGGTTCTTGGAAACCGTCTTCTCCAGTATCTGCTTGATTTGCCGATTTGAAACTTCGGCCTGCCCGCAGGTTTGGGGGTGGTAGGGCGTAGAAAGCTTATGATTAATGGAATATTTCCGCATCAAGGCTTCGAAAGTTTTATTGCAGAAATGACTTCCATTGTCGCTAATGATCGCTCGGGGGTGCCCAAACCGGGAGAAAATGTTTTCTTTAAGGAACCTAACGACAACCTTGTTGTCGTTAGTCCGGCTGGGCACAGCCTCGACCCATTTAGAGACATAATCAACAGCGAGAAGGATGTACAAGTTCCCAAAAGAGCTGGGAAACGGCCCAATGAAATCTATCCCCCAAACATCGAAAATCTCCATAACCAAGATCGGTTGGAGTGGCATCTCGTTCCTCCGGGATATCCGGCCCTTGTGTTGGCACCGGGAGCAAGTCTTGCAATAGTCGTGAGCATCTTTGAAGAGTTATGGCCAGTAGAACCACATTGCAAGATTTTCTCAGCTGTCTTTCTGGGCCCAAAATGCCCGCCACACGCTTGATCGTGGCAAAATGACAGCACACTCTTGAATTCCTCATCAGGGACACACCGACGAATAATCTGGTCGGGACAGTACTTGAACAAGTAGGATTCGTCCCAGTAAAAGTGTTTTACTTGGGATAAGAAGCGAAGTCTGTCCTGACTTGACCATTCGGTCGGTAGTAATCCCGTGGCCAAATAGTTCACAATATCTGCGAACCAGGGTTCGCACGATACGGTCAAGAGCTGTTCATCCGGGAAAACGTCGTTGATCGGAATTGGAAGCGAAGGCGAAGAAGGAAGTCGTGAGAGATGGTCGGCAACTACGTTTTCACATCCTCGTTTGTCCTTAATGACAAGGTCAAATTCTTGAAGCAAGAGGATCCAACGTATTAACCGAGATTTTGCATCTTTCTTCGCAAAAAGATGGCGCAGAGCAGAATGGTCAGTGTAGACAATGACTGGAGAGCCGTTGAGGTAGGGCCTGAACTTTTCTAAAGCAAATACAACAGCCAAGAATTCCTTCTCAGTTGTTGTATAATTGAGTTGGGCGTCGTTCAGGGTTCGGCTCGCGTAATAGATTACGTAGGGCATCTTGTTTATGTGTTGTCCAAGGACAGCGCCAATGGCAAAGTCGGATGCATCGCATATAATCTCGAATGGGTGCGTCCAGTCAGGTGAAGAAAGAACGGGAGCAGAAGTGAGTGAGCGTTTCAGTGACTCGAAGGCAGTCACACAGCTCGAGTTGAAGTCGAATGGCGTGTCCTTGGCCAGCAAAAGAGTCAAGGGCCTAGCAATCTTGCTAAAGTCCTTGATGAACCGTCTATAGAAACCGGCATGGCCAAGGAAGGCTCGGATATCTCTGACGCATCGGGGAGGAGGAAGATTGGAAATGACCTCAATCTTTACTTTGTCAACCTCTATGCCATTTTGCGAGATGATATGTCCTAAGACAATACCTTCGCGCACCATGAAGTGGCATTTCTCCCAGTTCAAAGTGAGATTCTTGTCCTTACATCGGGTAAGGACAGCGTCAAGATGCAGCAAACACTCGTTGAAGGAATCGCCGAAGATGGAGAAGTCATCCATGAAAATCTCCAGAAATTTTTCCACCATGTCTGAAAAGATACCCATCATACACCGCTGGAAGGTAGCGGGCGCATTGCATAACCCAAAGGGTATGCGACGATATGCAAACGTGCCGAAAGGACAAGTGAAAGTGGTCTTGTCCTGGTCTTTTTCGGCGATGGGAATTTGATTATAGCCGGAGTAGCCATCAAGAAAGCAGTAGTACTCGTGTCTGGCAAATCGTTCAAGCATCTGGTCAATGAAAGGTAGAGGAAAGTGGTCTTTCCGCGTTGCGGCGTTGAGTTTTCTGTAATCAATGCAAACTCACCACCCAGTTTGGGTGCGAGTAGGGATTAACTCGTTTTCCTCGTTGGTTATGACCGTGATGCCCGACTTCTTGGGGACAACATGAATGGGGCTAACCCACTGGCTATCAGAGATAGGGTAAATGATACCACTATCTAGACATTTGACGATCTCCTTCTTCACAGCCTCCTTCATAACTGGATTAAGACGTCTTTGTGGATCCCGGGCTGGTCTGGCATCATCCATCAGATGAATGTGATGCTCAACGATCAGGGGACTAATCCCCTTGATGTCCGCCATGGACCAGCCAAAAGCTTGCCTGTTGTTGTGAAAGACCGCGAGAAGGGCTTTCTCTTGCTCGGGGGCTAGAGAACCCGAGATGATGACAGGGAGGGTCTCGTTCTCACCTAAGTAAGCGTACATAAGGTGAGACGGCAAAGGCTTGAGTTCGAGCATTGGAGGTGAAACGATGGAAGGCAAGATTGGTGCAAAGGTCTCGAACTCAAAGGACTCCAGCAAAGGTTCAAAGCGAGTGTAGGCAACCGAGTTGGATGGTTCAGGTAACTCATCCGGAAAGTCGAAGGATTCAAACTCGGGTTGTGCGCAGCTAAGATCATTTGAAAACGTGAAACACTCGTAGTCGTTGTCGGGCGCAGAAACAGCAGCAGGTTCGAAGAGAAACGCACTAGTGGCGTCAAGATTATTATGATCAAACAGAAACTCCTCGAATTCACATTCTTCTGGGGTGATCTCCTGGATCGAGCAGACGTCCAGTATATGAGCATTAGGTTCGGCGGGCTGATTCCCCAACCTAAAAATGTTGAGTTCAATTGTCATATTTCCAAAAGAGAGGTTCATCGAACCATTGCAACAATTGATCACAGCATTTGAGGTTGCGAGAAATGGGCGACCGAGTATCACCGGAATTTGATTCCGGGGGTTAGCTACAGGCTGTGTGTCTAATATAATGAAGTCAACGGGGAATATGAAGTCCCCGACTTTGATTAACACATCCTCTAGCTCTCCCCTAGGATGGGTGATCGATCGGTCGGCCATTTGGAGAGTGCAGTGTGTGGGTTTCAGCTCTCCGACGCCTAATTGCTCGTATACTGAATACGGAAGCAGGTTAACACTGGCACCAAGATCTAATAGTGTGCGATTGATGTTCTTATCCCCAATAGTAATTGAAATCGTAGGACAGCCAGGGTCCTTCCGTTTTTGTGGTAAAGATTGGGTAAGGGCATCACTCACAGCACTAGCCAAGAAAACTTTCTTGGGTACCTGAGACGTCCTCTTTTTATGCACAAGTCCTTTAAGATTTTCGCGTAGGACGGGACTTGTTGGACAGCATCTAAAAGAGGAATGTTAATGTTAACCTGCTTAAATAACTCCAGAATCTTCTCCATTTGAGGATTTTGTTTATTAGACCTCAACCGGTTTGGAAATGGAACATTTTGAAAATTGGTTGAGTCTAATGCTGGAGGAGGAGATTGTGGAGTTGGAACGGATCCCAGAATAGGTGTCTTCGTGGAGTGAGAAGTGGGTCCGTTCAGAGCAGAAGAAGAGGGAGGGGAGCCTTGTGAAGAACGGAGAATAGGCTCAGAAGACAAAGAAGAAGAAGAAGAAGCGGCCGGGGTGTCATCGTTGATCCGTTTGCCAATGTTGTTTTGCAGCATCCTTCCCGATCTCAGTGTGGTCACGGCACTCACATTATGGTTCTGTTGTTCAAGAGCAACATGTGCATTATGTGGGTGACCGGGATTTGGAAGTGGCTGGGATGGGAGCTTCCCCTTCTCTCGCTCGCTTAAGGCCGCGTTCAGCTGTGCAATCTGGGCCTCGATGGTCTTGATGCTTTGCCCGTGTGCGGCAGTGTGTTGCACTAAAGATTGAATGGAAGACTGGATGTTGGCGGTGGATTGAGTCGATTGTTTAACAAACGCCTCCAGACTTCGTTCGAGCGAGGAAACCTTATCGTTGTTTGACGGAACAAAGTTGTTTGGTGGAAAAGAATTGTTCGGTGCAAAGTTGTTCGTCTGATTTTGGAAAGGTTGGGGTTGGAAGGGCTGCTGATATGGATGTTGAGTTTGTTGTTGCGCTTGTTGTTACGGTGGAGGGGCCCTTTGGAAATTGTTGCCTTGGAATTGATTCTGATTCTGATTCCAGGAGAAATTGGGGTGGTTCCTCCAACCGGGATTGTAGGTGGAAGAGTATAGATCATTCCTCGGTCTTTGCTGGAAGGCAGCATTAACCTGATCCTGTCCTTGCGAGGGTGGATTGTAAGGACACTCTTCGGTCAAGTGGGAAGGATCGGAACAACAAGCGCAGATGGTACGAACGGGGAGAACAGGGGCAGGAGCAGGAGCAGAAAATTTGCTCTATATCGCTTCAAGCTTTCTTGTTATTGCAGCCATTTCAGCTTTCATCGCAATAGAGACATCAAGTTGGTGGATTCCTATCCTAGACTGACTGGTAGAAGTGGAGGTAGAAGAAGAAGACGTCGGTCTGGTGCTCTCCCATTGTAACGTTTTCTCCGCAAGGTCGTCAAAGAACTGCCACGCTTCCTCGTCAGATTTTGATAGGAAGTGGCCTAGACAGATGGTTTCCAACAACTGCTTCGTTGCTGGGTTCAGTTCCTCGTATAAGGTTTGGCAGAGTTGCCATTTCTCTATACCGTGGTGAGGACACTGAACAAGAAGGTCTTTGTACCGGTCAAAGCACTTCCAGAAGGGTTCAGAAGGAAGCTGGGAGAATTGGTTGATTTCATTTCGAATCCTTGCGGTCTTATGATTCGGATAGAATTTTTTTAGAAACGCTTTAACAAACTCGTCCCAGCTGGTGATTGAGTGGGAGGCGGTGCTATACAGCCATTTTTCAGCAAGATCGCATAAGGTGAACGGAATGACCCGTAGACGTATAGCATCGTCCGACAGCTGGGAGGTTTTCATCATGGCACAGACGTTTTGAAATTTATTGATGAAGATAAAGGCATCTTCAGATTCAAGCCCATGAAAACGTGGAAGCATGTTGATGAAGTGGGGCTTAATTTCAAAGTTGTCCCCATTGGCCGGAGGAAGAGAAAGGCAGGTGGGAAGTGCAGAACGGGTGGGATAGAAACGATCCTGGAGCGCGATTCGCTGCGGCGCTACAACAGGAGGTGGTGGTGGGATATTGGTCTCCGTAGGAGGTGGAGCCAATCCAGGGGTGGTCAAAGAGATGTTCGGATTAAATCCTGACATCGCGGAAGAAGAGGTTGGTGAAGGTGAAGGTGAAGGTGAAGATGTATGAACAGAATTCCGGTCAACGTCGGAGTCGGCCTGCAAAGGAAGGGGTGAAAGAAGAGTGGACGGAGTATCGACGTCTGAGTCGATCGCGTAGTCGGTAGCGACTAACATAACGCGGACTAGACGGGCGCTAGTGTCCCGAGTCCAAGAGGACATACACTAAACGAGTTTAGTATAGTCAAAGCGGAGAAGGTGAGGGTAAGAAAACGTCAATGGAGAAAGGCGATGGGTGGTGGGTGAAAAATGGAATTGGCGACAAAAGGGCAAGTTTTTATAAAAGTTTTTGATTTTTTTCTTTTTTTTTTAGAAAGATTTTTACAGAAATATGTACGGAAATACGGCTTAAGCAATCACAAACAAGATATGCACAATCACACCTAGATCTAGGGTAACCTAGGTCTACTAGACCTGCTCCTGAACTTGATTGTCGAAGTTAAACAGTGTTGAGAAACGGGCTTAAAAATACACTGATCACGAGGCCAGGTAAGTGCAGAGATAAGGGGAGGTTGTCCAACGCTTTCGCGAAGTTCCTTAATTAAATAACCCTTTCTCTTTCGGCGGTTGCGCCTTTAACACTTTCCTAGACACCCTGTAAACAATATACCGTTAAGCGAGGTTCTAAACACGGTTTATCTTCTCCTAATGAGCGCGATGTCCTTAGGGCTGAAGTATAGTATTTTTTAATTTACAATGGACAATGCATATGCTTTTGTGATTTTTGGGGTCCTGGGAAGGATGATGAAATCCCCACCCAATCTGGATTGATTTCAAGCCCCTTAAGTCCGTATTAAAGAAATGCAAAGCAGTAACAAATCAACTGCAAACAATTTTTATTTTTGCGGCGCAAAGAATCCTGCACAAGAACAGTTTATTGGAAGGGGAGAAGAGTTTGCGCAAAGAAATCTGCAGAAAACACAATTTATTGGAGTCCAGAGGAGTGGGAGAGAGGAGAGAGACTTACAGAGAGAAAATGCACCCCTTAAGCTACTAAGTGGCCGCGGATCCGCGGCCTAAGCTTGCTTATGCCGCGGTTCCGCGGCGGTTCTGGGGAAGTGGGGCTCTGAAATTTTTGGGTGTCCTCTGTTGGGTGTCCTCTGCTTGTCTGGATTTACTGAATATTTATTTTGTCACAGTAACTGCTCCAGATCTTGACAGTAGGCCGTTTGTTCCGTTTTGATCCGTCGCGGTGTAGCCACGAAATGTGGGTCTATCTTCCCACGTCTTTGGCACTGTACTTGAACTCCGTATTTTCAACGTCTTGGCCACTGAATCGAACTTTGTATTTTCCTGCACACTTGCACAAAAACTAATCAAGAATAACAAGATGGTTTCTTTTACAAAGTATTTTTTTTGTTTTGTTTTTCGGTTAAATTTACAAGTTAACCCGAAATTACACAAGGAAATAAACTACCGTCTCCCCGGCAACGGCACCATTTGATTGTTAGAGGTTCTGCGTGTTCAAGTTTGAGTTAAATACCGCAATCAAGACAGTTTCGCTCGTAGCTAGCCGGTTGAGTACGGGTCGTCCGCAGGGAGAAGGGAATCTTTTTCTATGTGCTTTAACGAGATAAGTCCGGTTTTCAGATTTTGTTGTGGTTATCTAAGTGTTGGGTTGATATTTAAAGAGAGCTTGTTAGGGTTAGGATTATGTTAGTTTGAGTTATGAGTCTCCTCATCTTTCGTTGCCCCTCTTAATATCGGGGTTACGGTAATCGGCAACAACGGGGATTAGCACGACTAGGAAGGAACTTGCGAGTATAAGCTAGGCTTTCCAACGCATAAGTTTTTCCTTTTGGTGCTTGTCCGTCCGTTCTTGGCTCTTAGCCATAACCTCCGGTTAATTCAACCACAACCGGTCTCACTACGGAATCACCGCTATCATGTAGGATAGGGTGCCGTAAGGAGCGGATTGTGGTTCAATTAACGGGAGTCGAATTAAGCTGTTGGGCAAGGAAAGAGTGAGAGAGATTTCCTTCTCTCAAACTTTCCTTATCCTACCCTAACAAGTATTAAACTACTCACACATCATGATACGGAAAAATAAAACAAAACAAAAGAGGAAGATAGAAAGAAAGAGATTAGAAGATAACGACTAGCTATTTGCGACCTCACCTTGGCGAAGATCGAGCGTAAGCATCATTGTCGTATTAAGGATAAAGAAAAAGAGAGAAGAAAGAAACAACAAGAAATAACAACAACTACTTAACGAATTAAAATTACAACAATTAACAAGATAAAGAGACAAGCAAAATAATAAACGGTTCTTCTTTATTCATCACTCTTCACTCATAAGCTCACTACAAGTTTAATGGAGAAGAGGTGAGAAGAAGAAGAAGAAACAACACTAAACCTTACAAAAGAGAATACAAAATTATGGACCCCTTCCTTCACAAAGTTCTGGGCTATTTATAGGCTAAAAAATGAAAACCTAGGGCAACCACTAGAACATAAACAAAAAGACCAAAACACCCTCAAAAATTGGTCACTTGCTGCCACCATACGGCCGCGGATCCGCGGCCTAAGCCTCCTTATGCCGCGGATCCGCCGCCCTATGGTTGAGTTGGTCTGTCGGCGTTTTTGTGCTGCCCTGGTCTGCTGTCCCCTCTTGTCTGGTACATGTATTTTCTGAAAATGCTTCCACATTTCTTCTAGAATTTCTGTTGAGGGAAAGGTGGACTTTGGACATGGATTTTCTTGAGCTCCGCGTAGATTTCTTGGTCTTGGTGTTGCCATAGTGCTTTGTGCATGAAGGTGACAATTGATTTGTCATTTTGTCTCCTAAACGGGTATCTGGCGGCATACGGATGAAGAGCGGAGACCGTGTTTTATCTGTGGTTGGTAGGAACCCGGATTTTGTCGTCTTTTCCATGAATTTCACCGTTTTAGAACCGAGAACCTGTATCCTACAATTGACTAGCAAACACGGCTCAAGAGTATCTACCGATATGCAATGTGATAAAAATTGGGCGGTATGAAAATGCAAAAATCTGATATGAACATGTACCCGAGCAGACTGTTCCTCCCGTGACAGATCAGATCGCCACGCTAGGGGCTGGTATGCAGGAGATGCGCCAGACGGTGGGATGCAGCATGCAGGAGATGCGCCAGATGATAGGATCGCTAGTTGAGACGCTTCGAGCGTAGCGACCAGAGGTAGCTCTACCCGTTCCAGAGACCGCGATGGTACCTACCGCACATCCAGTTGCCCCTGCAGCCATGGAAGTGATTACAGTATCGCTATCAGAGTTCACGAGGCTGAAGCCTCCGGTCTTCACAGGCACTGATACAGCCGATGACCCACAGTCTTTCATCGATAGGATGGCCCGGATATGCCGTTCCCTTAGATGCCCAGATACGAGATGGGTCGAGTTCGCGAGCTTTCGTCTGGAAGGTCTTGCGCAGAAGTGGTGTGATTCAGTTGAGAAGGGCAGAGCAGCAGGTCTTCCTCCTATGACCTGGACGGAGTTCGTGATAGTATTTCTAGCCCGTTTCCTTCCCCAGAGTGTTAGGGATGCCCGAGCACGCAGATTTGAGTCCTTACGCCAGACGCCAGAGATGACAGTGGCAGAGTATGACGTGCTGTTTACAGAGCTAGCAGCTTATGCCCCGTATTTAGTGGCTACCGAGGAGTTGCGAGTCAAGAGATTTGTTCACGGCTTGCTTACACCACTGTTCCTTGCGATCAGCGCACAGCACTACGAGACCTACGCAGCAGCTTTAGATGCAGCCTTATTGGTTCAGGAGCGCCTTACTGAGACTTCGGTAGTTCCAGAGCCGAAGAGAGTTCGTACTAGTATATCCGCACGGAGACAGACATTCAGACGCCACGACAAGTATCGTTCAGGCACGGGGAGTGGCAGAGATTCGGGACGGGGCCAGATGTACAGTTCGTATCCACAAGAGAGTCAGCAGTCGCCGTGGGGTTGCTTTAGATGCGGCAGTCTACTTAACCTCGTTAGAGATTGTCCCGAGACACACCGGAGGGAGGCGGCAGCACCCCATGTCACTTTACCACCTTCACCACCCCAGAAGGCGTTGCCTGTTGTACCTACCGTTGCTCCGTGCCAGACTCATACACAGAGAGGTCGTGGGCATGGAGGAGTTGCTCAGAGAGGGCGAGATGACCGAGGCAGGGGGCAGTCAGTCACCGGTGGAAGACAGGCACGGGTTTTTGCTTTGACGCATCAGGACGCGCAGGCGTCCAATGCGGTGGTTTCAGGTATCCTTCCAGTTTGTTCAGTTGATGCACATATATTGTTTGATCCCGGATCTACGCACTCGTACGTATCCACACACCTTGTGCCGAGTTTAGGTAGAGAGTCCGGGTTGCCTGATCAGCCGCTTGTGGTGACCACTCATGTAGGGGAGTCGTTTGTTGCTAGGCACGTATTCCGATCCTGTACCGTCTGTATTGGCGAGAGAGAGTTGCCTGTCGACTTGATCCTTCTCGAGATGTTGGACTTCGATGTTCTTTTGGGCATGGATTGGTTAGCCATGTGCTATGCTTCTGTGGACTGCCATGAGAAGGCAGTTAGATTCTGCTTTCCCGGCGAGTCGGTTTTTGTTGTGTTGGGGGACCGTGGTGCCGCCCCTCACAGTGTGATTTCTTCTTTTCGCGCTGAGCAGCTTTTGAGGAAGGGATGTCAGGGATTTCTCGCCTATGTTTGCGATGCCAGCGCTATAGAGGTTCCATTGGATCAGGTTCCGGTTGTCAGCGAGTTTCCTGATGTGTTCCCTGACGAGCTTCCTGGGCTACCGCCCGAGCGCGACATTTCTTTCTGTATTGATTTGGTTCCTGGCTCGGGGCCTATTTCCATACCGCCTTATCGGATGGCCCCGGCGGAACTTCGAGAATTGAAGGGTCAGTTGCAAGATTTGCTGGATAAGGGACTTATTCGACCCAGTGTTTCTCCTTGCGGTGCTCCAGTCTTGTTCGTCAAGAAGAAGGACGGCAGTTTGCGTTTGTGTATCGACTACCGCCAGCTGAACAGGGTGACAGTGCGGAACAGGTATCCCTTGCCGCGCATCGACGATTTGTTCGACCAGCTTCAGGGGGCGGGGTACTTTTCGAGGATCGATTTACGATCGGGCTATCATCAGCTGCGGGTTCGACAAGAGGACATTCCTCGGACACCTTTCCGTACGCGCTATGGCCATTATGAGTTTTTGGTGATGTCGTTCGGACTCACTAATGCGCCAGCAGCATTCATGGACTTGATGAACCGTATTTTCCGGCCATATTTGGATTTTTTCATCATATTCTTCATTGAAGATATCTTGGTGTATTCCCGGAGTAGTGAGGAGCACGAGCAGCACCTGCGGATTACACTGCAGACTTTGAGGGAGCACCAGCTTTATGAGAAATTCTCCAAGTGTGCTTTCTGGCTTGACAGCGTAGACTTCTTGGGGCATGTGATTTCACGAGACGGTATATGTGTAGACCCGAGGAAGATCGAGGCCGTTCAGCGTTGCCCAGGCCCATATCGGTTACGGAGATGCGCAGCTTTTTGGGGTTGGCCGGTTACTACAGGCGTTTTGTGCAGGACTTCTCTAGTATTGCTACCCCTTTGACCGGGTTGACCCGGAAGGGGGTTCCTTTCGATTGGACGGAGGAGTGCGAGCGCAGTTTTCAGCAGCTACGGACTCGGCTGACTACGGCACCAGTGTTATCTTTACCTTCCGGATCAGGCGGATTTGTGGTCTATTGTGATGCTTCTTGAGTGGGGTTAAGGTGCGTGTTGATGCAGCATGACCGGGTGATCGCGTATGCCTCACGACAATTGAAGAAGCATGAACAGAACTACCCCACTCACGATTTGGAGATGGCTGCAGTGGTCTTTGCACTTAAGATCTGGTGACATTACCTATACAGCGAGTCGTGCCAGATATTCACGGATCACAAGAGTCTAAAGTATATATTTCAGCAGCGTGACCTGAACCTTCGACAGCGCCGATGGATGGAGTTAGTGAAGGATTACGACTGCGAGATCTTGTATCACCCAGGCAAGGCGAATGTAGTAGCGGATGCGTTGAGCAGGAGCCCAGGAGTAGTCTATCTTATTTCAGCGAAGTACAGGGGGCAGTCGTCAGCAGATTGGCAGATATTATGCGACAGCCGGGTACAGTTCGAGTTCATGCCGATTGGAGGACAGACAGCGCACGTCCGTGCACGTCCACAGTTGATCGACCGTATACATGAGGCACAGCACAGCGATTACCGATGTTCAGAGATCATGGCACAGATTGAACAGGGCAGATTTTCTGAGTTCGTGATTGATGATCAGGGGATACTACGATTTGGGACTAGACTGTGTGTACCAGATGCTGAGGGACTGAGTCGTGAAATTCTTGAGGTGGCACATCGATCGATATATAGTGTTCATCCCGGTTACACCAAGATGTACCATGACATGAGAAGTGTTTACTGGTGGGACGGAATGAAAAGTGACATCGCCGATTTTGTGTCGAGATGCCTGACTTGTCGGCAAGTCAAGGCTGAGCACCAGAGGCCCGCGGGAGAGCTACAGCCGTTACCCATTCCGTAGTGGAAATGGGAGAAGATCTCTATGGACTTCATTGTGGGTCTACCCAGGACTAGTCGAGGGTATGACTCCATTTGGGTGATCGTGGATCATTTGACGAAAGCGGCTCATTTCCTACGAGTGAAGACGAGTTTCGGATTTACTCAGTATGCCCAGATCTACATCGACGAGATTGTACGACTGCACGGAGTTCCGACGTATATTGTGTCCGACAGAGGCACCCAGTTTACAAGCCGATTATGGCAGAGGCTTCAGGAGGCTTTAGGCACTCGCTTCAGTTTCAGCACAGCATTTCATCCGCAGACCGACGGACAGTCGGAGCGGACTATTCAGACTCTCGAAGACATGCTCAGAGCATGTGTATTAGATTTCGGTGGTAGCTTGGATCATCACTTGCCCTTGGTAGAGTTGTCCTACAATAACAGCTACCAGGAGACCATTCAGATGGCACCGTTTGAGGCTCTTTATGGGAGGAGATGCAGATCGCCCGCCTGTTGGACAGAGCTCAGTGAGAGCAGTATCTTAGGGCCACAGATTGTTGAGGAGACGACCGCGATGATCCAGTTGATTCGCGATAGTATGAGAGCAGCGCAGAGTAGGCAGAGATCTTATGCGAACCGTCGGCGACGCCGACTTGAGTTTTCTATTGGTGATCATGTTTTCTTGAGGGTCTCCCCAATGAAAGGTGTGATGAGGTTTAGGAAGAAGGGGAAGCTCTGTTCCAGATATGTGGGCCCCTTCGAGATCCTCGAGCGTGTTGGTGCTGTTGCATACCGGTTAACCCTTCCGCCCAGTTTTCCAGATGTGCACCTCGTATTTCATGTTTCGATGCTCCGCAGATATCTTCATGATCCTTCGCATGCGATTCAGCACCCGACGATCCAGCTTGAGCGCGACCTTTCCTATGCGGAATAGCCGGTGATGATCTTAGATCGACATGTGAAGAAATTGAGATCGAAGGATATCCCATCAGTCAAGGTACTTTGGCGTGGTCAGGGCCGTGAGGAGGTCACTTGGGAGACCGAAAGTGAGATGAGGAAAAAGTATCCCCATCTTTTCGAAGGTACGTGTTCTTAGATTTTGAAATTCGGGGACGAATTTCTTTAAGGGGGAGAGATTGTAACACCTTAGGATGTGTTTAGTGGCTATTTATATTTAAATAAAAGGTTTTAATAAAAATTTTACCAAATTGTGTTTCAAATATTTTTCCTAATTTAATAAATATTTTTCTAGAATTTTCCTAGGCTTCCACACGCATGTGTATGTAAACTAGGGTTTTTAAATGAGGTAATACCATGATTAGTAACCATGGTGGGTTAATCATGGGGATTAAGTCTTTTGGGTTTTAATTAAGTTTAATTAGTTATTTAATGGTTGCTTTATTTTGAATTTTCTTTTGGGTGTTGACTTAGTGAGAATGAGAGAGAGAGAGAATGCATCATGGCTTAGGCCATGCTTGCATTTAATGAAGAGAGAGAGTAGAGGGGTTGACATTGGGGTTATGATTCCTCTCATTCTTTTGTTCTTTTCTCTCTACCTCACTCACACACACACACACACTTACCTTCCCAGCAGCAGCAGCCGGCATCCCCAGCAGCAGCAGTAGGCTTCATAGCAGCAGCAGCAATCATTCCAGCAACAGCAACAGCATCAGAGAGCAGCAGTAGCAGCAGTTTGCAGCAGCAACAGCAGCAACTCCAGCTGCAGCTCCTTCCCTTCACTTCTTCTTCTTCCTCCAGCTCCCTAGGGTCGAGTGTGGGGTATATTTCCTAAACTTACTCCCTAGTTTACTTGTTTAGTGTAGTTTTGCTTCGGTCAGTGTTTATTGGTGCGATTTAGTGCGATATGTGGTGTTTAGTGGGAACCTTGAGCAAGTGATGTGTGATTTGGTTTTAATAGGTTGATAGAGTGTTGTTAGGGCCATATTAACCCAGCTTAACCCCCCAATTGCACTAAATACCACCAGATCCCTATTTGATGTGAATTCATTGTTTTTAAGCAAAATTTGAGTTACTGAAAACTGCTATCGACCTGATGAGTTCAGATTAATTTTGAGAAGACTGCAGTATAGTGGTTAGGTACTGATACCCCAGGAAGAACCCGACCCCCATATCCTTTATTCTGGCCGCCGAAATATTCGATCTGGCCGTAATTTGCGGCCAGATGGGTAGGGTTTGGGTTGGGGTTTGGTCCTATAAGTGTCTGTTGCAACCCTTAGACTCATGGCATGTGCAATTTTGTTTGGTTCTTACAGCAGAAAAATCTGGGACTAAATACCTGTTTTTCTCGTATTTTTGAACCTTCGCGACACGCGTGATACGCATGTGGTTTGGAATTTCTGCGTATCGCGACGCGTCAGGATAGTTTCAGGCGCGTGATCACACGTTTTAGCGTATCGTGCACAGGCGCGATTGGGTTGCGACACGGGTTTCTAGTTTGACCGTAATATCACGTTTTTGTGAAGTTGAGCTTATGTGTAATATATGTTATGTGATTCTAGGTTCGGAGGCGAGTGAGACGGACGCTGCGAAGAAGGGGAAGCAAGTCGTCGGCTACACTTAGCGCGAGACTTCGGTGAGTAAATTTAACATCTACGGGGATATCGCCCGCATGGCGTTATGCGTCAGGGCTGATAGGACCTTATTATTATATGTTGCATTTACCTCATGGACTGTCATTGCATATTGCATTCCGTGCTGTATGTAAATTTAGAATTGATAGAACACTACACAATTACTAACGGTTCATGTTGCACGAGCACTAATATGCATGTTACACACACACCGTTAGTAATTGCCATGACACACTCACTGTAGAACTGCCATGATTATATTGCTGTAGTTCATCTCACATGTGATTCGATATGACTTTCATGGAAATTGGGAGCCACATGATATCTTTAAAAACGGAAACTATTTTAAAAGCGGCTTTCCCATAGACCTATATCATGGATTGATGTACATAGCACATCGCATTGGATTTACTTGGTGTTGGATTTTCATGTGATTTCTGGTTTTGAGGACCGTGGGATTTTTTAGAAAAGATGTAATATTTGAAAACCCGGTTCCTCGTGATATGATATTTTGGTGTGTCCACCACGCGTTTTCTCGGTGCTGAGATGTGTGCTTGAAACCCGATTCGAGGAGTTGGATGATCCGTTTGCGGGTTCGTGGTGGACCCGGTATGGTTCCCCGGGGCGAGAAATGTTTTTCGTGGAGTAGACGATGAGCCTAGCAGGGTGGCGAGTACCTACCGGTGATTGGTTGGACCTGGAGGTTATCCGGTGGATACTGACCAGAGTCGAGAGATGGATGCGGGATGATCCGTACTGCCGGGGCCGAGGGCCGATACCGCAGACGGACCCCGTGGGCTGATCTGGACTGACGGAGCCCGATATATGAGGATTTACGTGTCGATGCTGGACACGAGTATTTTATGATATTTTGGATGCCGATGTCGGGCACTCGTGATTTCTCAGAGATTTACAGGATTTGAGGGCCGATGGGTGTGCCGGCGCCTGAGTTATTTGGGATTTGGGTGCAGTTTTGGGCACCAATTATTTTCCACGTTGATATTCCATGTAGATGTTGTTATTCCCAAACTCAGCATTGATTATCATATATCTCATCCTGTAGTCATTTTACCTGACATAGCATTTGCATGATTATTGCACCTACTGCTTGTCTCATATAGACCTTACCTGCTGGCTTTTGATAGAGTAGCACAGTAGTGCATGCTCGCGATTACCTTTATATGTTATCTCTATTCATGAGTTGGCAACTCACCCCCGTTGTGCCACAGTATTTGCAGGTTGCCCTCAGCATAGTCGCGGCAGGCGGCTTTTTGCATCTTTTGGCTACAGATACCACTACAGTTGCGGCGAGAGCTGTTTTGCATTTAGGTGGGTTGTGGTATCTGATTACCTTTATTGTATCCCTTTTTGTATCTAGTACTCACCATCTACCATATATGTATTGGACTTAGATACTGTGTGAGGAGATGATCTATATTTTGTATTCTGGTGTCGAGTTCGTGGGAGCCGACTGTTTTTATATGCAGTTTATATTTCTGTGATGTTTATTTATTGCCCATTCTTCGCTACGGCGTCGTATATTACTCTTGTGATGATGGTTTCCGCCATTGGGCGTGTTTGCTCCCGTTTGGGGATGTTCATTTCATTTAATTTCATTTTCACTTATATCCTGTTTTATACCCGATTTCGGGGTTACTTTTACAAAGGAAATGCTACCAAAATAATTTAAATGATAACTTAACTTTAAAAGAACTTATTGAACTATTCAAGGTTTTCTAAATGTCCTAATTAATTGTTTTCAACACTCGCTACATTTTAAGGCCTTTGATTTCTGGGTTCGGCTTACTTAGTCGCGTTACGCCTGTAGACGTTGCGTGGTTAAGTGCCGGTCACGAGTTGAAATATTCGGGTTGTGACAGCTGGGTAGTCTATAAGCACATCCTTATACAGGTCCCTAGTCGTAAGATTATCAAGATAGGGCATCGATACTCCAGAGTAGACTGGTGCATACGCTTCTCATCCCAGCATGGGAGATGGTCTGTCCCACAGCCTTCAGTACGTCGTACTGGAGAAAGTATGTAGGTGCTCGTTAGGTTACAAGTATACTGGACAGGACTCATCAGGAACTGGTTTTTGGTATTATACCTATCGTCAGTTAACATTTCCCAGATGACATGAGTAAAGCTTAGTCCGTTGACTTGACACTGTCACTTCGCCTCGAGTGTGTTCCCACTATTCTTAGATTACTACCCTACCACGGCTCTATTGAGTCATGCAAACAAGTAGTAGTTGGGTTCAGTCCCGAAGCACTTGGAGGGAATGACGGCTAGACTGGATTTGTCTCTCCCGGTATTGGGAGTTAATATAGCGTTGTGTCTAGGAGAGCCATTACATAAAGTCCCTGGCTAGGGCAAGCGAGATTTACTGGTAGTGTTTCCAGTAGTTTCTCAGGGTGTTCTGGGCTACACTCTGACAAGACTTGTACCGCTATTAGGGGTCTGACGTTTACCACCCCCTAAGCCCAACATGCGATACTCTTAGACGAACAGATCGGACTGTACGGAGATTGTCACATTCAGGCTCAGTAGGAGTTCAGATGGGTTCACTTCATCGGTTTTCTTATCGGCATCTACCTGGGGACCGTTACGTACAGCTAGTACCGCTTGCGGCCTGTGGTTAAACCCACTGTTGGCATAGTGTTGAATCTTTAGAGTCCCACACAGAGGGTTGTTCACCTTTGGGTGAAACGAGTAAAGGTCGTATGGTTTTACGACAAGGTTCGTTCACATATACGTACTTGTGCGTGTTCGGTGTTCGGGCTGTTGATACTAGTGGACTTTGGTTTAAGCCAGATCTTAGTATTTAGTTTCGGGTTGGTTCGGTCTCATTGTATTCGTGTTCCTCGGAACACGGATGCGGGTGTGTATACACAGTTGACAGAGGCAGAGGAACCTCATTAGGGTTTTGACCATTGACTTGATTAAAACCATAATGAGATGGATGAAATTGATTAATGAGTTTTAATTAGAGATAATTGTATCATGGTTAATTGGTTTGACCATTTGACTAAGTTGACCCATGTTGACTTAGATAATTTTATGAGCATGCTTAGTATTAATTGTGACATGATAATGGTCAAATCAACATCAACCATGACAATTTATCCTAATTAAAATTATCATTATTCTTTTTGTTCATATGAGAGCTATCTCTTCTCATTCTATCATGATACATTCTCTGTCTTGCTAGCTCTCTCCTCTTCCTCTCAAAAAGCACTCTTGTTTCATGAGTTGAAAATCAAGAGCTTTGTGAGATCTAACCATTAAAACAACTCTCTACTCACTCTAGTGTTCTTAGTGCAGCACACCAAGCACCTTAGTTACTTCAAGATAGAGGTTGGAGCTCAAGGTAGAGGCCTTCGGGTGGATCTTTCATTGGCAAAGTGAGGACGGCAAGGAGGAGCCATCTACACCATTCCAAGAAGCTCACAATAAGGGGAAGCAACACAAGAAGAGAAGGAGTTCAAGTTTGAGGTATAACTTTCTATCATAGTAGATAGAACCTTCTTGTGATAGTTAGGTTTATGGTAAAGATCCAGGTTTAGTGTTATCCTAGCGCCAAGTTTATGTTCGTCGTAAAAAAATTTGTTCCGCATTAGGCCCCGGAAGTTGGCCGGTGCGCTACTGTAACCCTTCCTCCCTTCCGACCCGTAACTATCTTACAAGTCACGCTATATATTGATCGACTAGAATTAACAACGAAAGCTGACTGATATGCCTGCTCTAGGATTTCGCGTCTCTACCTATCAGTATCAGGCACACACAATGTGTCCCTAAACGTAGCACACGCTAGTCATAAATCAAGTACTCTGAATCATTACCCAGCCGAACATGCTCAAGTATCACAGACAACGAGCATTGGTGGGCTGTACCTCACCAAAACGATTAAGTAAAAGGGGACGGGCGTGGACATAAGCAAGCTGTCCCCTCAGTAGAGGCGAACTTAAGATATACTCAACGATCACACAAGAACTGTAAATCTGCAGAAGACTGTCTCAGAACTGCACTCAACTAGGACAGGCTAACCACCGGCCAACAACTCAAGCATCAGCTGCCACAATCGCCTTGCCATGGGTAATAAAGGATCCCACAATCATAATTCTTTACAAGCTACATCGAACGGCGTTCTCTCAAAAATCAAAACCCGCTGTAGGAAGATGTACATTAAGCTCTGGTGTTCGGTGAAAATCTAACACGACTCTCCACACAAGTAGTGTCCCAAATCATCAACGCATGACCACCGCGGCCATCTCCAGATCATGAGTGGGATATCCTGCTCGTACGTCCTCCAACTGTCGGGAAGCAAAAGCGATAACTTTATAGTGCCACATCAGTACACAATCGAGCCCCACTAGGGAAACGTCATTGTAAACAACAAAGTCGCCCGATCCAGAAAGCAAAGAAAGAACTGGTGCAGTTGTCCACCGAGTCTTCAACTGCTGAAAACTCGGCACGCATGCCTCAGTCCAAGAAAAGGAACCTCCTTCCCGGTCAGTCCAGTTAACGGTGCAGCGATACACAAACAATCCTGCACGAAACGGCGGTAAAAACCTGCTAAGCCCAAAAAAATCTGTGGACCTCCGTCCCGGATATAAGTCTGGGACCAAGCTGTACGGCCTTGATCTTCCTCGGGTCCATACGAATACCATCTCCCAAAATTACAAGACCTAGGAGTCAACACAATCAGGCCTGAAGGAACACCCCGAGAAATTAGCAAACAACTGGTGCTCTCCCAATGTCTGCAAGGCAAAACCTCAAGTGTTGCACATGTTCCTCACGACTCATGGAAAAAGACCAGAATGTCGTTAATAACACAACAATCAACTGGTCGAGTAACGGCCTGAAGAAACCTGGTTCATCACATCCACGAATGCTGCTAGGGTATTGGTAAGTCCAACGACACCACTAAAACTCATAATGCCCGTAGCGCGCAAAAAAGCAGTCTTCGGAATGTCATCACTTCGAACCGGGAACCAATGATGACCTGATCCCAAACAAACTTAGAAAATGTCTCGCACTCTGGAGCAAGTTGAACAAATCGTCAATGCGAGGTAAACGATGCCTATCCGCACCGTAACCCAGTTCAATTGACGATCAATCAACACACAACCTCAAACTGTCGTCCTTCTCCCTGAGGAACAGAATAGGAGCTCCCCAAAGTGAAACACTTGGACGTATACGTCTCCCAACCAACAACTCTGCAGCTGATCCTTAAGCTCCCTAAGCTCCGCCGGCTCATCTGGAACAAAGTCGGAAACTCCCGCACGATAGGAACCCGGTCCAACAAACCCACTGTTGCTCCGGCATCCTAAATGAAAGCCAAGAATCCTCGACATCCTCTCCTCAAAAGCCGACTAGCGAAAAAGGATAAATTGAAGCTGTGATGGGCGGCACCACTGTCCCCTGTACAAAAAGAACTGACTCGCCGGGAAACAAATCCTGACTGTTTCCTCACGGCAGTCCACAGACACCTAGCACATAGCTAACCTGTCTGTACCCAGGAGAACGTCAAATCCAACATCTCTAGAAGGATCAAAACGATGGACGAATCTCTATCTCCTATTCGATTGGCACAGGACCGAAATACGTGTCGTGCAATAAAAGAATCGCTGACAGAAGTTAACACAACAATGGCTGATCTAGCTAACACAACTCTCCTCGTCCTAAGCCCCAGCTACTCCCGCGACGTACATGAAACCTGTTATGGCGACTGAACCTCTGTCTTTGGGCCGATACACCTGCATGAGACCTCCTCTGTCCTCGAACTCCTAAACTCTCGGAAAGTCGCTTCTCGTCAAAAATGGCTGCGTCCACTGCTTTTATGTAAGTAACACAATGTCGTGTGCTGATCGCAAGGAATAATTTGGTAACATGGGTGACAACCTCCTGTCGCTGCTGTAGGGTACCTAGGCACACTCAAGAGGTTACACAAGGCATCAACCATGCCAAAATAAAAAATTTATGCGCCGAGAAACCCTAATCAAGATCGTTAACTAGGGGCAAGGCGAAAATACAAGCAAGCAAACTACTTTGCTGCTAAGTGACAGGGATTACAACCTTTGTAGATCCGGTCCTTCACTTCTAAAGCTCCGTGTTGACGTCCCTTCACTGCGATCATCGGGATCCTGGACCCTAGCGTTGGTTTCATCGGAGAAATGAGCGGGCTAGGTCGTTGACTTCGAGGCCGAAGATGATCTACGTCGGGGAGAATCAAACTCAAGCTATTCCTTCACTTTGTCAAAAACTTTATGAAGAGAACACCCAATACTACATGGAAAGTAGTAGAGGATGAAGGAATAGGAAGTGGGTTCACATTGGATTTGGATTTCTCACTTTAAATCTCATGGCACCATTAGAGGTAGCAAGCTTTCTTCTTCTTGAAGAAGAAGAAGAAGAAAGAATAATCAATAAGAATAAGAATAAAGAATGAAACTTATCCTTTAAATTATGGTACCATGGTTGAGTTAAGCCCTCATGCTTAACTCATGTAGAGAATTAACCAAAGTATTAGGTTAAGGGTTGGGTTAACTAATATCCTAAGGAAATGACAAAAGATTTGTCTTTGTCAAAGATTCTTCAAGCTTCATGAATCTTAATAACTTTGACCAAAGTCTCACCTCTTTTGTTATTTATTAGGAAATTAGTAAACCCGAATTTAACCTTCATTTGGTTTAAGTCTCATACACACAACTTGTATGTATCATCAAGCACGATACAAACATGTACACTTGCATATATCACATATAAACAATGTGCACATTCAAGTGAGAAAATCAATCTTAAGTGAACCAATGATAGTTAATGTAAAGTAATATATCAAATATGTAATTATACATTAAATCATTAAATCAACACTTGATTTAACGATCCGGTCATATTGCATATAACCGACTAATATCTAGTGTATCAATGTACCGAATCAACACTTAATTCGGTAACCCGGCTATATCTCATATAACCGTCCGATGATACGAATCGTGAGAATAGAATACAGTATAACATACTGGTATAATTCTCGGTCCCGCACATATCTCATATGCGCTCCTATATCGTTTCGCTTGAGCCAGGAAACCCCTGTGTAGGAATCTAAAGACTTGTCAATATGCCGGCAGTAGGTGGTGATCATATCAATTACCCACAAGCCGCAAGTGGTCTGCTAAACGTATCGGCCACCTGGGTATTGAGCGATCAGAAGATCAACGAGCAAGCCTTCTCACATTCCTGTGAATCCAACCAGTAACACTTACCGCACAGTCCGGTCTGTTCATCTGATATGTCACATATCTCGCCTAGTGGTGGTAAATGTCAGACACCAGTAGCTTGATAAGTCAAGCCGATGTAAGGTCCATAACAAGCATGAAACTACTGATAACACTTACCAGTAAATCAGTGCAACCCTGGCCAGGGATTTTCAGTTATGGCCAGTCGAGCATAGCGCAACAACAACCCTCAATACCGGGAAAGTCGAATCCCCTCCTATCGCTCATTGCCTCCATGTGAATCGGGACTGTACCCAAAAACCACCTGTTTGCACGACTCAGTAGAGCCATGGTAGGGTGGAAATTAAAGCACAGTGGGAGACACACAAGACTCTTTGACGATCTCGGGTCAACAGACTAAGCTGTACCAGTGTCACCAGAGAACTGCCATCTGACATGAGGTATAATACCATCTAGGAGTTCTCGGTGAGTCCGTTCAGTGTACCCAGTCACCACTGAGCACCCGCATACCATCTCTGATGTCAAACACCAATGGATATGTGATCATCCATCGCCCATCACATGGGTCGAGAAGATATACGCTAGTCTACTATGGAATATTGATGCCCCGTCTCGATATTCCCACGACTAGGAACATTGAAGGATGTACTCATTGACTACCTAGGCCCCACTAGTATGATCCACATCATAGTCCAGGAAGTCGAGTACAAATCCTAAAGGCTTTATCAACATGTAATAGAGAGACAGAAAATATACATGTTAAGATAAAGAGCAACCAGATAGCGTACTATCATGTCGAGCAAGAAAGTCCTACCTATATATGTCCCAGCATCCACTACAATATACATCTCATGTACAGTAATGGCCTCTAGGGCATACATATAACTAACAATCTCCCACTTGCACCAGGGCCGTCTGTAGCAGTGGTTGTAGTATCTCATACTCAACCTTGCCAAAAAAATCTCTCTCTGGGAAAAGGCCTTTGTGAGTGGATCCGCCGTGTTGTCCTCTGAGTCTACTCTCCTAACCTCGATCACGCTGGAGATCAACTATCTCCATGATCAGGTGATGCTGCCTCAGAAAATGGCTGGGTCACTAATGGGACCAGGGTTCCACGGCCAAGGCCACACTTCCATTGTCACACAATGGTTGGAACCTTGTTCATCTTATGAACCAATATACACCCAAACTTCCTCTTTGGTTGTATGTTTGATAGCGATGTTACCTGCCTTTATCGTCTAGTTTGCCACGGTATCTAGCTTGGAACTCTTCCAACATACCGTCCCTCCACTGAGGGTAAAGACAATGCCTGGGACTGACATTCAGTCGTCCTTATCACCGTGGAACTTTTCCAGTGATTCTCCCCAGGATCGATTGATACCATCTTACTATGCCTAGTGAGAATCATAATATCCATTTAGATCTATCTCAAAGATATAAAACCTAGGATTTAGGAGGTATCAGTTTGATCCTATATGGAGAATCCATGTGATAAGAGGAGATTGACCGTGCGTAGCATAGGAAACTCTTTTCCTATCAAGAGTATGTTGTCCACGTACAATACGAGGATGACCACCTTACTCTCTACTACCCTTTTTGTTTATACAAGGTTCATCTACCATTTTGATGAAGTCAAACTCTTTGACTATCACATCAAAACAGACTTTCCAACTCCACGATGCCTGTCTTATTCTGTAAAGCAGCTTGCACACGTTTCCGCTGCTCCCACTGTTTACGAAGCCCTCTGGCTATGTACTTATAGACGTTCTCTTCTAAATCAGTATTTAGAAAAATAGTCATGACACCCAACGACCAGATATCGCAATCATTGTATATAGCAATGGCAAGTAGGATCCGGATGGACTTAAGCATAGCCACTAGAAAAGGTTTCATCATTATCAACGCCTGGTCGATGACGAAGACCTTTAACAAGTCTAGCTTTGAAAGTCTCAACTTTTCTATCTACACTAAGTAATCTTCTCAAGATATACTTGCTCCTGATGGGGATTTAACCCTTCAGATATAGCATCCAAAGTCCATACTTTGTTGGTGTACATGGATTCCATCTCAGATCGCTAAGCATCCAGCCATTCTTACAGAGTCCCCACTCTTGATGGCATGCTCGAAACTAGTTGGGTCATCATCTCATGATGCATTCCTCGCTCCCATTGTCATCGAGAAACCGAACTATCTCTCAGGCGGATGAGGATGCCTACCAGATCGGCGGAGTGGCTGGGGTTCGTCGGGGTCTATTGAATCCTTTGGTTCTATCAAATCATCAGCTGTAGTTTGTATAGCTGGAACTCCTTCCAGGTCTACAGAACTGACATTGCCTCGATCTTGTCCGGATTTTGCTTTTGACATAGGCCGGACAATCCCAAACCTTGACTTGCTTAAGAGATAGGCTCTTCCAATACCATATCTTATATGGAGTGGTAGGCAGTGATCTGATTCGAACCTAATTCAAAAAGGTATGCAGCTTCTTAAGTGCATAACCCCTAAAAGGAAATTGGTAACTAAGTAGTACTCATCATAGAGTGCACCATATCATATAGGGTGTGATTGCTCCGCCCCGATACACCGTTATGCTGTGGTGTATACAGTGGAGTAACACTGAGAGAGAATCTCATTCTCCTTTAGAATAGTTCAAGAATTCCATGCACAAGTATTCTCCTCCCTATCTCATCATATGACATAATACTTAAACCTATATTGGTTCTCTACTTCTGACTTATATTCTTTGAATTTCTCAAAAGCTTCCGACATGTGTTTCAACAGGAACATATGTCCGAATCTTGAGAGATCATCAGTGAATGTAAGGAAGTACAAAGAACCAGTCTTGGCATATGTAGACTGGAGACCATTATACATCACTATGTATCAGTCCCAAGAGTTTACTAACTCTTTCTCTGTTTCGAGTAAACAGAGCTATGGTCATCATATCTTTGTGACATGACTGGCAAGTTTCACAAGATGTAAATTCAAAATAATTTAAATATGCATCTAAATGTAACTTTAGCTAGTTTGGTCACATTGATATGACCTAGTCAATATGCCTCAAGAAGAATTCGTTCATTTCTGAACTCTTCCTCTTGTGTGTGTTCTATATACTAAGAAATGTAGTTTGATTTAGAATGTCAATGCGTTTAGATAACATGACTGAACCGATCAACTATTGATATAGGAAATTTTCAAAACATTATCCAACAATACAAAATTATATCTTTCTTTAGTAATAAAGAGACTGATATGATGTTGTATATCAGGTTCGGTATCTAATAACATTCGTTCAGAATCAATGTATTCTGGTAATACAGGGTGATAGTGACCAACAGACTTGGCTGCAACACTTGCACCATTTTCTATCTCATGAAACTTGTCACCCATTCTCAGTTCTCTACCTTTCTGTAGCCCTATGTAACAGATTACATATCTGGGATCCTGATCCGATATCAAATACCCAGGACGTAGAGGATACTGAGAAACGGTTCTTTGTAATGAACGCACCCGAAGGAGATGCATCTCATGCACTTTCTTCTTTTGGGCGGCAAGGGAATCCTGGTATTCCCCTATTTCCTGCTCTGTCTTATAACAATTATAAGTTGGAGCGGGACCAACGTTCCCCAGCTCAGTATAACAAACTGGTTCGGTCAATACATCCATATTGTTATCTTGATTAAGGAGTGACATGGTCACTACCTAGAGAGAGAGAGAAGAAAACACTGTGCGTGCGCTCATGCAAGATTAGATTGGTTATATATTTTATCTAATCAGGATGGCTCCCACTGTTTTTATCAAATCTTCCTTCAAACCCTAAAAGGAAAGACTAGCCGGGATTAATTACACTCTACAAGTTCGCCAATCTTTCAGCCAGGCCAGTGTCGGTACTTTGAGGGAGATTCCCCGTGCTTCGCACGGACCTAATTAAAGTAAATCTCGTTTTCCCAGGGGCATAACCCCGTTGACACCTTTCTAGACACCTACTTGATCGGGTAATTTGAAAGTGCAAAACTCTCCTAGGAGTAACAATTACTCACAGTGGGTATCAAGATCCAACTATCTCATAGGAGGTATGCAATCTCATTGCAAATTTCAACACTTGAAACTCCCGATAATGGTTTTTACCCCTAGCACCTATGACCTTGGCTAAGGTCAACAAATCATAAGCACTAGTCAAGTTCTAAACGTCATTTCGTGATTAATTAGACCCACCTACATGACCCTTGGCTAAGGTCAACAAAGCCACATGACTGTCCTAACTAATCGCATCATATGCGGTGTAGGAAGACATCACTTAGCTACCGTACACTGTGCCTTGACTATGGTAACAAACACATCACGGATACTAAGTACTCTACTTCCTAAAATGACGGAGGGTTGCGGATGGTTTTTAAGAAAACCTTTAATGCTTTGAACTTGATCTCGTTGCGGAATCAAATGGTTTTTAAATGGAGTGTTTTTTAGGCTTCTCTAGTTTTGCTAAAGGGGTCACTCCCGGTGAAGTGATCGTTGGCCCTTTCCTCAACGAATAAGGTGCAGGATATATCATATATACCGCTGTGCAAAGCAAAAAACTATAGAAGCAATCAAAAGACAAACCGAGGATTGTAGCATCTGCCAGTTATTGCTAAAGGGGTCACTCCCGGTGAAGGGATCTCGGCCCTTTCCTTATCGAATAAGGTGCAGGATGTTCTACAAGGAACACTGCGATGCAAAGCAAGAACTGTAGCTACCTGTTTTTGAAAATTAGATTCCACAACATCTTTTAGGCTTATTTTCTTTCATTAATCACATTAATGAATGTCCCGTCATATAAGTCCACCTAAACATCACAGATAAATACAACGTACGCTTATGCCATCCGCATTCGCCTCGATGTCTCATCTGCACCGTTATGTTAGGTAACTAATGGCAGAGCAAGGCAGGGCTGGCGCGGGTGTAAAACATAAGAAACATTTATATAATATATCATATATACTATATACAGTATCAATCTGAACAAATCATATAATCACATCACAGATAACGCAGCAGAAAATGTCATATGAAATATTTGATATACTAAGACGTCCGTGTTTTATTTTGAGCCTGTATAAAACACGGATTCCACGGTCGTGATGAACAGCCAATCCCACACCCCTAGACCCCTATGAGAGCGATAAGCAACCCTACCAATTCTAGAGTTAGGAGACCCGAACTCGACTCCTCGAGATGGTCTCCCACTGGACCCTAGAACCCGGTTACTCGTGCTCCCTTCCTTGGGTCTATCCTAATTCGGAAAAGTAAATAATATACAATGGTGACATCATCCTCAATCCGGAAGTGCCCCAATAAAAGAATATTACATACAAGTTTTTACATGAATGAAAATGAAATAACACTCATCTCACATAAAAATCCCCGGCTATTCAAACACGACGATGCAATATAACATATCCAGCAACACATAATATCACATATCATCAACGTAAGTAAATATGCACATCCCAATTTTCGTTGACGTATAGCAACGAAACCGGCGATATCACATATTACACTTACGGTCCCAGAAAAGAAAGTGTAAAACTACAACAGTTGGAATCCGCAACCTCCTTAGACATCGCATGCCTAATCAAATGAATTCCTTAGACATCACACGCCTAACAATTATAAACCCCGCATTTTAGTCTTATTATCGAAAACACTTTTCAATATCAAGTCGGGCAATTCAACAAGATTCCCGGCATCCTGAACGAATGCTCGTCGCAAACTTTAGTAGACGGCCGCACCCCCGATACCGTCGACGAAGTGCACTAAGACGGAACACCGCTGTCGCGAGCACCCGAACGGATGCTTTGGCCGACGGGGTTCTCCTACAGTCACTTGGTCGAGGCTATAGGGCATGGCTATCTATTAAGTTTATCCAGCGAGTATCCGCGTACGCAACGTGATTGCGGCGGACTTTTGATCGCATCAAAATTCCATGGCAACCGATCAAGTGAGACTAAACTGCTAGATTTATAACATTCATATGTTGTTGATTCTAATTATTTTATCACATTCCAGATAAATAGACAATGTTAAACTTTACGATAGAATAATCAAACACCCAAGTTTTCCCTAATAGCTCAACACATGAAATAAGTTTAAAAACATCCACTTCATGTCACAGTACAAACGGTCCAGCCGTAGAAGGGTCAAGCCAACGCCTCACATGTGGCACGCCGTACGGCCCCAAACCCTATGGTTCAAAGGGCAGTTCAAGACGGTCACATAATCGAGTTAAGGTTTGTTGTCATCTAGAGGGTCCATCGAGTTACTTGCACTCTTAGAACATTCTTAAACTACGGAAAAATACAACACTTGGAAATTTCCCGTCAGGGGAAAAAGTGGGTTATTTATATCCGGTCGAACTTTTTAACATGTTCTAAAATACCCGGAAAAACATAAACAAAGTTAAATAACCCGATCGAAATATCGAGTCCCCAAAACAACCCCAGAAAACTCATTTGTTGAGTAGAGATTAAAAATTTCCAGAAGAAACAGGAAACAGATACGGGCAATACTGTATAAAAAATAATCCATAACCTTTACCTACGGCCGCGGAACCGACGCCAAAAGAAGGTTATGGCCGCTGTTCCGCGGCGCAATAGTAGAGTTAGGGTTTCGTTTTGTACAGTGTTTCATAGAATTTCATGCTCTATTTTCTGAGCATTTTTAATTAGGAAAAATCCATAGTTTCAGAAAATGTACAGAGAGGGGTCAAGTTTAGGGTTTCGGGGTTCGATCGGATTTCTAATATCGTCTACACTTCGCCTAAAGCTCTAGCTAGGCTCTGATACCACTGTAGGGTTCCTAGGCACACTCAAGAGGTTACATAAGGCATCAACCATGTCAGAATCAAAAATTTATGTGCCGAGAAACCCTAATCAAGATCGTTAACTAGAGGCAAGGCGAAAATACAAGCAAGCAAACTACTTTGCTACTAAGTGAAAGGGATTACAAACTTTGTAGATCCGGTCCTTCACTTCTAAAGCTCCGTGTTGATATCCCTTCGCTGCGATCATCGGGATCCCGAACCCTAGCGTTGCTTTCATCGGAGAAATGAGCGGGCTAGGTCGTTGACTTCGAGGCCGAAGATGATCTACGTCGGGGAGACTCAAACTCAAGCTATTCCTTCACTTGGTCAAAAACTTTGTGAAGAGAACACCCAATACTACATGGCAAGTAGTAGAGAATGAAGAAATAGAATGTGGGTTCACATTGGATTTGGATTTCTCACCCTAAATCTCATGGCACCATTAGAGGTAGCAAGCTTTCTTCTTCTTGAAAAAGAAGAAGAAGAAAGAATAATCAATAAAAATAAGAATAAAGAATGAAACTTATCCTTTAAATTATGGCATCATGGTTGAGTTAAGCTTTCATGCTTAACTCATGTAAAGAATTAACCAAAGTATTAGGTTAAGGGTTGGATTAACTAATATCCTAAGGAAATGACAAAAGATTAGACTTTGTCAAAGTTTCTTCAAGCTTCATGAAGCTTGATAACTTTGACCAAAGTCTCACCTCTTTTGTTATTTATTAGGAAATTAGTAAACCCTAATTTAACCTTGATTTGGTTTAAGTCTCATACACACAACTTGTATGTATCATCAAGCATGATACAAAATGTACACTTGCATATATCACATATAAACAATGTGCACATTCAAGTGATAAAATCAATGTTAAGTGAACCAATACTAATTAATGTAAAGTAATATATCAAATATATAATTATACATTAAATCATTAAATCAAAACTAGATTTTACGATCCGGTCATATTGCTTATAACCGACTAATATCTAGTGTATCAATGTATCGAATCAACACTTGATTCGGTAACCCGGCTATATCTCATATAACCATCCGATGATACGAATCGCGAGAATAGAATACAGTATCACATACTGGTATTATTCTCGGTCCCGCACATATCTCATATGCGCTCCTATATCGTTTCGCTTGAGCCAGGAAACCCCTGTGTAGGACTCTAAAGACTCGTCAATACACCGGCAGTAGGTGGTGATCATATCAATCACCCACAAGCCGCAAGCGGTCTGCTAAACATAATGGCCACCCGGGTATTAAGCGACCAGAAGATCAACGAGCAAGCCTGCTCACACTCCTGTGAATCCAACCAGTAACACTTACCGCACAGTCCGGTTTGTTCGTCTGATATGTCGCATATCTCGCCTAGGGTTGGTAAATGTCAGACCCTAGTAGCTTGATAAGTCAAGCCGATGTAAGGTCCATAACAAGCATGAAACTACTGATAACACTTACCAGTAAATCAGTGCAACCCTGGCCAGAGATTTCCAGTTATGGCCAGTCGAACATAGCGCAACATCAACCCCCAATACCGGGAGAGACGAATCCCCTCATATCGCTTATTGCCTCCATGTTAATCGGGACTGTACCGAAAAACCACCTGTTTGCATGACTCAGTAGAGCCGTGGTAGGGTGGAAATCAAAGCACAGTGGGAGACACACAAGACTCTATGACGATCTCGGGTCAACAGACTAAGCTGTACCAGTGTCACCAGAGAACTGCCATCTGACATGAGGTATAATATCATCTAGGAGTTCTCGGCGAGTCTGTTCAGTGTACCCAGTCACCACTGAGCACCCGCATACCATCTCTGATGTCAAACACCAATGGATATGGGATCATCCATCGGCCATCACATGGGTCGAGAAGATATACGCTAGTCTACTTTGGAATATCGATGCCCCGTCTCGATATTCCCACAACTAGGAATATTTAAGGATGTACTCATTGACTACCCAGGCCCCACTAGTATGATCTACATCATAGTCCAGGAAGTCGAGTACAAATCCTAAGGGCTTTATCAACATGTAACAAAGAGACAGAAAGTATACATGTTAAGATAAAGAGCAACCAGATAGCGTACTATCATGTCGAGCAAGAAAGTCCTACCTATATATGTCCCAGCATCCACTACAATATACATCTCATGGACAATAATTGCCTCTAGGGCATACATATAACTAACAGCTGCTCTCGACTGGTCTCCACCAACGACCTCATCGTCTGGCGCAAGTCCTGCATCTTTGCCTCAAGCCAAGAAATACGATCTATCGAAGGCGGATCCATCTGCTCCTATGCAACGAGCGTGCCATCCTTGTCAGTCCTCGTCCCACACGAGTCAACACTGACCTCAGCTCTCCCTGCATCACTCTGAGTCCTCATGGTCATCGACGGCAAAGGCTATAAATGGAAATAGGATTCAATATGAACACGGATATCGAATCACAAGGATATGTATCATGAAGGAAAGAATTTCTAGCAATTAGTACTTAGGTCACTTTAGGCGGAGTACCATGATCGTGAGTATGCTGCAGACATACACACACTACGTTACTCTGCTTAAGCTACCTACTCAATCATACCAAGGTCATCCTACACTCCGAAAGGTAAAACTTAGCGCTCTGATACCAACTTTGTCACGACCCGAAAAAGGCACGTGACGGCCCTTAAACTACGCAACGTCTACAGGCGTAACATAATTTAAATAAGCCGAAAACCCAGCAATCTAAACCATCAAAGTAGTAAGTGATAATAGCAATTTCAGAACTTTTGAAATCTCAAACCAAATTCTTTAAAGTCCAACTTTATTTCCTTAAAAATTTTGGCAGCACCTCCTTTGTAAAAAATAACCCCAAAAATGGGTGCAAAATAAATATAAGTAAAGCATCCCCAACGGGAGCAAATCCACGCCCAAATGCGGAAAACAACCACCACAACAGATATACGACGCCGTAGCGAAGAAATAAAGGACGATATAAGTAAAACTGCATAAAAGACATCCAAATCACCAAAATATACAATATCGTCCTCACATCAAGTCTATAAGCCATAGACATGAAAGTGGTAGATGGAGAGTACATTATACAATGAATATACAATAAGCAACATCGGATAACAGCAAAACCCACCTATAGCAAAACCGCACGCAGTCAGCCGAAGAGGTATCAACCGCAAAAGATGATAAGATAGGTAGAAGCCTTTCCTCGATTACTCTGAGGAACAACCTACAAACCCTGTGTCACAACGGGGGTGAGTTGCCAACTCGTGAATTGTAAATAACATATGCAGGAAATCGCAAGTATGCACGTACAGCGCGAATCTAATACATGCAAGCTGATAGCAATAAATAGCAATATGTATGCAAAAGTTATGTAAGGTTCTCTATCAGGTACTATTAATACATGAACATTATATGGCCATATGTATGCAACAGTCATGTAAGCTTCTCTATCAGGTACTACTAATACATGAACAATAAATGGAAATAGGTATGCAACAGTCATGTAAGGTACTTTACCAGGTCCTACTAATACATGAACAATAAATGGCAATATGTATACAACGGTCATGTATGGTACTCTATCAGGTACTACCGATACATGAACAATAAATGGCAATATGTATGCAACGGTCATGTATGGTACCTTATCAGGTACTACCGATACATGAACAATAAATGAAAATATGTATGCAACAGTCATGTATGGTACTCCATCAGGTACTACTAATACATGAAATTGCATATCAAATAAATGCTGATTATGGATAAAACACATCCCGTAAGTCTTATGGAAACCTGAGTGTCAAACACCGACACCCGAAAACATCATGTAAACCAGTGTCTAGCATCGACACATAAATAATCCTCTATCAGGTGCTGTCATCACGACTGGCCCTGATAGATACGTATCATACGCTATCTGGAAAACCCGAGTGCTCAGCTTCGACCTTCGAAAATTCCACTTATCCATACGTGCATGACTCCGGTCGGTATCCCCACGATAACCGCTCAGTCTAAATACTATCACCGGTAGGTACTTGCCCACCTTCCAGGCTCATCAGCATGTACCGTCGATCTTCTTGCCGAGGGGAACTGTACCGGGCTCCACCATGTACCCACACACGGCCTACTGCACTCCTCGCATCGGGTATATATCACAATCTCAGAACCGAAAAATCTCCTGGTGGATGCTGAAATATCATATCAAGAGAAACCGGGTTTTTCAAATAATGCGTAATTTTCATGAAACTACCACGGTCCTCAAATCCAGAAAACATCAAGTAATGTATAAGCATATTTGCATGAATCATTATGATGATATATATAAATTAGACATGTATACATATATATTAGGGTCCCATTCAACTATAATATATATATATATATATTATAGTTATATATATATATGCATATATAACAGCGTCCCATTCCACTGTTATATATACTTAGGAGTAAAAATATCAGAGGACATCATATGAAAGCTATCTATCAATACGAAAACCATGCAACATAAAACTGTAATGTGAGCATATAGAGGAAAAGCCGCTATTTAACTGTAGCAAGTTAATATATATCATGCGGTTCCTAAATTTCTCCAAGTCCATATAATATCAAATAAAGGTGAACATGTAGTTATAGCCTGGAGTGCGTAACCATGTCGATATAGCATGGTATGTGTATCTACCTATCAATAATGATCTAATACCCTCCAGGTATATGTGTAAGTAGGTATGCAAGCTGTACATGTAGCTATGTCTCATGTGTGTATAAACCTGTCACTAATGGTACGATACCATATAGGTAACTAGCATGTGGGCATAGCAAGGTATACTACCTATCATATGCGCCAACGCATAAGAATCAATGACTCCACGTCAATGTCAAAACAATACCACATAGGTATGTGTAGTCCTAACTAGGTAAGTGAGTATACATTTAAGTATGTATGCACGGTGTACATGTAACTAGCAAGTTATAAGAGTATAAAAGTAAGTATGTGTGCATAGCAAGGCATATGTGTAAGCATGTAGGTATACAGATATGCTATATGTCATATGCACGAAGGAAAATAAGGATTATGTCTCAATGTCCCTAAACAATACAATATTACATATGTATAGGTGTTGTGCGTGTCATGGCAATTATCGACGGCGTGGGTGTAGCATACAATTAGTGCTCGAGCAACATGAACCATCAATAATAGTGTTGTGTCTCGTTAATACTAAGTCCATGCACAATAGGAAATGAGATATGCAACAAAGGTACACATGCGCAATCAATATCCGTATACATCTAACTAATAGTCATATCATTTAATCTAGCCCAGACGCATAACGCCATGCGGGCGATTCCCTTGTAGATGTTAAATCTACTCACTACAATCCTGGCTAAGTAAATCCATCCACTCGCTTTTCCTTCTTCGCAGCGCCCGAAGTCCCCACCTGCGATCCTGAAAGTAAATAACAATATAACAAGTATATATCAGCAATTGACCAATAACACGTACAAACTACGTTTGATCGACGCACCAACTCCAAATATACTCTCAAGTGTCTGTCTAGTGGCTAACGCGCGTAGCGACACTATGAAACCAACTCAGGAGAAAAAGCTACACAAAGACACGAACGACATTGGCACGACCCTAGTTAGGAATGCAAAGCGATACAACTGCCTAGCCTAGACCCTAATCGTACCGATCGCGCATTCACAAAATAATATATTACGTAGAATCAATATAATTAACGTCCCAACGTCAAAAGAAACCTATGCCTAAATTATCCTAAAATCTAGTAAGCAACTTATATCATTTTAGTAAAAAACTACAAGTTTTTACCAAAACTAGAATTTACAAACATCACAATATAGCAAGATTAAACCATTCATATCTTTACTAGAATTTTTATCTTACTTAATTAGGATTAGAAAAAGTTTAGTTTGCTAATTATGTTAATGAGAAAATTAGGAAAATATCAAATAACAATCTTGTTACAAGGTTAAGTTTTCCTTGTCTAAACATTCACACATAAGCAAAACAACTAACAAAACCCTAACTTGATTAACAAAACTCTTACTAGAAATTCTAAATATCTAAATAAAAGCTTTAATTAAACATCTTATATGGTAGCTTAAACTATTGAAACAACAAAAAGTGTTTAGGGTTAGGATTTATACCTCAAATTAGGTTTTGAAACTTGCAAATACAACTCCAAATTTTAGCCTCAAAAATCAAGACTTTCTTGATGATCTAAGAAAATTTAGTGCAAACGATTAATGGGTAATGATTTGTTTTTGAGTTTGTTGGATAAATTAAGGATTTTTGATGAATTTTGTGAGCTAAAAATAGTTGAAATGAGTAAAATGGAAGTGAGGGCAGCAAGGGGGAGGGCCGGCCAAAAATGAAGGAGGGAGATTGTTTTGTGGAAAAGTGTGGAAACTTCTAGCAAAAATCATTTAAAGCTCATTAATGCAATTGCACCTTTTCTTTTCTTTTTCTTTAAATTTTCAAATTAAACCACAAATATCTAGATATTTTGAAGAGATATTATTAAAGATGGATTAGTGCTAATCTAGTGATTAACTTGGCATAGATTCGCATTAGCAGTAATTTACCCAAAACAAAAATGTAATGACCCCTAATTAAGTGCATAATTAACAAAATAAAATAATATTTAATTAAGGAAAAAATTCCGTGTGAACCAAAACTTCCAATTGACCCCCAAAACCCGTGCACTAGCTTCATTCAAGCTAAACTAGGTGCCGTCAACTCTATACAGAAGTTTGATCATAAACAGGTTAAAACGGAAAACACCAACTATTTTACCCTAAAACGGAAAAATTCGCATAACGGTTTCTAAAACGTTACACCAGGTAGTGATTCCAGGGACACATAATTGCATAGATGTATCGTCCTATTATGTTTTCGCTCCATGGGCGTTTGATGGATCGCTTTTAAAAGATTTCTCGAACGTGCAGATTAGCACCAGAGGATTGGGCCACTGCTAGAGGCCAGCCAGAATGTGATGACCATCAATGCCCCGACTATTCTTGATGATTGAGGCACTGTTCAGCGTGCGGACGAATGCTTCAGTTGTTGCTGCGAATAAGAAGATATCTCCCTAGATGTTTGAAGCTAATGCCGCACGAATTGTACTTAGAGATATGATAGAATATCGCTAGTCATCCAAGGAGGAATGACTAGGACATATGATTCGTTGGCTATCCCAATATGATTGTTAGTTATATGTATGCCCTAGAGGCTATTACTGTACATACGATGTATATTGTAGTGGATGCTTGGACATATACATGGAGGACTTTCTTGCCCGACATGATAGTATGCTATCTGGTTGCTCTTTATCTTAACATGTACACTGATTGTCTCTATGTTACATGTTCATAAAGCCATTAGGATGAGTACTTGACTACCAGGATTATGATGTAGATCATACTAGTAGGGACAGTGTGGTCGCTAAGTACATCCTACAGATGTTCTTAGTCGTAGGTGTATCGAGACAAGTCATCGATATACCAGTGTAGACTAGCGTATAGGTTCTCGACCCATGTATATAGGCGATTGATGATCCCACATCCATTGGTGTTTGACATTATACGGGTGCTTAGTGGAGACTGGGTATACTGGACGGACACGTCGAGAACTCCAAGATGGTATTATACCTCACATCAGATGGCAGTTCTCTGGTAACACTGGTACAGGTTAGTCTGTAGACCCGAGATCGTCATAGAGACTTGTGTGGTTCCCACTGTGCTTTGATTTCCACCATACCACTTTCAAGAGAACGTGCAAAATGGTGGCTTTTGGGTATAGTCCCGAATCACATGGAGGCAATGAGCGATATGAGGGGTTTCATCTCTCCCGGTATTGGGGTTGATGTTGCGCTGTGCTTGATTGGCTATAACACGAAGTCCCTGGCCAGGGTTGCTTCAGAGATATACTGGTAAGTGTTATCAGCAGTTTCTCGACCCGTTATGAGCCTTATATTGACAAGACTTGTCGAGTTACTGGGGTCTGACGTTTACCACCCATAGACGAGATATGCGACATATCAGACGAAGAGACCGGACTATACGGTAGTGTTATTGATTGGATTCCCAGGAGTATGAGAAGGCTTGCTTGTTGATCTTCTGATCGCTCAATACCTGGGTGGCCGTTATGTTTAGATGACCGCTTGTGGCTTGTGGGTGTTTGATATGATCATCATCTACTGTCGGCGTATTGACGAGTCTTTAGAGTCCTACACAGGGGTTTCCTGGCTCTAGCGAAACGGAGTAGGAGCGCATATGTGATATGTGCGGGACCAAGATTAATACGATATGTGATACCGTATTCTATTCTCGCGATTTGTGACATTGGTCGGTTATATTCGATATAGCCGGGTTATCGAATCAAATGTTGATTCGATATGTTGTTACATATGATATTAGTCGGTTATATGTGATTTAGCCAAATTATTAAATAAAGAGTTGATTTGATAATCTATTGTATAATTATATATTTGTATTATTAATTTACATTAAATAGTATTAGCTCACTTATGATTTCTTTTCTCACTCACTTTGTGCATAAGTATATATGTGATATATATAAGTGTACATTATTTTGTGTCATGTTTGATGATACATGCAACATAGGTGTGTGTATGACATACACCATGCTTGGTTTAATTGCTAGTGTTTTATTTATTACGGTAATTACAAAAGGTGACATTTTGTCATGGAGGAATGCTTGTAGAAGCTTTTAGTGATCTTTGACCAAGTCTACTATTTTGTTTTGGCTAGGATATTTGTTAACACAACCAATTAAACCTAGCTATGGTTAACTCTCTATAAAGGTTAACATATGATGTTAACTCACCTAAGGTTGCCATTCTTCACTTGGTTAATTCCATGAGAATTCTTCTTTTTCTTCCTCAAAGCTTTCTAGCTTCAATGGAGATATGAGAAAAAAAATGTCAGAAAATCAATTCTAAAGTAAGCCCACTTCCTACTTCATCATCCTCTACTACTTGCCATTTAGTATAGGGTGTTTGCTTCATTAATTTCACAATTAGTGAAGAGATACCTTGGTTTAGTGTCTCATCGACGTAGATCATCTTCGGCCTCGAAGATTTCGATACATGCATGTTCATTTCTTCATGGGAGCCTCTCAAGCGTCTAGAGATCACGACCGCAGTAAAGGGACTACTACATGGAGCTTTTGATGTGAAGGACCGATCTACAAAGGTTGTATTTGTTAGTTGTATGTATGCCCTAGAGGCCAGTATTATACAGATGATGTATATTAAATTGGATGCTTGGACATATATAGAGAGGACTTTCTTGCTCGATATGATAGTATGCTATCTGGTTGCTCTTTATCATAACATGTATACTTGTCTCATGATACTGTCTTATAGTTACATGTTTGTAAAGCCCTTAGGATGTGTACTTGACTACCTGGACTATGATGCAGATCATACTAGTAGGGACAGTGTAGTCCATAAGTACATCCTTTAATGTTCCTAATCATAGGTGTATCGAGACAGGGCATCGATATACCAGAGTAGACTAGCGTATACGCTTCTCGACCCATGAGATGGGCGATGGATGATCCCATATCCATTGGTGTTTGACATCAGAGATGGTATACGAGTGCTCAGTGGAGGCTGGGTACACTGGAAGGACACGCCGAGAACTCCCAGATGGTATTACACCTCAAGTAAGATGGCAGTTCTATGGTGACACTTGTGCAGGTTAGTCTGTAGACCCGAGATCGTCATAGAGTCTTGTGTGATTCCCACTGTTCTTTGATTTCTACCTTACCACGTCCAAGAGGGCATGCAAAACGGTGGTTTTTGGATATAGTCCCGAGTCACATGGAGGCAATGAGCGATAGGAGGGGTTTCGTCTCTCCCGGTATTGGGGGTTGATGTTGTGCTGTGCTCGATTGGCCGTAACAGGGAAGTCCCTGGCCAGGGCTGATTTAGAGATTTACTGGTAAGTGTTACCAGTAGTTTCTTGACCCATTATGAGCCTCACATCGGTACGACTTATCGGTTATTGGGGTCTGACGTTTACCACACCGAGACTTGATATGCGACATATCAGATGAGGAGACCAGACTGTACGGGAAGTATTACTGTTTGGTTTTTACAGGAGTTAGAGCGGGCTTGCTTGCTGATCTTCTGATTGCTCAATACCCGGGTAGCCGTTACGTCCAGCTAGTACCGCTAACGGCTTGTGGGTGCTTGATGTGATCATCACCTACTGCCGGCGTATTGACGAGTCTTTAGAGTCCTATATAGAGGTTTTACTGGCTCAGGGAAAATGAAATAGGAGCGCATATGTGATATGTGCGGGACCGAGAATGATGCGTGTATGTGATACCGTATTCTATTCTCGCAACTTTTTTTATCGGTCGGTTATATGTGATATAGCCGGGTTATCGAATCAAGTGTTGATTCGATAAGTCGATACATTGGATGTTAGTCGGTTATATGAGATATAACCGGATTATTAAGTCAAGTGTTGATGTAATAATTTAGTGTATAATTGTATATATATGATATACTAATTTACATTAACTAACATTTTTTCACTTAAGGATTTTTCTCACATATGCACTACTTTAGTATATATGAGATATATATTAAAATGTGTTTTACTATTTGTATCATTGTTGATGATACATCTTTTATGGGTGTATGATGTTGGATATAGTGTCCTCAGAGTCAATTATTGGATCACAGGCTCGTGATTGCAATGATTGAGGGAGGACCTATACCGGTAGGCCAGTCTTACTCGAGATGATAGTATGCTATCTGGTTTATTTTTATCATCGTGTACTGTTTTAGGTGACCTTACAGGTCACTATTACACGTTGATAGAGCCTCTAGGATACTTGCTTGACTACCAGCAGTATGAGGGCGATCAAATACGTGGGAGCTGGGGTCTATAAGCACATCATTAAAAGGTCCCGAGTCGAGGGAGTTTTGAGACAGGGTATCGATTCTCCAGAGTAGACTGGTGTATACAGTCGAGACTCCGACGAGGGGCGGTGGCCGGTCTCACAAGCCACTGGTGTCAGTTGGTTCACCTAAGATGTATACAGGTGCTCATTGGGTTATGAGTACACCGGACAGGACTCGCCGGGAATATGCTAGTTGGTATTATACCTAGCGTTAGATAGCAGTTCCCTGGTGACATGTGTAAAGGTTAGTTCATCGACCTGAGATCGTCATTTGTCTCGTGTGAGTTCCCACTGTACTTTGATTACTACCCTACCACGGCTCAAAGGAGTCGTGCAAGTAGGTTTTAGTTTGGTACAGTCCCGAGCCACATAGAGTCAGTGAGCGGATCGTCACGGGTTCATCTCTCCCGGTATTGGGGGTGAGGTCGTGCTGTGTCTAGGAGAGCCATTAAACAAAGCCCTCGGCCGAGACAGGAGATTTACTGGTAGGTATTTCAGTACTATCTCAGGGTGTTCTGGGCTACACTCCGACACGACTTGTACCGCTTTTTGGGGGTCTGACTTTTACCAACCCCCTAGGCCCGCCATGCGATGCTCATAGACGAACGGACCGGACTGTACAGATATTGTCATTGATAAGCTCAGTAGGGTGTCAGGATGAGTTCGCTCATCGACGTCCCTTTTGGTCAATACCTGGTAGCCCGTTACGTATAGGCTAATACCTCTGACGTGCTAGTGGTTAAATCTACAACCAAAGTATTGACAAGTCTTTAGAGTCCCCCACAGACAGTTTTCTCAAGTTTCGTGCGAAACGCTGTAGAGGCCGTATGGAGATATGGCAGGGTTCGATCTTATACATGCGGTATGTTAGGTCCACGTTACCTCTCCTGGTACTTTCGGGGTTGCGGAAACGGTAAAACAAATTTTTTTCTGGACTTAGCAACATGGACCGTAAAAGCCGGATCTTTACTAAACAACACAGTAGCAACCAAACTAGAGATGTTATCTACTCGGTTAGGGGTTATACCTCAACTTGAACTCCTTCTCTTCTTGTTATTCTTCTCTTCTTGTTGTTCTTCTCTTCTTGTTGTTCTTCTCTTTGCTTGCTCGATGGTTGATCCGGACTTTGGTCACCTCCGCGGCCTCCTTGAGTCGAAGACGATCCACCCGAGAGATGTACACAGAGCTCCACCTTGAGCCGAGGTAACTAGGGCAAAGAGATTGCTAATCTAGAAGCCCTAGGTTGTGTAGCGATGATCAATGGATGATTTTGTCTTTGTGGGATCTTTATCTCTCAACACATGAGATCAAAAGATGAATCAAGAGGAGGAAGAAGAAGGAGGAGCAACAACCATGGTTCATTTCTTTTCTTCTCACTTAAAAAACCAAGAGAGAGAATGAGAAAGAAATTATGATACAAAGAAAAGTAACCATGGTTGCAATAATGCAAAAAAAACATCATTGCTAATCCCATCAAGATGAAGTTTGATGGCTACAAATGACATGACCATTATCATAACTGTTGCGCCACGGCAGCGCCCCGGCCTCGTACCCGAGGCCAAAATGCGGAATCAAAATTTTTTTCCTTACTCGGAAACCGGCGCTACCGCGGACAATGAAAAACCCGGATCGTAAACCATTAACCTATTGCTAGCTAACTAGAGATAGGGTGAGAAGTATACCGAGTGATCCGAGTCCTCCGGTCTTCTCTTCATCGTTCCGATCTCCCGCGGAAAGTCTTGTCTCCATATCGTCGCCTCCTCGCCGGAAAGGGAACCACATCGCCTGCGTCTTTTACGGGCTCCCGCCTCAATACCGAGGCAACTCGAGCATGAAGCCGGCAACTCGACATGCTCAAGATATGCTGTAGAATGTGTAGTGTAGAGGCTATGTCTCATTTGGGGTTTGTTGCCATTTGAAGATGATGGAGGAAATGAGATTAGAAAAATGGTGCTTGCATTTTTCTAGCATGAATGAGATCAAGAAATGAAACTCAAGCTCTTTTCTTCTTCATCTTCTCTCTTTCTTTTTCCTCTCATGAAAAACTTCTCATCTAAATGAGAATGGTGGAGGAGGTAATATGAAGCAAGAAGGGAGGTGAGTGTAGGGTAAAGCAAGTGGTGACCACATCAAGACATAATCATCATCAAACTTACATCAACCTCAAATCCAATCTAATCATAATAAAGCATGAAATGATGAAGGAAAAGAATGGTATCTAAAGATGCTATCATGATAAATACAATTACAAGAAAATCCTCCACAAAGTGTAATTTGCAAAACTGGAAATTACCCCCTCCATCCGAAAAGTCCGGCCGGGAAAGAACAAAGGAAAACCGGCCGGAACGGAATACAAACTGGCAACTCCAGAAAAACTGGTCCCGTAATAAATTACAGGAAAACCCCGATACTGTGCATACACACCCGCATCTGTATTCCGACCGGATACAAATGCAATGAGACAAAATCTACACTGTACTAAACTAGGACCGGCTTAAGCCAAAGCCGGCTAGTAAAATCCGTTCGATCCTGATCCGTGCAATACCGCACGTATCTGATCGGACCCTGCCATATCTCCATACGGCCTCTACAGCGTTTCGCCCGAAAGCTTGAGTAACTGTAAGTGTGGTGGACTCTAAAGACTCGTCAATACTATGGCTGTGGATTTAACCACTAGCACGTCAGAGGTATAAGCCAATACGTGACGGGCCACCAGCTATTGACCAAAAGGGACGTCGATGAGGAAGCTCACCCCGACACCCAACTGAGCCTGTCAGTGACAATATCCGTACAGTCCGGTCCGTTCGTCTATGAGGATCGCATGTCGGGCCTAGGGGGTTGGTAAAAGTCAGACCCCCAAAAGCGGTACAAGTCGTGTCGGAGTGTAGCCCAGAACGCCCTGAGATACTACTGGAATACCTACCAGTAAATCTCCTGCCTCGGCCGAGGGCTTTGCGTAATGGCTCTCCTAGACACAGCGCGACCTCACCCCCAATACCGGGAGAGACGAACCCCTGAAAATCCGCTCACTGCCTCCATGTGGCTCGGGACTGTACCCAACTAAAACCTGTTTGCACGACTCCTTTGAGCCGTGGTAGGGTAGTAATCAAAGCACAGTGGGAACTCACACGAGACAAATGACGATCCTCAGGTCGATGAACTAACCTGTACACATGTCACCAGGGAACTGCTATCTGACGTCAGGTATAAGCCCAACTAGCAGGTTCCCGGCGAGTCCTGTCCGGTATACTCATAACCCAATGAGCACCTGTATATATCTTAGGTGAACCAACTGACACCAGTGGCTTGTGAGACCGGCCACCGCCCCTCGTCGGGGTCTCGACTGTATACACTAGTCTACTAATGGAGTATCGATGCCCTGTCTCGAAACTCCTACGACTAGGGACCTTTTAAGGATGTGCTTATAGACCCCAGCTCCCACGTATATGATCGCCATCATACTGCTGGTCGTCAAGCAAGAATCCTAGGGGCTCTATCAACGTGTAATAGCGACATGTCAGGTCACCTAAAGCAGTACACGATGATAAAGATAAACCAGATAGCATACTATCATCTCGAGTAAGACTGTCCTACCGGGATAGGTCCTCCCTCAATCATTGCAATCACGTACCTGTGATCCAATAATTGACTCTGAGGGCACTATCTCCAACAATCTCCCACTTGCACTCAAGGCTAATTATTGCGATGCCGCATACTCACAGCCCGTGTGATACCGAACACCCAACTCCTCTACTAGTCAGTCTCACAAAGCTCGTTTGCGAGACTATTGCGTTCGAGGAATAGCCTCAGTGAGTGGATTCGCTGTGATGTTTCTTTCTATGTCTCTCTATATCTCAAGTTCGCAGAGAAAACCATCTCCCGAAATGAGCAATACCTGTCTTAGAATATGTCTGGATATCTGATGGGACCTAGCTCATAAATGAACTCCAAATCCAAACTTCTTAGACTGTATCGTCAACCGAACTTAATCAGTATCCTGCGCCAAGCCTCCCTCAGTATTGCCTTGGACCACCTGTCCAAAATACTGCCCCTCATCAGAGGGAGAACTATAACTCTGACAACCTCCTTGTCGTCCATGTCACCTTGGAAGCCTGGAATGATAACCGTCTCATAAAGGAGGCAGCCGTTATCATATCCCTAGAACATTCACTTATGTTCTAAAACTGCTTCCGACTGTTTCTCCAGGATTGGATCAATATCAACTTATTGCATCTAGTGCAAGAACGACATCTGGTGTGGTACTTGACATCTCATGATTGACTCAATTGCCTAAGCAAGTGATCTGCCAATCATGAGTATCCCTCTCCCCTTTAGTCTATAAGACACCTTTAGAGAGGGTGACTCCATCAACTGCAGGTATACTACCGTGCCTGGAGTCGTCCATTCTAAATACTCATAGAATGCTGTCAAGGTACCCAGATTGGGAAACTACCCAAATCTAGATCCATAACCATAGATCTAGTAACCAGTATGTCTGATATAATGTCCAAGTCCTTTGTGGAGAAACCACTGTGTGACGACCAAAGTATAACCGATCGTAGTATAGGAATATCACTTCCTACTACCTGCTCAACAGATTCATCCCCTATTCTGATGACGTCAAACCCATGACTGTCACATCAGAAACAGATGATCTAACTCCGCTATATCTGCTTTAGTCTATAAATAGACATAAGCCTGATGTCCACCAATGCTTCCGCTGCTCCCACTGACTACGACAACCCTCTGGCAGAGTCATATAGACGTGCACTTCTAAAGCTAGTTTAGAACGACGCTATACTCATCCTCCCACCGGGTCTCGCAGCCTGGAACAACAACAATGGCAAGTGTGGATAAACAAGAACTTCCCTGTCACCGTCCTTGAGGCTACCGGAGTACCTCTCGGGTGCCTGAAGTTACCCACCATATCTGCGGAGTGGCCAATGGAATGTCAAATCAGATTGAATCTTTAGGTTCCTTATCAAATCTTCAGTAATCGTTTGTGGTTTTGGAATTACTTCCAGTTCTACCATACTCCCACTAATGTTTTCTGAAAAAATCCATTTTTATTAAAACTGTGGCGAGTCTAGAACAATATTGCTATTGTTCATCCAGATGGTAGAAAGTCAACCCTCGTCATAGCCTGGGTCAACCCACAAACAGCCATTACAGAAACGTGCCTTGAGTTGTCCAGAGTCTGGTTTTAAGCATAAGCCGGACAACTCCCCGTACCTTAACATCGTTAAGATATGAACTGTTCTATATCCAATATAGAAACAGAGGCACTGATTTAAATGAACCAGATTCAAATCATGCAGCTGTCTCCAGTGCATGTAAACTAAATGGAAGGAGGCCGATCAGCGTCACTCAACTTAGGAATGCTTCCAATTATGAGTAACCTGAAAGAGAAGCAATTTCTCTTTACCATTACTATCAACTGAATACCATACACAAGTATCTACATCTTCGATTACTTTGAAGAATCCCGATACTTGCAATACTTGGTTCTCTACTCTTATTCAAATACCTATAACTCCTCAGAACTTAGACCCTGTGTTTCCACGAAACAGCTGTCTAAAATCTAGAGAAGTCATAAGTAAACCGAATATAGTACGAGGACCAACACCTCTGTCCTGATGGACACTGGACAACAGACAATACTCTGTATAAGTCCGCTGAGTCTAACAACTCTTTCACTGTGCGTCGTAGGTTGAAAACTGTACTTATGGTTAAGAAGAATTACACCGCTGTTTGATGCTCCTTACCTAACCATCCACTGATATAGGTAAATGTCATCGACATAATATCAAAAGGTATATCTCACTCTATGAAAATAGACGTACAGATATATCAATTTGAAATTGGTGCACAACAGCGGATATTCAAAACCAAATGTTTGCCGACCGGCAAACAGCCCAGATGATCTCCTCAAATATCACCGATTACAACGAATCCCGATATAATGAGGATGATCACCCTATTCCCAATAACTTACTCCCACTCATCATCTGTAAAACCATACAGATGTGAGAATCATACCTGGTAAATACATACCCTGGAGTAAGTGTCTAACTGGGAAATCAGTTTTCCATTAACAGTACACGGTGAAACTGAAACATTGAAATGTTTCGTCGGGGTATCCTGGTATTCTTAGTAATGCCTCTTCCATTATCCAGATTCACAACTGTAACCGTATATCTCTTTGCCATCTGTCCAAATCCCTTTATATGTCTTTAGTCATTACCGTCTGCACACCCCTTTAGGCCAATTGGTTTTCTTCCTTCTCTACCGTTCGGCACCAGCCTATGGTTTGGAAGAAGACTATCCAAAAAGCATAAAGGGTGTACTGTCCCAATCCTAGGAACACTCGCAATGCGAGAGAAGGTGAAGATGAAAGACACCTGAATGTACTTTATTCCTATTTCTCCTGAACCAGAATCCATCCCCGAACTGGAACAAGTTCCTTTCGAGTTCGTATATAACCATACGATGGAGTATCCAATAAAATGGGATCTTCGTAGTGATACGGAGTGTCCTGGAGAAATACAAAGGTGATTTAGGATTGGCGAAGAAATACTTGGTTTGGTCGTGAATATCAGTCGCAATTTACTTTGCCCTCCTACTAATCCCTTGCTTTGTCTTAACTTAATACCTTCTGTACACCGTTTTAGGCTAACTGGTTTTCTTCATTCCCCACCGGTCGGCACCAGCCTATGGTTTAGAAGAAGATTATCCAATTTGCGTAATAGGTGTACTACTCCTAAACCAAGGAGTACTCGCAACCTGAGAGAAGGTGAAAAGAAAAGACAACTGAATAATCCTATCCGTTTTCTCCAGAACCAGAAACCATCCTCGAAGTCCTTCGAGTTCGTATATAACCATACGATGGTTTTGTCCAATGGAAGTGGACGTTCGTAGTAATACGGGGTGTCCTGGAGAAAAGGGTAAAAGTAGGAGTGGCAATGAGGTCTGCAACTCTGACAATCCAAAAGCCTGTGTTAAGAAGGTTTGGTCAACTTGGTCACTGAGTCATAGTCCAGGGTCGGGTCAATGGTCGCTGCCAAAGAGAGAGAGAAAAGAAACACACAGCGTGCACTCTAACCTAGATCAGAATGGTTATCACTTTGTTTAATCAGGAAGCCTCCCACCGTACCTCAAATTCTCCTCCAAACCTGAAAGAAGAATTAGTCGGGATCACCCGAGGAGTAAACCAACTCATCAGTGGGAATCGGGATCCAACTATCATCGCATGATAACTTGACGGAATCCACTCAAGTCACCACACTCCAGAAGGTATGCGCATGCCTGGCAAGTTTCAGTTCTTTTGAAACTCCCGATGTGATTTTTACCCCAAGCGGTTTATGACCTTGACTAGGTCAACAAACCATAAACCGCCAGTCAAGTTCAACCCGTCATTATTCTGGATTGCATTAAACCCACCCGTACGTGCCCTTGACTAGGTCAACAAGGCCGCACGACTGTCTTAACCAATCCCACTTATGCAACAAACAAGTACCACTTAGCTACCGAACACCACGTCTTGACTAGGTCAACAAACGCAGCACGAATACCAAATAATACCTGTAGGAAATGACGGAGGGCTACGGCTGGTTTTTGGCGAAAAACCTTTAACGTAATGAACTTGATATCGTTGAAGGAACTGCATAGCCTTTTATAAAAATATAGTGACGAAAACCTTTACTAAAGAGGTCACTCCCGGTGAAGGGATCTCGGCTCTTTCCCCGTAGAATGAGGTGCAGGATATTCCAACTGAATACCACGATGCAAAGCAAAAGTAATCGGCTATAGTGAAGTTAATGCCCTGACGCAACCTTCTGTCCAAGGGGTCACTCCCGGTGAAGGGATCTCGGCCCTTGCCTCGTCGACTGAGGAGCAGGATATTCCAAATGAATACCACGATGCAAAACAAAAGTGAACGTCCTTGCAATAACAGCTTTTTGAAAAAGTGTTCCAACAACATCAGATTAGGTTTGTTTATCTTGCATTGATCCGAATCAATGCAGTCCCATCAAATGATCACACCACAAAGAACGAAAATATACTGACGTACGTATATGCCATCCGCATTCGCCACTGGGTCCCGTCATCACCCGTTATGTTAGCTAACTAACGGCAGAGCGGGGACTGGACTAGCGCGGATGAAAAACATATACAACATCTACTAATATATATATACCAATATATAGTATTTCGCTCAAGGCGTGAATAAAAATGCAACATCGCAGAAATGTACAGCATCACAGAACAATACAGATATCTGGAAGCCTCGGGTTTCACAGAGCCGCTGCTGAAACCCGACGTTCCCCTGGTCGTGTGGATAGCCTGTGCAATGAAATCCTAGACCCCTACGGGCGCGGCAAGTCACCCGCCAAAACCTGAAGCGAGGCAGCCCCCTCCAGCACCGCGAATGGACCACCCAGCACTTCACGGAATCCGGTAACTTGGGCACCCCTCCTGGGTCAACCTGTACCCCTTATGAGTGCGGCGAATAGCCCGCCAATCCTAGAGTGAAGCCCCCTCCGTCTCAATGCCATGAGATGCGGGCCCGTTGCCCTCTAGTACCCAGCTATCCGTGCACCCCTCCGCGGGGTAACCCTAGTACAGAAAGTAAAATATACATACACCGGGTACATCGACCGCAACCAGGTCGTGCCCCAAAAGAATAATACAAACAGGCAGTGACGGCAGTCCACATGTCGGACGCTCGCCCCGCAATATCAAATGTACATAATACAACAACACTGTACTAGTATTGCATCCAGGCTATCCCCCACGACCGATCCGCAACATCACAGCATAAACATAGAACATCAACGTGAAAGTCACGTTCGCAAATCCGTCTAACCGGGCTATAGCAGCTAGACCGGATTTACCGATCGAGTGACATTCACGGTCGCAGATATAATGTAAATACTATGAAAAATGTGTTTAAAATTTTCCGATTGACCAAAAATTAACAAGTGGGCCCCCAATCAAAACTGTAGCACTCACAGAAAACCTGGGCCCAATTTTAATATTCCAAAACCCCTAATTTTAGCCCATAAGCCCACTGCAAAAAAATAATCATACGAACCCACAATCCTGCGGCGGAAGCGCGGCCAAAAGGGGGTTTTGGCCGCCCTTCCGCGGTCGTACGGAGTGATCGCTTTACCAAATTTTTGCAGTATTCTTAGAACTCCCTGCACATCAGTCTGAGACCACCTGAAAAATTTTTAGACTCCAAAAAATTTCGACAGAAACTGATTGTGCTAGAAAAATACGGTTTTTGGAATTTCGGTCGATCGGATAAGCAAAACACATTAGAACAAGCTAGGTAAGGTTAATGGCGTGGCTCTGATACCATGTTGCGCCACGGCAGCGCCCCGGCCTCGTACCCGAGGCCAAAATGCGGAATCAAATTTTTTTTCCTTACTCGGAAACCGGCGCTACCGCGGACAATGAAAAACCCGGATCGTAAACCATTAACCTATTGCTAGCTAACTAGAGATAGGGTGAGAAGTATACCGAGTGATCCGAGTCCTCCGGTCTTCTCTTCATCGTCCCGATCTCCCGCGGAAAGTCTTGTCTCCATATCGCCGCCTCCTCGCCGGAAAGGGCACCACATCGCCTGCGTCTTTTACGGGCTCCCGCCTCAATACCGAGGCAACTCGAGCATGAAGCCGGCAACTCGACATGCTCAAGATATGCTGTAGAATGTGTAGTGTAGAGGCTATGTCTCATTTGGGGTTTGTTGCCATTTGAAGATGATGGAGGAAATGAGATTAGAAAAATGGTGCTTGCATTTTTCTAGCATGAATGAGATCAAGAAATGAAACTCAAGCTCTCTTCTTCTTCTTCTTCTCTCTTTCTTTTTCCTCTCATGAAAAACTTCTCATCTAAATGAGAATGGTGGAGGAGGTAATATGAAGCAAGAAGGGAGGTGAGTGTAGGGTAAAGCAAGTGGTGACCACATCAAGACATAATCATCATCAAACTTACATCAACCTCAAATCCAATCTAATCACAATAAAGCATGAAATGATGAAGGAAAAGAATGGTATCTAAAGATGCTATCATGATAAATACAATTACAAGAAAATCCTCCACAAAGTGTAATTTGCAAAACTGCAAATTACCCCCTCCATCCGAAAAGTCCGGCCGGGAAAGAACAAAGGAAAACCGTCCGGAACGGAATACAAACTGGCAACTCCAGAAAAACTGGTCCCGTAATAAATTACAGGAAAACCCCGATACTGTGCATACACACCCGCATCTGTATTCCGACCGGATACAAATGCAACGAGACAAAATCTACACTGTACTAAACTAGGACCGGCTTAAGCCAAAGCCGGCTAGTAAAATCCGTTCGATCCTGATCCGTGCAATACCGCACGTATCTGATCGAACCCTGCCATATAACTATACGGCCACTAGTACAAAACTGTCCGATCCTGATCCGTGCAATACCGCACGTATCTGATCGGACCCTGCCATATCTCCATACGGCCTCTACAGCGTTTCGCCCGAAAGCTTGAGTAACTGTAAGTGTGGTGGACTCTAAAGACTCGTCAATACTATGGCTGTGGATTTAACCACTGGCACGTCAGAGGTATAAGCCAATACGTGACGGGCCACCAGCTATTGACCAAAAGGGACGTCGATGAGGAAGCTCACCCCGACACCCAACTGAGCCTGTCAGTGACAATATCCGTACAGTCCAGTCCGTTCGTCTATGAGGATCGCATGTCGGGCCTAGGGCGTTGGTAAAAGTCAGACCCCCAAAAGCGGTACAAGTCGTGTCGGAGTGTAGCCCAGAACGCCCTGAGATACTACTGGAATACCTACCAGTAAATCTCCTGCCTCAGCCGAGGGCTTTGCGTAATGGCTCTCCTAGACACAGCGCGACCTCACCCCCAATACCGGGAGAGACGAACCCCTGAAAATCCGCTCACTGCCTCCATGTGGCTCGGGACTGTACCCAACTAAAACCTGTTTGCACGACTCCTTTGAGCCGTGGTAGGGTAGTAATCAAAGCACAGTGGGAACTCACACGAGACAAATGACGATCCTCAGGTCGATGAACTAACCTGTACACATGTCACCAGGGAACTGCTATCTGACGTCAGGTATAAGCCCAACTAGCAGGTTCCCGGCGAGTCCTGTCCGGTGTACTCATAACCCAATGAGCACCTGTATATATCTTAGGTGAACCAACTGACACCAGTGGCTTGTGAGACCGGCCACCGCCCCTCGTCGGGGTCTCGACTGTATACACTAGTCTACTAATGGAGTATCGATGCCCTGTCTCGAAACTCCTACGACTAGGGACCTTTTAAGGATGTGCTTATAGACCCCAGCTCCCACGTATATGATCGCCATCATACTGCTGGTCGTCAAGCAAGAATCCTATGGGCTCTATCAACATGTAATAGCGACATGTCAGGTCACCTAAAGCAGTACACGATGATAAAGATAAACCAGATAGCATACTATCATCTCGAGTAAGACTGTCCTACCGGGATAGGTCCTCCCTCAATCATTGCAATCATGTACCTGTGATCCAATAATTGACTCTGAGGGCACTATCTCCAACAATAACAAAAAGAAAAGAAAACCAAAGAATACTTTAGATCTGTCAAGATGATCCTAGTCAACTTTGGTCAAATGGTCAACAAAGTCAAGATGGTCAAATGGTCAATGTAATTAGCCATAACATAATTATCAATGAAAGGATTAGTAAATAATGTTCCCGGCTCATAATGGTTTTGACCAAACAAACTGTCAAAACCCTAATGAGTCCGCCTCAAAATGGTTTTGACCGAATCAACTGTCAAAACCCTAATGAGCCTGCCACATAACAGTTTTGGCCGAACCAACTGCCAAAACCCTAATGAGGCACCTCCTCCTTCATCGCTCCGGAAAACTGTCCATACACACCTGCATCCGCATTCCGTAGAATGCGGATGCGCAGAAGACAAAACAAATCCATCCATGCAATACTAGGATCCGGCTTAAACCAAAGACCACTAGTACTGCCTGCCCGAACACCATACGCACACAAGTGTACGTAAATGATCGCAGCCCTGCCGTAAAAACATACGGCCTCTACACGTTTCGTTCAGTGCAGGGAAACCCTCTGTGTGGGACTCTAAAGACTCGACACTACGCTGGCAGTGGGTTTAACCACAGACCGCAAGCGGCACTAGCTGTACGTAACGGTCCCCAGGTAGATGTCGATAAGAAGGCCGATGAGGTAAACCCATCCGAACTCCTACTGAGCCTGTATGTGACAATCGCCATACAGTCCGGTCTGTTCGTCTGATACATCGCATGTCGGGCCTAGGGGGGCGGTAACGTCAGTCCCCTAAAAGCGGTACAAGTCGTGTCGGAGTGAAGCCCAATACACCCTGAGATAACACTGGAAACCCACCAGTATATCTCGCTTGCCCTGGCCAGGGACTACTCGTGTAATGGCTCTCCTAGACACAGCGCGATGTCAACCCCCAATACCGGGAGAGACGAATCCTGTCTAACCGTCACTGCCTCCAAGTGCTTCGGGACTGCACCCAACTACTACCTGTTTGCACGACTCAGTAGAGCCGTGGTAGGGTAGTAATCAAAGAACAGTGGGAACACACTCGAGGCGAAGTGACAGTGTCAAGTCAGCGGACTAAGCTGTACTCATGTCACCTGGGAACTGATAACTGACGATAGGTATAATACCAACCATCAGTTCCCGACGAGTCCTGTCCAGTGTACTCGTAACCTAACGAGCACCCGTATACTATCTCAAGTACGACGTACTGACGGCTGTAGGACAGACCGTCTCCCATGCTGGGATGAAAAGCGCATACGCTAGTCTACTCCGGAGTATCGATGCCCTATCTTGATACTCCCACGACTACGGACGTGAATAAGGATGTGCTTGTAGATTACCCAGCCCCCACGAGTGTGATCGCCATCACAACGCCGGTAATCAAGCAAAGATCCTAAGGGCTCGACTAATGCGTATAGGTGATAAATAAACACACATGTACACATTAAAGCAGAGACAAACCAAGTAGCATAGTACTATATTGAGCAAGATTGTCTGTACAACTGTGAATATCCCAAGCTTCCATCAAGTAATATACATACTAGTATGATACAGTAATGGCCTCTAGGGCATATACACTAACAATCTCCCACTTGCACTAAGGCCATGTACTGGCGTATCGAAGACCTATCATCTCGATCAGCCGCTCGAACTGAGTCTTGGGTAAGGCCTTCGTGAATGGGTCCGCTGTGTTGTCCTTTGTGTCCACTCTCCGCACCTCGATCTCCTAGCGATCAATGATCTCCCTGATCAGGTGATACCGCCTTAAGATGTGCCTGGATTTCTGATGGGACCTTGGTTCCTTCGCTAAAGCTATAGCCCCATTGTTATCGCAATACAGAGGTATTGGGTCAACAATGGACGGAACCACCTGAAGTTCACTAATGAACTTCTTTATCCATACCGCCTCTTTTGCGGCATCGCTTGCACAATGTATTCAGCCTCCACTGTCCAGTCTGCGACGGTATCCTGTTTGGAACTCCTCCAACATTCCGCCCCTCCGTTGAGGGTAAACACAAAACCCGAGAAAGACTTGCTGTCATCTTTGTCACTCTGGAAGCTTGAATCGGTAAAGGACTCGACCCTGAGGTCTCCATTACCATAAACCAGGAACATCTCCTTTGTCCTTTTCAGGTACTTGAGAATGTTCTTCACTGCTGTCCAGTGGTCCTCCCCTGGGTCTGACTGATACCGGCTTACCACGCTCAGCGCGTAAGCTACATCTGGTCTTGTACATAGCATCGCATACATTATAGATCCTACCGCCGAAGCGTAGGGTATAGTGCTCATGCGAACCCTCTCCTCGTCAGTCTTAGGAGACATCTTCTTGGAGAGGGTAATTCCGTGCATTGCGGGTATGTTACCGTGCTTGGAATCCTCCATACTAAATCTCTTTAGTACGGTCTCTATGTACCTGGACTGCGAAAGTCCCAGTAGTCTCTTGGATCTATCTCTATAGATCTTGATCCCCAGAATGTACGAGGCATCACCCAGATCCTTCATTGAGAACCTTTGTGACAAAAATAGCTTGACCGATTGTAGCATAGGAATGTCATTTCCTATCAAAAGAATGTCGTCCACGTACATGACTAGGAATACGACAGTTCGTCCTACAATCTTCTTATAGACACAGGGTTCATCTTCGTTCTTGATGAAATCAAATTCCTTGATTGCCTCATCAAAACAGATGTTCCAGCTCCGCGATGCCTGCTTTAATCCATAAATGGATTTAAGCAACTTGCACACCTTCCCGTTGCTCCCACTATCTATGAAACCTTCTGGCTGATCCATATAAACGCACTCTTCCAAACAACCGTTTAGGAAAGCCGTTTTAACATCCATCTGCCAGATTTCATAGTCATAGAAGGCAGCAATGGCAAGTAGGATCCGAATGGATTTGAGCATAGCCACCGGAGAAAAAGTTTCGTCATAGTCCAAACCAGGTCTTTGACGGAAACCTTTTGCAACGAGTCTAGCTTTATAGGTTTCCACCTGTCCATCTACACCAAGTTTCCTTTTGTAGATCCATTTGCATCCAACGGGTTTTACCCCAGGTGGAGCAATATCCAAGGTCCACACTTTATTGGCGTACATGGACTCCATTTCGGATTGCATTGCTTCCTGCCACTTATCAAAGTCCCTACTGATAATGGCCTGCCTGAAACTGGTAGGTGTTGGGGATAGTGCCCTCAGAGTCAATTATTAGGTCACAGGTACGTGATTGTAATGATTGAGGGAGGACCTATCCCGGTAGGACAGTCTTACTCGAGATGATAGTATGCTATCTGGTTTACCTTTATCATCGTGTACTGCTTTAGGTGACATGACACGTCGCTATTACACGTTGATAGAGCCCCTAGGATTCTTGCTTGACCACCAGCAGTATGAGGGCGATCATATAAGTGGGAGCTGGGGGTCTATAAGCTTATCCTTAAAAGGTCCCGAGTCGTGGGAGTTTCGAGACTGGGCATCGATACTCCATTAGTAGACTAGTGTATACAGTCGAGACCCCGACGAGGGGCGGTGGCCGGTCTCACAAGCCACTGGTGTCAGTTGGATCACCTAAGATGTATACAGGTGCTCATTGGGTTATGAGTACACCGGACAGGACTCGCCGGGAACATGCTAGTTGGTCATATACCAGACGTCAGATGGCAGTTCCCTGGTGACATGTGTGCAGGTTAGTTCATCGACCTGGGGATCGTCATTTGTCTCGTGTGAGTTCCCACTGTACTTTGATTACTACCCTACCACGGCTCAAAGGAGTCGTGCAAACAGGTTTTAGTTGGGTACAGTCCCGAGCCACATGGAGGCAGTGAGCGTATCTTCAGGGGTTCGTCTCTCCCGGTATTGGGGGTGAGGTCGTGCTGTGTCTAGGAGAGCCATTACACAAAGTCCTTGGCCAAGGCAAGGAGATTTACTGGTAGGTATTCCAGTAGTATCTCAGGGTGTTCTGGGCTACACTCCGACACGACTTGTACCGCTTTTGGGGGTCTGACTTTTACCAACCCCCTAGGCCCGCCATGCGATGCTCATAGACGAACGGACCGGACTGCACGGATATTGTCACTGACAGGCTCAGTTGGGTGTCGGGGTGAGCTTCCTCATCGACGTCCCTTTTGGTCAATAGCTGGTGGCCCGTCACGTATTGGCATATACCTCTGACGTGCTAGTGGTTAAATCCACAGCCATAGTATTGACGAGTCTTTAGAGTCCACCACATTTACAGTTACTCAAGCTTTCGGGCGAAAAGTTGTAGAGGCCGTATGGAGATATGGCAGGGTCCGATCAGATACGTGCGGTATTGCACGGATCAGGATCGGACAGTTTGTACTATAGGCCGTATGGGTATATGGCAGGGTTCGATCAGATACGTGCGGATTGCACGGATCAGGATCGAACAGATATTACTAGCCGGCTTTGGTTTAAGCCGGATCCTAGTATAGTACAGTTTAGACTTTGTCTCATTGCATTTGTATTTCGGTCGAAATACAGATGCGGGTGTGTATGCACAGTATCGGGGTTTTCCCGTAATTTATTACGGGACCAGTTTTCTGGAGTTGCCAGTTTGCTTTCCGTTTCGGCCAATTTCCTTTGTTCCGTTCATTGGCCGAAGATTGGTGGAGGAGGGTTTATTTGCATTGTTGCAAATAGGCATTAGTGGAGGGGGTTCTTTGCATCTTGATGCATCATGATGGCTTTCATGATGTGCACCATCATTGACTTGTTTTGACTCCATCATGGCTTGACTTTTAAAGTCATGATTGTTGATGATGTTGAGGGGTATGGTTGTTGAGTGAGGGCTTTTCTTTGTGATGATTTCTTTTGAATGATAACCATTCTCTCTCTCTCTCTCTATTTTTCCACCCACCCCCTTGTTGTTCTCTCTCTCTCTCCAATCACACATGAAGGGGGGGGGGCCGGCCATTCCTTGGAGGGAATGGGATTGATTTTCATTTTGATGTGTGGAGAAAAATATGATACATTCCTTCTTGAGTATGCTCCATTTTTCTCACCTCTCTCCAAGCTCTCTTTTCCTTCACCAATGGCAATTCCACAAACCCCAAAAATGAGACTTGCTCACTACATATTCTACAACGAACCTTGGGCACGTCGAGTAGCCGGCTTCGTGCCCGAGTTGCCTCGGCATTGAGGTGGGAGCCCGTAAACGATGTAGGCAACGTGGTGCACTTCCGGCGACGAGGATGAGACGGACGGAGATCCCGCGAGGAGATCGGATTGGAGATGAAGACCGGAGGACTTGGATCGTCGGTATATCTCTTTCCCATCTTCTAGTTAGCTTAGACTTGTTAATGGTTCGATCCGGGTTATAGTGCGCGGTGGTGCCGTTTTGCTAAGTCCGCAAAAAATTTAAGTTTTTCACCGCTTCCGCATTCCGGCGTCGGATCGACGGCCGGGGCGCCGCCGTGCACTTACAGTGGTATCAGAGCCTCGCCATTAACTTCGTCAAGCTTCGTTTGATGTGTTTTTCAGTTCCGATCGACCAAAATTCCGAAAACCCAATTTATGTTCACATCAGTTTTCTGTTAAGATTTTTTGGTGTCCAAAAATTTTTCAGGTGACAGAAAAGTGATCTACCAAAAAATATAAGAGTTCTGTAAAAATTCGACGATGTAAAGCTACAGTGTGAGCGCGGAACCGCCGCGGAAACCCCATACATGCCGCCCTTCCGCGGCGCACTGTGCACGTCACATCACCAAATTTTTACAGATGCCTTCTGGGTTTATTTCAGGGGTTTTGGAACATTAAAATTGGGCCCATATTTTCTGTAACTGCTACAGTATTGTTTTGGGGCCCACTTGGTATAATTTGATCGGTCAGATATTTTAAACACATTTTTCACAGTATTTACATTATATCTGCGACCGTGAATGTCACTCGATCGGTAAATCCGGTCTAACTGCTATAGCCCGGTTAGACGGATTTGCGAACGTGACTTTCACGTTGATGTTCTATGTATTTGCTGTGTTGTTGCGGATCGGTCGTGGGGGATAGCCTGGATGCAATGCTAGTACAGTTTTGTTGTATTATGTACATTTGATATTGCGGGGCGAGCGTCCGACATGTGGACTGCCGTCACTGCCTGTTTGTATTATTATTTTGGGGCACGACCTGGTTGCGGTCGATGTACCCGGTGTATGTATATTTTACTTTCTGTACTAGGATTGCCCCGCGGAGGGGTGCACGGATAGCCGGGTTCTGGAGGGCAACAAGCCCGCATCTCATGGCATTGAGACGGAGGGGGCTTCACTCTAGGATTGGCGGGCTATTCGCCGCACTCGTAGGGGGTACAGGTTGACCCAGGAGGGGTGCCCAAGTTACCGGATTCCGTGAAGTGCTGGGTGGTCCATTCACGGCGCTGAAGGGGGCTGCCTCGCTTCAGGTTTTGGCGGGTGACTTGCCGCGCCCGTAGGGGTCTAGGATTTCATTGCACAGGCTATCCACACGACCAAGGGAACGTCGGGTTTCAGCGGCTCTGTGAAACCCGGGGATCCCATATATCTGTATTGTTTCTGTGATGCTGTTCATTTTCTGTGATGTTGCATTTTATTCACGCCTTGAGCGAATATAATATATTGGTATATATATTATTAGATGTTGTATATGTTTTGCATCCGCGCTAGTCCAGTCCCCGCTCTGTCGTTAGTAAGCTAACTTAACGGGTAATGACGGGACCCAGTGGCGAATGCGGATGGCATATACGTACATCAGTATATTTTCGTTCTTTTTGGTGTGATCAATTGATGGGACTGCATTGATTCGGATCAGTGCAAGTTAAAACAAACCTAATCTGATGTTGTTGGAACACTTTTTCAAAAAGCTGTTGTTGCAAGGACGTTCACTTTTGTTTTGCATCGCGGTATTCATTTAGAATATCCTGCTCCTCAGTCGACGAGGCAAGGGCCGAGATCCCTTCACCGGGAGTGACCCCTTGGACAGAAGTTTGCGTCAGGGCATTAACTTCACTATAGCCGATTACTTTTGCTTTGCACCGTGGTATTCAGTTGGAATATCCTGCACCCCATTCTACGGGGAAAGAGCCGAGATCCCTTCACCGGGAGTGACCTCTTTAGCAACGGTTTTCATCACTATATTTTCAAAAAGCTATCCGTTCCTTCAACGATATCAAGTTCATTACGTTAAAGGTTTTCGCCAGAAACCATTCATAGCCCTCCGTCGTTTCAGACGGGTAGCACGTAGTATTCATGCTATGTTTGTTGACCTTCGTCAAGGCATAGTGTATGGTAGCTGCTTGTTACCTTTCTGCTGCATAGATAGATGCGTTGGTTTGGGACAGTCGTATAGCCTTGTTGACCTTCGTCAAGGGCTTGTACGGGTGGATTCAAATTAACCTGGATAATGACGGGTAGAACTTGACATGTGACTTATGATTTGTTGACCTTCGCCAAGGTCATAAGAGCATGGGGCAGAAATCACATCGGGAGTTTCAAAAGAACTGAGACTTGCCAGATATGCGCATACCTTCTGGAGTGTGATACCGTGAGCGGATTCCGTCACGTTATCATGCGATGAGAGTTGGATCCCGATTTCCACTGATGAGTTGGTTTACTCCTCGGGTGACCCCGACTAATTCTTCTTTCAGGTTTGGAGGAGAATTTGAGGTACAGTGGGAGATTTCCATATTAGATAAATTGGTAACCATTCTGATCTAGGTTAGAGTGCACGCTGAGTGTTTCTTTTCTCTCTCTCTTTGGCAGCGACCATTGACCCGACCCTAAGACTTTGACTCAGTGACCAAGTTGACTGAACCTTCTTAAACACTGGCTTTTGGATTGTCAGAGTTGCGAACCTCATTGCCACTCCTACTTTTACCCTTTTCTCCAGGACACCCCGTTTTACTACGAACGTCCACTTCCATTGGACAAAACCATCGTATGGTTAGATACGAACTCGAAAGAATTTATTCGAGGATGGTTTCCGGTTCTGGAGAAAACGGATAGGATTATTCAGTTGTCTTTTCCTTTTACCCTCTCTCAGGTTATGAGTACTCCTTGGTTTAGGGGTAGTACACCTATTACGCAAATTGGATTGTCTTCTTCCAAACCTTAGGCTGGTGCCGACCGGTAGGGAATGAAGAAAACCAATTAGCATAACGATGGTGTGCAGAAGGTATTAAGTTCAGACAAAGCAAGGGATTAGTAAGAGGGCAGAGTAAATTGCAACAGATATTCACGACCAAACCAAATATTTCATTACCACTCCCACATCACCTTTGTATTTCTCCAGGACACTCCGTATCACTACGAAGATCCACAGTTTTTTTGGATACTCCATCGTATGGTTATATACGAACTCGAATGGAACTTGTTCCAGTTCGGGGATGGATTCTGGTTCAGGAGAAATAGGAATAAGGTTTATTCGGTTGTCTTTTATCTTCACCCTCTCTCGTTGCGAGTGTTCCTAGGATTCGGACAGTACACCCATTATGCTTATTGGATAGTCTTCTTCCAAACCATAGGCTGGTGCCGAACGGTAGGGAAGGAAGAAAACCATTTGGCCTAAAAGGGTGTGCAGAAGGTAAAGACTAAAGACATATGAAGGGATTTGGAGAGGTGGCAAAGAACTATACGGTTACAGTCGTGAATCTGGAAGAGGCATTACTAGGAATACCAGAATACCCCATCGGAACATTTCAATGTTTCAGTTTCACTGTGTAATGTTAAAGGAAAACTGATTTCCCGATTAGATACTTACTCCAGGGTATGTATTTACCAGGTACGATTCTCACATCTGTATGGTTTTACAGATGATGAGTGGGAGTAAGTTGTTGGGAATTGGGTGATTATCCTCATTATATCGGGATTCGTTGTAATCGGTGATATTTGAGGAAATCACCTGGGCTGTTTGCCGGTCGGCAAATATTTGGTTTTGAATATCCACTGTTATGCACCAATTTCAAATTGATATATCTGTACGTCTATTTTCATAGAGTGAGATATACCTTTCTGAAATTATGTCTACGACATTTACCTATATCAGTGGATGGTTAGGTAAGGAGCATTAAACAGCGGTGTAATTCTTCTTAACCATAAGTACAGTTTTCAACCTACGACACACAGTGAATGAGTTATCAGACTCAAGGGACGTATACAGAGTATTGTATGTTGTCCAGGGTCCATAACGACAGAGGGGTAGGTCCTCGTACTATATTCGGTTTACTTATGACTTCTCTAGTATTTTAGACCGGTGTTTCGTGGAAACACAGGGTCCGAATTTTGAGAAGTTACAGGTATTTGAATAGAGTAGAGAACCAGGTGTAGCAAGTATCGGGATTCTTCAAAGAGATCGAAGATGTAGATACTTGTGGTATTCAGTTGATAGTAATGATAAAGAGATCTTGCTTCTCTTTCAGGTTACTCATAATTGGAAGTATTCCTAAGTTGAGTAACGCTGATCGGCCTCCTTCCATTTAGTTGACATGCGCTGGGGACAGCTGCATGATTTGAATCTGGTTCAATTAAATCAGTGCCTCTGTTTCTATATTGGATATAGAACAGTTCATATCTTAACGATGTTAAGGTACGGGGAGTTGTCCGGTTTATGATTAAAACCAGACACTGGACAACTCAAGGCACGTTTCTGTAATGGCTGTTTGTGGGTTGACCCAGGCTATGACGCGGGTTGACTTTCTACCATCTGGATGAACAATAGCAATATTGTTCTAGACTCGCCACAGTTTTATTAAAAATGTTTTTTTCAGAAAACGGTAGTGGGAGTATGGTAGAACTGGAAGTGATTCCAGAACCACAAACGATTACTGAAGATTTGATAAGGAACCTAAAGATTCAATCTGGATTGACATTCCATTGGCCACTCCGCAGATAAGGTGGGTAACTTCAGGCACCCGAGAGGTACTCCGGTAGCCTCAAGGACGGTGACAGGGAAGTTCTTATTTACCCACAATTACCATTGCTGTTGTTCCAGGCTGCGAGACCCGGCGGGAGGATGAGTATAGCGTCGTTCTAAACTAGTTTTGGAAGTGCACGTGTATATGACTCTGCCAGAGGGTTGTCGTAGTCAGTGGGAGCAGCGGAAGCATTGGTGGACAGGTAGCTTATGTCTATTTATAGACTAAAGCAGATGTAGCGGAGATAGATCATCTATTTCTGACGTGACAGTCATGGGTTTGACTTCATCAGAATAGGGGATGGATCTGTTGAGAAGGTAGTAGGGTGTGATGTCATGGTATTTGGATGACATACACAGAGTAGGAAAGGAAACTCCTACACTACGATCGGTTATACTTTGGTCGTCACACAGTTGTTTCTCCACAAAGGAAATGGATTTTATATCAGACATACTGGTTACTAGATCTATGGTCTTAGATCTAGATTTAGGTGGTTTCCCAATCAGGGTACTTGACAGCATTCTAAGAGTATTTAGGATGGACGACTCCTGGCACGGTAGTGTACCTGCAGGTAATGGAGTCACCCTCTCCAAAGGTGTCTTACAGACTAAAGGGGAGAGGGACGTGCATGATTGGCAGATCACTTGCTTAGGCAATTGAGTCAATCATGAGATGTCAAGTACCACACCAGATGTTGTTCTTGCACTAGATGCAATAAGTTGACATTAATCCAATCCTGGAGAAACAGTCGGAAGCAGTTTTAGAACATAAGTGGATGTTCTAGGGAGATGATAACGACAGCCTCATTCAGGAGACAGTTATCATTCCAGGCTTCCAAGGTGACATGGACGACAAGAAGGTTGTCAGAGTTATAGTTTTTCCTTCTGATGAGGGGCAGTATTTTGGACAGGTGGTCCAAGGCAATACTGAGGGAAGCATGGCGCGCAGGATACTGATTAAGTTCAGTTGTCGATACAGTCTAAGAAGTTTGGATTTGGAGTTCATTTATGAGCTATGTCCCATCAGACATCTAGACACATTCTAAGACAGGTATTGCTCTTTTCGGGAGATGGGCTTCTCCGCGAACTTGAGACATAGAGAGACATAGAAAGAAACATCGAAGCGGATCCACTCACTGAGGCTATTCCTCGAACGCAATAGTTCCGCAAACGAGCTTTGTGAGACTGACTAGTAGAGGAGTTGGATGTTCGGTATCACACGGGCTGTGAGTATGCGACATCGCAATAATTAGCCTTGAGTGCAAGTGGGAGATTGTTGGGGATAGTGCCCTCAGAGTCAATTATTAGGTCACAGGTACGTGATTGTAATGATTGAGGGAGGACCTATCCCGGTAGGACAGTCTTACTCGAGATGATAGTATGCTATCTGGTTTACCTTTATCATCGTGTACTGCTTTAGGTGACATGACACGTCGCTATTACACGTTGATAGAGCCCCTAGGATTCTTGCTTGACCACCAGCAGTATGAGGGCGATCATATAAGTGGGAGCTGGGGGTCTATAATCTTATCCTTAAAAGGTCCCTAGTCGTGGGAGTTTCGAGACTGGGCATCGATACTCCATTAGTAGACTAGTGTATACAGTCGAGACCCCGACGAGGGGCGGTGGCCGGTCTCACAAGCCACTGGTGTCAGTTGGATCACCTAAGATGTATACAGGTGCTCATTGGGTTATGAGTACACCGGACAGGACTCGCCGGGAACATGCTAGTTGGTCATATACCAGACGTCAGATGGCAGTTCCCTGGTGACATGTGTGCAGGTTAGTTTATCGACCTGGGGATCGTCATTTGTCTCGTGTGAGTTCCCACTGTACTTTGATTACTACCCTACCACGGCTCAAAGGAGTCGTGCAAACAGGTTTTAGTTGGGTACAGTCCCGAGCCACATGGAGGCAGTGAGCGTATCTTCAGGGGTTCGTCTCTCCCGGTATTGGGGGTGAGGTCGTGCTGTGTCTAGGAGAGCCATTACACAAAGTCCTTGGCCAAGGCAAGGAGATTTACTGGTAGGTATTCCAGTAGTATCTCAGGGTGTTCTGGGCTACACTCCGACACGACTTGTACCGCTTTTGGGGGTCTGACTTTTACCAACCCCCTAGGCCCGCCATGCGATGCTCATAGACGAACGGACCCGACTGCACGGATATTGTCACTGACAGGCTCAGTTGGGTGTCGGGGTGAGCTTCCTCATCGACGTCCCTTTTGGTCAATAGCTGGTGGCCCGTCACGTATTGGCATATACCTCTGACGTGCTAGTGGTTAAATCCACAGCCATAGTATTGACGAGTCTTTAGAGTCCACCACATTTACAGTTACTCAAGCTTTCGGGCGAAAAGTTGTAGAGGCCGTATGGAGATATGGCAGGGTCCGATCAGATACGTGCGGTATTGCACGGATCAGGATCGGACAGTTTGTACTATAGGCCGTATGGGTATATGGCAGGGTTCGATCAGATACGTGCGGATTGCACGGATCAGGATCGAACAGATATTACTAGCCGGCTTTGGTTTAAGCCGGATCCTAGTATAGTACAGTGTAGACTTTGTCTCATTGCATTTGTATTTCGGTCGAAATACAGATGCGGGTGTGTATGCACAGTATCGGGGTTTTCCCGTAATTTATTACGGGACCAGTTTTCTGGAGTTGCCAGTTTGCTTTCCGTTTCGGCCAATTTCCTTTGTTCCGTTCATTGGCCGAAGATTGGTGGAGGAGGGTTTATTTGCATTGTTGCAAATAGGCATTAGTGGAGGGGGTTCTTTGCATCTTGATGCATCATGATGGCTTTCATGATGTGCACCATCATTGACTTGTTTTGACTCCATCATGGCTTGACTTTTAAAGTCATGATTGTTGATGATTTTAAGGGGTATGGTTGTTGAGTGAGGGCTTTTCTTTGTGATGATTTCTTTTGAATGATAACCATTCTCTCTCTCTCTCTTTTTTTCCACCCACCCCCTTGTTGTTCTCTCTCTCTCTCCAATCACATATGCAGGGGGGGCCGGCCATTCCTTGGAGGGAATGGGATTGATTTTCATTTTGATGTGTGGAGAAAAATATGATACATTCCTTCTTGAGTATGCTCCATTTTTCTCACCTCTCTCCAAGCTCTCTTTTCCTTCACCAATGGCAATTCCACAAACCCCAAAAATGAGACTTGCTCACTACATATTCTACATCGAACCTTGGGCACGTCGAGTAGCCGGCTTCGTGCCCGAGTTGCCTCGGCATTGAGGTGGGAGCCCGTAAACGATGTAGGCAACGTGGTGCACTTCCGGCGACGAGGATGAGACGGACGGAGATCCCGCGAGGAGATCGGATTGGAGATGAAGACCGGAGGACTTGGATCGTCGGTATATCTCTTTCCCATCTTCTAGTTAGCTTAGACTTGTTAATGGTTCGATCCGGGTTATAGTGCGCGGTGGTGCCGTTTTGCTAAGTCCGCAAAAAATTTAAGTTTTTCACCGCTTCCGCATTCCGGCGTCGGATCGACGGCCGGGGCGCCGCCGTGCACTTACAGTAGGGTCATCTTCTTCCAAGATGCAATCCTCTCGATCCCCGTCTATGTGAAAACCGTAGTATCTCTCGGGCGGATGAGAAATCCTACCAGATCTGCGGAGTGGCTGAGGTTCGTCTGGGGTTTTTGAATCCTGAGGTTCTGTCAAATTTTCAGTTTCAGTTTGTGGTCGCTGAATTTCTTCCAATTCTACCGTGCTCCCACTAATTTCTTTTGCAAGAAATTCCGTTTCTAAGAAAACGGCATGCTGAGCAACAAACACCTTCTGTTCCTCGGTGTGGTAGAATAGATATCCATAACCATTCTTTGGATATCCCACAAACTTACATAAAACTGACCGTGCCTCTAGTTTATCCGGTTTATGCGTTTTAACATAAGCCGGACAACCCCATATCTTAAATCTTTTAAGATATGGCCTTTTTCCATTCCATATCTCGAACGGAGTCTTAGGCACTGATTTAGACGGAACATCATTCAATAGGTATGCTGCTGTCAATAGCGCATGTCCCCAAAATGAAAGAGGCAACTCGGCATTACTCATCATGGAGCGAACCATATCCAGAAGGGTACGATTCCTCCTCTCCGATACACCGTTGTGCTGTGGTGTATAAGGAGGAGTAAGCTGAGAGAGAATACCATTCTCTTTTAAGTAATCTAGGAATTCCGTGCTTAAGTACTCCCCTCCCCTGTCAGACCGGAGGATCTTGATACTTTTGCCTGTCTGGTTCTCTACTTCGTTTCTAAATTCCTTGAATTTCTCAAAAGCTTCAGATTTGTGTTTCATCAGATACACATATCCGAACCTAGAGAGATCGTCAGTGAATGTGATGAAGTACGAGAACCCACCCCTTGCATGTATAGACATCGGACCGCATACATCACTATGTACGAGTCCCAAGAGCTTGGTTGCTCTTTCTCCATGTCCAGTGAACGAAGATTTGGTCATCTTCCCTTTGTGACAAGACTGAAAAGTTTCATAAGATGAAAACTCGAACCCATTCAAGAGTCCATCTTTATGCAACTTACTCAGTCATTTCTCTCCGATATGACCAAGTCTACAATGCCACAAGTAGGATTCATTCGTATCTGAATTCTTCTTCTTGCGTGTGTTTTGTATATTGAGAACTGTATTCTGATTTAGAACGTAGATACCATTACACAGTGTACCCTCTGCAACCAGTACCTTATGAAGGTAAATGTTCATGATATTCTTTTCAAGAACAAAGTTATATCCATCTTTATCGAGTAAAGAAACTGATATGATGTTGCAAACCATGGAGGGTACATAGTAGCAATCGTTCAAAATCATAGTCTTGCCATTTGGCAATACTAGGTGATATTCACTGACGGCTGCCGCATTAACTTGTGCTCCGTTCGCTACTCTGAGCGACATATCACCGGTGCAACTTTCCTACTTTTTCTCAGACCCTACAATAAATTACAGATATGAGATCCTGATCCGGTATCAAGTACCCAGGAGGTAGGGCTGACCGTAAAATAGTTCTCAATTATAAGAACACCTGAAGTAGATGCAAAACCATGCTTCTTCTTCAACTGGGTATCCTGGAAATCCATACAATCCCCTTTCCCATTCTCATACTCATGACTGTTGTCACAAGTTAGAGCTGAACCAACTTTCCCCAGCCCCGAATAAGAATTCGGATCGGTCAAGCGATACATTTTATTATCTTGATTAGGGCGTGAAAAGGTTGCTGCCTGGAGAGAGAGAAAAGAAACACTCAGTGTATGCTCTTGCAAGATTAGAATGGTTTATTAGTTTATCTAACCAGGATGTCTCCCACTGTTTCCTCAAATTCTTCTTAAAACCTTTTTAAAAGAAGAACTAGTCAGGATTTAATTCACGTCACATTACTTGCTTAACCTTTCAGCCAGGCTAGTGTCGGTACTTCGAGGGAGGTTTTCCAACGCTTTCGCGAAGTTCCTTAATTTAAGAACCTCTTTTCCCTGGGGGCGTAGCCCCGCTAACACCTTTCTAGACACCTACTAGGTTTATAGCATTGATCGTTAAGTGAAATAATCTCCCGAGAGTAATCCAACTCATCAGCTGGGATCGGGATCCAACTGTCATTGTGTGATAACCTAGATGGAATCCACTCTAGTCACTACACTCCAGAAGGTATACTTAATCTACAAGTTTCAGTTCTTTTGAAACTCCCGATGTGATTTTTGCCCCTGACGGTTCATGACCTTGACTAGGTCAACAAGCCACAAACTGTCAGTCAAGTTCTACCCGTCATTATCCTGATTGCATTAGACCCACCCGTACGTGCCCTTGACTAGGTCAACAAGGCTGCACGACTGTCCTAACCAATCACATTTGCAATCCACAGAAAAATATTATTTAGCTACCGTTCACTACGCCTTGACTAGGTCAACAAACGCAGCACGAATACTAAATAATATTAATCCGAAACGACGGAGGGCTACGGCTGGGTTTTTTGGCGGAAAAACCCGTTAACGTAATGAACTTGATATCGTTGAAGGAACATGATTGCACCTTTTTGAAAATATAGTGGCGAAAACTTTTGCTAAAGAGGTCACTCCCTGTGAAGGGATCTCGGCTCTTTCCTCGTCGAATGAGGTGCAGGATATTCCAAACTGACTACCTCGATGCAAAGCAAGAATAATCGACTATAGTGAAGTTATTACCCTGACGCAAACTTTTGTCCAAGGGGTCACTCCCGATGAAGGGATCTCGGCCCTTGCCTCGTCGACTGAGGTGCTGGGCATTCATAACCGAATACCTCGATGCAAAACAAAAATTGAATGTCCTTGCAATAACAGCTTTTTGAAAAACTTGTTCCAACAACGTCTTTTAGGTTTATTTTCTTGCATTAGTTCTTTTAATGCATCCCATCATTTAAATCCTACCAATGCAGAAAACAACCAAAATATGACATACGCTTATGCCATTCGCATTCGCCACGGGGCCCCGTCATCACACGTTAGGTTACTTAACTAACGACAGAGCGGGGGCTGGGCTAGCGCGGCTGTAAAACATAAGCAATGCCTAAATAGTTATTATATATAGATATACTGCAATGATAGCCAATCCAGATCACAGTTGAACACTTTGGATATACTAGGAACCCGCGATTCGTTCAAGGCTGCAACGAAAAACGGATTACACGGTCGCGATGAATAGCCAATACCCCACCCAAGACCCCTACGGGTGCGGCAAACTACCTGCTAGTACTCGAAGCGAAGCAACCTCCCTCAACGCCGTGAGTAGGCCATTCGGCACTTCGAGATAACCGGTAGTTTGTGCACCCCCTCCATGGGTCTATCCTAGGAGCAAAAACAGTAAAAAGAATTATACAATTACGGCTACAACCCCGACCCGGTTGTGCGGCCATACAAATAATATTACATCAATTCACAAATTTATTACATGAATGAAAGAAAAAGAAACTCTCATCTCACATCCACCCCGGCTATTCATCCGCAACAATCCAACGAGTTCATATACACAAACCATCAACAACACAGATCACAGATATGTATAACCCCCACTAATCGACGTATAGCGATTAGTAGACGTTCAATACACATATAACATTACAGATATAACCATTAGCCAAAGTCTACAGAACATCGACCAAAAATACGGATTTTTAAGCCCCAAAAACAAATTTTGCTTTCTGGAAAATCTGGGCAAAAAAGTCATATTCCAAAAATCCCAAAAACTCACCAGAAAAACACTGCAGCAAAAATGATCCACGGCCGAGTCAACTCGGCCGCGGTTCCGCGGCAGAAGCTTGCTTCTGCCGCGGAACCGCGTGAGTTGGTCGACTCGTGCGATCATTTTTCTTGCCTGTTCTAACAAAAGCCTGAGCCGATTTTTAGTGTATAAATTTTTAATTTTGGAACAGTTCTAAAATTCGGCAGAAACTGAAATTTCCGGGGTAATTTTGCGGGTTTTCGTCCGGTCGATATTCTTAATACTTTGCTAACATGCTAGGGTGTGTTTAGTTAGGCTCTGATACCACTGTTAGGTCCACGTTACCTCTCCCGGTACTTTCGGGATTGCGGAAACGGTAAAACAAAATTTTTTCTGGACTTGGCAACATGGACCGTAAAAGCCGGATCTTTAGTAAACAACACACTAGCAACCTAACTAGAGATGTTATCTACTCGGTTAGGGGTTATACCTCAACTTGAACTCCTTCTCTTCTTGTTGTTCTTCTCTTCTTGTTGTTCTTCTCTTTGCTTGCTCGATGGTTGATCCGGCTTTGGTCACCTCCGCGGCCTCCTTGAGTCGAAGACGATCCACCCGAGAGATGTACCCCGAGCTCCACCTCAAGCCGAGGTAACTAGGGCAAAGAGATTGCTAATCTAGAAGCCCTAGGTTGTGTAGAGATGATCAATGGATGATTTTGTCTTTGTGGGATCTTTATCTCTCAACACATGAGATCAAAAGATGAATCAAGAGGAGGAAGAAGAAGGAGGAGCAACAACCATAGTTCATTTCTTTTCTTCTCACTTGAAAAACCAAGAGAGAGAATGAGAAAGAAATTATGATACAAAGAAAAGTAACCATGGTTGCAATAATGCAAAAAAAACATCATTGCTAATCCCATCAAGATAAAGTTTGATGGCTACAAATGACATGACCATTATCATAACAAAAAGAAAAGAAAACCAAAGAATACTTTAGATCTTTCAAGAAGATCCTAGTCAACTTTGGTCAAATGGTCAACAAAGTCAAGATGGTCAAATGGTCAATGTAATTAGCCATAACATAATTATCAATGAAAGGATTAGTAAATAATGTTCCCGGCTCATAATGGTTTTGACCAAACGAACTGTCAAAACCCTAATGAGTCCGCGTCAAAATGGTTTTGACCGAATCAACTGTCAAAACCCTAATAAGCCTGCCACATAACGGTTTTGGCCGAACCAACTGCCAAAACCCTAATGAGGCACCTCCTCCTTCATCGCTCAGGAAAACTGTGCATACACACCTACATCCGCATTCCGTAGAATGCGGATGCGCAGAAGACAAAACAAATCCATCCATGCAATACTAGGATCCGGCTTAAACCAAAGCCCACTAGTACTGCCTGCCCGAACACCATACGCACACAAGTGTACGTAAATGATTGCAGCCCTGCCGTAAAAACATACGGCCTCTACACGTTTCGCTCAGTGCAAGGAAACTCTCTGTGTGGGACTCTAAAGACTCGACACTACGCTGGCAGTGGGTTTAACCACAGACCGCAAGCGGCACTAGCTGTACGTAACGGTCCCCAGGTAGATGTCGATAAGAAGGCCGATGAGGTAAACCCATCCGAACTCCTACAGAGCCTGTATGTGACAATCGCCGTACAGTCCGGTCTGTTCGTCTGATACATCGCATGTCGGGCCTAGGGGGGCGGTAAACGTCAGTCCCCTAAAAGCGGTACAAGTCGTGTCGGAGTGAAGCCCAATACACCCTGAGATAACGCTGGAAACCCACCAGTATATCTCGCTTGCCCTGGCCAGGGACTATTCATGTAATGGCTCTCCTAGACACAGCGCGATGTCAACCCCCAATATCGGGAAAGACGAATCCTGTCTAACCGTCACTGCCTCTAAGTGCTTCGGGACTGCACCCAACTACTACCTATTTGCACGACTCAGTAGAGCCGTGGTAAGGTAGTAATCAAAGAACAGTGGAAACACACTCGAGGCGAAGTGACAGTGTCAAGTCTGCGGACTAAGCTGTACTCATGTCACCTGGGAACTGATAACTGACGATAGGTATAATACCAACCATCAGTTCCCGACGAGTCCTGTCCAGTGTACTCGTAACCTAACGAGCACCCGTATACTATCTCAAGTACGATGTGCTGACGGCTGTGGGACAGACCGTCTCCCATGCTGGGATGAGAAGCGCATACGCTAGTCTACTCCGGAGTATCGATGCCCTATCTCGATACTCCCATGACTAAGGACGTGAATAAGGATGTGCTTGTAGATTACCCAGCCTCCACGAGTGTGATCGCCATCACAACGCCGGTAATCAAGCAAAGATCCTAAGGGCTCTACTAATGCGTATAGGTGATAAATAAACACACATGTACACATTAAAGCAGAGACAAACCAAGTAGCATAGTACTATATTGAGCAAGATTGTCTGTACAACTGTGAATATCCCAAGCTTCCATCAAGTAATATACATACTAGTATGATACAGTAATGGCCTCTAGGGTATATACACTAACACGGTATTGCACGGATCATGATCGGACGGATAATACTGGCGGGGTTTGGTTTAAGCTGGATCCTAGATTTAGACAGTGTAGATTTTATCTCATTGCATTTGTATTCAGCGGGAATACAAATGCGGGTATGTATATACAGTCATGGGGTTTTCCTGTAATTTATTACGGGGTCAGTTTTCTGAAGTTGCTAATTTGCATTCCGTTCTGGCCAGTTTTCCTTTCTTCCTTTACGGCCGGACTTCTCCGATGGAGGGGGTTATTTGCAGTTGTGCAAATTACTTTTGTGGAGGGGGTTATTTGTATTTGTGGCTTCATGATGGTTCTTGAATCATTAGATTCCTTTTTCATCTTTTCATATGCATTAAGTGAGAAAGGATTTGGATAGGATTGATTTTGGAAATGGGTGTGACATTTCTTTTTCTTATTATCATTCATTTGCTCCACTTGTAATTTTTCCACCACCATTTTGAGAGAGCAAAAGGGCCAGCCACTTCTAGTGGGAGGGTGAAGGGTTCATTTTGGTTGAGGGAAAATATTCATCACACATTATAGCTTGCTACAAAATTCCTCACATCACTCAAAAGATCATTCTCTCCTCCATCATCAAAGGCAACTTCAACCCCAAAGAGACAAAGTGTTCTACACTAGCCTATAGCATTTCTTGGGCATGTCGGCTCGCCAACTTCGTGCCCGAGTTGCCTCGGTCCAGAGGTGGGAGCCCGTAAAAGAACCCGGCGATGTGGTGCCCGTTCCGACGAGGAGCTGAAGACCGGAGATTCCGCGAGGAGATCGGAGTGGAGGCCGAAGACCGAAGGACACGGATCACTCGGTATAGCTCTCTTTCCTTTCTCTAGTTTGCTAGCGTTAGGTTAATGGCCCGATCCGGGTTTTAAAGTGCGCGGTGGTGCCGGTTTTCTAGTTCTGTAAAATTTTCGTTTCTGCATTTTGGCCTCGGATTGACGGCCGGGACGCAGCCGTGCACTTACAATGGTATCAGAGCCACGCAATTTATCTAGTCTAGCTTGCTCTAACGTGTTTACAAGTTCGATCGAACGGATTTTCCAAAAACCGCATTTCCATGTAGTACTTTCTATCGAATTTTTCTGTGCTCTAAAAATTATTTGGTACATTGAAAATTATTTGCAGGGTTTTTTATGAATTCTGTGAAAATTTAGTAAGCTGATGTTACTGTAGCGCGGCGGATCAACGGCCAAAACCACGTTTTGGCCGTGGATCCGCCGCCTAATTTTTGCTTCACTGCATCAAAATTTTACAGTGCCTCTCTGACATGGAAATAGGGTTTCTGGTATATTCTTTTTCGGCCCAGATGTTTTTGAGTACTACAGTTGTGCTTGGGGCCCACTTCGGAAAATTCAGTCGATCGAAAATTTTAAACATGTTAGTTCACAGTATTTACATTATATCTGCGATCGTGAATGTCATTTAATCGGTAAATCCTGTCTAACTGCTATAGCCCTTTTAGACGGATTTGCGAACGTGACATTCACGTTGATGTTCTGTGTTGTGCTGTGATGTTGCGGATTGGTCGTGTGGGATAGCCTGGATGCAATGGTAGTACAATTTTGTTTTATATGTACATTTGATATTGCGGGGCGAGCGTCCGACATGTGAACTGCCGTCACTGCCTGTTTGTATATTGTTCTTTTGGGGCACGACCGGGCTGAGGTCGGTGTACCCGTTGTATGTATATTTTACTTTCTGTACTAGGATTACCCCGTGTAGGGGTGCACGGATAGCCGGGGTCTAGAGGCCAACGGGCCCGCATCTCATGGATTTGAGACGGACGGGGCTTCACTCTAGAATTGGCGGGCTATTCGCCGCACTCGTAGGGGGTATAGGTTGACCCAAGGAGGGTGCCAGAGTTACCGGATTCCGTAAAGTGCTGGGTCTTCCATTCACGTTGCTGAAGGGGGCTGCCTCGCTTCAGGTTTTGGCGGGTAACTTGCCGCGCCCGTAGGGGTCTAGGATTTCATTGCACAGGCTATCCACACGACCAGGGAAACGTCGGATTTCAGTAGCGGCTCTATGAAACCCGGGGATCCCAGATATCTGTATTGTTCTGTGATGCTTATTACATTTCTGTGATGTTGAATTTTATCACGCCATGAGCGAATATTATATATTGGTATATATACTAGTAGATGTTGTATATGTTTTGCATCCGCGCTAGTCCAGTCCCCGCTCTGTCGTTAGTTAAGTAACCTAACGGGTGATGACGGGACCCAGTGGCGAATGCGGATGGCATATACGTGCATCATTATTTTCGTTCTTTATTGGTGTGATCAATTGATGGGACTGCGTTGATTCGGATTAATGCAAGCTAAACAAACCTATTCTGATGTTGTTGGAACAATTTTTCAAAAAGCTGTTATTGCAAGGGCGTTCTCTTTTGTTTTGCACAGTGGTATTCGGTTATGAATATCCAGCACCTCAGTCGACGAGGCATGGGTCGAGATCCCTTCACGGGTAGTGACCCCTTGGACAGAAGTTTGCGTCAAGGAAATAACTTCACTATAGTCATTTACTTTTTCTTTGCATCGTGGTATTCAGTTAGAATATCCTGCACCTCATTCTACGGGGAAAGAGCCGAGATCCCTTCACCGGGAGTGACCTCTTTAGCAAAGGTTTTAGCCACTATATTTTTATAAAAAGCTATCTGGTTCGTTCAACGATATCAAGTTCATTACGTTAAAGGTTTTTCGCCAAAAACCATTCGTAGTCCTCCGTCATTTCAGAAAGGTAACACTTAGTATTCATGCTATGTATGTTGGCACTCCGTCATTTCAAGAAAGGTAGCACTCCGTCATTTCAAGAGATAGTGTATGGTTGCTATTTGTTACTTTTCTGCAGCATAGATAGATGCGTTGGTTTGGGACAGTCGTAGTACTATTTTGGCCTTCGTCAAGGATATATACGGGTGGATTAAAATTAACCTGGATAATGATGGGTAGAACTTGACATGTGACATATGATATGTTGGGCTTCGTCAAGGTCATAAGAGCATGGGGCAAAAATCACATCGGGAGTTTCTAAAGAAACTGAAACTTGCCAGATATAAGCATACCTTCTGGAGTGTGATAACGTGAGCGGATTCCGTCATGTTATCATGCGATGATAGTTGGATCCCGATTCCTACTGATGAGTTGGTTTACTCCTCGGGTGATCCCGACTAATTCTTCTTTCAGGTTTGGAGAAGAATTTGACGTTACAGTGGGAGGTTTCCAGATTAGCTAAAGTGATTACCATTCTGATCTAGGTTGGAGTGCACGCTGAGTGTTTCTTTTCTCTCTCTCTTTGGCAGCGACCATGACACGACCCTGGACTATGACTCAGTGACCAAGATTAACCGAACCTTCTTAAACACTGGCTTTTGGATTGTCAGAGTTGCAGACCTCATTGCCACTCCTACTTTTACCCTTTTCTCCAGGACACCCCGTATTACTACGAACGTCTACTTCCATTGGATAAAACCATCGTATGGTTATATACGAACTCGAAGGAATTTATTCGAGGATGGTTTCCGGTTCTGGAGAAAACGAATAGGACTATTCAGTTGTCTTTTCCTTTTACCTTCTCTCAGGTTGCGAGTACTCCTTGGTTTAGGAGATAGTACACCTATTACGCAAATTGGATAGTCTTCTTCCAAACCTTAGGCTGGTGCCGAACGGTGGGGAATGAAGAAAACCAAATAGTATAACGATGGTGTACATAAGTTATTAAGTAAAGACATATTAAGGGATTAGTAAGAGAGCAAAGTAAATTGCGACTGCTATTCACGACAAAACCAAGTATTTCTTCGCCAATCCTAAATCACCTTTGGATTTCTCCAGAACACTCCGTATCACTACAAAGATCCACAGTTATTTGGATACTCTATCTTATGGTTATATACGAACACGAAAGGAACTTGTTCCAGTTCGGGGATGGATTCTGGTTCGGGAGAATTAGGAATAAGGTTTATTCGGTTGTCTTTTATCTTCACCTTCTCTCGCATTGCGAGTGCTCTTAGGATTAGGACAGTACACCCATTATGCTTATTAGATAGATTTCTTCCAAACCATAGGCTGGTGCCGAGCGGTAGGGAGGGAAGAAAACCATTTAGCCTAAGAGGGTGTACATAAGGTAATGACTAAAAACATATAAAGAGATTTGGAGAGATGGCAAAGAATTATACGGTTACAGTTGTCAATCTGGATAATGGAAGAGGCATTACTAGGAATACCCGGATACCCCATCGAAACATTTCAATGTTTCAGTTTCACTGTGTACTGTTAAAAGAAAACTGATTTCCCAATTAGACACTTGCTCCAGGGTATGTATTTACCAGGTTTGATTATCACATCTATATGGTTTTACAGACGATGAGTGGGAGTAAGTTATTGGGAATTAGGTGATCATCCTCATTATATCGGGATTCGTTGTAATTGGTGATATTTGAGGAAGTCACCTGGGTTGTTTGCCGGATGGGAAATATTTGGTTTTGAATATCTGTTATTGTGCACCAATTTCAAATTGATATATCTATACGTCTATTTTTATAAAGTGAGATATACCTTTTTGAGATTATGTCCATGACATATACCTATATCAGTGGATGGTTAGGTAAGGAGCATTAAACAGCGGTATAATTCTTCTTAACCATAAGTACAGTTTTCAACCTACGACACACAGGGAATGAGTTATTAGACTCAGGGTACTTATACAGACTATTGTATATTGTCCAGTGTCCATCAGGACAGAGGGGTTGGTACCCGTTCTATATTCTGTTTACTTGTGACTTCTCTAGTTCTTAGACATGTGTTTCGTAGAAACACAAGGTACAAGTTTTGAGAAGTTATAGGTATAAGAATAGAGTAGAGGACTAGGTATTGCAAGTATCGGGATTCTTCGAGGTGATCGAAGATGTAGATACCTGTGAATGGTATTCACTTGATATTAATGATTAAGAGAACTTGCTTCTCTTTCAGGTTACTCATAATTGGAAGTACTCCTAAGTTGAGTAATGCTGATCAGTCTCTCTCTATTCAGTTGACATGCACTAGAGACAGCTGTATGATTTGAATCTGGTTCAATTAAATCATTGCCTCTGTTTCTGTATTGGATATAGAACAGTTCATATCTTGACATTGTTAAGGTATGGGGAGTTGTCCAGCTTATGCTTAAAACCAGACTCTGGATGACTCAAGGTACGTTTCTGTAATGGCAGTTTGTGGGTTGACCCAGGCTATGACGAGGGTTGACTTTCTACCATCTGGAAGATCAATAGTGATATTGTTCTTGACTCGTCACAGTTTTAATAAAAATGGATTTTTTCAGAAAACAGTAGTGGGAGTATAGTAGAACTGGAAGTGATTCCAGAACCGCAATCGATTACTGAAAATTTGATAAGAACCAAAAGATTCAATCTGGCTTGATATTCCATTGGCCACTCCGCAGATATGGTGGGTAACCTCAGGCACTCGAGTGGTACTTCGGTATGATCAAGGACGGTGGCAGGGAGGTTCTTGTTTACCCAGACTTTCCATTGCTGTTGTTCCAGACTGTGAGACCCGGCAGGACGATGAGTATAGCGTCGTTCTAAACTAGCTTTAGAAGTGTAAGTTTATATGACTCTGCCAGAGGGTTGTCATAGTCAGTGGGAGCAGCTGAAGCATAGTGGGCAAGTGGCTTATGTCTATTTATAGACTAAAGCAGATATAGCGGAGATAGATTATCTATTTCTGATGTGACGGTCATAGGTTTGACTTCATTAGAATAGGGGATGGATCTGTTAAGAAGGTAGTAGGGTATGATGTCCTGGTATTTGGATGACATACACAGAGTAGGAAGTGAAATTCCTATACTACGATCGGTTATACTTTGGTTGTCACACAGTGGTTTCTCCACATTGGACTTGGATATAATATCAAGACATTCTGGTTACTAGATCTATAGATCAAGATTTGTGTAGTTTCTCAATCATTGTACTTAGACAGCATTCTAAGAGTTTTTAGAATGGACGACTCCTGGCACGGTAGTATACCTGCAGGTGATGGAGTCACCCTCTCTAAAAGAGTCTTACAGACTAAAGGGGAGAGGGATGTACATGATTGGCAGATCACTTGCTTAGGCAATTGAGTCAATCATGAGATGTCAAGTACCACACCAGATGTTGTTTTTGCATGAGATGCAATAAGTTGATATTGATCCAATCCTGGAGAAACGTTCGGAAGCAGTTTGAGAACATAAGTGGATGTTATAAGGAAATGATAACGGCAGCTTCCTTCGGGAGACAGTTATCATTCCAGGCATCCAAGGTGACATGGATGGCTGAGTGGCTGTCAGAGTTATAGTTTTCCCTCTGACGAGGGGCACTAGTTTGGACAGGAGGTCCTAGCGGATACTGAGGGAGGCATGGCACAGGATACTGATTAAGTTCAGTTGACGATACAGTCTAAGAAGTTTGGATTTGGAGTTCATTTATGAACTAGGTCCCATCAGATATCCAGACATATTCTACGACAGGTATTGCTCATTTCGGGAGATGGCTTTCTCCACGAACTTGAGATAAAGAGAGACATAGAAAGAAACATCAAAGCGGATCGACTCACTGAGGCTATTCCTCGAACACAATAGCTTTACAAACGGGCTTTGTGAGACTGATTAGTAGAGGAGTTGGGTGTTCGGTATCACACAGGCTGTGAGTATGCGACATCGCAATAATTAGCCATGAGTGCAAGTGGGAGATTGTTGGATATAGTGCCCTCAGAGTCAATTATTGGATCACAGGCACGTGATTGCAATGATTGAGGGAGGACCTATACTGGTAGGACAGTCTTACTCGACATGATAGTATGCTATCTGGTTTATCTTTATCATCGTGTACTGTTTTAGGTGACCTTACAGGTCACTATTACACGTTGATAGAGCCCCTAGGATTCTTGCTTGACTACCAGCAGTATGATGGCGATCATATACGTTGGAGCTGGGGTCTATAAGCACATCCTTAAAAGGTCCCTGGTCGAGGGTGTTTCGAGACAGGGTATCGATACTCCAGAGTAGACTAGTGTATACAGTCGAGACCCCGACGAGGGGCGGTGGCCGGTCTCACAAGCCACTGGTGTCAGTTGGTTCACCTAAGATGTATACATGTGCTCATTGTGTTATGAGTACACCGGACAGGACTCGCCGGGAACATGCTAGTTGGTATTATACCTAGCGTCAGATAGCAGTTCCCGGGTGACATGTGTACAGGTTAGTTCATCGACCTGAGATAGTCGTTTATCTCGTGTGAGTTCCCACTTTACTTTGATTACTACCCTACCAGGGCTCAAAGGAGTCGTGCAAACAGCTTTTAGTTGGGTACAGTCCCGAGCCACATGGATTCAGTGAGCGGATTGTCAGGGGTTCGTCTCTCCCGGTATTGGGGGTGAGGTCGCGCTTTGTCTAGGAGAACCATTACACAAAGCCCTCGGCCGAGGCAGGAGATTTACTGGTAGGTATTTCAGTAGTATCTCAGGGTGTTCTGGGCTACACTCCGACACGACTTGTACCGCTTTTTGGGGGTCTGACTTTTACCAACCCCCTAGGCCCGCCATGCGATGCTCATAAACGAACGGACTGGACTGTACGGAGATTGTCACTGACAGACTCAGTAGGGTGTCAGGATGAGTTCTCTCATCGATGTCCCTTTTGGTCAATACCTGGTAGCCCATTATGTATAGGCTAATACCTCTGATGTGCTAGTGTTTAAATCCACCACCAAAGTATTGACCAGTCTTTAGAATCCCCCACAGACCGTTTTCTCGTGTTTCGTGCGAAACGCTGTAGAGGCCATATGGAGATATGGCAGGGTTCGATCTTATATGTGCGGTATTGCACGGCTCATGATCGGACGGATAATACTAACGGGCTTTGGTTTAAGCCGGATCCTAGTATTGGATAGTGTAGATTTTGTCTCATTGCATTTTTATTCAGTGGGAATACAAATGCGAGTATGTATATACAGTCACGGGGTTTTTCTGTAATTTATTACGGGATCAATTTTCTCAAGTTGCCAGTTTGCTTTCCGTTCCGGCCAGTTTTCCTTTGTTCCTTCACGGCCGGACTTTTCCGATGGACGGGGTTATTTGCATTTGTGCAAATTACCTTTGTGGAGGGGGTTATTTGTATTTGTGGCTTCATAATGGTTCTTGAATCATTAGATTCCTTTTTCATCTTTTCACATACATTAAATGAGAAAAGATTTGGATAGGATTGATTTTGGAAATGGGTGTGACATTTCTTTTTCTTATTATCATTCATTTTCTCCACTTGCAATTTTTCCACCACCGTTTTGAGAGAGCAAAAGGGCCGGCCACTTCTAGTGGGAGGGTGAGGGGTTCATATTGGTTGAGGGAAAATATTCATCACACATTATAGCTTGCTACAAAATTCCTCACATCACTCAAAAGATCATTCTCTCCTCCATCATCAAAGGCAACTTCAACCCCAAAGAGACAAAGTGTTCTACACTGGCCTACAATATTTCTTGGGCACGTCGGCTCGCCAACTTCATGCCCGAGTTGCCTCGGTCTAGAGGTGGGAGCCCGTAAAAGAACCAGGCGATGTGGTGCCCTTTCCGACGAGGAGCTGAAGACCGGAGATTCCGCGAGGAGATCGGAGTGGAGGCCGATGACCGAAGGACACGGATTACTCGGTATAGCTCTCTTTCCTTTCTATAGTTTGCTAGCGTTTGGTTAATGGCCCGATCCGGGTTTTAAAGTGCGCGGTGGTGCCCGTTTTCTAGTTCTGTAAAAGTTTCGTTTCCACATTTTTGCCTCGGATTGACTGCCGGGGCGCCGCCGTGCACTTACATATAAGACTTACACCATGCTATTTGTTATGTTGGGTTTAATATTTAAAAGTAATTACAAAATTAGTGGAAAATTAGAAAATGCATGAAGCTTGTGGAAGCTTGTGGATGCATTGACTAAAGTCCACAAAGTTTGTTTTTACTTTGGATTTTTGTTAACCTAACCATCACACTTAGCCATGATTAAGTCTCTACATGAGTTACTATATGATACTCACTCACCCATGGTTAGCTCACTCACTTGATGATTATCCTCATCTTTTCTTTTGTTCATCTTCTTCTTCTTTGAGCAAAAAGAAAAAGCAAGCTAGGGTTTTGAAAAGAGAGTGATAGATTGTGAGAAATAAAATTCTAAAGAGAACCCACTTCCTATTTCTCTATCCACTAGAAGACTAGCACTTTAGTTTAGGGTGTTTGCTTCACTAGTTCTCTAGTTAGTGAAGTAGAAGCTTGAGTTGGTATTCCCTCGACGTAGATCATCTTCGGCCTCGAAGACTTCATGAAAGGACGCTTCTTTCACTTCGTGAAGCCATGCAAGAGCCCGGGAGAACCCTGATCGCAGCGAAGGGACTACAACAAAGAGCTATAGAAGTGAAGGACCGACCTACAAAGGTTGTTTTTCGTATTCACTTAGTAGTAAATGCTCTTTACTTGCATGTGATAGCCTAATAGTCTAGCCAAGATCTTGTTTAGGGTTGTTAGGCATGGCTAAAATTTTAATCGGGCATGGTTGATGCGTTGTAGAACCTTATTAGAGTGCTTAGTAACCCTACAATGGTATCAGAGCCTAGCTAGAGCATTAGGAGACAAGTTTACGAGGTTAAAACCCCAATCGAACCCGGAAACGTCAATTTAACCCCCTCTCTGGACATTTTTTAAGAACTATGATTTTTCTGAATTAAAAATGCCTAAAAAAATCAGCAGGAAAATATAAAAATTGTAGTGAAAAACGAGAGCATGATCTATACAGACCGCCGCGGAACCGCGGCCGTACCAAGCTTGGGCCGCGGATCCGCGGCAGTACAGAGGATATATGCTCTCATTTTTGCACTGTAATCTCTATTTCTGTGAGTTATCTTTTCTGGGTATTTTTAAACTGACTCAAGTGTTGAGTGTTCTGGGGATTATTTTGTATTTGTTGATTCGATCAGAATATTTAATTTCGTTATGTTTTCCGGATATTTAGAAAGTATTAAAAAGTTTGAACGGATATCAGTAACTCACTTTTTCCCGACCCGGGAAATTTCCAAGTGTTGAATTTTTTTCCATAGTTTAAGAACGTCTAAATCGTGCAAGTTACGCAATGGACCCTCTAGAAGACAACAAACCTTAACTCGATTATGTGACCGTCTTGAACTGCCTTTTGGACCTTAGGGTTTGGGGCAGTACGGTGTTGCCACATGTGAGGCGTTGGCTTAACCCTTCTACGGCTGGACCGTTGGTATTGTGGCATGTGATGGATGGTTTTAAACTCCCCTCAAGTGTTGAAAACGATTTGGAAATTCTTGAGTGTTTGATTATTCGATCGGAAAGTTTAACATTATCTATTTATCTGGAATGTGATACAATATCTGGAATTCATATAGTTAGGCATGAAATGCGAAGTATGTGATATTTCGGATTTACGATATCTAAAGAGATTGTGGATTCCAATTATTGTAGTTTTACACTTTCTTTTCTACGACCGTAAGTGTAATATGTGTTATCGCCGGTTTCGTTGCTATATGTCAACGACAATTGGGATGCGCATATTTACTTACATTGATGACATGTGATCCTATGTGTTGCTGGATATTTTATATTGGATCGTCGCGTTCTGAATAGCCGGGGGTTTTATGTGAGATGAGGGTTTTTATTTTCATTCATGTAAAATTAAATGTATGTAATATTCTTTTATTAGGGGCACTTCCGGGATGAGGTTGATAACACCATTTGTATATTATTTACTTTTCCGCACTAGGATAGACCCAAGGAGGAGAGCACAAGTAACCGGGTTCTAGAGTCCAGTAGGAGACCAACTCGAGGAGTCGAGTCTGGGTCTCCTAACTCTAGAATTGGAAGGGTTGCTTATCGCTCCGTAGGGTCTAGGGGTGTGGGTTTGGCTATTTATCGCGACCGTGGAATCCGTGTTTTATAGAGGCTCAAAATAAAATACGGACGTCCTAGTAGATTGAATGTTTCATATGTTTCTTCTGCTACGATATCTGTGATGTGATCATTTGATATGTTGTGATAAATACTGTATATAGTATATATGATATATTATATAGACGTTACTTATGTTTTTGTAGGGTTTCTAGGCACACTAATGAGGTCTCACAAGGCATCAACCATGCCAATTTCAAATTTTGCAAGTGCCGAGAAACTCTAATACGGATCGTTAACTAGAATTTTTGGCGAAAAGTCAAGCTAGTTAACAACTTAACTAAAAGTGAGAAGCTACAACCTTTGTAGATCCGGTTCTCCACTTCCTTAGCTCCACGTAGATGTCCTTTCGCTGTCCTAGTCGGATCTCGGACTCTAGCATCGGCTTCATCGGAGAAATGAGCGGACAAGTCGTCGGCTACGGTGCCGAAGATGATCTACATCGAGGCTACACTAGATCAAGCTCCAACTTCACCAAGTCGTGAAACTTGTGAAGAAAACACCCAAAACTACTTGGCAAGAGGTAGAGGATGAAGAAATAGGAGGTGGGTTCACTTTAGAATTGGATTTCTCACTCTTTTGCTCAAAGTGCCATTAAAGCTAGTAAGCTTTTTCTTGAAGATCAAGAAGAAGAAGAAGATAGAATATATGATAAGTTTTTTTAAAAAGAATAATAAAATGAATACTTAACATCTTCTAACCTTGGTTAGGTGTAGAGAATAGACCATGGTTAGTAGGAATGGTTAGGGTTAAGCATGAAGACAAAATGGTCACTTGGTCAAAGCTTCATGAAGCATCAACAAGCTTCATGATAAAAAGAAACCATTTTGTTTTCTTTTATCTATTTCTCAAAAAAAAGAAAAGATAAATATTAAGTGAAAATATGAAACCCTAACCATTCACTAAACATGGTTTAAGTCTTTACACAAATCCAAGTGTATATGTATCATCAAACATGATACAATCAAGTGCACAAAAGTATATCACATATACAACTTGTGAACATCATGTGAGAAAATCCGTTTAAAGTGAACCAATACTAGTTAATGCAAAGTAATATATCAAATATATAATTATACATTAAATCATTAAATCAACACTTGAATCAACGATTCGATAACTAGGTTATATCGCATACAACCAATCGAAACATTCATCGCGAAAATGCAATACGGTATCACATACTCGCATTATTCTCGGTCCCGCACATATCTCATTTGCGCTCCTATTTCATTTCGCTTGAGCCAGGAAACCCCTGTGTAGGACTCTAAAGACTCGTCAATACACCGGTAGCAGATGATGATCATATCAAGCACCCACAAGCCGCAAGCGGTCTGCTAAACGTAACGGCCACCCGGGTATTGAGCGATCAGAAGATCGACGAGCTAGCCCGCTCACACTCCTGTGAATCCAACCAGTAATACTTACCGTACAGTCCGGTCTGTTCGTCTGATATGTCGCATATCAAGTCTAGGGTTGGTAAACGTCAGACCCCAACAACCGATAAGTCGTGCCGATGTGAGGCTCATAACGGGTCGAGAAACTACTGGTAACACTTACCAGCAAAACTCTGATCAGCCCTGGCCAGGGACTTCCCTGTTACGGCCAATCGAGCACAGCGCAACATCAACCCCCAATACCGGGAGAGACGAAACCCCTCCTATCGCTCATTGCCTCCATGTGAATCGGGACTGTACCCAAAAACCACCGTTTTGCACGCCCTCATGGACGTGGTAACGTGGAGATCAAAGCACAGTGGGAATCACACAAGACTCTATGACGATCTCGGGTCTACAGACTAACCTGCACAAGTGTCACCTGAGAACTGCCATCTGACGTGAGGTATAATACCATCTGGGAGTTCTCGGCGAGTCCGTCCAGTATACCCAGTCTCCACTGAGCACCCGTATACCATCTCTGATGTCAAACACCAATGGATATGGGATCATCCATCGCCCATCTTATGGGTCGAGAAGCGTATACGCTAGTCTACACCGGTATATCGATGCCCCGTCTCGATACACCCACGACTAGGGACCTTTGAAGGATGTACCTATGGACTACCATGTCCCCACTAGTATGATCTGCATCATAGTCCAGGTAGTCAAGTACACATCCTAAGGGCTTTACCAACATGTAACTATAAGACAGTTTAAAGAGACTAGTGTACATGTTAAGATAAAGAGTAACCACATAGCATACTATCATATCGAGCAAGAAAGTCATCTCTATATATGTCCAAGCATCCAATATAATATACATCATCTGTACAATACTGGCCTCTAGGGCATACATACAACTAACAATCTCCCACTTGCACTTGTTAGTTATGTATATGCCCTAGAGGCCATTGTTATACATATGATGTATATTATAATGGATGCTTGGTTATATATAGTGATGACTTTCTTGCTCGTCATGATAGTATGCTATTTGGTTTCACTTTATCTTAACATGTTGACTTGTATTGGTTTACTGTTTTACTCTCACATGTTGATAAAGCCCTTAGGATCTGTACTCGACTACTGGGACTATGATGAGATCATACTAGTGGGGCCGCGGTAGTCGATGAGTACATCCTATAACTGTTCCTAGTCGAGGGTATATCGAGACAGGGCATCGATACACCAGAGTAGACTAGCGTATACGCATCTTGACCCATATGATGGGTGATGGATGATACCATATCCATCGGTGTTTGACATCAGAGATGGTGTACGGGTGCTCAGTGGTGACTGGGTACTCTGGACGGACTCGCCGAGAACTCCCAGATGGTGATATACCACACGTCAGATGGCAGTTCTCCGGTGACACTGGTACAGGGTAGTCTGTAGACCCGAGATAGTCATAGAGTCTTGTGTGATTCCCACTGTGCTTTGATTTCCACTTTACCACGTCCAAGAGGGCGTGCAAAACGGTGGCTTTTGGGTACAGTCCCGAATCACATGTAGGCAATGAGCGATAGGAGGGGATTCGTCTCTCCCGGTATAGGGAGTTGATGTTGTGCTGTGTTCGATTGGCTATAACTGGAAGTCCCTGGCCAGGGCTGATATAGAGATTTACTGGTAAGTGTTACTTGTAGTTTCTCGACCCGTTATGAGCCACACATAGACACGACTTATCGATTACTAGGGTTTGACGTATACCACCCCTAGACTTGATATGCGACATATCAGACGAACAGACCGGACTGTACGGGAGTGTTACTGATTGGATTCACAGGAGAACGCACAGGCTAGGTTGTTGATCTTCTGATCGCTCAATACCTGGGTGGCTGTTACGTTTAGCTGACCGCTTGCAGCTTATGGGTGTTTGATATGATCATCACCTGCTACCGGCGTATTGACGATTCTTTAGAGTCCTACACAGAGGTTTCTTGGCTCAGGCAAAACGGAGTAGAGGCACATATGTGATATGTGCAGGACCGAGAATAATGCGATATGTGATACCGTATTATATTCTCGCGATATTTAGACATGAACCGGGACATCGGATCAAGTGTTGATTCGGTGAATCGGTACATGATATATTAATCGGTAATATTCGATATAGCCGGATCATCGAATCAAGTGTTGATTCGATGATTTAATGTATAATAATATATGTGATATATAGTATTACATTATCTAATATTGGCTCGCTTTATTATTTCATTTTCTCACTGGATAATACATTGATATATATGCGATATATGTTAACTGTATTACTTTCTTTTGTTGCAAATATATAATATATATGTGATATATATTATTGTGACATGATATGATTAATTGTTAAACATGTTTAAGGATGATTAATTGAGGTTAGGGTTTGATTAGGGTTAGATGCTTCATGCACCTTCTAGAAGCATTTTTCTTTTGTCATTGTTAAGATATTTTTGGATGACACATTTTTAACCCAACCAAACCCTAACTCTAGTTTATTCTCTACTAAATCTTAGCCACTCATCCTTGACCAAGGTTGATATATCAATCATATAGTTTTCTTTTCTATTCATCACAAAAAAAATAATTCATTATCATTTCCATTATCATCTTCTTCTCTCTTGAAAAGCTTACTAGAAAATCTTTAAGTGATGAATAAATATGAGAAAATGATATAAAAAGAAAGCAAAAATACTACTCTCTCATCCTCATCTCATCTAGCCCATGAGATTAGTGTGTTCATCTCTTCAGAGTGAGAAAGCTTGAGTCTTTGCAACTTCGACGTAGATCATCGGAGATTTGGAACACTTCAAGCTAGCATGGATCGTTCGAGTCGTGGAGCCTCTCATGAGTCCGGGAGATCGTGGATCGCGGCAAAGGGACTTCTACTCAGAGCTTGTGAAGCGAAGGAGCGGACTACAAAGGTTGTAATCCCTCACACTTAGATAAAAGTTATCATCTTGCATGTTAAACCCTAATAATCTAGCAAAGATCCCGGCATTGGGTTGTTCGGCACGTCTAACTTTTTATCCGGGCATGTTTGATGCCTTATGAAACTTCACAAGAGTGCCTAGGAACCCTACAGTGGTATCAGAGCCTAGCTAGAGCATTAGGCGATGTGTTTACGAAGTTAAAACTCCGATCGAACCCGAACCGACGGAAAAAGCCCCCTCTCTAGAAATTTTTCAAAATTTGGGATTTTTCTGAATTAAAAATATGTAAAAAAATCAGCAGGGAATTCTAAGAATTACCATAAAACCCGAGCCCCCAATTCGACCAAACGGCGGCGGAACCGCGGCACAAGCTTGCTTGCGCGGCGGTTCCGCGGCGGATTCATCGATTGGCGACCCATGGCTTTTCTGGTAATATCCGTAGGTGCTTGTTGATGCTTCTGGATATTTTTAAAAGTGATTGCAGTGTTGTTTAAATCTGGGGTTTATTTTGTAATCGTAGATTCGATCGGAATATTTAAATTCGTATTTCTTTCCAGATATTTAGAAACTGTTAAACTAGTTGAACGGATATCATTAACCCACTTTATCCCGGCACGGAAAACTTTCAAGCGTTGAATTTTTATCGGGTTTAAATCTTTCGGAAAAATTGTACAAGTTAAGCGGTGGACCCTCTAGAAGACAACAAACCTTAACCCGATTATGTGACCGTCTTGAACTGTCTTTTGAACCTTCGGGTTTGGGGCAGTACGGCATGCCACATGTGAGGCGTTGGCTTGACCCTTCTACGGCTGAATCACCGGTAATGTGACATATTCTGGGATTATTTGAACTCCGCTCAAGTGTTGAGCACTTTAGGAAATTTTGGATATTTGATTATCGGTTCGAAAAGTTTAATACTGTCTATTTATCTGGAATGTGATACAATATATGGAACTCATAGAGTTGGGCATGAAATGCGAAGTATGTGATATTTCGGATTTACGATGTCTAAAGTGATTGTGGATTCTAAATGTTGTAGTTTTACACTTTCTTTTCTGTGACCGTAAGTGTAATATGTGTTATCGCCGGTTTCGTTGCTATATGTCAACGACAATTGGGATGCGCATATTTACTTACGTTGATGATATGTGATATTATGTGTTGCTGTGATATGTTATATTGGATCGTCGCGTTCAGAATAGCCGGGGGTTTTATGTGAGATGAGGGCTTTTATTTTCATTCATGTAAAATTCATTTGTAATGTAATATTCTTTTATTTGGGGCACTTCCAGGTTGCGGTTGCTGTCACCAGTGTATATTATTTACTTTTCCGTATTAGGTAGACCCAAGGAGGGGAGCACAAGTAACCGGGTTCTAGGGTCCAGTGGGAGGCCATCTCGAGGAGTCGAGACCGGGTCTCCTAACCCTAGAATTGGCAGTTTTACTTGCCGCTCTCGTAGGGGTCTTGGAATGTGGGTTTGGCTATTCGTCGCGACCGTGGAATCCGTGTTTTATACAGGCTCGTATTGAAAACACGGACGTCCTAGTATATCCAATATTTCATATATGTTCTTCTGCTGCAATGTTCCGTGATGAGATCATATTACTGCCTGAGACGAAGGCTTATACTATATATATATGCTGATATATAAATATTACTGCTTTCGTTTCTTCTGTGATGCTTAGGAAGCATAAGCTGATGGGATTTTTATTAATGAGATTAATAAAAGAAAAGAAGCCTAAAGATGTTGTAGAATCAAAACTTTATAAAAGGGGTAGCTACAGTTTTGCTTTGCACAGTGATATATATGATATATCCCGCACCTTATTCGATGTGGAAAGAGCCGACGATCCCTTCACCCGGAGTGACCTCTTTAGCGAAACTGGCAGATGCTATAAAACGCGGTTTGTCTTTTGAATGCTTTTAGTGTTTTGCTTTGCACAGTGATATATATGATATATCCTGCACCTTATCCGATGGGGAAAGGGCCGACGATCCCTTCACCGGGAGTGACCCTTTTAGCGAAACTAAGAAAAAGCCTCAAAAACACTCCTTTTCAAAAACACTCGATTCTACGACGATATCAAGTTCATTACGCTCAGGGTTTTCTGAAAAACCTGCGTAGCCCTCCGTCATTTCAGATAAGTAATATTTAGTATTCGTGCTACGGTAGTTTGGCATGCATCAAGGCGTAGTGTACGGTAGCTGATTATTACTTATCTGCAGCATGAGATGCGATTAGATTAGGGTATTCGTACGGCGTTGTTTGGCATGCGTCAAGGGTCGTACGGGTGGGTTTAATTCAATCACGAAATGTACAGGTTGAACTTGACTAGTGGACTATGGGTTGTTTGGCATGTGTCAAGGTCATAGCACACTAGGGGTAAAAGTATTATCGGGAATTTTAGGTGTTGAAATTTGCAATGAGATTGCATACCTCCTATAAGATAGTTGGATCCCGATACCCATTGCGAGTAAGTGTTACTCCTGGGAAAGTTTTACACAGGACAATTAGCCGATCAAGTAGGTGTCTAGAAAAGTGTTAACGGGGTTACGCCTCTGGGAAAACGAGGTTTACTTTAATTAGGTCCATGCGAAAGCACGGGGAACCTCCCTCAAAGTACCGACACTGATCTGGCTGAAAGATTGACGAAATTGTAAGGTGTAATTAATCCCGGCTAATCTTACCTTTTAGGGTTTTAAGGTAGATTTGATAAAACCAGTGGGAGACATCCTGATTAGATAAGATAATAACCAATCTAATCTTGCAAGAGCATATGCTAAAGTGTTTTCTTCTCTCTCTCTCCAGGTAGCGACCATGTCAGGCCATAATCAAGATAATAATATGGATGTATTGACTGAACCCAATTATTGTACTGAGCTAGGGAATGTTGGACACGTTCTTTCTTATAAGAGTTATAAGACTGAACAGGAAACAGGAGAATATCTAGATTCTCACGCCGCCCAAAAGAACATACATGTTGATGCATCTTCTTCGGGTGTGTTAGTTATTGAGAACTGTTTCTCAGTTCACCCTACGTCCTGGGTATTAGATACCGGATCAGGATCCCACATATGTAAACAGTTACATGGGCTACGGAAAGGTAGAGAACTGGGAAATGGTGATCATTCCGTTCAAGTAGGGAACGGTGCAAGTATTGTAGCCAAAGCAGTTGGCGAATATCACCTTGTATTGCCAAGTCGTAATACACTGATTCTAAATGAGTGCTATTATATACCGAACATGATGTGCAACATTATATCAGTTTCTTTATTGAGTAAAGAGGGATATAATTTTGTAGTACAGGATAATGTTATGAACATATTCCTAGATCAAAAGTTGATTGCATCAGGCTCGTTACATAATGGCATATTCATTCTAAATCAGAATACAGTGCTGAATATACAAAACACACACAAGAGGTAAAGTTCAGATATGAACGAATCCTACTCGTGGCATTGTAGACTTGGTCATATCAATGCGACACGACTGGCTAAGTTACATAGAGATGGTTATTTGAATCCGTTCGAATTATCATCTTATGATACTTGCCATTCATGTCTCAAAGGAAAAATGACCAAAGCTCCGTTTAGTGGACACGGAGAAAGAGTTACTGAACTCTTAGGACTAATACATAGTGATGTATGCGGTCCCATGTCTACGCATGCCAGGAACGGTTCTTCCTACTTCATTACATTCACTGACGATCTCTCTAGATTCGGACATGTGTTCCTGATGAAACACAAGTCTGAAGCTTTTGAGAAATTCAGAGAATATAAGCACGAAGTAGAGAATCAAACCGGCAAAAGTATTAAGATTCTTCGATCTGATCGAGGAGGTGAATACTTAAGCGGTGAGTTTTTAGATTATCTAAAAGAGAATGGGATTCTCTCTCAGCTTACTCCTCCTTATACACCACAGCACAACGGTGTTTCGGAGCGGAGGAATCGCACCCTATTAGATATGGTGCGCTCGATGATGAGTACAGCTGAGTTACCTATTTCCTTTTGGGGTATGCGCTTGAGACGGCCATAGACCTATTGAATAGAGTTCCTACCAAATCTGTGCCTACCACTCCATATGAGATATGGAAAGGGAAGAGACCACATCTTAATTACATTAAGATATGGGGTTGTCCGGCCTATGTCAGAAGACAAAATCCGGACAAACTCGAGGCAAGATCTGTCTTCTGTAAGTTTGTAGGATATCCCAAAAACTCACAAGGGTATATCTTCTACCACCCCGAGGAACAAAAGGTGTTTGTTTCTCGACATGCCACTTTCTTAGAAAAAGGTTTTCTTATGAAACAGAATAACAGCATTGAGGTAGAACTGGAAGAAGTTCCAACAACACAAACTATAACAGAAGACTTGGTTGAACCAGAGGATTCAGTAGTGCCCGACGAACCCCAGCCTCTCCGCCGATCTAGTAGGTTTTCTCGTCCACCTGAGAGATACTACGGTTTTCTCATTGATGGTGGAAGCGAGGATTGCATCATGGATGATGATGACCCGACTAGTTTCGAGCAGGCCATCATGAGTGGTAACTCTGTGAAATGGCTGGATGCAATGCGATCTGAGATGGAATCCATGTACACCAATAAAGTATGGATTTTGGAAAATGCTCCTGAAGGGGTAAAACCCATTGGGAGCAAGTGGATTTTTAAAAAGAAATTTGGTGTAGATGGAAAAGTTGAGACTTTCAAAGCTAGACTTGTAGCAAAGGGTTTTCGTCAACGACCAGGTGTGGATTATGATGAAACCTTTTCTCCAGTGGCTATGCTTAAGTCCATCCGGATCTTACTTGCCATTGCTGCATACCATGACTACGAAATCTGGCAAATGGATGTTAAGACCGTCTTTCTAAACGGTGATTTAGAAGAGAGCGTGTACATGACTCAGCCAGAGGGCTTCATAGATAGTGGGAGCAGCGGAAAGGTGTGCAAGCTGCTTAAATCCATTTATGGGTTAAAGCAAGCATCGCGGAGTTGGAACATCTTTTTTGATGTTGTAGTCAAAGAGTTTGACTTCATCAAAAATATAGATGAACCTTGTATCTATAAGAAGGTAGCAGAGGGTAAGGTTGTCTTCCTCGTATTGTACGTGGATGACATACTCTTGATAGGAAATGATATTCCTATGCTGCAATCAGTCAAGCTCTTCTTATCACAGAGATTCTCAATGAAAGATCTAGGTGATGCCTCCTGCGTATTGGGAATCATGATCTATAGAGATAGATCTAAACGGATACTGGGATTGTCCCAATCCAGGTACATTGACACCATACTAAAGAGGTTTAGTATGGAAGAATCCAAGCGTAGGAACCAACCCACGATCTCTGGACTCACTCTCTCCAAAGAGATGTCTCCCAAGACTGATTTAGAGAGAGCTCGCATGCAAGGGATACCCTATGCTTCGGCAGTAGGCTCTATCATGTAATCGATGCTATGTACCAGACCCGATGTAGCATACTCACTAAGTGTAGTGAGTCGGTATCAAGCAGATCCTGGAGAGAGTTATTGGACAGCAGTGAAGAACATTCTCAAGTACTTACGAAGGACTAAGGAGATGTTCTTGGTGTATGGTAACGGAGAACTCCAGGTGGAGTCCTTTACCGATTCCAGCTTCCAAAGTGATAAGGACGACTCTAAGTCGCATTCGGGTTTTGTCTTTACCCTCAATGGAGGGGCGGTATGTTGGAAGAGTTCCAAACAGGATACCGTTGCAGACTCGACGATGGAGGCTGAATACATCGCTGCCAACGATACTGCCAAAGAGGCTGTCTGGATCAAGAAGTTCATTACTGAACTTGGAGTGGTTCCATCCATTGAGCATCTAATACCTCTATATTGCGATAACAATGGAGCTGTGGCATTGGCCAAGGAACCCAGATCCCATTAGAAGTCCACACATATTCTGAGGCGGTATCACCTGATCAGGGAGATAGTTGATCGCCGGGAGATCGAGGTCAGGAGAGTAGATACGAAGGACAACACTGCGGATCCATTAACGAAATCTATTCCCCAGATACAGTTTGAGAGATTATTCGGGATGCTAGGTATGAGATACTACAGCAGCTGGCCTTAGTGCAAGTGGGAGATTGTTAGTTATGTATATGCCCTAGAGGCCATTGTTGTACATATGATGTATATTATAATGGATACTTGGTTATATATAGAGATGACTTTCTTGCTCGTCATGATAGTATGCTATTTGGTTTCACTTTATCTTAACATGTTGACTTGTATTGGTTTACTGTTTTACTCTCACATGTTGATAAAGCCTTTAGGATCTGTACTCGACTACTGGGACTATGATGAGATCATACTAGTGGGGCCGCGGTAGTCGATGAGTACATCCTATAACTGTTCCTAGTCGAGGGTATATCGAGACAAGGCATCGATTCACCAGAGTAGACTAGCGTATACGCATCTTGACCCATTTGATGGGTGATGGATGATCCCATATCCATCGGTGTTTGACATCAGAGATGGTGTACGGGTGCTCAGTGGTGACTGGGTACACTGGACGGACTCGCCGAGAACTCCCAGATGGTGATATACCACACGTCAGATGGCAGTTCTCCGGTGACACTGGTACAGGGTAGTCTGTAGACCCGAGACCGTCATAGAGTCTTGTGTGATTCCCACTGTGCTTTGATTTCCACCTTACCACGTCTAAGAGGGCATGCAAAACGGTGGCTTTTGGGTACAGTCCCGAATCACATGGAGGCAATGAGCGATAGGAAGGGATTCATCTCTCCCGGTATAGGGAGTTGATGTTGTGCGGTGTTCGATTGGCTATAACTGGAAGTCCCTGGCCAGGGCTGATATAGAGATTTACTGGTAAGTGTTACTAGTAGTTTCTTGACCCGTTATGAGCCACACATCGACACGACTTATCGGTTACTGGGGTCTGACGTATACCACCCCTAGACTTGATATGCGACATATCAGACGAACAAACCGGACTGTACGGGAGTGTTACTGATTGGATTCACAGGAGAACGCACAGGCTAGCTTGTTGATCTTCTGATCGCTCAATACCTGGGTGGCTGTTACGTTTAGCTGACCGCTTGCAGCTTGTGGGTGTTTGATATGATCATCACCTGCTATCGGCGTATTGACGATTCTCTAGAGTCCTACACAGAGGTTTCTTGGCCCAGGCAAAATGGAGTAGAGGCACATATGTGATATGTGCAGGACCGAGAATAATGCGATATGAGATACCGTATTATATTCTCGCGATATTTAGATATGAACCGGGACATCGGATCAAGTGTTGATTCGGTGAATCGGTACATGATATATTAGTCGGTAATATTCGATATAGCCGGATCATCGAATCAAGTGTTGATTCGATGATTTAATGTATAATAATATATGTGATATATTGTATTACATTATCTAATATTGGCTCGCTTTATTATTTCATTTTCTCACTGGATGATACATTGATATATATGCGATATATGTTAATTGTATTATTTTCTTTTGTTGCAAATATATAATATATATGTGATATATATTATTGTGACATGATATGATTAATTGTTAAACATGTTTAAGGATGATTAATTGAGGTTAGGGTTTGATTAGGGTTTGATGCTTCATGCACCTTCTAGAAGCATTTTTCTTTTGTCATTGTTAAGATATTTTTGGATGACACATTTTTAACCCAACCAAACCCTAACTCTAGTTTATTCTCTACTAAATCTTAGCCACTCATCCTTGACCATGGTTGATATATCAATCATATAGTTTTCTTTTCTATTCATCACAAAAGAAATAATTCATTATCATTTCCATTATCATCTTCTTCTCTCTTGAAAAGCTTACTAGAAAATCTTTAATTGATGAATAAATATGAGAAAATGATATAAAAAGAAAGCAAAAATACTGCTCTCTCATCCTCATCTCATCTAGCCCATGAGATTAGTGTGTTCATCTTTTTAGAGTGAGAAAGCTTGAGTCTTTGCAACTTCGACGTAGATCATCGGAGATTTGGAACACTTCAAGCTAGCATGGATCGTTCGAGTCGTGGAGCCTCTCATGAGTCCGGGAGATCGTGGATCGCGGCAAAGGGACTTCTACTCAGAGCTTGTGAAGCGAAGGAGCGGACTACAAAGGTTGTAATCCCTCACACTTAGATAAAAGTTATCATCTTGCATGTTAAACCCTAATAATCTAGCAAAGATCCCGGCATTGGGTTGTTCGGCACGTCTAATTTTTTATCCAGGCATGTTTGATGCCTTATGAACCTTCACAAGAGTGCCTAGGAACCCTACAGCACTAGGGCCAGCTGCTGTAGTATCGCATACCGAGCATCCCGAAGAGTCTCTCAAACTGTATCTGGGGAATGGCCTTCGTGAGTGGATCCGCCGTGTTGTTCTTCATTTCAACCATCCTGACCTCGATCTCCCGGCGATCAACTATCTCCCGGATCAGGTGATACCGCCTCAGAATATGCCTGGATCGCTGATGGGACCTGGGTTCCTTGGCCAAAGCCACCGCTCCATTGTTATCGCAATACAAAGGTATTGGATGCTTAATGGATGGAACCACACCAAGTTCAGTAATGAACTTCTTGATCCAGACAGCCTCTTTAGCAGTATCGTTGGCAGCGATGTATTCAGCCTCCATCGTCGAGTCTGCCACGGTTTCCTGCTTGGAACTCTTCCAGCTAACCGCCCCTCCGTAAAGGGTAAAGACAAATCCCGACTGCGACTTAGAGTCGTCCTTATCACTCTGGAAGCTTGAATCGGTAAAGGACTCCACTTGGAGTTCTCCGTTACCATACACCAAGAGCATCTCTTTAGTCCTTCGCAAGTACTTGAGAATGCTCTTCACAGCTGTCCAGTGACTCTCTCCAGGATCAGCTTGATACCTGCTCACTACACTTAGTGAGTATGCTACATCGGGTCTGGTACACAGCATCGCGTACATGATAGAGCCTACAGCCAAAGCATATGGTATCCCTTGCATGCGAGCTCTCCCCAAATCAGTCTTGGGAGACATCTCTTTGGAGAGAGTGACTCCAGAGATCGTGGGCAAGTTCCCACGCTTGGATTCTTCCATTGTAAACCTCTTTAGTACGGTGTCAATGTACCTGGATTGGGACAATCCCAATATCCGTTTGGATCTATCTCTATAGATCCTGATTCCCAATATGCAGGAGACATCACCAAGATCTTTCATTGAGAATCTTTGTGATAAGAAGAGCTTGACTGATTGCAGCATAGGAATATCATTTCCTATCAAGAGTATGTCGGCCATGTACAATACGAGGAAGACAACCTTTCTCTCTGCCACCTTCTTGTAGATACAAGGTTCATCTGGATTTTTGACGAAATCAAACTCTTCGATAACGACGTCAAAGCAGATGTTCCAACTCCGCGATGCTTGCTTTAATCCATAAATGGATTTGAGCAGCTTGCACACCTTCCCGCTGCTCCCACTGTCTACGAAGCCCTCTGGCTGAGTCATGTACACGCTCTCTTCTAAATCACCATTTAGAAAGGCGGTCTTAACATCCATTTGCCAGATTTCGTAATCATGATATGCAGCGATGGCAAGCATGATCCGGATGGATTTAAGCATAGCCACTGGAGAAAAGGTTTCGTCATAGTCCACACCTGGTCTTTGACGAAAACCCTTTGCAACAAGTCTAGCTTTGAAAGTCTACACTTTCCCATCTACACCAAGTTTTTTCTTGAAGATCCATTTGCTCCCAATGGGTTTTACCCCTTCAGGAGCAACTTCCAAAGTCCATACTTTGTTGGTGTACATGGATTCCATCTCAGACCGCATTGTATCCAGCCATTTCACTGAGTCGCTACTCGTGATGGCCTGCTCGAAGCTAGTTGGGTCATCATCTTCCATGATGCAATCTTCGCTTCCACCGTCAATGAGAAAACCGTAGTATCTCTCACGTGGACGAGAAACCCTACTAGATCGGCGGAGAGGCTGGGGTTCGTCGGATACTACTGAATCCTCTGGTTCTACTAAATCATTAGTTGTAGTTTGTGGTGCTGGAACCTCATCCAGCTCTAACTCTTTGCCACTAATTTCTTTTGCGAGAAATTCCCTTTCCAAAAAGGTGGCATGTTGAGCAACAAACACTCTTTGTTCCTCAGCTTGGTAGAAAAAATATCCTTGAGAATTCTTTGGATATCCCATAAACTTGTAAAGAACTGATCGTGCATCGAGTTTGTCCGGATTTTGCTTTTTGACATAGGCCGGACAACCCCATATCTTAATTCATTTAAAATATGGTCTCTTCCCACTCCATATCTCATATGGTGTGGTAGATACAGATTTAGACGGAACCAGATTCAATAGGTATATGGCTGTCTCAAGCGCATACCCCCAAAAAGAAATAGGCAACTCAGCATTGCTCATCATTGAGCGCACCATATATAATAAGGTGTGATTCCTTCGTTCCGATACACCGTTGTGCTGTGGTGTATAAGGAGGAGTAAGCTGAGAGAGAATCCCATTCTCTTTTAGATAATCCAGGAATTCAATGCTTAAGTATTCACCTCCTCGATCAGATCGAAGAATCTTAATACTTTTGCCCGTTTGGTTCTCTACCTCGTGCTTATATTCATTGAATTTCTCAAAAGCTTCAGACTTGTGTTTCAACAGGAACACATTCCCGTATCTAGAGAGATCGTCAGTGAATGTAATGAAGTAGGAAGAACCATTTCTGGCATGTGTAGACATAGGACCGCATACATCACTATGTATCAGTCCCAAGAGTTCAGTAACTCTTTCTCCGTGTCCCGTAAACGGAGTTTTGGTCATCTTTCCTTTGAGACATGAATGGCAAGTGTCATAAGATGATAATTCGAATGAATTCAAATATCCATTCTTATGTAAGTTAGCTAGTCGTGTTTCATCGATATGACCAAGTCTACAGTGCCACAAGAAGGATTCGTTCATTTCTGAGCTTTTCCTCTTATGTATGTTTTGTATATTGAGAACTGTATTTTGATTGAGAATGAATATGCCATTATGTAACGAGCCTGATGCAATCAACTTTTGATCTAGGAATATGTTCATAACATTATCCTTTACGACAAAATTATATCCTTCTTTACTTAATAAAGAGACTGATATAATGTTGCATATCATGTTCGGTATATAATAGCACTCATTCAGAACTAGTGTATCACCATTTGGTAATACCAGGTGATATATGCCAACAGCTTTGGCTGCAACATTTGCCCCATTCTCTACTTGAACGGAATGATCACCTTTACCCAGTTCTCTACCTTTCCGTAGCCCATGTAACTGCTTACATATGTGGGATCCTGATCCGGTATCTAATACCTAGGACGTAGGGTGAACTGAAAAACAGTTCTCAATAACTAACACACCCGAAGAAGATGCATCAACATGCATGTTCTTTTGGGCGGCTTGAGAATCTAGATATTCTCCTATTCCCTGTTCAGTCCTATCACTCTTATAAGAAAGAACGGGTCCAACGTTCCCCTGCACAGTATAACATGCGGGTTCGGTCAATACATCCATATTATTATCTTTATTAGGGCATGACATGGTCGCTACCTGGAGAGAGAGAGAAGAAAACACTTTAGCGTATGCTCTTGCAAGATCAGATTGGTTATTATCTTATCTAATCAGGATGGCTCCCACTGGTTTTTATCAAATCTTCCTTCAAACCCTAAAAGGAAAGACTAGCCGGGATTAATTAAACCCTACAACTTCGTCGACCTTTCAGCCAGGCCAGTGTCGGTACTTTGAGGGAGGTTCCCCGTGCTTTCGGATGGACCTAATTAAAGTAAACCTCGTTTTCCCAGAGGCGTAACCCCGTTGACACCTTTCTAGACACCTACTTGATCGGCTAATTGTAATGTGTAAAACTCTCCCAGAAGTAACTGTTACTCGCAGTGGTTATCGGGATCCAACTATCTCATAGAAAGTATACAATCTCATTGCAAATTTCAACACTTGAAATTCCCAATAATGCTTTTTCCCCTAGCAATCTATGACCTTGACTAAGTCAACAAACCATAAATCGCTAGTCAAGTTCAACCCGTGCATTTCTCGATTGAATTAAACCCAGCCGTACGACCCTTGACTGAGTCAACAAGGCCGTGCGAATGCCCTAATCCAATCACATCTCATGTTGTAACAGATAAACATTATTTAGCTACCGTACACTATGCCTTGACGAAGTCAACAAACATAGTATGAATACTAAATAATATCTATCTGAAATGACGGAGGGCTACGCAGGTTTTTCGGAAAAACCATGAGCGTAAAGAACTTGATATCGTTGTAGAATCAAGTGAAGTTTTGGAATGGTGAGATTTTGAGGCTTTTCTAGTTTTGCTAAAGGGGTCACTCCCGGTGAAGGGATCGTCGGCCCTTTCCTCGTCTAATGAGGTGCGGGATATATCATATATATCACTGTGCAAAGCAGAAACTATAGAAGTAAACAAAAGTCAAACCGAATGTGTAGCATCTGCCAGTTATTGCTAAAGGGGTCACTCCCGGTGAAGGGATCTCGGCCCTTTCCTCATCGAATAAGGTGCAGGGTATATCATATATATACCGCTATGCAAAGCAAAAACTGTAGCTACCCTTTTTATTAAAAATTTGATTCTACAACATCTTTTAGGTTTCTTTTCTTTCATTAATCACATTAATGAAGTCCCATCATTTAAAATACATAAACATCACAGATAAATACGACGTACACTTATGCCATCCGCATTCGCCTGGATGTCCCCTCGTGCACCGTTAGGTTAGGTAACTAACGACAGAGCAGGGCAGTGCTAGTGCGGGTGAAAAACATAAGTAACGTCTATATAATATATCATATATACTATATACTGTATCTATCACAGAACATCACATGATCACATCACAGATATCGCAGCAGAAGAAACATATGAAACATTGGATATACTAGGACGTTCATGTTTTCAATACGAGCCAGTATAAAACACGGATTCCACGGTCGTGATGAATAGCCAAACCCACACCCCTAGACCCTTACGAGAGCGGCAAGCAACCCTACCAATTCTAGGGTTAGGAGACCCGGACTCGACTCCTCGAGATGGTCTCCCACTGGACCCTAGAACCCGGTTACTTGTGCTCCCCTCCTTGGGTCTATCCTAATGCGGTAAAGTAAATAATATACAAAAGGTGACAACTTCCGCAACCTGGAAGTGCCCCAATAAAAGAATATTACATACAAGTTTTTACATGAATGAAAATGAAAAAACACTCATCTCACATAAAAACCCCCGGCTATTCAAACACGACAGTCCAATATAACATATCCAGCAACACATAACATCGCATGTCATCAACATAAGTAAATATGCGCATCCCAATTGTCGTTGACATATAGCAACGAAACCGGCGATATCACATATTACACTTACGGTCACAGAAACGAAAGTGTAAAACTACAACAGTTGGAATCCACAACCTCTTTAGACATCGCATGCCTAATCAAATGAAATACTTAGACATCACATGCCTAACAATTATAAACCCCGCATTTTAGTCGCATTATCGAAAACTCTTTTCAATATCAAGTGAGACTAAACCGCTAGATTTATAACATTCATTCAGCTATCTCATAACTATTTGTGAATTCCAATTATTGTATCCCATTCCGGATAAATAGAGAATATTAAACTTTCCGATCGAACATTCGAACACCCAAGTTTTCCCGAAACCGTTCAACACATGAAATAAGTTCAAAGACGTTCACTTCATGCCTCAGTACCAACGGTCCAGCCGTAGAAGGGTCAAGCCAACGCCTCACATGCGGCACACCGTACTGCCCCAAACCCGAAGGTTCAAAGGGCAGTTCAAGACGGTCACATAATCGAGTTAAGGTTTGTTGTCTTCTAGAGGGACCATCGCGTTACTTGCACTACTCAGAACGTCCTTAAAGCACAGAAAAATCCAACACTTGGAAATTTTTTCGGCAGGGGAAAAGTTGGGTATTTATATCCGGTCGAACTTTTGAACATATTCTAAAGTTATCCGGAAAAACACATAGACGAAGTTTAATAATCCGATCGAATCTACGATTCCCAATGCAACCCCAGAACACTCAACTCTTGAGTCAAATTAAAAATTCCCAGAAAACTCCGCACTGTGAAAGAGGAATTACTGTGCAAATGTGGAGGGCTGACGTCATCAGAGGGCCGCTGAACCGCCGCAGAAGCTAGGCTTCTGCCGCGGTTCCGCCGCAGTTTTGAGGTATCATTGGTCAAATTTTGCACCGTAATTCTTATAATTCCCTGCTGAATTTTTTAAGCATTTTTAATCTGGAAAAAACCCAGTTTTTGGAAAAAGTCCAGAGAGCAATTTGGTTTGAAGGGTTTCGGTTCGATCGGGTTTCAAACGTCGTCTACACTTCGCCTAAGGCTCTAGCTAGGCTCTGATACCACTGTAGGGTTCCTAGGCACACTAATGAGGTCTCACAAGGCATCAACCATGCTAATTTCAAATTTTGCAAGTGCCGAGAAACTCTAATACGGATCGTTAACTAGAATTTTAGGCGAAGAGTTAAGCTAGTTAACAACTTAACTAAAAGTGAGAAGCTACAACCTTTGTAGATCCGGTTCTCCACTTCCTTAGCTCCACGTAGACGTCCTTTCGCTGTCCTAGTCGGATCTCGGACTCTAGCATCGGCTTCATCGGAGAAATGAGCGGACAAGTCGTCGACTACGATGCCGAAGATGATCTACGTCGAGGCTACACTAGATCAAGCTCCAACTTCACCAAGTCGTGAAACTTGTGAAGAAAACACCCAAAACTACTTGGCAAGAGGTAGAGGATGAAGAAATAGGAGGTGGGTTCACTTTAGAATTGGATTTCTCACTCTTTTGCTCAAAGTGCCATTAAAGCTAGTAAGCTTTTTCTTGAAGATCAAGAAGAAGAAGAAGATTGAATATATGATAAGTTTTTTTTAAAAAGAATAATAAAATGAATATTTATCATCTTCTAACCTTGGTTAGGTGTAGAGAATAGACCATGGTTAGTGGGAATGGTTAGGGTTAAGCATGAAGACAAAATGGTCACTTGGTCAAAGCTTCATGAAGCTTCAACAAGCTTCATGATAAAAAGAAACCATTTTGTTTTCTTTTATCTATTTCTCAAAAAAAAGAAAAGATAAATATTACGTGAAAATATGAAACCCTAACCATTCACTAAACATGGTTTAAGTCTTTACACAAATCCAAGTGTATATGTATCATCAAACATGATACAATCAAGTGCGCAAAAGTATATCACATATACAACTTGTGAACATCAAGTGAGAAAATCCGTTTAAAGTGAACCAATACTAGTTAATGCAATGTAATATATCAAATATATAATTATACATTAAATCATTAAATCAACACTTGATTCAATGATCCGGTCATGTCGCACATAACCGACTAGTATACAATGTATCGATTTATCGAATCAACGATTCGATAACTAGGTTATATCGCATACAACCAATCGAAACATTCATCGCGAGAATGAAATACGGTATCACATACTCGCATTATTCTCGGTCCCGCACATATCTCATATGCGCTCCTATTTCGTTTCGCTTGAGCCAGGAAACCCCTGTGTAGGACTCTAAAGACTCGTCAATACGCCGGTAGCAGATGATGATCATATCAAGCACCCACAAGCCGCAAGCGGTCTGCTAAACGTAACGGCCACCCGGGTATTGAGCGATCAGAAGAACGACGAGCTAGCCCGCTCACACTCCTGTGAATCCAACCAGTAACACTTACCGTACAGTCCGGTCTGTTCGTCTGATATGTCGCATATCAAGTCTAGGGGTGGTAAACGTCAGACCACAACAACCGATAAGTCATGCCGATGTGAGGCTCATAACGGGTCGAGAAACTACTGGTAACACTTACCGGCAAAACTCTGATCAGCCCTGGCCAGGGACTTCCCTGTTACGGCCAATCGAGCACAGCGCAACATCAACCCCCAATACCGGGAGAGACGAAACCCCTCCTATCGCTCATTGCCTCGATGTGACTCGGGACTGTACCCAAAAACCACCGTTTTGCACGCCCTCATGGACGTGGTAAGGTGGAGATCAAAGCACAGTGGGAATCACACAAGACTCTATGACGATCTCGGGTCTACAGACTAACCTGCACAAGTGTCACCTGAGAACTGCCATCTGACGTGAGGTATAATACCATCTTGGAGTTCTCGGCGAGTCCGTCCAGTGTACCCAGTCTCCACTGAGCACCCGTATACCATCTCTGATGTCAAACACCAATGGATACGGGATCATCCATCGCCCATCTCATGGGTCGAGAAGCGTATACGCTTGTCTACACTGGTATATCGATGCCCCGTCTCGATACACCCACGACTAGGGACCTTGATAGATGTACCTATGGACTACCATGTCCCCACTAGTATGATCTGCATCATAGTCCAGGTAGTCAAGTACACATCCTAAGGGCTTTACCAACATGTAACTATAAGACAGTTTAAAGAGACTAGTGTACATGTTAAGATAAAGAGTAACCAGATAGCATACTATCATATCGAGCAAGAAAGTCATATATATATATATGTCTAAGCATCCAATATAATATACATCATCTGTACAATACTGGCCTCTAGGGCATACATACAACTAACAGTTTTACACCCGCGCTAGCCCTGCCCTGCCCTGCCGTTAGTTACCTAACCTAACGGTGCATGAGGGGACATCGAGGCGAATGCAGATGGCATAAGTGTACGTCGTATTTAACTATGATGTTTAGGTGACTTAAATGATGGGACTTCATTAATGTGATCAATGAAAGAAAAGAAACCTAAAAGATGTTGTAGAATCAGATTTTTCAAAAAGGGTAGCTACAGTTTTTGCTTTGCATAGTGATATATATGATATATCCCGCACCTTATTCAACGAGGAAAGTGCCGAGATCCCTTCACCAGGAGTGACCTCTTTAGCAAAACTGGCAGATGCTACAAAACTCGGTTTTTCTTTTGATTGCTTTTAGAGTTTTGCTTTGCATAGTGATATATATGATACGTCCTGCACCTTATTCGATGAGCTTAGAGCCGAGATCCCTTCGCCGGGAGTGACCTCTTTAGCAAAACTATTGAAATCTTCAAAATCACTCCATTTCAAAAATTCACTAGATTCTACAACGATATGAAGTTCATTACGCAATAGGTTTTCAGAAAAACCTGTCGTAGCCCTTCGTCATTTTAGATAAGTTTTATATAGTATTCGTGCTACATTTGTTGGCTTTCGTCAAGGTGTAGTGTGCGATAGCAATATGCTGCTTATCTGCTGCATATGATGCGATTGGATTATGGTAGTCGTACAGCTTTGTTGGCTTTCATCAAGGGTCGTGCGGATGGGTTTAATTCAGTCAAGAAATGTACGGGTTGAACTTGACTAGCGGGCTATGGTTTGGTGGCTTTCGTCAAGGTCATAGCACGTTAGGGGCAAAATATTATTGGGAATTTCAAGTGTTGAAATTTGCAATGAGATTGCATACCTTCTATGAGATAGTTGGATCCCGATACCCACTGCGAGTAATTGTTACTCCTGGGAGAGTTTTACATAGGACAATTAGCCGATCAAGTAGGTGTCTAGAATGGTGTCAACCGGGTTACGCCTCTTGGAAAACGAGGTTTACTTTAATTAGGTCCGTGCGAAAGCACGGGGAACCTCCCTCAAAGTACCGACACTGGCCTGGCTATAAGATTGGCGAAATTGTAGGGTGTAATTAATCCCGGCTAGTCTTTCCTTTTAGGCTTTGAAGGAAGATTTGATAAAAACAGTGGGAGCCATCCTGATTAGATAAAATAATAACGAATCTGATCTTGCAAGAGCATATGCTAAAGTGTTTTCTTCTCTCTCTTTCCAGGTAGCAACCATATCATGCCTTAATCAAGATAATAATATGGATGTATTGACCGAACCCGCATGTTATACTGTGCTGGGGAATGTTGGTTCCGTTCTTTCTTATAAAAGTTATAAGACTGAACAGGATATAGGGAAATACCAGGATTCCCATGCCACCCGAATAAATAAAGTACATGTCGATGCATTTTCTTCGGGTGTGTTCGTTACATAGAACTGTTTCTCCATTTGCTCTACGTCCTGGGTATTAGATACCGGGTCAGGATCCCATATATGTAATCAGTTACATGGGCTTAGGAAAGGTAGAGAACTTGGAGAAGGTGATAATGACATAAGGGTTGGAAATGGTGCAATTGTTGCAGCTAAAACCGTCAGAGAATATCACCTTGTATTACCAACTGGTAATACATTGATTCTGAATGAATGCTATTACATGCCGAACCTGATATGCAACATTATATCGGTTTCATTACTAAGTAAAGAGGGATATAATTTTGTATTACAGGATTATGTTATAAACATTTTTCTGAACCAAAAGTTGGTTGGATCAGGCACGTTGTTCAATGGCATTTATGTTCTAAATCAATCAACAATTCTGAGCATAACAAACACACACATGAGGAAGAGTTCAGAACTGAACGAATCCTTCTTGTGGCATTATAGACTAGGTCACATCAATGCGACACGACTAGCTAAGTTGCATAAGGATGGATATTTGAAACCGTTCGAATTTTCATCTTATGACACTTGCCAATCATGTCTCAAAGGCAAGATGACCAAAACTCCGTTTACGGGACACGGAGAAAGAGTTACCGAGCACTTGCGACTGATACATAGCGATGTATGCGGTCCCATGTCTACACATGCCAGGGATGGTTCTTCGTAATTCATTACAATCACTGATGATCTCTCAAGACACGGACATGTGTTCTTGATAAAACACAGGTCTGAAGCTTGTGAGAAATTTAGAGAATATAAACAAGAAGTCGAGAACCAAACCGGGAAAAGTATTAAAATCCTTTGATCTGATCGAGGAGGTGAATACTTGAGCAATGAATTCCTGGACTTCCTAAAAGAGAATGGGATTCTCTCTCAGCTGACTCCTCTATATACACCACAGCACAACGGTGTATCAAAACAGAGGAACTGCTCCCTATTAGATATGGTGCGCTCTATGATGAGCGCAGCTGAGTTACCTATTTCCTTCTGGGGGTATGCGCTAGAGACATCCATACATCTACTGAATATGGCCCCCACCATATCTGTGCCTACCACTCCATATGAGATATGGAAAGGGAAGAGGCCATGTGTTAACTATGTTAAGATATGGGGTTGTCCAGTCTATGTCAAAAGATAAAATCCGGAAAAACTCGAGGCACGGTCTGTTCTATGCAAATTTATAGGATATCCCAAGAATTCACAAGGGTTTATCTTCTACCATACTAAGGAACAAAGGCTGTTTGTTTCTCGGCATGCCACCTTTTTAGAAAAGGAATTTTTGCAAAAGAGATTAGTGGTCATGAGGTAGAATTGGAAGAGGTTCCAGCTACAAAAGCTGCAACAGAAGATCGGGTGGAACTAGAGAATTCCGTAGTTCCCGATGAACCCCAGCCACTCCGCCAACCTAGTAGGGTTCCTCACCCACCTGAGAGATACTATGGTTTTCTCATGGATGGTGGGAGCGAGCATTGCGTCATGGTTATGATGACATAACTAACTTCGAGCAGGCCATCACGAGTGGGGACTCAGTGAAATGGCTGGATGCAATGCGGTCCGAGATGGAATCCATGTACACCAACAAAGTATGGACTTTGGAAGATGCTCCTGAAGGGGTAAAACCCATTGGGAGCAAGTGGATCTTCAAGAAGAAACTTGGTGTAGATGGGAAAGTGGAGACTTTCAAAGCTAGACTTGTTGTAAAAGGTTTTCGTCAAAGACCAGGTGTGGACTATAACGAAACCTTTTCTCCAGTGGCTATGCTTAAATCTATCCGGATCATGCTTGCCATCGCTGCATATCATGACTACGAAATCTGGCAAATGGATGTTAAGACCGACTTTCTAAACGGTGAATTAGAAGAGAGCGTGTACATGACTCAGCCAGAGGGCTTCGTAACTAGTGGGAGCAGCGGGAAGGTGTGCAAGCTGCTTAAATCCATTTATGGATTAAAGCAAGCATCACGGAGTTGGAACATCTGCTTTGACGTCGTTATCAAAGAGTTTGATTTCGTCAAAAAAGTAAATGAACCTTGTATCTACAAGAAGGTGGCAGAGAGTGAGGTTGTCTTCCTCGTATTGTACGTGGACGACATATTCTTGATAGGAAATGACATTCCTATGCTGCAATCGGTCAAGCTCTTCTTATCAAAAAGATTCTCAATTAAAGATCTATGGGATGCCTCTTACATCTTGGGGATTAAGATCTATAGAGATAGATCCAAACGGATACTGGGATTGTCCCAATCCAGGTACATTGACACAATACAAAAGAGGTTTAGTATGGAAGAATCCAAGCGTGTGAACTTACCCACGATCTCTGGACACACTCTCTCCAAAGAGATGTCTCCTAAGACTGATTTGGAGAGAGCTCGCATGCAAGGGATACCCTATGCTTCGGCTATAGGCTCTATCATGTACGCGATGCTATGTACCAGACCCGATGTAGCACACTCACTAAGTGTAGGGAGTAGGTATCAAGCTGATCTTGGAGAGAGTCACTGGACAGCTGTGAAGAGTATTCTCAAGTACTTACGAAGGATGAAAGAGATGCTCTTGGTGTATGGTAACGGAGAACTCCAAGTGGAGTCCTTTACCGATTCGAGCTTCCAGAGTGATAAGGATGACTCTAAGTCGCACTCGGGATTTGTCTTTACCCTTTACGGAGGGGCGGTTAGCTGGACGATTTCCAAGCAGGAAACCGTGGCAGACTCGACGATGGAGGGTGAAAACATCGCTGCCAACGATGCTGCCAAAGAGGCTGTCTTGATCAAGAAGTTCATTACTGAACTTGGAGTGGTTCCATCCATTGAGCATCCAATACCTTTGTATTGTGATAACAATGGAGCCGTGGCTTTGGCCAAGGAACCCAGGTCTCATCAGCGATCCAGGCATATTCTAAGGCGGTATCACCTGATCCGGGAGATAGTAGATCGCCGGGAGATCGAGGTCAGGAGGGTTGACACGAAGAACAACACAGCGGATCCACTCACGAAGGCCATCCCCCAGATACAGTTTGAGAGACTCTTCGAGATGCTTCGTATGCGATACCACAGCAGCTGACCCTAGTGCAAGTAGGAGATTGTTAGTTGTATGTATACCCTAGAGGTCAGTATTGTACAGATGATGTATATTATATTGGAAGCTTGGACATATATAGAGAGGGCTTTCTTGCTCGATATGATAGTATGCTATCTGGTTGCTCTTTATCTTAACATGCATACTTGTCTCTTGATATTGTCTTATAGTTACATGTTGGTAAAGCCCTTAAGATGTGTACTTGACTACCGGGACTATGATGCAGATCATACTAGTGGGGACAGAGTAGTCCATAAGTACATCCTTTAATGTTCCAAGTCATAGGTGTTTCGAGACAGGGCATCGATATACCAGAGTAGACTAGCATATACGCATCTCGATCTATGAGATGGGCGATGGATGATCCCATATCCATTGGTGTTTGACATCAGAGATGGTATACGGGTGCTCAGTGGAGACTAGGTACACTGGACGGACTCACCGAGAACTCCCAGATGGTATTATACCTCACGTCAGATGGCAGTTCTCTGGTGACACTTGTGCAGGTTAGTCTGTGTAAGTCCACGTTGCGACCCCCGGTTCTTACGGGGAGGCGGAAACGGTATAAAAATCAAATTTTTAGCGCATGAGGCAACATGGACTAACAAAGTCGGGATCTTTTCCTAAACTAAAGCTAGCAAACAAGATAAAGAGAGTTAGCTTCTCGGAAAGATGGTTATACCTAAACTTGAACTCCTTCTTCTTGAAACCTTGTAGAGGTTGATGGTTCTCTTCTCGTCGCCTTCTTCCGTCGAAGATTGATCCACCTGAGGGTTCAACCTTCGGGCTCTTTCTCGAACTTTGAGTGAACTAGAATCTCCGGCTTGCTAAACCCTTGATCCTAGAGTGAGTAGAGAGTGTCTAAGGTGTGCTTTTCTTTTAAGGAGAGGGATTCTCAACACATGAGAAGGATTCCCCTTTGGCTAGAGGAAGAAGAAGATGAAATGAGGAGAGAGAAGCTAAATGATAGAATGAGCTCTTTTCTTTTGCAACCATAACTAAAATAAAAGGAATTATCTAATTAATAATAATAATTGAAATGAGAATAGTTGATGGTTGTTTTGGAATGACCACTATCATACTTCATTAAATGAAATGTAAGCTAGAATCAAGGAGCATCCTTGCAAAGTAATGATGATGGTCAAACATTCAACCATGGTCAACAAGTCAACCTTGGTCAACAAGTCAACAAAACCAACCATAACATAATTTCATTTAATTACTATTATTAACTGATATCTCACTAATTCATTAGGGTTTGGAAAAAAGACGACTGTCAACTGTGCATGCGCACCCGTTCCGAAACCCTAATGAAAAACCTCTTCTTCCGCCTCAAACAACTGTGCATACACACCTGCATTCTCATTCCGAGGAACAAGAATACTGAGAGATAAAAGCAACCCCAAAACATATACCAGTATCTGGCTCAAACCAGAGCCTGCTAGTATAATCCGTCCGGACTCCAAACGTGCACAAGTGCGCGGATGAGAACGAAACCTGCCGCAAAACCATGCGACCTCTACTCTGTTTTGCCCAGAGGCGAATACCCTCTGTGTGGGACTCTAAAGACTCGACACTACGCTGGCAGTGGGTTTAACCACAGACCGCAAGCGGCACTAGCTGTGCGTAACGGTCCCCAGGTAGATGCCGACAAGAAGGCTGACGAGGTGAACCCCATCTGAACTCCTACTGAGTCTGAATGTGACATTCTCCGTATAGTCCGGTCTGTTCGTCTGATACATCGCATGTCGGGCCTAGGGGGCGGTAAAACGTCAGTCCCCCAATAGCGGTACAAGTCGTGTCGGAGTGAAGCCCAAAACACCCTGAGATAACACTGGAAGACTACCAGTATATCTCGCTTGCCCTGGCCAGGGACTACTCGTGTAATGGCTCTCCTAGACACAGCGCGATGTCAACCCCCAATACCGGGAGAGACGAATCCTGTCTAACCGTCACTGCCTCCAAGTGCTTCGGGACTGCACCCAACCACTACCTGTTTGCACGACTCCTTTGAGCCGTGGTAGGGTAGTGATCAAAGTGCAGTGGGAACACACTCGAGGCGAAGTGCCAGTGTCAAGTCAGCGGACTAAGCTGTACACATGTCACCTGGGAACTGATAACTGACGATAGGTATAATACCAACCTGTCAGTTCCCGATGAGTCCTGTCCAGTGTACTCGTAACCCAACGAGCACCCGTATACTATCTCCAGTACGACGTATTGATGGCTGTGGGACAGACCATCACCCACACTGGGATGAGAAGCGCATACGCTAGTCTACTCCGGAGTATCGATGCCCTGTCTCGATAGTCCTGCGACTAGGGACCTGTATAAGGATGTGCTTATAGACTACCCAGCCCCCACTAGTGTGACTGCCATCACAACGCTGGTAATCAAGCAAAGATCCTAAGGGCTCCACTAATGCGTATAGGTGATATCGCAAAATAAACACATGTACACATTGAAGTAGAAACAAACCAAGTAGCATACTACTATATTGAGCAAGATTGTTTATACAAGGTGAATATCCCAAGCTTCCATTAAGTAATATACAAACTAGTATGATACAGTAATGGCCTCTAGGGCATATACACTAACAATCTCCCACTTGCACTAAGGCCATGTACTGGTGTATCGAAGACCTATCATCTCGATCAGCCGCTCGAACTGAGTCTGGGGTAGGGCCTTGGTGAATGGATCTGCAGTGTTTTCTTCTGAAGCAACCCTCCGAACCTCGATCTCCTTGCGATCCACGATCTCCCTGATCAGGTGATACCGCCTCAAGATGTGCCTGGATCTCTGATGGGACCTGGGTTCCTTCGCTAAAGCTATAGCCCCGTTGTTGTCGCAATACAGAGGTATTGGGTCAACAATGGACGGAACCACCTGAAGTTCTTTCAAGAACTTCCTTATCCAGACAGCTTCTTTTGCGGCATCAGATGCAGCGATGTATTCCGCTTCCATCGTCGAGTCTGCAACGGTTTCCTGTTTGGAACTCTTCCAACACACCGCCCCTCCATTGAGGGTAAAGACAAAACCCGACATGGACTTGGAATCATCCTTGTCACTCTGGAAGCTGGAGTCAGCAAAGGCCTCGATCTTGAGGTCTTTTCCGCCATACACCAAGAACATCTCCTTAGTCCTTCTCAGGTACTTGAGAATGTTCTTTACTGCTATCCAGTGTTTCTCCCCAGGGTTTGACTGATACCGGCTTACTACACTCAGTGCATAAGCTACATCCGGTCTGGTACACAACATCGCATACATTATAGAGCCTACCGCAGAAGCGTAGGGTATAATAGACATGCGATCCCTCTCCAAATCAGTCTTGGGAGACATCTCTTTAGAGAGGGTGATCCCGTGACAAGCCGGTAGGTTACCGCGCTTGGAATCTTCCATACTGAATCTTTTCAGTACGGTGTCGATGTACCTGGACTGTGAAAGTCCTAATATCCTCTTGGATCTATCACGATGGTGTTGGAGGTAGTGCCCTCAGAGTCAATTATTGGATCACAGGTACGTGATTGTAATGATTGAGGGAGGACCTATCCCGGTAGGACAATCTTACTCGAGATGATAGTATGGTATCTGGTTTACCCTTATCATCGTATACTGTTTTAAGTGACCCGACACGTCGCTATTATACGTTGATAGAGCCCCTAGGATTCTTGCTTGACCACCAGCAGTATGAGGGCGATCATATAAGTGGGAGCTGGGGGTCTATAAGCATATCCTTAAAAGGTCCCTAGTCGTGTGAGTTTCGAGACTGGGCATCGATACTCCATTAGTAGACTAGTGTATACAGTCGAGACCCCGACGAGGGGCGGTGGCCGGTCTCACAAGCCACTGGTGTCAGTTGGATCACCTAAGATGTATACAGGTGCTCATTGGGTTATGAGTACACCGGACAGGACTCGCCGGGAACATGCTAGTTGGTCATATACCAGACGTCAGATGGCAGTTCCCTGGTGACATGTGTGCAGGTTAGTTCATCGACTTGGGGATCGTCATTTGTCTCGTGTGAGTTCCCACTGTACTTTGATTACTACCCTACCACGGCTCAAAGGAGTCATGCAAACAGGTTTTAGTTGGGTACAGTCCCGAGCCACATGGAGGCAGTGAGCGTATCTTCAGGGGTTCGTCTCTCCCGGTATTGGGGGTGAGGTCGTGCTGTGTCTAGGAGAGCCATTACACAAAGTCCTTGGCCAAGGCAAGGAGATTTACTGGTAGGTATTCCAGTAGTATCTCAGGGTGTTCTGGGCTACACTTCGACACGACTTGTACCGCTTTTGGGGGTCTGACTTTTACCAACCCCCTAGGCCCGCCATGCGATACTCATAGACGAACGGACCGGACTGTACGGATATTGTCACTGACAGGCTCAGTAGGGTTGTCAGGCTGAGTTCACTCACAGACGTCCCTTTTAGTCAATACTTGGTAGCCCGTTACGTATTGGCTTATACCTCTGACGTGCTAGTGGTTAAATCCACAACCAAGGTGTTGATGAGTCTTTAGAGTCCCCCACATTCTGTTACTCAGCTTTCGGGCGAAAGGTTGTAGAGGCCGTATGGAGATATGGCAAGGTCCGATCAGATACGTACGGTATTGCACGGATCAGGATCGGACAGTTTGTACTATAGGCCGTATGGTTATATGGCAGGGTTCGATCAGATACGTGCGGTATTGCACGGATCAGGATCAAACGGATATTACTAGCCGGCTTTGGTATAAGCCGGATCCTAGTATAGTACAGTGTAGACTTTGTCTCATTGCATTTGTATTTCGGTCGAAATACAGATGCGGGTGTGTATGCACAGTATCGGGGTTTTCCCGTAATTTATTACGGGACCAGTTTTCTGGAGTTGCCAGTTTGCTTTCCATTTCGGCCAATTTCCTTTGTTCCGTTCATTGGCCGAAGATTGGTGGAGGAGGGTTTATTTGCATTGTTGCAAATAGGCTTTTTGTGGAGGGGGTCTTTGCTTAATTTGGCATCATGATGGTTTTCATGATGTGCACCATCATTGACTTCTCCTTCTCATGATGGCTTGACTTTTAGTGGGCATGATGGTTGATGATGATGAGGGGTGAGGTTGGTTGAGTGTGGGTTTATTGTTGTGATCATTCCCTTTTGCATCATAACCATTCCTCTCTCTCTCTCTTGCATGATTCATATGGTTACCTCCCCCTTGACTTTTCCCTCTCTTTTTTTCCGACATGGGCCGGCCACTTTAGGGTGGGGGTTGATTGATTCTTTTGGTGTGGCATTTTTGGTTGATATTGTGCTAAGAAATGAGCTCTCTAGTTGCTCTCCAAAAATCCTTTCTTTCCTCCACCAAAATTGGCACCTCCACTAACCCCAAAATGAGACATGGATCTCTACACTACATTCTACAGCAAACCTTGGGCACGTCGAGTAGCCGGCTTCGTGCCCGAGTTACCTTGGCATTGAGGTGGGAGCCCGTAAACAAAGTATGCGATGTGGTGCACTTCCGGCGACGAGGAGGAGACGGGACTTTTCCGCAGGAGATCGGGACCATGACGAGAAGACCGGAGGACTTGGATCGTCGGTATATCTCTTTCCCATCTTATTGTTAGCTAGGACTAGTTAGTGGTTCGATCCGGGTATTAGTGCGCGGCGGTTTGCCAGTTCAAGAAAATTTAAGTTATTCACCGCTTCCGCAATTGGCCATCGGATTGACGGCCGGGGCGCCGCCGTGCACTTACAGTGGTATCAGAGCCTCGCCATTAACTTAGTCTAGCTTGGTGTAGTGTGTTTTTCTGTTTCGATCGATCGAATGTTCCAAAACTACATTTTTGTTAGCATCAGTTTTCTGTTGGATATTTTTGGTGTCGAAAAATTTTTCAGGTTGTAAAATATTGATGTACTGGAAAATCTAAGAGCTCTGTAAAAATTCGACGAAGTAACTCCACAGTGGGAGCGCGGAACCGCCGCGAAAACCCCCTTTCCGCCGCCCTTCCGCCGCACACTGTGGACATCACTTCACCATTTTTTTACAGAGGCCTTCTGGGCTTAAAATATGGGTTTTGGAATATTAAAATTGGGCCCAGGATTTCTGTGAGTGCTACAGTTTTGATTGGGGGCCCACTTGTTAATTTTTGATCGATCGGATATTTTAAACACATTTTTCACAGTATTTACATTATATCTGCGACCGTGAATGTCACTCGATCGGTAAATCCTGTCTAACTGCTATAGCCCGGTTAGACGGATTTGCGAACGTGACATTCACGTTGATGTTCTATGTATTTGCTGTGATGTTGCGGATCGGTCGTGGGGGATAGCCTGGATGCAATGCTAGTACAGTTTTGTTGTATTATGTACATTTGATATTGCGGGGCAAGCGTCCGACATGTGGACTGCCGTCACTGCCTGTTTGTATTATTATTTTGGGGCACGACCTGGTTGCGGTCGATGTACCCGGTGTATGTATATTTTACTTTCTGTACTAGGATTACCCCGCGGAGGGGTGCACGGATAGCCGGATTCTGGAGGGCAACAAGCCCGCATCTCATGGCATTGGGACGGAGGGGGCTTCACTCTAGGATTGGCGGGCTATTCGCCGCACTCATAGGGGGTACAGATTGACCCAGGAGGGGTGCCCAAGTTGCCGGATTCCGTGAAGTGCTGGGTGGTCCATTCACGGCGCTGAAGGGGGCTGCCTCGCTTCAGGTTTTGGCGGGTGACTTGCCGCGCCCGTAGGGGTCTAGGATTTCATTGCACAGGCTATCCACACGACCAGGGGAACGTCGGGTTTCAGCGGCTCTGTGAAACCCGGGGATCCCAGATATCTGTATTGTTTCTGTGATGCTGTTCATTCTCTGTGATGTTGCATTTTATTCACGCCTTGAGCGAATATAATATATTGGTATATATATTAGTAGATGTTGTATATGTTTTGCATCCGCGCTAGTCCAGTCCCCGCTCTTTCGTTAGTTAGCTAACCTAACGGGTAATGACGGGACCCAGTGGCGAATGCGGATGGCATATACGTACATCAGTATATTTTCGTTCTTTTTGGTGTGATCAATTGATGGGACTGCATTGATTCGGATCAATGCAAGTTAAAACAAACCTAATCTGATGTTGTTGGAACACTTTTCAAAAAGCTGTTATTGCAAGGACGTTTACTTTTGTTTTGCATCGTGGTATTCATTTAGAATATCCTCCTCCTCAGTCGACGAGGCAAGGGCCGAGATCCCTTCACCGGGAGTGACCCCTTGGACAAAAAGTTTGCGTCAGGGCATTAACTTCACTATAGCCGATTACTTTTACTTTGCATCGCGGTATTCATTTGGAATATCCTGCACCCCATTCTACGGGGAAAGAGCCGAGATCCCTTCACCGGGAGTGACCTCTTTAGCGAAGGTTTTCGTCACTATATTTTTAAAAGCTATCAGTTCCTTCAACGATATCAAGTTCTTTACGTTAAAGGTTTTCGCCAGAAACCATTCGTAGCCCTCCGTCGTTTCATATGGGTAGTCAATAGTATTCAAGCTGTGTTTGTTGGCCAAAGTCAAGGCACAGTGTTTGGTAGCTGTTGGTTATTCATATGCAGCATAGATAGATGCGTTGGTTTGGAACAGTCGTATAGCCTTGTTGGCCAAAGTCAAGGGCTTGTGCGGGTGGATTCGAATCAACCTGGAGAATGACGGGTAGAACTTGACATGTGACTTATGATTTGTTGGCCAAAGTCAAGGTCATAAGAGCATGGGGCAGAAATCACATCGGGAGTTTCAAAAGAACTGAAACTTGCCAGATATGCGCATACCTTCTGGAGTGTGATGCCGTGAGCGGATTCCGTCACGTTGTCATGCGATGATAGTTGGATCCCGATTCCCACTGATGAGTTAGTTTACTCCTCGGGTGACCCCGACTAATTCTTCTTTCAGGTTTGGAGGAGAATTTGAGGTACAGTGGGAGGTTTCCAGATTAGATAAATTGGTGACCATTCTGATCTAGGTTAGAGTGCACGCTGAGTGTTTCTTTTCTCTCTCTCTTTGGCAGCGACCATTGACCCGACCCTAAGACTTTGACTCAGTGACCAAGTTGACCGAACCTTCATAAACACCGGTTTTTGGATTGTCAGAGTTGCAGACCTCATTGCCACTCCTACTTTTACCCTTTTCTCCAGGACACCCCGTATTACTACGAACGTCCACTTCCATTGGACAAAACCATCGTATGGTTAGATACGAACTCGAAGGAATTTATTCGAGGATGGTTTCAGGTTCTGGAGAAAACGGATAGGATTATTCAGTTGTCTTTTCCTTTTACCCACTCTCAGGTTACGAGTACTCCTTGGTTTAGGGGTAGTACACCTATTACGCAAATTGGATTGTCTTCTTCCAAACCTTAGGCTGGTGCCGACCGGTAGGGAATGAAGAAAACCAATTAGCATAACGATGGTGTGCAGGAGGTATTAAGTTCAGACAAAGCAAGGGATTAGTAAGAGGGCAAAGTAAATTGCGACAGATATTCACGACCAAACCAAATATTTCGTTACCACTCCCACATCACCTTTGTATTTCTCCAGGACACTCCGTATCACTACGAAGATCCACAGTTTATCTGGATACTCCATCGTATGGTTATATACGAACTCGAATGGAACTGGTTCCAGTTCGGGGATGGATTCTGGTTCAGGAGAAATAGGAATAAGGTTTATTCGGTTGTCTTTTATCTTCACCCTCTCTCATTGCGAGTGTCCCTAGGATTAGGACAGTACACCCATTATGCTTATTGGATAGTCTTCTTCCAAACCATAGGCTGGTGCCGAACGGTAGGGAAGGAAGAAAACCATTTGGCCTAAAAGGGTGTGCAGAAGGTAAAGACTAAAGACATATGAAGGGATTTGGAGAAGTGGCAAAGAACTATACGGTTACAGTTGTGAATCTGGAAGAGGCATTACTAGGAATACCAGAATACCCCATCGGAACATTTCAATGTTTCAGTTTCACTGTGTAATGAGGAAAACTGATTTCCCGATTAGATACTTACTCCAGGGTATGTATTTACCAGGTACGATTCTCACATCTGTATGGTTTTACAGATGATGAGTGGGAGTAAGTTATTGGGAATTGGGTGATTATCCTCATTATATCGGGATTCGTTGTAATCGGTGATATTTGAGGAAATCACCTGGGCTGTTTGCCGGTCGGCAAATATTTGGTTTTGAATATCCGCTGTTATGCACCAATTTCAAATTGATATATCTGTACGTCTATTTTCATAGAGTGAGATATACCTTTCTGAAATTATGTCTACGACATTTACCTATATCAGTGGATGGTTAGGTAAGGAGCATTAAACAGCGGTGTAATTCTTCATAACCATAAGTACAGTTTTCAACCTACGACACACAGTGAATGAGTTATCAGACTCAAGGGACTTATACAGAGTATTGTATGTTGTCCAGGGTCCATCAGGACAGAGGGGTTGGTCCTCGTACTATATTCGGTTTACTTATGACTTCTCTAGTTTTTAGACAGGTGTTTCGTAGGAAACACAGGGTCCGAATTTTGAGAAGTTATAGGTATTTGAATAGAGTAGAGAACCAGGTGTAGCAAGTATCGGGATTCTTCAAAGAGATCGAAGATGTAGATACTTGTGTATGGTATTCAGTTGATGGTAATGATTAAGAGAACTTGCTTCTCTTTCAGGTTACTCATAATTGGAAATGCTTCCTAAGTTGAGTAACGCTGATCGGCCTCCTTCCATTTAGTTGACATGCACTGGAGACAGTTGCATGATTTAGATCTGGTTCAATTAAATCAGTGCCTCTGTTTCTATATTGGATATAGAACAGTTCATATCTTAACATTGTTAAGGTACGGGGAGTTGTCCGGTTTATGCTTAAAACCACACACTGGACAACTCAAGGCACGTTTCTGTAATAGCTGTTTGTGGGTTGACCCAGGCTATGACGCGGGTTGATTTTCTACCATCTGGATGAACAATAGCAATATTGTTCTAGACTCGCCACAGTTTTAATAAAAATAGATTTTTTCAGAAAAACAGTAGTGGGAGTATGGTAGAACTGGAAGTGATTCCAGAACCACAAACGATTACTGAAGATTTGATAAGGAACCTAAAGATTCAATCTGGATTGACATTCCATTGGCCACTCCGCAGATAAGGTGGGTAACTTCAGGCACCCGAGAGGTACTACGGTAGCCTCAAGAACGGTGACAGGGAAGTTCTTGTTTACCCACAATTACCATTGCTGTTGTTCCAGGCTGCGAGACCCGGCGGGAGGATGAGTATAGCGTCGTTCTAAACTAGTTTTAGAAGTGCACGTCTATATGACTCTGCCAGAGGGTTGTCGTAGTCAGAGGGAGCAGCGGAAGCATTGGTGCACAGGTAGCTTATGTCTATTTATAGACTAAAGCAGATGTAGCGGAGATAGATCATCTGTTTCTGACGTGACAGTCATGGGTTTGACTTCATCAGAATAGGGGATGGATCTGTTGAGAAGGTAGTAGGGTGTGATGTCCTGGTATTTGGATGACATGCACAAAGTAGGAAAGGAAACTCCTACACTACGATCGGTTATACTTTGGTCGTCACACAGTTGTTTCTCCACAAAGGAAATGGATTTTATATCAGACATACTGGTTACTAGATCTATGGCCTTAGATCTAGATTTGGGTGGTTTCCCAATCAGGGTAGTTGACAGCATTCTAAGAGTATTTAGGATGGACGACTCCTGGCACGGTAGTGTACCTGCAGGTAATGGAGTCACCCTCTCCAAAGGTGTCTTACAGACTAAAGGGGAGAGGGACGGGCATGATTGGCAGATCACTTGCTCAGGCAATTGATTCAATCGTGAGATGTCAAGTACCACACCAGATGTTGTTCTTGCACTAGATGCAATAAGTTGACATTAATCCAATCCTGGAGAAACAGTCGGAAGCAGTTTTAGAACATAAGTGGATGTTCTAGGGAGATGATAACGACAGCCTCATTCAGGAGACAGTTATCATTCCAGGCTTCCAAGGTGACATGGACGACAAGGAGGTTGTCAGAGCTATAGTTTTTTCCTTCTGACGAGGGGCAGTATTTTGGACAGTTGGTCCAAGGCAATACTGAGGGAGGCATGGCGCAGGATACTGATTAAGTTCAGTTGACGATACAGTCTAAGAAGTTTGGATTTGGAGTTCATTTATGAGCTATGTCCCATCAGACATCCAGACGTATTCTGAGACAGGTATTGTTCTTTTCGGGAGATGGTTTTCTCCGCGAACATGAGGTGTAGAGAGACATAGAAAGAAACAACTAAGCGGATCCACTCACTGAGGCTATTCCTCGAACGCAATAGTTTCGCAAACGAGCTTTGTGAGACTGACTAGTAGAGGAGTTGGGTGTTCGGTATCACACGGGCTATGAGTATGCGACATGGCAATAATTAGCCTTGAGTGCAAGTGGGAGATTGTTGGAGGTAGTGCCCTCAGAGTCAATTATTGGATCACAGGTACGTGATTGTAATGATTGAGGGAGGACCTATCCCGGTAGGACAATCTTACTCGAGATGATAGTATGCTATCTGGTTTATCTTTATCATCGTGTACTGTTTTAAGTGACCTGACACGTCGCTATTACACGTTGATAGAGCCCCTAGGATTCTTGCTTGACCACCAGCAGTATGAGGGCGATCATATTGTTAGTGTATATGCCCTAGAGGCCATTACTGTATCATACTAGTTTGTATATTACTTGATGGAAGCTTGGGATATTCACCTTGTATAAACAATCTTGCTCAATATAGTAGTATGCTACTTGGTTTGTTTCTACTTCAATGTGTACTTGTGTTTATTTCAGTATATCACTTATACGCATTAGTGGAGCCCTTAGGATCTTTGCTTGATTACCAGCGTTGTGATGGCAGTCACACTAGTGGGGGCTGGGTAATCTATAAGCACATCCTTATACAGGTCCCTAGTCGCAGGACTATCGAGACAGGGCATCGATACTCCGGAGTAGACTAGCGTATGCGCTTCTCATCCCAGTGTGGGAGATGGTCTGTCCCACAGCCATCAGCACGTCGTACTGGAGATAGTATACGGGTGCTCGTTGGGTTACGAGTACACTGGACAGGACTCGTCGGGAACTGACAGGTTGGTATTATACCTATCGTCAGTTATCAGTTCCCAGGTGACATGAGTACAGCTTAGTCCGCTGACTTGACACTGGCACTTCGCCTCGAGTGTGTTCCCACTGCACTTTGATCACTACCCTACCACGGCTCAAAGGAGTCGTGCAAACAGGTGGTGGTTGGGTACAGTCCCGAAGCACTTGGAGGCAGTGACGGTTAGACAGGATTCGTCTCTCCCGGTATTGGGGGTTGACATCGCGCTGTGTCTAGGAGAGCCATTACACGAGTAGTCCCTGGCCAGGGCAAGCGAGATATACTGGTAGGTTTCCAGTGTTATCTCAGGGTGTTTTGGGCTTCACTCCGACACGACTTGTACCGCTATTGGGGGACTGACGTTTTACCACCCCCTAGGCCCGACATGCGATGTATCAGACGAACAGACCGGACTGTACGGAGACTGTCACATTCAGACTCAGTAGGAGTTCAGATGGGGTTTCACCTCGTCAGCCTTCTTGTCGGCATCTACCTGGGGACCGTTACGCACAGCTAGTGCCGCTTGAGGTCTGTGGTTAAACCCACTGCCAGCGTAGTGTCGAGTCTTTAGAGTCCCACACAGAGGGTATTCTCCTATGGGCAAAACAGAGTAGAGGTCGCATGGTTTTGCGACAGAGTTCGTTCTCATCCGCGCACTTGTGCACGTTTGGAGTCCGGACGGATATTACTGGCTGGCTCTGGTTTGAGTCAGATACCGGTATATGTTTTGGGGTTGCTTTTATCTCAGTATTCATGTTCCTCGGGAAAAGGATGCAGGTGTGTATGCACGGTTATTTGAGGAAGAGGAAGATGACTTTCATTAGGGTTTCGGAACGGGTGCGTATGCACAGTTGACAGTCGTCTTTTTCCAAACCCTAATGGATTTGTATTATATCAATTAATAATATATAATAAAATGAAATTGTGTCATGGTTGGTTTTTGTTGACTTGTTGACCATGGTTGACTTGTTGACCATGGTTGAAGTTTTGACCATCATCATTACAAAAGAAAGATGCTCTTTGATTCTAGCAAATTCATTTAATGTTTGAAATGATAATGGTCATTCTAAAACTTTCCATCAACCTTTTCATTTTCATTATTATTATTATTGATAATTCTTTTTCTTTTGCATTATGGTTGCAAGAAAGAAAAAGGATGGCTCATTCTATCATATTGATTCTCTCTCTTCACTTCATCTTCTTCTTCCTCTAGCTAAAGAGAAACCTTCTCATGTGTTGAGAATCCTTCTCTTTAAAAAGAAAAGCACCCCTTAGACTCTCTGTACTCATTCTAGGTTCAAGGTTTAGCAAGCCGGAAACCCTAGTTCACTCAAAGATCGAGGAAGAGCCCAAAGGTCGAACCTTCGAGGTGGATCCATCTTCGACGGAAGAAGGCGACAAGAAGAGAACCATCAACCTCTACAAAAGTTTGAAGAAGAAGGAGTTCAAGTTTAGGTATAACCATCTTCATCCGAGTAGCTAACTCCCTTTAGCGTATTTGCTAGTTTAGTTTAGACACGATCCCGACATTGTTTTAGTCCATGTTGCCTCTTGCGATAAAAATTTGTTTTTTATACCGTTTTCGCCTCCCCGTAAGAACCGGGGGTCGCAACGTGGACTTACAGTGGTATCAGAGCCTAACTAAACTTAAACTAGCTTAGTAGTGAAGTGTAACGCAGTTCGGAACCGAAAAAAAAATCACAAAACCAGAAAAACAAAACCCTAAGTTTCTGTTGAAATTTTTTCTGCTATAAATGAAAAACTTTATACTTGTAAATTCGGCTCAGGGTTTTGTGTGAACACCTAAGAAAAACGATGCAGTGATTCGTTCAAACCGCCGCGCTTCCGCCGCACAAGGTAGGCATGTGCCGCGGAAGCGCCGCGGTTTGTCGTCTTCTGTGCATCGTTTTTCGTGCAGTGTGTGTCTGTGTTGGTTTTGGGATTTTTAAAATATATTATATGTGCCCAGATTTTCCAGAACTGAAATTCACTTTTGGGGTCCTATAATTCCGTATTTTTTTCCGAACTTCACTGCACTTTGACTATGATGGTTACATCTGTGATGCTTGCATGTATTGAACGTCGGCAAATCGCTATAAGACGATTAGTCGGGGTTATACATGATCTGTGTTTGATATTGGAATGTGTATATGAATGTATTGGACTGTCGCGGGTGAATAGCCGGGGTGGATGTGAGATGAGCTTTTGTTTTTTCTTTCATTCATTGTAAATGTAAATTGATGTAATTATTATTTGTTTGGCCGCACAACCGGGTCGGGGTTGTAGCCGTCATTGTATAATTCTTTTTACTGTTTTTGCTCCTAGGATAGACCCATGGAGGGGTGCACAAACTGTCGGGTACTTGGCGGGTAGTTTGCCGCACCCGTAGGGGTCTTGGGTGGGGTATTTGGCTATTCACCGCGACCGTGTTATACGCTTTTCGTTCCAGGCTCGAAAGGATTGCGGATTGCTAGTATATCCAATGTATTCATCTGTGATCTGTAATGTCTATCATTGCTTTCTATTTAGGCGTTGCTTATGTTTTACAGCCGCGCTAGCCCAGCCCCCGCTCTGTCGTTAGTTAAGTAACCTAACGAGTGATGACGGGACCCCGTGGCGAATGCGAATGGCATAAGCGTACGTCATATTTTGGTTGTTTTCTGCAATGGTAGGAATTAAATGATGGGACACATTAAAAGTACTAATGCAAGAATATCACGCATTAAAAGAACTAATGCAAGATAATAAACCAAGCTAAAATCGTTGGAACACTTTCGAAAAACCACTCGGTTCTTTTCAAAACTAACTTTTAAACGCGGAGATTGAGCCACTCCTTCTAAAAGCTATCTCGTTCCATCGATTATATCAAGTTCACTACGTTCACGGTTTTACCAAAACCATTCGTAGCCCTCCGTCGTTTCACATGAATAGTCAATAGTATTCAAGCTGTGTTTGTTGGCCAAAGTCAAGGCATAGTGATTGGTAGCTATTGGGTATTCATGTGCAGCATAGATAGATGCGTTGGTTTGGAACAGTCATACTGCCTTGTTGGCCAAAGTCAAGGGTAGGTACGAGTGGATTCAAATTAACCTGGAGAACGACGGGTAGAACTTGACATGTGACTTATGATTTGTTGGCCAAAGTCAAGGTCATAAGAGCATGGGGCAAAAATCCACATCGGGAGTTTCATAAGTACTGAAACTTGCTAGATTTGCATACCATTTGGAGTGTGGTGATTCTGGTAGGATTCCTTCAGTTTCGTCACGCGATGATATTTGGATCCCGATCCTACTGTGAGTATATGCTACTCCTCGGGAAATTTCTCACTAAACGATCAATGCTATAAACCTAGTAGGTGCCTAGAAAGGTGTTAGCGGGGCTACGCCCCCAGGGAAAAGAGGTTATTTAATTAAGGAACTTCGCGAAAGCGTTGGAAAACCTCCCTCGAAGTACCGACACTGGCCTGGCTGAACGGTTAAGCAAGTATTGTGCGGTGGGATTGATCCCGGCTAATTCTTCCTTTGTGGTTTGAGGAGGGATTCGAGAGACAGTGGGAGCCATCCTGTTTAGACAAATTAAAAACCATTCTAAACTTGCAAGAGCATCGTGCTAAAGTGTTTCTTCTCTCCCCCCTGCAGCGACCAAATTCGAAATGACTGGACTTAAGTTACTTCTAGATAAAAACATATTGACAGGGCCAAACTACAAAGATTGGCTCAGGAATGTCAAATTGGCAATCTCTTACGACAAGCTGGGGTATCTTCTTACCACCAAAGCTCCCCCCGTCCCAGGTCCCACCTCCAGCGTCGCGGATAAGGAAATCCGTAAGACTTGGTGTTGGAGATAGTGCCCTCAGAGTCAATTATTAGGTCACAGGTACGTGATTGCAATGATTGATGGAGGACCTATCCCGGTAGGACAGTCTTACTCGAGATGATAGTATGCTATCTGGTTTACCTTTATCATCGTGTACTGTTTTAAGTGACCTGACACGTCGCTATTACACGTTGATAGAGCCCCTATGATTCTTGCTTGACCACCAGCTGTATGAGGGCGATCATATAAGTGGGAGCTGGGGGTCTATAAGCATATCCTTAAAAGGTCCCTAGTCGTGAGAGTTTCGAGACAGGGCATCGATTCTCCATAGTAGACTATGTAAGTGCACGGCGGCGCCCCGGCCGTCAATCCGACGCCGGAATGCGGAAGCGGTGAATAACTTAAATTTTGCGGACTTAGCAAACCGGCACCACCGCGCACTATAACCCGGATCGAACCATTAACAAGTCTAAGCTACTTAACAAGATGGGTTAGAGATATACCGACGATCCAAGTCCTCCGGTCTTCTCGCCATCGTCCGGATCTCCTGCGGAAAAGTCCCGTCTCCTCCTCGTCGCCGGAAGTGCACCACATCGCCTACTTTGTTTACGGGCTCCCACCTCAATGCCGAGGCAACTCGGGCACGAAGCCGGCTACTCGACGTGCCCAAGGTTCGCTGTAGAATACGTAGTCCTCAAGTCTCACTTTGGGGTTCATGGAGATGCCATTTTAGGTGGAGGGATGATACAAGAACAATGTGGAGGAACTTGGGGATTTTTCTAACATCAAGAGAGCAAAAAATCCCCACTACAAAAATGGGCAACCCACCCTCATGGTGGCCGGCCACCACAAGAGGAGAATGAGAGTGAAAATGGAGAGAGAGAGCTCAAAAATAATGGGAGCCATTCTCATATCAAAAAACAAGAGAGAGAGAGGAATGGTTATCATATGAACCAAAATGATAACAAAGCAAAACCAACACTCAACTAACAACCATCTCTCATCATCAACAACCATCATCAAAACCATGATGATAAAGAAAGTCAAGCTATCATGAAGCTAGAAGTCAAGGTCAATGAGAGGCTATCATGATACAACTATAAGCAAAGAACCCCTCCACAAACACTTATTTGCAACAATGCAAATAAGCCCTCCTCCACCAATCTTCGGCCAATGAACGGAACAATGGAAATTGGCCGAAACGGAAAGCAAACTGGCAACTCCAAAAAAACTGGTCCCGTAATAAATTACAGGAAAAACCCCGATACTGTGCATACACACCCGCATCTGTATTTCGACCGAAATACAAATGCAATGAGACAAAATCTACACTGTACTATACTAGGATCCGGCTTATACCAAAACCGGCTAGTAATATCTGTTCGATCCTGATCCGTGCAATACCGCACGTATCTGATCGAACCCTGCCATATATCCATACGGCCTATAGTACAGACTGTCCGATCCTGATCCGTGCAATACCGCACGTATCTGATCGGACCTTGCCATATCTCCATACGGCCTCTACAACCTTTCGCCCGAAAGCTGAGTAACTGAATGTGGGGGACTCTAAAGACTCGTCAACACCTCGGTTGTGGATTTAACCACTAGCACGTCAGAGGTATAAGCCAATACGTAACGGGTTACCAAGTATTGACTAAAAGGGACGTCTGTGAGTGAACTCAGCCTGACAACCCTACTGAGCCTGTCAGTGACAATATCCGTGCAGTCCGGTCCGTTCGTCTATGAGTATCGCATGGCGGGCCTAGGGGGTTGGTAAAAGTCAGACCCCCAAAAGCGGTACAAGTCGTGTCGGAGTGTAGCCCAGAACACCCTGAGATACTACTGGAATACCTATCAGTAAATCTCCTTGCCTTGGCCAAGGATTTTGTGTAATGGCTCTCCTAGACACAGCACGACCTCACCCCCAATACCGGGAGAGACGAACCCCTGAAGATACGCTCACTGCCTCCATGTGGCTCGGGACTGTACCCAACTAAAACCTGTTTGCACGACTCCTTTGAGCCGTGGTAGGGTAGTAATCAAAGTACAGTAGGAACTCACACGAGACAAATGACGATCCCCAGGTCGATGAACTAACCTGCACACATGTCACCAGGGAACTGCCATCTGACGTCTGGTATATGACCAACTAGCATGTTCCCGGCGAGTCCTGTCCGGTGTACTCATAACCCAATGAGCACCTGTATACATCTTAGGTGATCCAATTGACACCAGTGGCTTGTGAGACCGGCCACCGCCCCTCGTCGGGGTCTCGACTGTATACACTAGTCTACTAATGGAGTATCGATGCCCAGTCTCGAAACTCCCACGACTAGGGACCTTTTAAGGATATGCTTGTAGACCCCCAGCTCCCACTTATATGATCGCCCTCATACTGCTGGTGGTCAAGCAAGAATCCTAGGGGCTCTATCAACGTGTAATAGCGACGTGTCAGGTCACCTAAAACAGTACACGATGATAGAGGTAAACCAGATAGCATACTATCATCTCGAGTAAGACTGTCCTACCGGGATAGGTCCTCCCTCAATCATTACAATCACGTACCTGTGACCTAATAATTGACTCTGAGGGCACTATCTCCAACAATCTCCCACTTGCACTCAAGGCTAATTATTGCGATGTCGCATACTCACAGCCCGTGTGATACCGAACATCCAACTCCTCTACTAGTCAGTCTCACAAAGCTCGTTTGCGGAACTATTGCGTTCGAGGAATAGCCTCAGTGAGTGGATCCGCTTAGTTGTTTCGTTCTATGTCTCTCTATATCTCAAGTTCGCGGAGAAAACCATCTCCCGAAATGAGCAATACCTGTCTTAGAATGTGTCTGGATGTCTGATGGGACCTAGCTCATAAATGAACTCCAAATCCAAACTTCTTAGACTGTATCGTCAACTGAACTTAATCAGTATCCTGCGCCATGCCTCCCTCAGTATTGCCTTGGATCACCTGTCCAAAATACTGCCCCTCATCAGAAGGAAAACTATAACTCTGACAACCTCCTTGTCGTCCATGTCACCTTGGAAGCCTGGAATGATAACTGTCTCCTGAATGAGGCTGTCGTTATCATCTCCCTAGAACATCCACTTATGTTCTAAAACTGCTTCCGACTGTTTCTCCAGGATTGGATTAATGTCAACTTATTGCATCTAGTGCAAGAACAACATCTGGTGTGGTACTTGACATCTCATGATTGACTCAATTGCCTGAGCAAGTGATCTGCCAATCATGCACATCCCTCTCCCCTTTAGTCTGTAAGACAGCTTCAGAGAGGGTGACTCCATCACCTGCAGGTACACTACCGTGCCAGGAGTCGTCCATCCTAAATACTCTTAGAATGCTGTCAAGTACCCTGATTGGGAAACCACCCAAATCTAGATCTAATACCATAGATCCAGTAACCAGTATGTCTGATATAATGTCCAAGTCCTGTGTGGAGAAACAACTGTGTGACGACCAAAGTATAACCGATCGTAGTGTAGGAGTTTCTTTTCCTACTCTGTGTATATCATCCAAATACCAGGATATCACACCCTACTACCTTCTCAACAGATCCATCCCCTATTCTGATGAAGTCAAACCCATGACTGTCACGTCAGAAATAGATGATCTATCTCCGCTACTGGTGCTTCAGTCTATAAATAAACATAAGCAACCTGTCCACCAATGCTTCCGCTGCTCCCACTGACTACGACAACCCTCTGGCAGAGTCATATACACGTACACTTCTAAAACTAGTTTAGAACGACGCTATATTCATCCTCCCGCCGGGTCTCGCACCCTGGAACAACAGCAATGGTAATTGTGGGTAAACAAGAACTTCCCTGTCACCGTCCTTGAGGCTACCGTAGTACCTCTCGGGTGCCTGAAGTTACCCACCTTATCTGCGGAGTGGCCAATGGAATGTCAATCCAGATTGAATCTTTAGGTTCCTTATCAAATCTTCAGTAATCGTTTGTGGTTCTGGAATCACTTCCAGTTCTACCATACTCCCACTACTGTTTTCTGAAAAAAAATTCCATTTTTAATAAAACTGTGGCGAGTCTAGAACAATATCGCTATTGTTCATCCAGATGGTAGAAAGTCAACCCGTGTCATAGCCTGGGTCAACCCACAAACAGCCATTACAGAAACGTGCCTTGAGTTGTCCAGTGTCTGGTTTTAAGCATAAGCCGGACAACTCCCCGTACCTTAACATCGTTAAGATACGAACTGTTTTATATCCCATATAGGACCAGAGGCACTGATTTGATTGAACCAGATCCAAATCATGCAGCTGTCCCCAGCGCATGTCATCTAAATGGAAGGAGGCCGATCAGCGTTACTCAACTTAGGAATACTTCCAATTATGAGTAACCTGAAAGAGAAGCAAGATCTCTTTATCATTACTATCAACTGAATACCATACACAAGTATCTACATCTTCGATCTCTTTGAAGAATCCCGATACTTGCTATACCTGGTTCTCTACTCTATTCAAATACCTATAACTTCTCAAAATTTGGACCCTGTGTTTCCGCGAAACACCTGTCTAAAAACTAGAGAAGTCATAAGTAAACCGAATATAGTACGAGGACCAACCTCTCTGTCCTGATGGACCCTGGACAACATACAATCCTTTGTATAAGTCCCTTGAGTCTGATAACTCATTCACTGTGTGTCGTAGGTTGAAAACTGTACTTATGGTTAAGAAGAATTACACCGCTGTTTAATGCTCCTTACCTAACCATCCACTGATATAGGTAAATGTCGTAGACATAATTTCAGAAAAGTATATCTCACTCTATGAAAATAGACGTACAGATATATCAATTTGAAATTGGTGCATAACAGCGGATATTCAAAACCAAATATTTGCCGACCGGCAAACAGCCCAGGTGATTTCCTCAAATATCACCGATTACAACGAATCCCGATACAATGATGATAATCACCCAATTCCCAATAACTTACTCCCACTCATCATCTGTAAAACCATACAGATGTGAGGATCGTACCTGGTAAATAAATACCCTGGAGTAAGTATCTAATCGGGAAATCAATTTTCCTTTAACATTACACAGTGAAACTGAAACATTGAAATGTTCCGATGGGGTATTCTGGTATTCCTAGTAATGCCTCTTCCAGATTCACGACTGTAACCGTATAGTTCTTTGCCACCTCTCCAAATCCCTTCATATGTCTTTAGTCTTTACCTTCTGCACACCCTTTTAAGCCAAATGGTTTTCTTCCTTCCCTACCGTTCGGCACCAGCCTATGATTTGGAAGAAGACTATCCAATAAGCATAATGGGTGTACTATTCCAATCCTAGGAACACTCGCAATGAGAGAGGGTGAAGATAAAAGACAACCGAATAAACCTTATTCCTATTTCTCCTGAACCAGAATCCATCCCCGAACTGGAACAAGTTCCATTCGAGTTCGTATATAACCATACGATGGAGTATCCAAATAAACTGTGGATCTTCGTAGTGATACGGAGTGTCCTGGAGAAATACAAAGGTGATGTGGGAGTGGTAACGAAATATTTGGTTTGGTCGTGAATATCTGTTGCAATTTACTTTGCCCTCTTTACTAATCCCTTGCTTTGTCTGAACTTAATACCTTCTGCACACCATCGTTATGCTAATTGGTTTTCTTCATTCCCTACCGGTCGGCACCAGCCTAAGGTTTGGAAGAAGACAATCCAATTTGCGTAATAGGTGTACTACCCCTAAACCAAGGAGTACTCGTAACCTGAGAGAGGGTAAAAGGAAAAGACAACTGAATAATCCTATCCGTTTTCTCCAGAACCGGAAACCATCCTCGAATAAATTCTTTCGAGTTCGTATCTAACCATACGATGGTTTTGTCCAATGGAAGTGGACGTTCGTAGTAAAACGGGGTGTCCTGGAGAAAAGGGTAAAAGTAGGAGTGGCAATGAGGTTTGCAACTCTGACAATCCAAAAGCCGGTGTTAAAGAAGGTTCGGTCAACTTGGTCACCGAGTCATAGTCTTAGGGTCGGGTCAAAGGTCGCTGCCAAAGAGAGAGAGAAAAGAAACACTCAGCGTGCACTCTAACCTAGATCAGAATGGTCACCAATTTATCTAATCTGGAAACCTCCCACTGTACCTCAAATTCTCCTCCAAACCTGAAAGAAGAATTAGTCGGAGTCACCCGAGGAGTAAACTAGCTCATCAGTGGGAATCGGGATCCAACTATCATCGCATGATAACGTGACGGAATCCTCTCACGTCATCACACTCCAGAAGGTATGCGCATATCTGGCAAGTTTCAGTTCTTTTGAAACTCCCGATGTGATTTCTGCCCCATGCTCTTATGACCTTGACTAAGGCCAACAAATCATAAGTCACATGTCAAGTTCTACCCGTCATTATCCAGGTTGATTTGAACCCACCCGTACAAGCCCTTGACTAGGGCCAACAAGGCTATACGACTGTCCCAAACCAACGCATCTATCTATGCAGCATATGAACACCCAACAGCTACCAAACACTGTGCCTTGACTATGGCCAACAAACACAGCTTGAATACTATTGACTACCCATATGAAACGACGGAGGGCTACGAATGGTTTCTGGCGAAAACCTTTAACGTAATGAACTTGATATCGTTGAAGGAACGGATAGCTTTTTGAAAATATAGTGACGAAAACCGTTGCTAAAGAGGTCACTCCCGGTGAAGGGATCTCGGCTCTTTCCCCGTAGAATGGGGTGCAGGATATTCCAAATGAATACCACGGTGCAAAGCAAAAGTAATCGGCTATAGTGAAGTTAATGCCCTGACGCAAACTTTTTGTCCAAGGGGTCACTCCCGGTGAAGGGATCTCGGCCCTTGCCTCGTCGACTGAGGAGCAGGATATTCTAAATGAATACCGCGATGCAAAACAAAAGTGAACATCCTTGCAATAACAGCTTTTTGAAAAGTGTTCCAACAACATCAGATTAGGTTTGTTTTTAAACTTGCATTGATCCGAATCAATGCAGTCCCATCAATTGATCACACCAAAAAGAACGAAAATATACTGATGTACGTATATGCCATCCGCATTCGCCACTGGGTCCCGTCATTACCCGTTAGGTTAGCTAACTAACGACAGAGCGGGGACTGGACTAGCACGGATGTAAAATATATACAACATCTACTAATATATATACCAATATATTATATTCGCTCAAGGCGTGAATAAAATGCAACATCACAGAGAATGAACAGCATCACAGAAACAGTACAGATATCTGGGATCCCCGGGTTTCACAGAGCCACTACTGAAACCCGACGTTCCCCTGGTCGTGTGGATAGCCTGTGCAATGAGAACCTAGACCCCTACGGGCGCGGCAAGTCACCCGCCAAAACCTGAAGCGAGGCAGCCCCCTTCAGCGCCGTGAATGGACCACCCAGCACTTCACGGAATCCGGTAACTTGGGCACCCCTCCTGGGTCAACCTGTACACCCTACGAGTGCGGCGAATAGCCCGCCAATCCTAGAGTGAAGCCCCCTCCGTCTCAATGCCATGAGATGCGGGCTTGTTGCCCTCCAGAACCCGGCTATCCGTGCACCCCTCCGCGGGGCAATCCTAGTACAGAAAGTAAAATATACATACAACGGGTACATCGACCGCAACCAGGTCGTGCCCCAAAATAATAATACAAACATGCAGTGACGGCAGTCCACATGTCGGACGCTCGCCCCGCAATATCAAATGTACATAATACAACAAAACTGTACTAGCATTGCATCCAGGCTATCCCCACGACCGATCCGCAACATCACAGCAAATACATAGAACATCAACGTGAAAGTCACGTTCGCAAATCCGTCTAACCGGGCTATAGCAGTTAGACCGGATTTACCGATCGAGTGACATTCACGTTCGCAGATATAATGTAAATACTGTGAAAAATGTTTTTAAAATATTCCGATTGATCAAACTTTAACATGTGGGCCCACAAAGAATACTGCAGCAGTTAAAGAAAACCTGGACCCAATTTTAATATTCCAAAACCCCTAATTTAAGCCCAGAAGCCCACTGTAAAAACCCAACCCACTGATTCCTTCATGCTGCAGCGGAAGCGCGGCCACAAGTGGGTTTTGGCCGCCCTTCCGCGCTCTTGTCAGAAGATCAGTGCATCGAATTTGAACAGTGGTCTTATAATTTCTGGCACATCAATAATTTACAACCTGAAAAAATTTTCGAGACCAAAAATTTCCAACAGAAAACTGATGTGAGCAAATACAGGTTTTTGGACATTTCGATCGATCGGAACTGAAAAACACATTACACAAAGCTAGACTAAGTTAATGGGGAGGCTCTGATACCACTGTAAGTGCACGGCGGCGCCCCGGCCGTCAATCCGACGCCGGAATGCGGAAGCGGTGAATAACTTAAATTTTGCGGACTTAGCAAACCGGCACCACCGCGCACTATAACCCGGATCGAACCATTAACAAGTCTAAGCTACTTAACAAGATGGGTTAGAGATATACCGACGATCCAAGTCCTCCGGTCTTCTCGCCATCGTCCGGATCTCCTGCGGAAAAGTCCCGTCTCCTCCTCGTCGCCGGAAGTGCACCACATCGCCTACTTTGTTTACGGGCTCCCACCTCAATACTGAGGCAACTCGGGCACGAAGCCGGCTACTCGACGTGCCCAAGGTTCGCTGTAGAATACGTAGTCCTCAAGTCTCACTTTGGGGTTCATGGAGATGCCATTTTAGGTGGAGGGATGATACAAGAACAATGTGGAGGAACTTGGGGATTTTTCTAACATCAAGAGAGCAAAAAATCCCCACTACAAAAATGGGCAACCCACCCTCATGGTGGCCGGCCACCACAAGAGGAGAATGAGAGTGAAAATGGAGAGAGAGAGCTCAAAAATAATGGGAGCCATTCTCATATCACAAAAACAAGAGAGAGAGAGGAATGGTTATCATATGAACCAAAATGATAACAAAGCAAAACCAACACTCAACTAACAACCATCTCTCATCATCAACAACCATCATCAAAACCATGATGATAAAGAAAGTCAAGCTATCATGAAGCTAGAAGTCAAGGTCAATGAGAGGCTATCATGATACAACAATAAGCAAAGAACCCCTCCACAAACACTTATTTGCAACAATGAAAATAAGCCCTCCTCCACCAATCTTCGGCCAATGAACGGAACAATGGAAATTGGCCAAAACGGAAAGCAAACTGGCAACTCCAAAAAAACTGGTCCCGTAATAAATTACAGGAAAAACCCCGATACTGTGCATACACACCCGCATCTGTATTTCGACCGAAATACAAATGCAATGAGACAAAATCTACACTGTACTATACTAGGATCCGGCTTATACCAAAACCGGCTAGTAATATCTGTTCGATCCTGATCCGTGCAATACCGCATGTATCTGATCGAACCCTGCCATATATCCATACGGCCTATAGTACAGACTGTCCGATCCTGATCCGTGCAATACCGCACGTATCTGATCGGACCTTGCCATATCTCCATACGGCCTCTACAACCTTTCGCCCGAAAGCTGAGTAACTGAATGTGGGGGACTCTAAAGACTCGTCAACACCTCGGTTGTGGATTTAACCACTAGCACGTCAGAGGTATAAGCCAATACGTAACGGGCTACCAAGTATTGACTAAAAGGGACGTCTGTGAGTGAACTCAGCCTGACAACCCTACTGAGCCTGTCAGTGACAATATCCGTGCAGTCCGGTCCGTTCGTCTATGAGTATCGCATGGCGGGCCTAGGGGGTTGGTAAAAGTCAGACCCCCAAAAGCGGTACAAGTCGTGTCGGAGTGTAGCCCAGAACACCCTGAGATACTACTGGAATACCTATCAGTAAATCTCCTTGCCTTGGCCAAGGACTTTGTGTAATGGCTCCCCTAGACACAGCACGACCTCACCCCCAATACCGGGAGAGACGAACCCCTGAAGATACGCTCACTGCCTCCATGTGGCTCGGGACTGTACCCAACTAAAACCTGTTTGCACGACTCCTTTGAGCCGTGGTAGGGTAGTAATCAAAGTACAGTGGGAACTCACACGAGACAAATGACGATCCCCAGGTCGATGAACTAACCTGCACACATGTCACCAGGGAACTGCCATCTGACGTCTGGTATATGACCAACTAGCATGTTCCCGGCGAGTCCTGTCCGGTGTACTCATAACCCAATGAGCTCCTGTATACATCTTAGGTGATCCAATTGACACCAGTGGCCTGTGAGACCGGCCACCGCCCCTCGTCGGGGTCTCGACTGTATACACTAGTCTACTAATGGAGTATCGATGCCCAGTCTCGAAACTCCCACGACTAGGGACCTTTTAAGGATATGCTTGTAGACCCCCAGCTCCCACTTATATGATCGCCCTCATACTGATGGTGGTCAAGCAAGAATCCTAGGGGCTCTATCAACGTGTAATAGCGACGTGTCAGGTCACCTAAAACAGTACACGATGATAGAGGTAAACCAGATAGCATACTATCATCTCGAGTAAGACTGTCCTACCGGGATAGGTCCTCCCTCAATCATTACAATCACGTACCTGTGACCTAATAATTGACTCTGAGGGCACTATCTCCAACAGACTAGTGTATACAGTCGAGACCCCGACGAGGGGCGGTGGCCGGTCTCACAAGCCACTGGTGTCAGTTGGATCACCTAAGATGTATACAGGTGCTCATCGGGTTATGAGTACACCGGACAGGACTCGCCGGGAACATGCTAGTTGGTCATATACCAGACGTCAGATGGCAGTTCCCTGGTGACATGTGTGCAGGTTAGTTCATCGACCTGGGGATCGTCATTTGTCTCATGTGAGTTCCCACTGTACTTTGATTACTACCCTACCACGGCTCAAAGGAGTCGTGCAAACAGGTTTTAGTTGGGTACAGTCCCGAGCCACATGGAGGCAGTGAGCGTGTCTTCAGGGGTTCGTCTCTCCCGGTATTGGGGGTGAGGTCGCGCTGTGTCTAGGAGAGCCATTACACAAAGCCCTCGGCCGAGGCAAGGAGATTTACTGGTAGGTATTCCAGTAGTATCTCAGGGTGTTCTGGGCTACACTCCGACACGACTTGTACCGCTTTTGGGGGTCTGACTTTTACCAACCCCCTAGGCCCGCCATGCGATGCTCATAGATGAACGGACCGGACTGTACGGATATTGTCACTGACAGGCTCAGTAGGGTGTCATGCTGAGTTCGCTCACAGACGTCCCTTTTAGTCAGTACCTAGTAGCCCGTTACGTATTGGCTTATACCTCTGACGTGCTAGTGGTTAAATCCACAACCAAGGTGTTGATGAGTCTTTAGAGTCCCCCACATTCAGTTACTCAGCTTTCGGGCGAAAGGTTGTAGAGGCCGTATGGAGATATGGCAAGGTCCGATCAGATACGTGCGGTATTGCACGGATCAGGATCGGACAGTTTGTACTATAGGACGTATGGATATATGGCAGGGTTCGATCAGATACGTGCGGTATTGCACGGATCAGGATCGAACAGATATTACTAGCCGGCTTTGGTATAAGCCGGATCCTAGTATAGTACAGTGTAGATTTTGTCTCATTGCATTTGTATTTCAGTCGAAACACAGATGCGGGTGTGTATGCACAGTATCGGGGTTTTCCTGTAATTTATTACGGGACCAGTTTTCTGGAGTTGCCAGTTTGCTTTCCGTTTCGGCCAATTTCCATTGTTCCGTTCATTGGCCGAAGATTGGTGGAGGAGGGTTTATTTGCATTGTTGCAAATAGGCATTAGTGGAGGGGGTTCTTTGGATCTTGTTACATCATGATGGTTTTCATGATGAGCACCTTACCTTGACTTCTTCTTCTCATGATGGCTTGACTTTTTGAAGCCATCATGCATGAGATGATGGTTGCCTTGGAGTGTTGGATTTGTTGCTATCATTTCTTTTGCATGATAGCTTTCCTCTCTCTCTCTTTTTGGTATTAGATGAGAATGGCTCCTTTTTGATTTGCTCTCCCACTCACTCCATTCTCTCCTCTCACCAAGCCATGGCCGGCCAAAGCATTAGGGGCTGTCAAAATTTTTGCATGTGGGATTTTTGCTCTTTTGCTTTTGTAAAATCCCACAAGTCCCTCCACATTGTTCTCATATCATTTCCTCCACCAAAAGGCAATTCCTACAACCCCAAAGTGAGACTTGAGGACTACATATTCTACAGCGAATCTTGGGCACGTCGAGTAGCCGGCTTCGTGCCCGAGTTGCCTCGGCATTGAGGTGGGAGCCCGTAAAAGAAGTAGGCGATGTGGTGCACTCCCGGCGACGAGGAGGAGACGGGACATTCCGCAGGAGATCGGGACGATGACGAGAAGACCGGAGGACTTGGATCGTCGGTATATCTCTTTCCCATCTTATAGTTAGCTAGGACTAATTAATGGTTCGATCCGGGTTTTAGTGCGCGGCTGTTTGCCAGTTCAAGAAAATTAAAGTTTATCACCGCTTCCGCATTTGGCCGTCGGATTGACGGCCGGGGCGCCGCCGTGCACTTACAGTGGTATCAGAGCCTCGCCATTAACTTAGTCTAGCTTTGTGTAATGTGTTTGCATTTCCAATCGATCAAAAAGTTCCAAAACCCGTATTTTGATCACATCAGTTTTCTGTTGGAAATTTTTAGTCTCGAAAAATTTTTCAGGTTGTAAAATATTGATGTACTGGAAAATATAAGATCTCTGTAAAAATTCGATGAAGTGACTCCACAGTGGGAGCGCGGAACCGCCGCACCACCCCCCTTCCCGCCGCTCTTCCGCCGCACACTGTGGGGATCACTGCACCAATTTTTTACAGAGGCTTTCTGGGGTGAAAAGTGGGGTTTTGGAATATTAAAATTGGGCCCAGGTTTTCTGTGAGTGCTACAGTTTTGTTTGGGGGCCCACTTGTTAATTTTTGGTCAATCGGAAAATTTTAAACACATTTTTCACAGTATTTACATTATATCTGCGACCGTGAATGTCACTCGATCGGTAAATCCGGTCTAACTGCTATAGCCCGGTTAGACGGATTTGCGAACGTGACTTTCACGTTGATGTTTTGTTTTTGCTGTGATGTTGCGGATCGGTCGTGGGGATAGCCTGGATGCAATGCTAGTACAGGTTGTGGTTGTATTATGTACATTTGATATTGCGGGGCGAGCGTCCGACATGTGGACTGCCGTCACTGCCAGTTTGTATTATTATTTTGGGGCACGACCTGGTTGCGGTCGATGTACCCGGTGTATGTATATTTTACTTTCTGTACTAGGATTGCCCCGCGGAGGGGTGCACGGATAGCCGGGTTCTGGAGGGCAACAAGCCCGCATCTCATGGCATTGAGACGGAGGGGGCTTCACTCTAGGATTGGCGGGCTATTCGCTGCACTCGTAGGGGGTACAGGTTGACCCAGGAGGGGTGCCCAAGTTACCGGATTCCGTGAAGTGCTGGGTGGTCCATTCACGGCGCTGAAGGGGGCTGCCTCGCTTCAGGTTTTGGCGGGTAACTTGCCGCGCCCGTAGGGGTCTAGGATTTCATTGCACAGGCTATCCATACGACCAGGGGAACGTCGGGTTTCAGCGGCTCTGTGAAACCCGGGGATCCCAGATATCTGTATTGTTTCTGTGATGCTGTTCATTCTCTGTGATGTTGCATTTTATTCACACCTTGAGCGAATATAATATATTGGTATATATATTAGTAGATGTTGTATATGTTTTACATCCGCGCTAGTCCAGTCCCCGCTCTGTCGTGAGTTAGCTAACCTAACGGGTAATGACGGGACCCAGTGGCGAATGCGGATGGCATATACGTACATCAGTATATTTTCGTTCTTTTTGGTGTGATCAATTGATGGGACTGCATTGATTCGGATCAATGCAAGTTAAAAACAAACCTAATCTGATGTTGTTGGAACACTTTTTCAAAAAAGCTATTATTGCAAGGACGTTCACTTTTGTTTTGCATCGTGGTATTCAGTTGGAATATCCTGCTCCTCAGTCGACGAGGCAAGGGCCGAGATCCCTTCACCGGGAGTGACCCCTTGGACAAAAAGTTTGCGTCAGGGCATTAACTTCACTATAGCCGATTACTTTTGCTTTGCACCGTGGTATTCATTTGGAATATCCTGCACCCCATTCTACGGGGAAAGAGCCGAGATCCCTTCACCGGGAGTGACCTCTTTAGCAACGGTTTTCGTCACTATACTTTTAAAAAAGCTATCAGTTCCTTCAACGATATCAAGTTCATTACGTTAAAGGTTTTCGCCAGAAACCATTCGTAGCCCTCCGTCATTTCATATGGGTAGTCAATAGTATTCAAGCTGTGTTTGTTGGCCATAGTCAAGGCACAGTGTTTGGTAGCTGTTGGGTGTTCATATGCTGCATAGATAGATGCGTTGGTTTGGGACAGTCGTATAGCCTTGTTGGCCCTAGTCAAGGGCTTGTACGGGTGGGTTCAAATCAACCTGGATAATGACGGGTAGAACTTGACATGTGACTTATGATTTGTTGGCCTTAGTCAAGGTCATAAGAGCATGGGGCAGAAATCACATCGGGAGTTTCAAAAGAACTGAAACTTGCCAGATATGCGCATACCTTCTGGAGTGTGACACCGTGAGCGGATTCCGTCACGTTATCATGCGATGATAGTTGGATCCCGATTCCCACTGATGAGTTAGTTTACTCCTCGGGTGACCCCGACTAATTCTTCTTTCAGGTTTGGAGGAGAATTTGAGGTACAGTGGGAGGTTTCCAGATTAGATAAATTGGTGACCATTCTGATCTAGGTTAGAGTGCACGCTGAGTGTTTTCTTTTCTATCTCTCTTTGGCAGCGACCATTGACCCGACCCTAAGACTATGACTCAGTGACCAAGTTGACCAAACCTTCTTGACACAGGCTTTTGGATTGTCAGAGTTGCAAACCTCATTGCCACTCCTACTTTTACCCTTTTCTCCAGGACACCCCGTATTACTACGAACGTCCACTTCCATTGGACAAAACCATCGTATGGTTAGATACGAACTCGAAAAGATTTATTCGAGGATGGTTTCAGGTTCTGGAGAAAACGGATAGGATTATTCAGTTGTCTTTTCCTTTTACCCTCTCTCAGGTTACGAGTACTCCTTGGTTTAGGGGTAGTACACCTATTACGCAAATTGGATTGTCTTCTTCCAAACCTTAGGCTGGTGCCGACCGGTAGGGAATGAAGAAAACCAATTAGCATAACGATGGTGTGCAGAAGGTATTAAGTTCAGACAAAGCAAGGGATTAGTAAGAGGGCAAAGTAAATTGCAACAGATATTCACGACCAAACCAAATATTTCGTTACCACTCCCACATCACCTTTGTATTTCTCCAGGACACTCCGTATCACTACGAAGATCCACAGTTTATTGGATACTCCATCGTATGGTTATATACGAACTCGAAAGGAACTTGTTCCAGTTCGGGGATGGATTCTGGTCCAGGAGGAATAGGAATAAGGTTTATTCGGTTGTCTTTTATCTTCACCCTCTCTCATTGCGAGTGTTCCTAGGATTGGGACAGTACACCCATTATGCTTATTGGATAGTTTTCTTCCAAACCATAGGCTGGTGCCGAACGGTAGGGAAGGAAGAAAACCATTTGGCCTAAAGGGGTGTGCAGAAGGTAAAGACTAAAGACATATGAAGGGATTTGGAGAGGTGGCAAAGGATTATACGGTTATAGTCGTGAATCTGGAAGAGGCATTACTAGGAATACCAGGATACCCCATCGAAACATTTCAATGTTTTAGTTTCGCTGTGTAATGTTAAAAGAAAACTGATTTCCCGATTAGATACTTATTCCAGGGTATGTATTTACCAAGTATGATTCTCACATCTGTATGGTTTTACAGATGATGAGTGGGAGTAAGTTATTGGGAATTGGGTGATTATCCTCATTATATCGGGATTCGTTGTAATCGGTGATATTTGAGGAAATCACCTGGGCTGTTTGCCGGTTGGCAAATATTTGGTTTTGAATATCCGCTGTTGTGCACCAATTTCAAATTGATATATCTGTACGTCTATTTTTCATAGAGTGAGATATACCTTTCTGAAATTATGTCTACGACATTTACCTATATCAGTGGATGGTTAGGTAAGGAGCATTAAACAGCGGTGTAATTCTTCTTAACCATAAGTACAGTTTTCAACCTACGACACACAGTGAATGAGTTATCAGACTCAAGGGACTTGTACAGAGTATTGTATGATGTCCAGGGTCCATCAGGACAGAGGGGTTGGTCCTCGTACTATATTCGGTTTACTTATGACTTCTCTAGTTTTTAGACAAGTGTTTCGTGGAAACACAGGGTCCGAATTTGGAGAAGTTATAGGTATTTGAATAGAGTAAAGAACCAGGTGTAGCAAGTATCGGGATTCTTCAAAGTGATCGAAGATGTAGATACTTGTAAATGGTATTCAGTTGATAGTAGTGATTAAGAGAAATTGCTTCTCTTTCAGGTTACTCATAAATGGAAGCATTCCTAAGTTGAGTAACGCTGATCGGCCTCCTTCCATTTAGTTGACATGCACTGGAGACAGTTGCATGATTTGAATCTGGTTCAATTAAATCAGTGCCTCTGGTTCTATATATGATATAGAACAGTTCATATCTTAACGATGTTAAGGTACGGGGAGTTGTCCGGCTTATGCTTAAAACCAGACACTGGACAACTCAAGGCACGTTTCTGTAATGGCTGTTTGTGGGTTGACCCAGGCTATGACGCGGGTTAATTTTCTACCATCTGGATGAACAATAGCAATATTGTTCTAGACTCGCCACAGTTTTAATAAAAATGGATTTTTTCAGAAAACAGTAGTGGGAGTATGGTAGAACTGGAAGTGATTCCAGAACCACAAACGATTACTGAAGATTTGATAAGGAACCTTAAGATTCAATCCGGTTTGACATTCCATTGGCCACTCCGCAGATAAGGTGGGTAACTTCAGGCACCCGAGAGGTACTACGGTAGCCTCAAGGACGGTGACAGGGAAGTTCTTGTTTACCCAAAATTACCATTGCTGTTTTTCCAGGGTGCGAGACCCGGCGGGAGGATGAGTATAGCGTCGTTCTAAACTAGTTTTAGAAGTGTACATGTATATGACTCTGCCAGAGGGTTGTCATAGTTAGTGGGAGCAGCGGAAGCATTGGTGGACAGGTAGCTTATGTCTATTTATAGACTGAAGCACCAGTAGTGGAGATAGATCATCTATTTCTGACGTGACAGTCATGGGTTTGACTTCATCAGAATAGGGGATGGATCTGTTGAGAAGGTAGTAGGGTGTGATATCCTGGTATTTGAATGATATACACAGAGTAGGAAAAGAAACTCCTACACTACGATCGGTTATACTTTGGTCGTCACACAGTTGTTTCTCCACAAAGGAAATGGATTTTATATCAGACAAACTGGTTACTAGATCTATGGTTTTAGATCTAGATTTGGGTGGTTTCCCAATCTGGGCACTTAGACAGCATTCTAAGAGTATTTAGAATGGACGACTCCTGGCACGGTAGTGTACCTGCAGGTAATGGAGTCACCCTCTCTAAAGGTGTCTTACAGACTAAAGGGGAGAGGGATGTGCATGATTGGCAGATCACTTGCTCAGGCGATTGAGTCAATCATGAGATGTCAAGTACCACACCAGACATTGTTCTTGCACTAGATGCAATAAGTTGACATTAATCCAATCCTGGAGAAACAGTCGGAAGCAGTTTTAGAACATAAGTGGATGTTCTAGGGATATGATAACGACAGCCTCATTCGGGAAACAGTTATCATTCCAGGCTTCCAAGGTGACATGGACGACAAGGAGGTTGTCAGAGTTATAGTTTTCCTTCTGATGAGGGGCAGTATTTTGGACAGGTGGTCCAAGGCAATACTGAGGGAGGCATGGCGCAGGATACTGATTAAGTTCAGTTGACGATACAGTCTAAGAAGTTTGGATTTGGAGTTCATTTATGAGCTATGTCCCATCAGACATCCAGACACATTCTAAGACAGGTATTGCTCATTTCGGGAGATGGGTTTCTCCGCGAACTTGAGATATAGAGAGACATGGAAAGAGACAACAAAGCGGATCCACTCACTGAGGCTATTCCTCGAACGCAATAGTTTCGCAAACGAGCTTTGTGAGACTGACTAGTAGAGGAGTTGGGTGTTCGGTATCACACGGGCTGTGAGTATGCGACATCGCAATAATTAGCCTTGAGTGCAAGTGGGAGATTGTTGGAGATAGTGCCCTCAGAGTCAATTATTAGGTCACAGGTACGTGATTGCAATGATTGATGGAGGACCTATCCCGGTAGGACAGTCTTACTCGAGATGATAGTATGCTATCTGGTTTACCTTTATCATCGTGTACTGTTTTAAGTGACCTGACACGTCGCTATTACACGTTGATAGAGCCCCTAGGATTCTTGCTTGACCACCAGCTGTATGAGGGCGATCATATAAGTGGGAGCTGGGGGTCTATAAGCATATCCTTAAAAGGTCCCTAGTCGTGAGAGTTTCGAGACAGGGCATAGATTCTCCATAGTAGACTAGTGTATACAGTCGAGACCCCGACGAGGGGCGGTGGCCGGTCTCACAAGCCACTGGTGTCAGTTGGATCACCTAAGATGTATACAGGTGCTCATCGGGTTATGAGTACACCGGACAGGACTCGCCGGGAACATGCAGGTTGGTCATATACCAGACGTCAGATGGCAGTTCCCTGGTGACATGTGTGCAGGTTAGTTCATCGACCTGGGGATCGTCATTTGTCTCATGTGAGTTCCCACTGTACTTTGATTACTACCCTACCACGGTTCAAAGGAGTTGTGCAAACAGGTTTTAGTTGGGTACAGTCCCGAGCCACATGGAGGCAGTGAGCGTGTCTTCAGGGGTTCGTCTCTCCCGGTATTGGGGGTGAGGTCGCGCTGTGTCTAGGAGAGCCATTACACAAAGCCCTCGGCCGAGGCAAGGAGATTTACTGGTAGGTATTCCAGTAGTATCTCAGGGTGTTCTGGGCTACACTCCGACACGACTTGTACCGCTTTTGGGGGTCTGACTTTTACCAACCCCCTAGGCCCGCCATGCGATGCTCATAGATGAACGGACCGGACTGTACGGATATTGTCACTGACAGGCTCAGTAGGGTGTCAGGCTGAGTTCGCTCACAGACGTCCCTTTTAGTCAGTACCTGGTAGCCCGTTACGTATTGGCTTATACCTCTGACGTGCTAGTGGTTAAATCCACAACCAAGGTGTTGATGAGTCTTTAGAGTCCCCCACATTCAGTTACTCAGCTTTCGGGTGAAAGGTTGTAGAGGCCGTATGGAGATATGGCAAGGTCCGATCAGATACGTGCGGTATTGCACGGATTAGGATCGGACAGTTTGTACTATAGGCCGTATGGATATATGGCAGGGTTCGATCAGATACGTGCGGTATTGCACGGATCAGGATCGAACAGATATTACTAGCCGGCTTTGGTATAAGCCGGATCCTAGTATAGTACAGTGTAGATTTTGTCTCATTGCATTTGTATTTCAGTCGAAACACAGATGCGGGTGTGTATGCACAGTATCGGGGTTTTCCTGTAATTTATTACGGGACCAGTTTTCTGGAGTTGCCAGTTTGCTTTCCGTTTCGGCCAATTTCCATTGTTCCGTTCATTGGCCGAAGATTGGTGGAGGAGGGTTTATTTGCATTGTTGCAAATAGGCATTAGTGGAGGGGGTTCTTTGCATCTTGTTACATCATGATGGTTTTCATGATGAGCACCTTACCTTGACTTCTTCTTCTCATGATGGCTTGACTTTTTGAAGCCATCATGCATGAGATGATGGTTGCCTTGAAGTGTTGGATTTGTTGCTATCATTTCTTTTGCATGATAGCTTTCCTCTCTCTCTCTTTTTGGTATTAGATGAGAATGGCTCCTTTTTGATTTGCTCTCCCACTCACTCCATTCTCTCTTCTCACCAAGCAATGGCCGGCCAAAGCATTAGGGGCTGTCCAAATTTTTGCATGTGGGATTTTTGCTCTTTTGCTTTTGTAAAATCCCACAAGTCCCTCCACATTGTTCTCATATCATTTCCTCCACCAAAAGGCAATTCCTACAACCCCAAAGTGAGACTTGAGGACTACATATTCTACAGCGAATCTTGGGCACGTCGAGTAGCCGGCTTCGTGCCCGAGTTGCCTCGGCATTGAGGTGGGAGCCCGTAAAAGAAGTAGGCGATGTGGTTCACTCCCGGCGACGAGGAGGAGACGGGACATTCCGCAGGAGATCGGGACGATGACGAGAAGACCGGAGGACTTGGATCGTCGGTATATCTCTTTCCCATCTTATAGTTAGCTAGGACTAATTAATGGTTCGATCCGGGTTTTAGTGCGCGGCGGTTTGCCAGTTCAAGAAAATTCAAGTTTATCACCGCTTCCGCATTTGGCCGTCGGATTGACGGCCGGGGCGCCGCCGTGCACTTACACTTAGGAGATTGACAGCGCGAAGGCCAGATGCCTCGTACTTTCCTCGATGGACAACGACCATCAGAGGAGGCACGAGAATATGGATTTGGAATCCATATTTCTTCATACAAAAGAACTGTATGGAGAGCAGTCTCGTATCGCAAGATACGAAGTGTCGAAGAAGTTATTTTCGACAAAGTTGGCCGTCGGATCATCGGTAGCGGACCACGTGCTTAAGATGATTGGCTACACTGAGGAGCTCGCGGAACTTGGGACCACGTTGGACAGTGAACTCTATACGGATATAATTCTCCAGTCCCTTCCATCCACTTACGCCCAGTTCATACTGAACTTCAACTTGCAAGAAAAGGAAGTTGAACTTTCAGAACTCCTCAACCTGCTGAGGAGCGCAGAGGGCACCCTACAGAAGGGTAGGGAAACACCCGCTTTGTTTGTAGGAGGATCTTCTTCCTCTAGGTCCAAGGCGAAAGCCAAGGGAAAGAGGAAGAAAGCCCCCGCCAAACCAAGAGGCGGTGTTAGTAAAGTGGGTGCGAAGGGAAAGGAAAAGGGAACTAAGATTGCGGGGAAGCTTGTTGGAAAGGAAGAGTGCTTCTATTGTCATAAGAGTGGACACTGGAAGAAAGATTGCAGGGCTTGGAAAGCCAGGACACAGGAACTGAAGCAGGTTGCAGCTTCAGCTTCAGGTGTGTATGTTATTGAAAACTGTCTTTCTATAAACTCTACTTCCTGGGTATTGGATACCGGATCAGGATCTCATATCTGTAATTCTTTGCAGGCGTTGAGAAACCGTAGTGTTTTGAAGGCAGGTGACATGACCCTCAGAGTTGCAAACGGAGCTAGCATGGACGCTAAAGCCGTGGGGGACTATCACCTGGGAATGTCAGATGGGCATGTTTTGGTTTTGCGTAATTTGTTTTTTGTACCCAACGCAACTTGTAATATCATTTCTGTATCTTTGGTTTCTAAAGAAGGTTATGAATTTGCGTTTGTAAGTAATGTTGTAAACATTCACCTTAATCAAGTTCTGATTGGGTCAGGTACACTGAGCAATGGTATATACGTATTGAACCAACCACAGATTTTCAATGTCCAGAATACACACAAAAGAAAGTCACCAGATATTAATCAGGCTTTCTTATGGCATTGTAGACTGGGTCACATCAATGAGACACGGTTGACTAAGTTACATAAAGAAGGATACTTGGATCCGTTCGAGTATCAGTCTTATGCCACTTGTGAATCTTGTCTCATGGGAAAGATGACAAAGACTCCGTTCACTGGACACGGAGAAAGAGCGAGCGAGCTCTTGGGACTCGTACACAGCGACGTGTGCGGTCCAATGTCTACACATGCGCGGAGCGGTTACTCTTACTTCATTACTTTTACGGATGATTTTTCAAGGTACGGTTATGTCTTCTTAATGAAACATAAGTCCGAGGCTTTTGAAAAGTTCCAGGAATATAAGAATGAAGTAGAGAAACAGACCGGCAAAAGTATCAAGATTCTAAGATCGGATCGAGGTGGAGAATACTTAAGTGCCGAGTTCCTAAATTACTTAAAAGAGAATGGGATTCTCTCTCAGCTTACTCCTCCATACACTCCGCAGCACAACGGTGTATCGGAGAGACGGAACCGAACCCTATTGGATATGGTACGGTCCATGATGAGTAACGCTGAGTTACCGCGATCATTCTGGGGGTATGCGCTAGAATCAGGTGCGTACCTTTTGAACTGAGTTCCTACTAAGACTGTGCCTACTACACCATATGAGATGTGGAGTGGGAAGAGACCCTATCTTAAGCACATTAAGACATGGGGATGTCCAGCTTTTGTTAAAAAGCAGCATGCGGACAAGCTCGAGGCACGCTCAGTACAGTGTAAGTTCGTGGGATATCCAAAGAACTCCAAGGGATATTTCTTCTACTGTGAAGAGGAACAAAAAGTTCTTGTTTCTCGTCATGCCTACTTCTTGGAAACTGAGTTTTTGGAAAACCAGATAAGTGGGAGCACAGTAGAACTGGAAGAAATTCCAGAACCACGAGCTATTACTGAAAGCTTAGAGGAACCAGAGGGTTCAAAAGAACAGGACATTCCTACGCCGCTCCGCAGGAGTAGTAGGCAGTCTCATCCGCCCGAGAGATACTACGGTTTTCTCATAGACGGGGATCGAGAGGATTGCATCATAGATTATGATGAGCCTACTAGCTTCCAGCAGGCCGTTCAGAGCGTTGACTCGGTAAAATGGCTGGATGCAATGCGGACCGAAATGGAGTCCATGTACACCAACAAAGTATGGACGTTGGACATTGCTCCAGACGGGGTAAAACCCGTAGGATGCAAGTGGATCTTCAAAAGGAAGATTGGTGTAGATGGACAGGTTGAGACCTATAAAGCTAGACTTGTAGCAAAGGGTTTCCGTCAAAGACCTGGCTTGGACTATGACGAAACCTTTTCTCCAGTGGCTATGCTGAAATCCATTCGGATCCTTCTTGCCATTGCTGCCTTCCACGATTATGAGATTTGGCAGATGGACGTAAAGACCGCTTTTCTGAATGGAAATTTAGAGGAGTGTGTCTATATGGATCAGCCAGAGGGTTTCATTCAGAGTGGGAGCAGCGGAAAGTTGTGCAAGTTGCTTAAGTCCATCTATGGACTAAAGCAGGCATCGCGGAGTTGGAACATCTGTTTTGATGAGACGGTCAAGGAATTTGGCTTTATCAAAAATCCGGATGAACCATGCATCTATAGTAGATTTGTAGCAAGAACTGTAGTATTCCTCGTTTTATACGTGGATGGCATTCTCTTAATAGGAAATGACATTCCTATGCTACAATCTGTCAAGGGGTTCTTGTCACACAGGTTCTCCATGAAAGACCTGGGTGATGCCTCATACATCCTGGGGATCCGGATCCATCGTGATAGATCCAAGAGGATATTAGGACTTTCACAGTCCAGGTACATTGACACCGTACTGAAAAGATTCAGTATGGAAGATTCCAAGCGCGGTAACCTACCGGCTTGTCACGGGATCACCCTCTCTAAAGAGATGTCTCCCAAGACTGATTTGGAGAGGGATCGCATGTCTATTATACCCTACGCTTCTGCGGTAGGCTCTATAATGTATGCGATGTTATGTACCAGACCGGATGTAGCTTATGCACTGAGTGTGGTAAGCCGGTATCAGTCAAACCCTGGGGAGAAACACTGGATAGCGGTAAAGAACATTCTCAAGTACCTGAGAAGGACTAAGGAGATGTTCTTGGTGTATGGCGGAAAAGACCTCCAGATCGAGGCCTTTGCTGACTCCAGCTTCCAGAGTGACAAGGATGATTCCAAGTCCATGTCGGGTTTTGTCTTTACCCTCAATGGAGGGGCGGTGTGTTGGAAGAGCTCCAAACAGGAAACCGTTGCAGACTCGACTATGGAAGCGGAATACATCGCTGCATCTGATGCCGCAAAAGAAGCTGTCTGGATAAGGAAGTTCTTAAAAGAACTTCAGGTGGTTCCGTCCATTGTTGACCCAGTACCTCTGTATTGCGACAACAACGGGGCTATAGCTTTAGCAAAGGAACCCAGGTCCCATCAGAGATCCAGGCACATCTTAAGGCGGTATCACCTGATCAGGGAGATCGTGGATCGCAAGGAGATCGAGGTTCGGAGGGTTGCTTCAGCAGAGAACACTGCAGATCCATTCAACAAGGCCTTACCCCAGACTCAGTTCGAGCGGCTGATCGAGATGATAGGTCTTCGATACGCCCGTACATGGCCTTAGTGCAAGTGGGAGATTGTTAGTGTATATGCCCTAGAGGCCATTACTGTATCATACTAGTTTGTATATTACTTGATGGAAGCTTGGGATATTCACCTTGTATAAACAATCTTGCTCAATATAGTAGTATGCTACTTGGTTTGTTTCTACTTCAATGTGTACTTGTGTTTATTTCAGTATATCACTTATACGCATTAGTGGAGCCCTTAGGATCTTTGCTTGATTACCAGCGTTGTGATGGCAGTCACACTAGTGGGGGCTGGGTAATCTATAAGCACATCCTTATACAGGTCCCTAGTCGCAGGACTATCGAGACAGGGCATCGATACTCCGGAGTAGACTAGCGTATGCGCTTCTCATCCCAGTGTGGGAGATGGTCTGTCCCACAGCCATCGGTACGTCGTACTGGAGATAGTATACGGGTGCTCGTTGGGTTACGACTACACTGGACAGGACTCGTCGGGAACTGACAGGTTGGTATTATACCTATCGTCAGTTATCAGTTCCCAGGTGACATGAGTACAGCTTAGTCCGCTGACTTGACACGGGCACTTCGCCTCGAGTGTGTTCCCACTGCACTTTGATCACTACCCTACCACGGCTCAAAGGAGTCGTGCAAACAGGTGGTGGTTGGGTACAGTCCCGAAGCACTTGGAGGCCGTGACGGTTAGACAGGATTCGTCTCTCCCGGTATTGGGGGTTGACATCGCGCTGTGTCTAGGAGAGCCATTACACGAGTAGTCCCTGGCCAGGGCAAGCGAGATATACTGGTAGGTTTCCAGTGTTATCTCAGGGTGTTTTGGGCTTCACTCCGACACGACTTGTACCGCTATTGGGGGACTGACGTTGTACCGCCCCCTAGGCCCGACATGCGATGTATCAGACGAACAGACCGGACTGTACGGAGACTGTCACATTCAGACTCAGTAGGAGTTCAGATGGGGTTTCACCTCGTCAGCCTTCTTGTCGGCATCTACCTGGGGACCGTTACGCACAGCTAGTGCCGCTTGCTGTCTGTGGTTAAACCCACTGCCAGCGTAGTGTCGAGTCTTTAGAGTCCCACACAGAGGGTATTCGCCTATGGGCAAAACAGAGTAGAGGTCGCATGGTTTTGCGACAGAGTTCGTTCTCATCCGCGCACTTGTGCACGTTTGGAGTCCGGACGGATATTACTGGCTGGCTCTGGTTTGAGTCAGATACCGGTATATGTTTTGGGGTTGCTTTTATCTCAGTATTCATGTTCCTCGGAACAAGGATGCAGGTGTGTATGCACGGTTATTTGAGGAAGAGGAAGATGACTTTCATTAGGGTTTCGGAACGGGTGCGTATGCACAGTTGACAGTCGTCTTTTTCCAAACCCTAATGGATTTGTATTATATCAATTAATAATATATAATAAAATGAAATTGTGTCATGGTTGGTTTTTGTTGACTTGTTGACCATGGTTGACTTGTTGACCATGGTTGAAGTTTTGACCATCATCATTACAAAAGAAAGATGCTCTTTGATTCTAGCAAATTCATTTAATGTTTGAAATGATAATGGTCATTCTAAAACTTTCCATCAACCTTTTCATTTTCATTATTATTATTATTGATAATTCTTTTTCTTTTGCATTATGGTTGCAAGAAAGAAAAAGGATAGCTCATTCTATCATATTGATTCTCTCTCTTCACTTCATCTTCTTCTTCCTCTAGCTAAAGAGAAACCTTCTCATGTGTTGAGAATCCTTCTCTTTAAAAAGAAAAGCACTCCTTAGACTCTCTCTACTCATTCTAGGTTCAAGGTTTAGCATGCCAGAAACCCTAGTTCACTCAAAGATCGAGGAAGAGCCCAAAGGTCGAACCTTCGAGGTGGATCCATCTTCGACGGAAGAAGGCGACAAGAAGAGAACCATCAACCTCTACAAAAGTTTGAAGAAGAAGGAGTTCAAGTTTAGGTATAACCATCTTCATCCGAGTAGCTAACTCCCTTTAGCGTATTTGCTAGTTTAGTTTAGACACGATCCCGATATTGTTTTAGTCCATGTTGCCTCTTGCGATAAAAATTTGTTTTTTATACCGTTTCCGCCTCCCCGTAAGCACCGGGGGTCGCAATATGGACTCACACATATAAGTGGGAGCTGGGGGTCTATAAGCATATCCTTAAAAGGTCCCTAGTCGTGTGAGTTTCGAGACTGGGCATCGATACTCCATTAGTAGACTAGTGTATACAGTCGAGACCCCGATGAGGGGCGGTGGCCGGTCTCACAAGCCACTGGTGTCAGTTGGATCACCTAAGATGTATACAGGTGCTCATTGGGTTATGAGTACACCGGACAGGACTCGCCGGGAACATGCTAGTTGGTCATATACCAGACGTCAGATGGCAGTTCCCTGGTGACATGTGTGCAGGTTAGTTCATCGACCTGGGGATCGTCATTTGTCTCGTGTGAGTTCCCACTGTACTTTGATTACTACCCTACCACGGCTCAAAGGAGTCATGCAAACAGGTTTTAGTTGGGTACAGTCCCGAGCCACATGGAGGCGGTGAGCGTATCTTCAGGGGTTCGTCTCTCCCGGTATTGGGGGTGAGGTCGTGCTGTGTCTAGGAGAGCCATTACACAAAGTCCTTGGCCAAGGCAAGGAGATTTACTGGTAGGTATTCCAGTAGTATCTCAGGGTGTTCTGGGCTACACTCCGACACGACTTGTACCGCTTTTGGGGGTCTGACTTTTACCAACCCCCTAGGCCCGCCATGCGATACTCATAGACGAACGGACCGGACTGTACGGATATTGTCACTGACAGGCTCAGTAGGGTTGTCAGGCTGAGTTCACTCACAGACGTCCCTTTTAGTCAATACTTGGTAGCCCGTTACGTATTGGCTTATACCTCTGACGTGCTAGTGGTTAAATCCACAACCAAGGTGTTGATGAGTCTTTAGAGTCCCCCACATTCTGTTACTCAGCTTTCGGGCGAAAGGTTGTAGAGGCCGTATGGAGATATGGCAAGGTCCGATCAGATACGTGCGGTGTTGCACGGATCAGGATCGGACAGTTTGTACTATAGGCCGTATGGTTATATGGCAGGGTTCGATCAGATACGTGCGGTATTGCACGGATCAGGATCAAACGGATATTACTAGCCGGCTTTGGTATAAGCCGGATCCTAGTATAGTACAGTGTAGACTTTGTCTCATTGCATTTGTATTTCGGTCGAAATACAGATGTGGGTGTGTATGCACAGTATCGGGGTTTTCCCGTAATTTATTACGGGACCAGTTTTCTGGAGTTGCCAGTTTGCTTTCCGTTTCGGCCAATTTCCTTTGTTCCGTTCATTGGCCGAAGATTGGCGGAGGAGGGTTTATTTGCATTGTTGCAAATAGGCTTTTTGTGGAGGGGGTCTTTGCTTATTTTGGCATCATGATGGTTTTCATGATGTGCACCATCATTGACTTCTCCTTCTCATGATGGCTTGACTTTTAGTGGGCATGATGGTTGATGATGATGAGGGGTGAGGTTGGTTGAGTGTGGGTTTATTGTTGTGATCATTCCCTTTTGCATCATAACCATTCCTCTCTCTCTCTCTTGCATGATTCATATGGTTACCTCCCCCTTGACTTTTCCCTCTCTTTTTTTCCTACATGGGCCGGCCACTTTAGGGTGGGGGTTGATTGATTCTTTTGGTGTGGCATTTTTGGTTGATATTGTGCTAAGAAATGAGCTCTCTAGTTGCTCTCCAAAAATCCTTTCTTTCCTCCACCAAAAATGGCACCTCCACTAACCCCAAAATGAGACATGGATCTCTACACTACATTCTACAGCAAACCTTGGGCACGTCGAGTAGCCGGCTTCGTGCCCGAGTTGCCTCGGCATTGAGGTGGGAGCCCGTAAACAAAGTAGGCGATGTGGTGCACTTCCGGCGACGAGGAGGAGACGGGACTTTTCCGCAGGAGATCGGGACCATGACGAGAAGACCGGAGGACTTGGATCGTCGGTATATCTCTTTCCCATCTTATTGTTAACTAGGACTAGTTAGTGGTTCGATCCGGGTATTAGTGTGCGGCGGTTTGCCAGTTCAAGAAAATTTAAGTTATTCACCGCTTCCGCAATTGGCCGTCGGATTGACGGCCGGGGCGCCGCCGTGCACTTACAGATGGATCCGGATCCCCAGGATGTATGAGGCATCACCTAGGGCTTTCATGGAGAACCTGTGTGACAAGAACCCCTTGACAGATTGTAGCATAGGAATGTCATTTCCTATTAAGAGAATGTCATCCACGTATAAAACGAGGAATACTACAGTTCTCGCTACAAATCTACTATAGATGCATGGTTCATCTGGATTTTTGATAAAGCCAAATTCTTTGACCGTCTCATCAAAATAGATGTTCCAACTCCGCGATGCCTGCTTTAGTCCATAGATGGACTTAAGCAACTTGCACACCTTTCCGTTGCTCCCACTCTGAAGGAAACCCTCTGGCTGATCCATATAGACACACTCCTCTAAATTTCCATTTAGAAAAGCGGTTTTTACGTCCATCTGCCAAATCTCATAATCATGGAAGGCAGCAATGGCAAGAAGGATCCGAATGGATTTCAGCATAGCCACTGGAGAAAAGGTTTCGTCATAGTCCAAGCCAGGTCTTTGACGGAAACCCTTTGCTACAAGTCTAGCTTTATAGGTCTCAACCTGTCCATCTACACCAATCTTCCTTTTGAAGATCCACTTGCATCCTACGGGTTTTACCCCGTCTGGAGCAATGTCCAACGTCCATACTTTGTTGGTGTACATGGACTCCATTTCGGTCCGCATTGCATCCAGCCATTTTACCGAGTCAATGCTCTGAACGGCCTGCTGGAAGCTAATAGGCTCATCATAGTCTATGATGCAATCCTCTCTATCCCCGTCTATGAGAAAACCGTAGTATCTCTCGGGCGGATGAGACTGCCTACTACTCCTGCGGAGCGGCATAGGAATGTCCTGTTCTTTCGAACCCTCTGGTTCCACTAAGCTTTCAGTAATAGTCTGAGGTTCTGGAATTTCTTCCAGTTCTATTGCGCTCCCACTTACTTCTTTTTCTAAGAACTGATGTTCCAGAAAATGGGCATTACGAGAAACAAGGACTTTTTGTTCCTCTGCGTAATAGAAAAGATACCCCCTGGAGTTCTTTGGGTATCCCACAAACTTGCACAGTACTGAGCGTGCCTCGAGCTTGTCCGTATGCTGCTTTTTGACATAAGCTGGACATCCCCAAATCTTTAGGTACTGAAGATAGGGTTTCTTCCCACTCCATAACTCATATGGTGTGGTAGGCACAGTCTTAGTAGGAACTCGGTTCAAAAGGTATGCAGCTGTTTCTAGCGCATACCCCCAGAATGATCGCGGTAACTTAGCGTTACTCATCATGGACCGTACCATATCCAATAGGGTCCGGTTCCGTCTCTCCGATACACCGTTATGTTGCGGAGTGTATAGAGGAGTAAGCTGAGAGAGAATCCCATTCTCTTTTAAGTAATTCAGGAACTCGGCACTTAAGTATTCTCCACCTCGATCCGATCTTAGAATCTTGATACTTTTGCCGGTTTGTTTTTCAACTTCATTCTTATATTCCTGGAACTTTTCAAAGGCTTCGGACTTATGTTTCATTAAGAAGATATAACCGTACCTTGAAAAGTCATCCGTAAAAGTAATGAAGTAAGAATAACCGCTTCGCGCATGTGTAGACATTGGACCGCACACGTCGCTGTGTACGAGTCCCAAGAGCTCGCTTGCTCTTACTCCGTGTCCAGTGAACGGAGTCTTTGTCATCTTTCCTTTGAGACAGGATTGACAAGTGGCATACGATTGATATTCGAACGGATCCAAATACCCTTCTGTATGTAACTTAGTCAACCTTCTCTCATTGATGTGACCCAGTCTACAATGCCATAAGAAAGTCTGATTGATTTCCGGAGACTTTCTTTTGTGTGTATTCTGGACATTAAAAATCTGTGGTTGGTTCAATACGTATATACCATTGCTCAATGTACCTGACCCAATCAGAACTTGAGTAAGGTGAATGTTTACAACATTACTTACAAACGCAAATTCATAACCTTCTTTAGAAACCAAAGATACAGAAATGATATTACAAGTTGCGTTGGGTACAAAAAAGCAATTACGCAAAACCAAAACATGCCCATCTGACATTCCTAGGTGATAGTCCCCCACGGCTTTAGCATCCATGCTAGCTCCGTTCGCAACTCTGAGGGTCATGTCACCCACCTTTAAAACCCTACGGTTTCTCAACGCCTGCAAAGAATTACAGATATGAGATCCTGATCCGGTATCCAATACCCAGGAAGTAGAGTTTATAGAAAGACAGTTTTCAATAACATACACACCTGAAGCTGAAGCCGCAACCTGCTTCAGTTCCTGTGTCCTCGCTTTCCAAGCCCTGCAATCTTTCTTCCAGTGTCCACTCTTGTGACAATAGAAGCATTCCTCTTTACCAACAAGCTTCCCCGCAATCTTTGTTGCCTTTTCCTTTCCCTTCGTACCCACTTTACTAACACCGCCTCTTGGTTTGGCGGGGGCTTTCTTCCTCTTTCCCTTGGCTTTCACCTTGGACCTAGAGGAAGAAGATCCTCCTACAAACAAAGCGGGTGTTTCCCTACCCTTCTGTAGGGTGCCCTCTGCGCTCCTCAGCATGTTGAGGAGTTCTGAAAGTTCAACTTCCTTTTCTTGCAAGTTGAAATTCAGTATGAACTGGGCGTAAGTGGATGGAAGGGACTGGAGAATTAAATCCGTATAAAGTTCACTGTCCAACGTGGTCCCAAGTTCCGTGAGCTCCTCAGTGTAGCCAATCATCTTAAGCACGTGGTCCGCTACCGATGATCCGACGGCCAACTTTGTCGAAAATAACTTCTTCGACACTTCGTATCTTGCGATACGAGACTGCTCTCCATACAGTTCTTTTGTATGGAGAAATATGGACTCGAGGTCCATATTCTCATGCCTCCTCTGATGTTCGTTGTCCATAGAGGCAAGCACGAGGCACCTGGCCTTCGCGCAATCAATCTCCCAAGTCTTACGGATTTCCTTATCCGCGACGCTGGAGGTGGGACCTGGGACGGGGGGAGCTTTGGTGGTAAGAAGATATCCTAGCTTGTCGTAAGTGATTGCCAATTTTACATTCCTGAGCCAATCTTTGTAGTTTGGCCCTGTCAGTATGTTTTTATCTAGAAGTAACTTAAGTCCAGTCATTTCGATTTGGTCGCTGCAGGGGGGAGAGAAGAAACACTTTAGCATGATGCTATTGCAAGTTTAGAATGGTTTTTAATTTATCTAAACAGGATGGCTCCCACTGTCTCTCGAATCCCTCCTCAAACCAAAAAGGAAGAATTAGCCGGGATCAATCCCACCGCACAATACTTGCTTAACCGTTCAGCCAGGCCAGTGTCGGTACTTCGAGGGAGGTTTTCCAACGCTTTCGCGAAGTTCCTTAATTTAAGAACCTCTTTTCCCTGGGGGCGTAGCCCCGCTAACACCTTTCTAGGCACCTACTAGGTTTATAGCATTGATCGTTTAGTGAGAAATTTTCCGAGGAGTAGCATATACTCACAGTAGGATCGGGATCCAAATATCATCGCGTGACGAAACTGAAGGAATCCTACCAGAATCATCACACTCCAAATGGTATGCAAATCTAGCAAGTTTCAGTACTTATGAAACTCCCGATGTGGATTTTTGCCCCATGCTCTTATGACCTTGGCGTGAGGTCAAAATGTCATAAGTCACATGTCAAGTTCTTCCCATCATTATCCTGGTTAATTTGAACCCACCCGTACCTACCCTTGACTTAGGCCAAAATGGCAGTACGACTGTCTCAAACCAACGCATTCTATCTATGCAACAGATAAATATCCGGCAGCTACCAATCGCTATGCCTTGGCGTGAGGTCAAAATACATAGCTTGAATACTACCGTATATTTAACTGAAATGATGGAGGGCTACGAATGGTTTTGGCGAAACCGTAAACGTAGTGAACTTGATATAATCGATGGAACGAGATAGCTTTTAGAAGAAGTGGCTCAAGCTCCGCATTTAAAAGTTAGTTTTGAAAAGAACCGAGTGGTTTTTCGAAAGTGTTCCAACGACTTTAGCTTGGTTTATTATCTTGCATTAGTTCTTTTAATGCGTGATATTCTTGCATTAGTTCTTTTAATGCGTCCCATCATTTAATCCTACCATTGCAGAAAACAACCAAAATATGACGTACGCTTATGCCATTCGCATTCGCCACGGGGTCCCGTCATCACCCGTTAGGTTACTTAACTAACGACAGAGCGGGGGCTGGGCTAGCGCGGCTGTAAAACATAAGCAACGCCTAAATATAAAGCAATGATAGACATTACAGATCACAGATGAATATATTGGATATACTAGTGATCCGCAATCCGTTCGAGCCTGCAACGAAAAGCGGATTACACGGTCGCGGTGAATAGCAAATACCCCACCCAAGACCCCTACGGGTGCGGCAAACTACCCGCCAAGTACCCGGTAGTTTGTGCACCCCTCCATGGGTCTATCCTAGGAGCAAAAACAGTAAAAAGAATTATACAATGACGGCTACAACCCCGACCCGGTTGTGCGGCCATACAAATAATATTATTACATCAATTTACATTTACAAATGAATGAAAGAAAAACAAAAGCTCATCTCACATCCACCCCGGCTATTCACCCGCGACAGTCCAACACATTCATATACACATTCCAATATCAAACACAGATCACAGAGATGTATAACCCCGACTAATCGACTTATAGCGATTAGCCGACGTTTAATACATGCAAACATCACAGATATAACCATCATAGTCAAAGTGCAGTGAAGTTCGGAAAAAAATACGGAATTATAGGACCCAAAAAGTAAATTTCTGTTCTAGAAAATCTGGGCACATATAACATATTTGAAAAATCCCAAAACCCTACCAGAAGAACACTGCACGAAACCCGATCACGAGAGGACCCCACACGGCGGCGGTTCCGCGGCAAATGCCTACCTCATGCCGCGGAAACGCGGCTGTTTGACGGAATCAGGGGATCGTTTTTCTTAGGTGTTCACACAAAACCCTGAGCCGATTTTAGGTGTATAACAAATCTTGTTTTGACCAGAAAAAATTTTAACAGAAACTAGGGTTTTGTAAAAGTTTGGATTTTGGATTTTTTCGGTTCTGAACTTCGTTACACTTCACTACCAAGCTAGTTTAAGTTTAGTTAGGCTCTGATACCACTGTAAGTCCATGTTGCGACCCCCGGTTCTTACGGGGAGGCGGAAACGGTATAAAAATCAAATTTTTAGCGCATGGGGCAACATGGACTAACAAAGTCGGGATCTTTTCCTAAACTAAAGCTAGCAAACAAGCTAAAGAGAGTTAGCTACTCGGAAAGATGGTTATACCTAAACTTGAACTCCTTCTTCTTGAAACCTTGTAGAGGTTGATGGTTCTCTTCTCGTCGCCTTCTTCCGTCGAAGATGGATCCACCTGAGGGTTCAACCTTCGGGCTCTTTCTCGAACTTTGAGTGAACTAGAATCTCCGGCTTGCTAAACTCATGATCCTAGAGAGAGTAGAGAGTGTCTAAGGGGTTCTTTTCTTTTAAGGAGAGGGATTCTCAACACATGAGAAGGATTCTCCTTTGGCTAGTGGAAGAAGAAGATGAAGTGAGGAGAGAGAAGCTAAATGATAGAATGAGCTCTTTTCTTTTGCAACCATAACTAAAAGAAAAGGAATTATCTAATTAATAATAATAATTGAAATGAGAATAGTTGATGGTTGTTTTGGAATGACCACTATCATACTTCATTAAATGAAATGTAAGCTAGAATCAAGGAGCATCCTTGCAAAGTAATGATGATGGTCAAACATTCAACCATGGTCAACAAGTCAACCATGGTCATCAAGTCAACAAAACCAACCATAACATAATTTCATTTAATTACTATTATTAATTGATATCTCACTAATTCATTAGGGTTTGGAAAAAAAACGACTGTCAACTGTGCATGCGCACCCGTTCCGAAACCCTAATGAAAAACCTCTTCTTCCGCCTCAAACAACTGTGCATACACACCTGCATTCTCATTCCTAGGAACAAGAATACTGAGAGATAAAAGCAACCCCAAAACATATACCAGTATCTGGCTCAAACCAGAGCCTGCTAGTATAATCCGTCCGGACTCCAAACGTGCACAAGTGCGCGGATGAGAACGAAACCTGCCGCAAAACCATGCGGCCTCTACTCTGTTTTGCCCAGAGGCGAATACCCTCTGTGTGGGACTCTAAAGACTCGACACTACGCTGGCAGTGGGTTTAACCACAGACCGCAAGCGGCACTAGCTGTGCGTAACGGTCCCCAGGTAGATGCCGACAAGAAGGCTGACGAGGTGAACCCCATCTGAACTCCTACTGAGTCTGAATGTGACATTCTCCGTACAGTCCGGTCTGTTCGTCTGATACATCGCATGTCGGGCCTAGGGGGCGGTAAAACGTCAGTCCCCCAATAGCGGTACAAGTCGTGTCGGAGTGACGCCCAAAACACCCTGAGATAACACTGGAAGCCTACCAGTATATCTCGCTTGCCCTGGCCAGGGACTACTCGTGTAATGGCTCTCCTAGACACAGCGCGATGTCAACCCCCAATACTAGGAGAGACGAATCCTGTCTAACCGTCACTGCCTCCAAGTGCTTCAGGACTGCACCCAACCACTACCTGTTTGCACGACTCCTTTGAGCCGTGGTAGGGTAGTGATCAAAGTGCAGTGGGAACACACTCGAGGGGAAGCGCCAGTGTCAAGTCAGCGGACTAAGCTGTACTCATGTCACCTTGGAACTGATAACTGACGATAGGTATAATACCAACCTGTCAGTTCCCGACGAGTCCTGTCCAGTGTACTCGTAACCCAACGAGCACCCGTATACTATCTCCAGTACGACGTACTGATGGCTGTGGGACAGACCATCTCCCACACTGGGATGAGAAGCGCATACGCTAGTCTACTCCGGAGTATCGATGCCCTGTCTCGATAGTCCTGCGACTAGGGACCTGTATAAGGATGTGCTTATAGACTACCCAGCCCCCACTAGTGTGATTGCCATCACAACGCTGGTAATCAAGCAAAGATCCTAAGGGCTCCACTAATGCGTATAGGTGATATCGCAAAATAAACACATGTACACATTGAAGTAGAAACAAACCAAGTAGCATACTACTATATTGAGCAAGATTGTTTATACAAGGTGAATATCCCAAGCTTCCATTAAGTAATATACAAACTAGTATGATACAGTAATGGCCTCTAGGGCATATACACTAACAGTCTGTAGACCCGAGATCGTCATAGAGTCTTGTGTGATTCACACTGTGCTTTGATTTCCACCTTACAATGTCCAAGAGGGCGTGCAAAACGGTGTTTTTTGGGTACAGTCCCGAGTCACATGGAGGCAATGAGCGATAGGAGGGGTTTCGTCTCTCCCGGTATTGGGGGTTGATGTTGCGCTGTGCTCGATTGGCCGTAACAGGGAAGTTCCTGGCAAGGGCTGATTTAGAGATTTACTGGTAAGTGTTACCAGTAGTTTCTAGACCCGTTATGAGCCTCACATCGGCACGACTTATCGGTTATTGGGGTCTGACGTTTACCACCCGTTGACTTGATATGCGACATATCAGACGAAGAGACCGGACTGTACGGAAAGTGTTACCGTTTGGCTTTTACAGGAGTTGGAGCGGGCTTGCTTGCTGTTCTTCTGATCGCTCAATACCCGGGTAGCCGTTACGTCCAGCTAGTACCGCTGACGGCTTGTGGGTGCTTGATGTGATCATCACCTACTACCGGCATATTGACGAGTCTTTAGAGTCCTACATAGAGGTTTTACTGGCTCAGGAAAAACGAAATAGGAGCGCATATGTGATATGTGTGGGACTGAGAATGATGCGTTTATATGATACCGTATTCTATTCTCGCGACTTTTTGTATCGATCGGTTATATGTGATATAGCCGGGTTATCGAATCAAGTGTTGATTCGATAAGTCGATACATTAGATGTTAGTCAGTTATATGAGATATAACCGGATTATTAAGTCAAGTGTTGGTTTAATAATTTAGTGTATAATTGTATATATATGATGTACTAATTTACATTAACTAACATTTGTTCACTTAAGGATTTTTCTCACATGTGCACAACCTTAGTATATATGAGATATATATTAAAATGTGTTTTCTTTTTTGTATTATGATTGATGATATATCTTTTATGGGTGTATGAGACTTACACCATGTTATTTGTTATGTTGGGTTTAATATTTAAAAGTAATTACAAAATTAGTTGAAAATTAGACAATGCATGAACCTTTTGGAAGCTTGTGGATGCATTGACTAAAGTCCACTAAGTTTGTTTTTACTTTGGATTTTTGTTAACCTAACCATCACACTTAGCCATGATTAAGTCTCTACATGAGTTAGTATATGATATGCAATCACCCATGGTTAGCTCACTCACTTGATAATTATCCTCATCTTTTTCTTTTGTTCATCTTCTTCTTATTTAAGCAAAAAGAAAAAGCAAGCTCGGGTTTTGAAAAGAGAGTGATAGATTGTGAGAAATAAAATTCTAAAGAGAACCCACGTCCTATTTCTTCATCCTCTACTAGACTAGCACTTTAGTTTAGGGCGTTTGCTTCACTAGTTCTCTAGTTAGTGAAGTACAAAACTTGAGTTGGTATTCCCTCGATGTAGATCATCTTCGGCCTCGAAGACTTTCAGCAAGGACGCTTCTTTCGCCTCATGAAGCCATGCAAGAGCCCGGGAGAACCATCATCGCAGTGAAGGGACTACAACAAGGAGCTATAGAAGTGAAGGACCGATCTACAAAGGTTGTATTTCGTATTCACTTAGTAGTAAATTCTTTTTACTTGCATGTGATAGCCTAATAGTATAGCCAAGATCTTGTTTAGGGTTGTTAGGCACGGCTAAAATTTTAATCGGGCATGGTTGATGCATTGTAGAACCTTATTAGAGTGCCTAGTAACCCAACAGTATTCCTTGCTCAATTAACTTGCAAAGTAGTTTGCATTTTATTCCGTCGGATTTCTAGTAGACGATTCTAGGGTTAGGGTTAGCTAGAACGGAATAATTTTAATATGGCGTGAAAGATGCCTCCCGAAACCTTGTTGCTATACAAAGGAACCCTTCAGTGGTATTAGAGCAATGCTAGAAAATTAGACAGATTTTTAAAGATTACGAAACCGAAATACTCCGAAACTTGAAATGCGAAAATGAAGTTTCTGCCGATTTTAAAAGGTGTTCAAATTTTTTTTAAAACATGTGGAGAATGATGTATAAGATATATCATGTGTAGGGTTGGCTTAGCACCTTAGGAAGGTTTTAGCAAGCATCAATCATCCTACTTTAAAATTTTGTGGTGCTAAACAAATCCTAACCAAGATCTTAACTAGAGATTTAGGGTTAAACAAGATATGTAAACTTTTTATTTCTAAGTGAACAAGGAATACAACCTTTGTTGACCGATTCTTCACTTCAATAACCCCGTGTAGTAGTCCCTTCGCTACGATCATGATCCCCCGGACTCTAGAAAGGCTCCCATGAAGAAACGAGCAAGCTTGCTTCGAAGTCTTCGAGGCCGAAGATGATCTACGTCGAGGAGACACTAACTCATGCTATCTCTTCACTAATTGTGTAGATTAGTGAAGCAAACACCCTAAACTAAATGGCAAGTAGTAGAGGATGATGAATTAGGAAGTGGGCTCACTTTAGTTTTAGTTTTCTCACAATAAATCTTCACTTGGAAAAAGCTAGAAAGCTTTTTCTCTTAAAGAAGAAGAAGAAGTAATGAAGCAAATGAATGAGAGAGTGATGTTAGAATTGCAACCATGGGTGAGTTAGTGTCATGCGTAACTCATGTAGAGAATAAACCATAGCTATGAGTTAAGGGTTGGGTTAAGAAATATCTTAAGCAAGACAAAAGAGTGGACTTGGTCAATGTTTTCTACAAGCTTCTACAAGCTTCATCTATGACTCATTCTCAATCTTTTGTGAATTACTTAATGATAAATAAAACCCAAACATAAACCCTAGCATGGTATAAGTCTCTTACATATATGTTGCAAGTGTAAACTATCATGACACAACAATATATATCACATATATATTTTGTATACAAGTAGAAAATAATACAATTAACATATATCACATATATATTAATGTATCATCAAGTAAGAAAAAGTAATACTTAAGTGAACTAATATTAGTTAATGTAATTTAATATATCAAATATATAATTATACATTAAATTATAAAATTAACTCTAGATTTAATAATCCGGCAATATTACATGTAACCGACTAATATCATTTGAATCAACTTATCGAATCAACACTTGATCCGATAACCCGGCTATAACATATATAACCGACCGATATCACATATCACGAGAGTGGAATGCGGTATCATATACTCGCATTAATCTCGGTCCCGCACATATCACATATGTGCTCCTAGTCCATTTCGCGTGAACCAGGAAACCTCTGTGTAGGACTCTAAAGACTTGTCAATACGCCGACAGTAGGTAATGATCATATCAAACACCCACAAGCCGCAAGTGGTCTGCTAAACGTAACGTGAAGGGTTATGGGAGTGCCCCAGCCATCGAACCGTGGCCAAATGCAGAAAAGAATTTTTCTAAATCCCGGCGCTACCATTACTCGATTTCCAAGATTGAAACCATTAACCCTAAAACTAGCAATCTAAGAAAAAAGATAAGAATGGTTATACCTAATGAACGAAGTCTTTCGGGTCTTCAACCATCTCCAAGCTCCTAGTGATGTTGATCGACTTTGGTCGCCGGTCATCCTTCATCTCCGATGATCCACTCTAGGGAAACGGCACAAGCTCCAGGTTCGCTAAACGGACCAACCGACCCTCCAAGATCGCTAGTAGTGGAGAGTGGGGGGGCTAGGATAGTCTCACCATAATTTTCTCTCTCAAAATCTAATGATCATTGAGCTACCATAGAAGATGTGGAGGTGATGAAAACATGGAAGGCATGAGCTTAGAAATTGGCTAAGTGTTTTGGGTGTATGAGTAAATGAGAGTGAGCTAGAGAGAGAGAGCCCAAATGAATATGATTAAATGAACAAAGGAAAAACCCCACCCAAAAGTAGCCGTCCCCCTCTCTCCTATCTCAACAATAATGCACACCCAAAATCCTTTTCCAATTACAGTAAACAAATCAACCCATACCAATCTCCATGCTTTGACCAAAAGACCCATGCCAAGCCATGTCACCTTTTCCACCTTATTATAAACAAAATGATTGTCAAAAGAAAATCAATAATGAGGTGGAATCTTCTAGAAGCCATTCCGTATAAATACGGAATGCTTCCCAGTATATGTATCGGAATACACATACACAATTCGTACGAAAATACGAATAGCCAAGAGAGAAAAACGAATAGTGAGCAATAATACTAGAATACATATATATAAATACATATGTAAATTATTAAATCAAAACTTGATTTAACAAATTGGCTTAATCCTAAGCCGCTAGTTTTATCAACCATCCGATTAAAGTCTGTGCAGTCCATGCATATATTTAATCGGACACCTATATGTGCCAACATACATCAACTACACCATATCGCCTGAACCGTGAAAACCCTCTATGTTGGACTCTCTAATGACTCGTCAATACGCTGGCAGTGGGTTTAACCACGAGCACGTCAGCGGCACTAGCTGTACGTAACGGCTGCCCAGGTATTGAGTGAAAGGAAGGCCGACGAGCAAACTCAACCGAACCCCTACTGAGCCTGTCAGTGACAATATCCGTACAGTCCGGTCTGTTCGTCTATGAGTATCGCATATCGAGTCTAGGAGGGTGGATAAAGTCTGACCCCTAACAACGCGATAATTCGTGTCGGTATGAAACCCATCCCTACCCGAGAAACTATCGATCCTAGATCGGTAATTCTCACATACCCTGGCCGAGGATTTCTAGTGATGGCCACCCGTGCACTGCGCGACATCAACCCCCAATATCGGGAGACACGAATCCCTGACGATCCGCTGACTGCCTCCATGTGGCTCGGGACTGTACCCAACTAAAACCTGTTTGCACGACTCCTTTGAGCTGTGGTAGGGTAGTAATCAAAGCACAGTGGGAACTCACATGAGACAAATGACGATCTCAGGTCGACAGACTAACCTGTACACATGTCACCAGGGAACTGCTATCTGACTATAGTTATAATACCAACTAGCATATTCCTGGCGAGTCCGTCCAGTGTACTCATAACCCAATGAGCACCTGTATACTATCTTAGGTGAACAACTGACAGCAATGGCTTTTGTGACCGGCCACCGCCCCTCATCAAGGTCTAGATAAGTATACTCCAGTCTAAACTGGAGTATCGATGCCCAGTCTCGATACTCCCACGACCAGGGACATTAAAGGATGTGCTTATAGACCCCCAGCTCCCACGTATGTGATCTCCATCTCAATGCTGGTAGTCAAGCAAGAATCCTATGGGCTCCATCAACATGTACATGATGATAAAGACAAACTGGATAGCATACTATTATCTCGAGTAAGACTGTTTTATCGGTATAGGTCCTCCCTCAATCATCATGATCACCTGTCTGCGACTATGATAATTGCCTTGAGGGCAGTATAGCCAACAATCACCCACTTGAACTTAAGGTTAATTATTGTGATGCCGCATACTCACAGCCCGTGTGATACCGAACACCCAACTCCTCTACTAATCAGTTTCACAAACCTCGTTCGTAAAACTATTGCGTTCGAGAAATAGCCTTAGTGAGTAGATCCGCTCCATTGTTTCTTTCTATGTCTCTCTTTATCTCAACTTCGCGGAGAAAACTATTTCCCGAAATGAGCAATACCCATCTTAGAATATTTCTGGATATCTGATGGGACCCAGTTCAAAAATGAACTCCAAATCCAGCAAACTCCTTAGACTGTATCGTCTACTGAACTCAATCAGTATGCTGCGCCATGCCATCCTCAGTATCCACTTGGAGCACCTGTCCAAACTACTGCCCCTCGTCAGAGGGAAAATGTAGCGATTGGAAAATCGTTTTGGTGAAATTTCGAAAAATCGGTAAAATAAAGGGGTTTTCTGTAAAAAGTCAAAATACAAATATTTTATTATAAAAATTAAATATACATATTCTAGCTATGTAATTGCTATTATTTGGTGTTTATTGAGCCGCTGGTGAAATTTCAAATTTTCTGAAAAAAATATTATTTTATTATTATTTTAAGCCGTCACTAATACATTTAATTAGGGAAAATTACAAATTGGAATGAGTTGAAACAAATTTTGTGCATCATAAAACATTAAATAAAAATTTATCATGTGGTTTTTGGAACGAAATCATTTGCCAAAATGGTTTAGAAATTATTGAAGAAAAAAAGGCTTTTTTTTAGCGTAAATGGATGTTTGGGGTATTGTATTTATCATTTTTCATCACCCCACACCCGTGCCCACACCCACACACCCCCACTTACTCCTCCCTTTAGCCAAATTCAGCAGCCCTCACTTTTTCCCCACTTGGTTTGCAAAGGAAAGAAAAGGAAAAGAAAAGAAAAGAAAAGAGTAGAAAATGATATAAATTGAGTTGACTTTGACTTGAAACAACTTTCCCCACCTCACTCTCTCTCCTCACTCACCCACTCACCCCAAAATCTGGCCGAAACTGATCCCTTAGCAGCAGCCCCCCCCTCCCAAAGTTCTCACTCCATTTTTGCTTCAAAAATCCATAAAAAATCTTCAAAATCCATACAATTTCAAAGCTTTTTTCCAAATCCAACACTTACCCATTATTCCTTAGCATTTCAAGCATGGATCCTTGTGAAAATAGAGCATTTTGGAGTGCCATGGATGCTTGTGGATCTTCATATGCTTTTGGGTATATTTCTAAACATTTTTGTTGCTTAAATTGTTACTAATTTCTTAAGCTAATTTATTTAAGTGTTATTTGGATATGTGAGTTTAATTGCACGTTTTGGAATTCAAGAAAAGGGTTTGAATGCAAGTTAGGTTATTGTGAATTGGTGTATGGTTGTGATGGGTAGCTTACCATCTTAGAATTTGTAGAAAGTAATTTAGTAGTTAAATTTCATATTGTTGCATGGAAATGTCTAAATTATGTTTTGTTTTTGCTAACTAGAGTTTTTGAAAAATTATCAAATGCTTAGATTAAAATATAATTAAGTGTTCATGTCATTATAACTATTATAATGAGTGGTTTAATGACTTTGGTTCATGCAAAACGAAGCTTAATTGATGAATTGTGAATTTTGCTTTAAAGGGTGTTAAATTTGATATTTTGCAAACTAGGATTTTGGAAATTATGCAAATTTATGAGTTTAAATTATTGAAATGGTTTTTATGACTTATTTAAGATATTTAATAAATATATTGGCCGCTACATTCATTTAAATATCGTGTTTTGTACAAAAACGGCGAATTGTGCTTGCTAGATTTTCGGAAAAATGACTTTTTGAGTGAAATTGGCGTTTTTGTGAGTTTCAACCTAGTTTATATTAAAATTAGTGTTCGTGAATGTGCAAATGAGTGTATTTGGGTTTTTTTTCGATGGTTTGGCGTTTGTACGCCGACGTCGAGGGTTTTTGGGTTGATTTGTGAAAGCAACCATAGGTTTTGACCTATGTGGGATTCGTGCGTCGTTTTGATCATGAGTCGGATTTTAATGAGATATGGTGCGTTATGATATGCAGGTACCCCCATGTGGACTTCGAGACGACAAGCAAGCGCGTGGCGACGTCGGCACCGTCTAGCGAGGACCAGGTGAGTAGATTTATATCTACGGGGAGAAGTCGGGTGGATGGCGTATAGCACCCCCGCAGTCCGTGGTGGTGTATACGGATGCGTATACACACCAACATTTATTATATGTTATTTAGGATTAATAACGATGCTTAGGATGGATATTGGTGTGTTGGACTACTTTTAGTGTTGTGAACCCTAGGGTAGTGTTGCACTACACATACACACATACATATTTGCATACATTCCTATTGATATGTGCTCATGGGATTCTTTATAGTTATGTGTTCACATGGGTATGGGACTATGTGTTCACATATGGATTGAGGATGATACTTGGGATTGAGCTGAGTCGATGAGATTTGATTTGAGGTCGTGAGATCGGTGATATAGCAGGGTTCGTATCTTAGATACGACATGACGTTGTAGCGGGTCCTTGACGTAGTGTTTCACACATGTCCATGCACACGTAGGCGGTATCAGTATGGTACTAGACGTAGATCAGTACCCCGATCATGATATTTGATAAAGAGGATACCAGGTGAATAGTATGATTAATGTGATATTGACCCGTACCCAGATTGGGATGCCGTACGACGGATTTACGTACGAGTTATATTGATGATTGATCCGCACTCTTGACTTGGGATGCCTGATTATAGATATGTTATCGGATATGATATTATTGAGGCGGGATCACCGACTATACATATACAGGTATGTATATGTATCGACTCAGATGATAGGCGGTTTCCTTACCTGTAGTTCAGCTTGTTAGTTCAGCCGTATAGTTTAGTGTAGTTGTTAGATTAGATTAGACTTCTTACCTATTTCAAAAACTAACGAATCGTGGGCATTTTTAAAGACAGCTCAAGGGAATCTACGGATATTTCAAAAACGACGTATCTTTTCATAAAAACACCGTAGCCCCTATTTTCAAAACCCCATGATTCGTGTTATTTCAAAAGGCACCATTTGTAGGACTTATATTAGATTATTGCAGATTAGTTATCGTTGTGTCTAGTATTCAGCTCCCGCACATTATTGCTGTTCGCTCTGCCTCGGATACTTATTGTGCAACATATTCCATTATTGATATCATGCTGTTAGGACACCAGCACCATTACCGATGATGCGTATGTACCACGTACACCTACTTGCCGGCTCACACACATCTTCATCGGTAATTGCCATGTCACGTACACTTTAGAGAATATATTTGCTTGACTTAGCTTGTTAGCTAGTAGTTTTGACATGATATTAGTGTACTTTCCTTATATGCCATATTAGACATTTCAGTTATTACTTGCTACTTCATGCATATTGTTATTCATTGTTATACCACACGCATGGATTCTCATGCCTTTATTCACTAGTTTATATGCTATTGAGGTTTTGGACTCGGATTTCCTTGATATTTCTGGATTTGGGAACCGTGGAGATTTCAAAAGAGAATATGTAATTGTTTTAAAAACCCGGTTATCCTGGATATGATATTTCAGTGCGTCCACCATGTGTTTTCTCGGTGCTGAGAGCGACATGTGAGACCCGAGTTCGAGGAGTGGAGGAACCGTTTCGGGTACATGGTGGACCCGGTAAGGTACCTCGGGGCAAGAAGCTCGTGGTGATGACGATGAGCCTGGCAGGGGGAGACTACCTACCGGTGATATTACCCGGCGCGTCGGATATCCGGAGGATACCGTCGTGGTCTTGAGATGGATGGTAGGGGCCAGTCTGGACTGGCGGCGCTCTAGATATTGTGATTTAGTTGTTGAGATTTTGAGACATTGAGATTTATGTTTTGTGTCGATGCCAGACACCGTTGGTGCTGATTTCATTTATGATACCTCATTTGAAAAAAAATTACAAAGGAAATCTCACTAATTTATGAAAACAGTTTCTTCATTTACATGTATGCTGTTTTCATGCATTCATACCTCACTCATATGATATATTGCTACCTGAGGCACTGACAAGGGCACATGTGATTACACTCGGGTTAGATATTACCCTAGACATTGTCATAGGCTGCCTGTTATACATATATTTGAGGATATATTATGATCATTGACCTAGGATTGCGTTATTTATGCGATTTCTGTGCGTAGATATTTTTTTCTATTCACGAGTTGGCAACTCACCCCCGTTGTGCCCCAGTTTCTTGCAGGTTTGCCGTACATGTTTCCTTATGGCTTTGCGGGCATAGTTTCATTCGGGTGATTTGCTAGTAGGTGGGTTTACTTGTATCATACCCCCATTATTTACCTTGTATGATATTATTCAGTTGTATCTAGTAAGTTCCATCAACCAAACATGTATTTATTGAGATAGAGACCAGTGTTGGTTATTCTTTCGACCTTAGAGTCACTCGTTATATTTCTGGTGGTTTTGAGTTTCCTTTTGAGTTTTGATCCTCGCCGTTGGCGTTGTATATTATATTGTTTGTGTGGTTGTGACCGTCGATTGACGAAGAGCTAGCTCCCGCTTGGGGATGCCCTTTTCTTGATTTCGTATACTATTCATGTTGTATCCCGTTTGGGGGCCAGTATTTACAAAGGAGACTCTGCAGAAATTTTCAGTAAATTTTTAATGTTTTAAAAACCGCATAATTCGGCTTATGCTATTGAAATTACTTGCTTTAAGTTGGTTTTTCCTGCACTCTACTATTTTCTTGGTTTGGATTTCTGGGTTTTCGGTTTACTTAGATTACGTACGCCTCGAGACGTTCATAGTTTAAGTGTCGGTCATGTTCCGTATTTTCGGGTCGTGACAAAGTTGGTATCAGAGCGTTAGGTTTTACCTTCGGAGCGTAGGATGACCCTTGGTTGATGGAATAGGTGACTAAAGTAGAGTGACGTACCGTTGGTTTGTTCCGCGGCATATTTACGATACGCTACTCCACTTATGAAGCCTTAGGATGTACATTTCCTTGTTCAGTATTATATTCCTTCCTGATCTAGCCTCATCGGTACCAGTTTGGTTTTGCTGCTACGGTTACGGGCAGGGAGAGCTACGGCTAGAGTTGCGGTCAGCACAAGCTCGTCACGAACGAGGACTGACCAGGGCGAAATTCCGGCGACACACGATTGCAGAGATGTGTCTTTTTACTGTGTTTCTGCACCACGAGCGATTGGCGGATCGCCTTTATGAGGTTACTCGGAGGTGCTGATCGACACTAGAGGATTGAGCCAATGATAGAGGCCAGCCAGATTTTGATGACCGTTGGTGTGTTGCTTACTCCGGATGATTGAGGCACCGTTCAGCATGCAGACGAGTGAGCCTGTTGTTGCTGCGAGCGACGAGATATCGCCCCATATATTGGAGCTATTGCAGTACAGACTGTACTAAGAGATGATAGAAGGTCGCTAGTCACCCGAGGATGAATGACTAGGACATGTGGTTCGTTCGCCTACCCGATGAGAGGTCGTCAGATAGATTGATTCCAGCTAGAGACGACTTCATGCAGAGACGTGAGGGTCGACAGAGAAGATCGAATGTCGGAAACCTATTATTCCAAGTTTAAAGTAGTCGGAAAGACATGCAGGCAATTCTATGGTCCCTCTAGAAGAATGAAACCCTAACTCGACTTAATGACCGTGTGAAAGCCTTTGAACCTTCGGGTTTGCGGCAGTTCTACGGCGCCATTAGTGAGGCTTGGGTTTGCCCTTCTACGGCTGGACCACCGATGCTGTGGTATGTACTCGATACTATTAAACTGTGCCCAAGATGTTGAGCTCTTGGGGGATTATGAGGTTTTGACGACTCGATCGGATAGCTCGACTTAATTCGGATGCTAGGTGGTGAGATGCATTCTTGGGAGACTCCAGATACGAGGATAGCCGTTGGAGCTCAGTCCATGCAGCCACGACGAGACGAGTCCGAAGCGGTCGACATTAGAGAAAAGTGGAGTAAAAGGTTCGCACCAGATCTAGATGAGATGATGTTCCACTCCGCCGACATTAGAGAGGCGATGCGCATGCCGAGGCATGGTACTTGGACTTACCTTCCAGAAGGAGTCGCGATGAGTATGCAGTCGTTCCAGAGCAAGATGCAGATATAGGAAAGGACAACGACTTCCGGACAGTTGGTAGTGACGAGACATGGAAGAGACCGTGAGCAGGATTCCTTCCAGGACACTGCTGCAATGATACTTGCACCCAGGATCAGAGGTGTCATGTACATTCAAAGAGCCAGAGGCCGACGACAGTGATATGCTGTCTTATGAGTGGTCGTGATGATTGACCGGGAGATGACAAGAGACGTGCCAGAACTGGATCATCCCCGTTAGCACACCCGACAGGGCCGATGAGCCGATGGACCGAAAGATTGGTAATTCACAGTGAAGACCTTGACCCAGGAGTGATCATGGTTACGCACACCAGCAGGACAGAGTTCATGATCATCGACGAGACGTCCCACTAGTGACCGCGACAGTTGGCCGAGATTCTTAGAGGATGCGCTGGAGCAGTACTATTCCGCCATTATTGATTCCGATGTTTTGGGTGATTTATTCGTATGATTTAATTTTGATGATTGAGGATTTATGATCTTGGCACAGTGTTGCACTTGATATCGTTTTCGTGCTTTAGTTTCACATATTTGTGATTTTACGGTTTTAGACATTTGAGTTGATTTTATGCATATGCACGCACACGATTTGGTTCCTGCACTCTGTATATTTTATATATGCTTGCAGTGCAGTGATACGCCTTTTGTGCACTTAGATGCACTGGACTTCGATTTCGATTGTGATACTCGATATTTGTTTTGTGCACCTTGTGCACCTGATTGATTTTGCGCACGTTCGGTGCTTGATATTGGATTTCATGATTTCGTGCACGCTGGATGCACCTGATATGGATTTTCGCGCATGTTGGGCGCATGTTTTGAAGGGTGGTTTTGGTGCACACCAGAGGCACTAAATTGAGAATTTTTCGTGCATGTCAGATGCACCTGATTTTGCTGTCAGGCACACATGTTGCCTACGACAGATGTTTCATGCACACCCGATGCACTTAGATTTTGTTTCTGTGCGCATGTATGGCACATTCATGGATTTTGATTTCCGTGCGCACCAGATGCACGTAGTATTCATGTGCATATTTTGGGATTGATTTCTTATAGAGCAGTACGTTTTTATGATATTGCTATATGTTTTCGTACTGAGCAGGACTAGTCAGAGGACAGTACCTGAATATATTTTGCATGCATTGATAGTTATTGAAGGGATTTCCAAAAAGCGAGCTATAGCCTCAGTATTTACCTACGTGTCTGATATGACACGAAATGTTTAAAACAAGGAGACCCTTCTAAATTGTTTCCAAAACGGCGGAACTTACATTTCAAACAAAGGTATATATGTATATAGCTATTTTCTTATGATAGACGTCCGCCGCTGTGCAGTGTTATACGCGTTGCACAGCGACTTAAGAGATTTGGCATGCATTTCCTTCAGATACTTACAGATATAGATTCGATGTTTACATGTATAGTTTCGAGTTATATCATATTGGTTTGATTTGGATTTGGCATTGATGTCTTCTCCATGACTCCGATGATTGCGGGATGCTTGACGGAGTTTTGATTTGAGTTATATACTCATTTTTTTTCAAGCGCATGCACTGCGCTACGATTTGTTTTATGTATTTACAGTTTCGAAGCCCCGGCGACTTGATGGTTTTTCTTAGATGTTTTAGTATTTGGGTAAGTTTGAATTTAAATTCGGGGACCGAATTTCTTTAAGGGGGGAAGATTGTAGCGTTTTGAAAATCGTTTCGGTGAAATTTCGAAAAATCGGTAAAATAAAGAGTTTTCTGTAAAAAGTCAAAATACAAATATCTTATTATAAAAATTAAATATACATATTCTAGCTATGTAATTGCTATTATTTGGTGTTTATTGAGCCGCTGGTGAAATTTCAAATTTTCTGAAAAAAATATTATTTTATTATTATTTTAAGCCGTCACTAATACATTAAATTAGGGAAAATTACAAATTGGAATGAGTTGAAACAAATTTTGTGCATCATAAAACATTAAATAAAAATTTATCATGTGGTTTTTGGAACGAAATCATTTGCCAAAACGATTTAGAAATTATTGAAGAAAAAAAGGCTTTTTTTTAGCGTAAATGGATGTTTGGGGTATTGTATTTATCATTTTTCATCACCCCACACCCGTGCCCACACCCACACACCCCCACTTACTCCTCCCCTTAGCCAAATTCAGCAGCCCTAACTTTTTCCCCACTTGGTTTGCAAGGGAAAGAAAAGGAAAAGAAAAGAAAAGAAAAGAGTAGAAAATGATATAAATTGAGTTGACTTTGACGTGAAACAACTTTCCCCACCTCACTCTCTCTCCTCACTCACCCACTCCCCCTAAAATCTGGCCGAAACTGATCCCTTGGCAGTAGCCCCCCCCTCCCCAAGTTCTCACTCCATTTTTGCTTCAAAAATCCATAAAAAAGCTTCAAAATCCATACAATTTCAAAGCTTTTTTCCAAATCCAACACTTACCCATTATTCCTTAGCATTTTAAGCATGGATCCTTGTGAAAAGAGAGCATTTTGGAGTGCCATGGATGCTTGTGGATCTTCATATGCTTTTGGGTATATTTCTAAACATTTTTGTTGCTTAAATTGTTACTAATTTCTTAAGCTAATTTATTTAAGTGTTATTTGGATATGTGAGTTTAATTGCAGGTTTTGGAATTCAAGAAAAGGGTTTGAATGCAAGTTAGGTTATTGTGAATTGGTGTATGGTTGTGATGGGTAGCTTACCATCTTAGAATTTGTAGAAAGTAATTTAGTAGTTAAATTTCATATTGTTGCATGGAAATGTCTAAATTAAGTTTTGTTTTTGCTAAGTAGAGTTTTTGAAAAATTATCAAATGCTTAGATTAAAATATAATTAAGTGTTCATGTCATTATAACTATTATAATGAGTGGTTTAATGACTTTGGTTCATGCAAAACGAAGCTTAATTGATGAATTGTGAATTTTGCTTTAAAGGGTGTTAAATTTGATATTTTGCAAACTAGGATTTTGGAAATTATGCAAATTTTATGAGTTTAAATTATGGAAATGGTTTTTTATGGCTTAATTAAGATATTTAATAAATATATTGGCCGCTACATTCATTTAAACATCGTGTTTTGTACAAACGGCGAATTGTGCTTGGTAGATTTTCGGAAAAATGACTTTTTGAGTGAAATTGGCGTTTTTGTGAGTTTCAACCTAGTTTATATTAAAATTAGTGTTCGTGAATGTGCAAATGAGTGTATTTGGGTTTTTCTCGATGGTTTGGCGTTTGTACGCCGACGTCGAGGGTTTTTGGGTTGATTTGTCAAAGCAACCATAGGTTTTGACCTATGTGGGATTCGTGCGTCGTTTTGATCATGAGTCGGATTTTAATGAGATATGGTGCGTTATGATATGTAGGTACCCCCATGTGGACTTCGAGAGGACAAGCAAGCGCGTGGCGACGTCGGCACCGGCTAGCGAGGACCAGGTGAGTAGATTTATATCTACGGGGAGAAGTCGGGTGGATGGCGTATAGCACCCCCGCAGTCCGTGGTGGTGTATACGGATACCTATACACACCAACATTTATTATATGTTATTTAGGATTAATAACGATGCTTAGGATGGATATTGGTGTGTTGGACTATTTTTAGTGTTGCGAACCCTAGGGTAGTGTTGCACTACACATACACACATACATACTTGCATACATTCCTATTGATATGTGCTCATGGGATTCTTTATAGTTATGTGTTCACATGTGTATGGGACTATGTGTTCACATACGGATTGAGGATGATACTTGGGATTGAGCTGAGTCGATGAGATTTGATTTGAGGCCGAGAGATCGGTGATATAGCAGGGTTCGTATCTTAGATACGACATGACGTTGTAGCGGGTCCTTGACGTAGTGTTTCACACATGTCCATGCACACGTAGGCGGTATCAGTATGGTACTAGACGTAGATCAGTACCCCGATCATGATATTTGATAAAGAGGATACCAGGTGAATAGTATGATGAATGTGATATTGACCCGTACCCAGATTGGGATGCCGTACGACGGATTTACGTACGAGCTATATTGATGATTGATCCGCACTCTTGACTTGGGATGCCTGATTATAGGTATGGTATCGGATATGATATTATTGAGGCGGGATCACCGACTATACATGTTAGTTATATGTATGCCCTAGAGGCCATTACTATACATAGGATGTATATTGTAGTGGATGCTGGGACGTATATAGGGAGGACTTTCTTGCTCGACATGATAGTATGCTATCTGGTTGCTCTTTACCTTAACGTGTACACTGATTGTCTCTCTGTTACATGTTGGTAAAGCCCTTAGGATGTGTACTTGACTACCTGGACTATGATGCAGATCATACTAGTGGGGACATGGTAGTCCATAAGTACATCCTTCAAAGTCCCTAGTCGTGGGTGTATCGAGTCGGGGCATCGATATACCAGAGTAGACTAGCATGTACCTTCTCTACCCATACAGATGGGCGATGGATGATCCCATATCCATTGGTGTTTGACATCAGAGATGATATACGGGTGCTCAGTGGAGACTGGGTACACTGGACGGACTCGTCGAGAACTCCCAGATGGTATTATACCTCACGTCAGATGGCAGTTCTCTGGTGACACTGGTACAGAGTAGTCTGTTGACCCGAGATCGTCATAGAGTCTTGTGTGGTTCCCACTGTGCTTTGATTTCCATCTTACCACGTCCAAGAGGGCGTGCAAAACGGTGGTTTTTGGGTACTGTCCCGAGTCACATGGAGGCAATGAGCGATAGGAGGGGATTCGTCTCTCCCGGTATAGGGAGTTGATGTTGCGCTGTGTTCGATTGGCTATAACAGGAAATCCCTGGCCAGGGTTGCTGAGATTTACTGGTAAGTGTTACCAGTAGTTTCTCGAATGTTATAGACCTCATATCGACACGACTTATCAAGCTATTGGGGTCTGACGTTAACCACCCCTAGGCGAGATATGCGACATATCAGACGATCAGACCGGACTGTACGGTAGTGTTACTGGTCGGATTCACTGGAGTGTGAGCGGGCTTGCTCGTCGATCTTCAGATCGCTCAATACCCGGGTGGCCGTTACGTTTAGCAGACCGCTTGCGGCTTGTGGGTGTTTGATATGATCATCATCTGCTGCCGGCGTATTGACGAGTCTTTAGAGTCTTACACAGAGCTTTCCTGGCTCAAGCGAAACGAAATAGGAGCGCATATGAGATATGTGCGGGACCGAGAATAATGCGTTTATGTGATACCGTATTCCATTCTCGCGATGAATGTATCGATTGGTTATATTCGATATAACCTAGATATCGAATCAAGGATTGATTCGATAAGCCGATACATTGGATACTAGTCGGTTATGTGCGACATGACCGGATCATTGAATCAAGTGTTGATTTAATGATTTAATGTATAATTATGTATTTGATATATTACTTTGCATTAACTAGTATTGGTTCACTTTATATGGATTTTCTCACTTGAATGTACAAGTTGTATATGTGATATACTTTTTGTGCATATTATTGTATCATGTTTGATGATACATGTTTACTTGGTTAAGTGTAAAGAATTAAACCATGGTTAAACTTATGATTAGAGTTTTATTTCCTTTTCTTATTTATTTATCTATTTAGTCATTTTGGAAATAATTAGAAAAGGCATAAAGAGAAAATGGTGGCTAATTTTGTTTCATATTGAAGCTTCTTGAAGACTTTGACCTAGTGACCATTTTGTTCTTATCCTTAACCCTAACCATTCCATTAACCATGGTCTTTTCTCTACACTTAACTAAGGTTGAAAGTATGATAAGTATTCTTTTTATTTTCTTTTTAAAATAACTTATCATAACACTTTCTTCATCTTCTTCTTCTTCTTCAATGAAGAAAAAGCAAGCTCCATCGATGGTGATTGATGGAAATGAGTGAGAAATCCAATTCTAAAGTCTACCCACTTCCTATTTCTTCATCGTCTACCTCTTGCCAAGTAGTAGAGTGTGTTTTCTTCACAAGTTTCTTGACTTGGTGAAGTCGGAGCTTGATTTAGCAATGCCTCGACGTAGATCATCTTCGGCATGGACATCGATGAGCTAGCCCGTCCATTCTCCGATGAAGCCGACGCTAGAGCCCGGGACTTGTTATGGACAGCGAGGAGACTTCATTGCGGAGCTATGGAGGTGGAGAACCGGACCTACAAAGGTTGTATTTCCGTATCTCTTAGTTAAGTGTTAACTAGTTTGCATTTTCGCCTAGAAATCTAGCCAACGATCCTTAGTCGGGTTCCTCGGCACCTAGAATTTTTGAAATTGGCATGGTTGATACCTTGTGAGACCTCATTAGGGTGCCTAGGAACCCTACAGTGGTATCAGAGCCTAGCTAGAGCCTTAGGCGAAGTCTAGACGCAATTTGAAGTCCGAACGAACCCGAAACCCGATCACAAACTTGCTCTCTGTACATTTTTTAAAAACTGGGTTTTTTCAAAATTAAAAATATGCAGAAAACTCAGCAGGGAATTATAAGAATTACGGTGCAATTTTTTTCCCATGAACAGTACAAACCGCGGCAGAAGCCTGGATTCTGCGGCGGTTCCGCCGCACTTTGATGACGTCATCCTCAATTGATTGCACAGTAACTTCTATTATATTATGCTGGAGTTTCTGGGTATTTTTAAAATTTATTCAAGAGTTGAATTTTCTGGAGTTTTTTTGGGGATTCGGTGTTTCGATCGGGATATCAAATTTTGTCTATTTGGCTTTCCGGATAAATTTTAGAATATGTTAAAAAGTTCGACCGGATATAAATACCCAATTTTTCCCCTGTCGGGAAATTTCCAGGTGTTGGATTTTTCCGTAGTTTAACGACGTTCTAAGTAGTGCAAGTAACGCGATGGTCCCTCTAGAAGACAACAAACCTTAACTCGATTATGTGACCGTCTTGAACTGCCCTTTGAACCTTCGGGTTTGGGGCAGTACGGTGTGCCACATGTGAGGCGTTGGCTTGACCCTTCTACGGCTGGACCGTCGGTACTGAGGCACGAACTGAATGTTGTTAGACTTATTTCATGTGTTGATCTGTATCGGGAAAACTTGGGTGTTCGATTGTTCGATCGGAAAGTTTAACATTTTCTGTTTATCTGGAATGGGATACAATAATTGGAATTCACAATGAGTTATGAGATAACTGAATGAATGTTATAAACATAGCACTTTAGTCTCACTTGATCGGTTGCCACGGAATTTTGATGTGATCAAAAGTCCGTCGCAATCACGTAGCGTACGCGGATACTCGCCGGGTAAACTTAATAGACAGCCTCACTCCATAGCCCCGACCAAGTGACTGTAGGAGAACCCCGTCGCCGAAAGCATCCGTTCGGGTGCTCGCGGCAGCGGTGTTCCGCCTTGGTGCACTTCGTCGACGGTATCGGGGGTGCGGCCGCCTACTAAAGTTTGCGACGAGTATTCGATCAGACTGTCGGGAATCTTGTTGAATTGCCCGACTCGATATTGAAAAGTGTTTTCGATAATGAGACTGAAATGCGGGGTTTATAATTGTTAGGCATGTGATGTCTAAGTAATTAATTTGGTCAGGCATGCGTTGTCTGAGATGGTTGCGGATTCCAACTGTTGTAGTTTTACACTTTCTTTTCTGTGACCGTAAGTGTAATATGTGATATCGCCGGTTTCGTTGCTATATATCAACGACAATTGGGATGTGCATATTTACTTACGTTGATGACATGTGATGTTATGTGTTACTGGATATGTTATATTGGATCGTCATGTTTGAATAGCCGGGGGTTTTTATGTGAGATGAGTGTTTTTCATTTTTCATTCATGTAAAAACTTGTATGTAATATTCTTTTATTGGGGCACTTCCAGGTTGCGGAAGATGTCACCGTTTGTATATTATTTACTTTTCCGCACTAGGATAGACCCAAGGAGGAGGGCATAAGTAACCGGGTTCTGGGGTCCAGTGGGAGACCAACTCGAGGAGTCGAGTCCGGGTCTCCTAACTCCAGAATTGGTAGGGTTGCTTGCCGCTCTCGTAGGGGTCTAGGGGTGTGGGTTTGGCTATTCATCGCGACCGTGGAATCCATGTTTTATACTGGCTCGTATTGAAAACACGGACGTCCTAGTATATCCAATATTTCATATGATTCTTCTGCTGCGATATCTGTGATGTGATCATGTAATGTTCTATGATAGATACAGTATATAGTATATATGATATATTATATAGGCGTTACTTATGTTTTACACCCGTGCTAGCCCTACCCCGCTCTGTCGTTAGTTACCTAACCTAACGGTGCACGAGGGGACATCGAGGCGAATGCGGATGGCATAAGTGTACGTCGTATTTATCTGTGATGTTTAGGTACTTAAATGATGGGACTTCATTAATGTGATTAATGAAATAAAAGAAACCTAAGATGTTGTAGAATCGAATTTCAAAATAAAACAGGTAGCTACAGTTCTTGCTTTGCACAGAGGTATATGTGATATATCCTGCACCTTATTCGATGAGGAAAGGACCGAGATCCCTTCACCGGGAGTGACTCCTTTAGCAAGTACTGGCAGATGCTACACACTCGGTTTGTCTTTTGATAGCTTTTAAGTGTTTTTGCTTTGCACAGTGATATATATGATATATCCCGCACCTCATTCGACGAGGAAAGGACCGACGATCCCTTCTCCGGGAGTGACTCCTTTAGCAAAACTAGAAAAGCCTCAAAAGCACTCCATTTCAAAATCATTCGATCCTACAACGATATCAAGTTCATTACGCAATAGGTTTTCAGAAAAACCTGTCGTAGCCCTCCATCATTTCAGATAAATCCTGTTTAGTATTCGTGCTGCGTTTGTTGACCTTGTCAAGGCGCAGTGTGCGGTAGCTAACCAGTATTTATCTGTTTATGCATACGATGCAGATTGGGTTAGGGTAGTCGTGCGGCCTTGTTGACCTTATCAAGGGTCGTGCGGGTGGGTTTGATTCAATCAAGAAATGACGGGTTGAACTTGACTTGCGGTCTATGGTTTGTTGACCTTGTCAAGGTCATAGATCGTTCGGGGAAAAACATTATCGGGAATTTCAAGTGTTGAAATTTGCATTGAGATTGCATACCTTCTATGAGATAGTTGGATCCCGATACCCGCTGCGAGTAAGCGTTACTCCTGGGAGAGTTTTATACATTACAATTAGCCGATCAAGTAGGTGTCTAGAAAGGTGTCAACGGGGTTACGCCTCTGGGAAAATGAGGTTTACATTAATTAGGTTCGTGCGAAAGCACGGGGGACCTCCCTCAAAGTACCGACACTGGCCTGGCTGAAAGATTGGCGAACTTGTTGTGTGTAATTAATCCCTGCTAGTCTTTCCTTTTAGGGTTTGAAGGAAGATTTGATAAAAAGCAGTGGGAGCCATCCTGATTAGATAAAATAATAACCAATCTATTCTTGCAAGAGCGCACGCTGAGTGTTTTCTTCTCTCTCTCTCCAGGTAGCGACCATATCACGCCTTAATCAAGATAATAAAACGGAATATTGACCGAACCCGCTTGTTATACTGAGCTGGGGAACGTTGGTCCCGCTCCAACTTATAATTGTTATAAGACAGAGCAGGAAATTAGGGATTACCAGAATTCCTATGCCGCCCAAACGAAGAGAGTGCATGCTGATGCATCATCTTCGGGTATGTTCATTATACAGAACTGTTTCTCAGTATCCTTTACGTCCTGGGTATGTGATACCAGATCAGGATCCCAGATATGTAATATGTTACATAGGGCTACAGAAAGGTAGAGAACTGAGAACGGGTGATAAGTTTCATGAGGCAGAAAACGGGGCAAATGTTGCAGCCAAGTCTGTTGGTCACTGTCACCCTGTATTACAAATACATTGATTCTGAACGAATGTTATTAGATACCGAACCTGATATACAAAATCCTATCTATCTCTTTATTAGTAAAGAAATGATAAAATTTTGTATTGTTGGATAATGTTTTGAACATTTCCTATATCAAAAGTTGATCGGTTCAGGCACGTTATCTAAAAGCATTGCTGTTCTAAATCAAACTACAGTTCTTAGTATACAGAACACACACAAGAGGAAGAGTTCAGAAATGAATGAATTCTTCTTGAGGTATTGTAGACTAGGTCATATCAATGCGACCCGACTAGCTGAAGTTACATATAGATGCATATTTAAATCAGTTTGAACTTACATCTTGTGAAACTTGCCAGTCATGTCACAAAGATAAGATGACCATAGCTCAGTTTACTGGAAACATAGAAAGAGTTAGTGAACTCTTGGGATGATACATGTTGATGTATGTAGGTCCCCTGTCTACACATGCCAGGACCGGTTCTTTATACTTCATTACGTTCTCTGATAATCTTTCAAGATTCAGACTTATGTTCCTGTTGAAACACAAGTCCGAACCTTTTGAGATATTCACAGAATATAAGTTAGAAGTAGAGAACCAAAATACGGGTATAAGTATTATGTCCTTTGATGTGATCAAGGAGGAGAATACTTGAGCATGGAATTCCTGGACCATTCTAAAGGAGAATGAGATTCTCTCTCAGCATTACTCCTCCGTATACACCATAGAACGATGGTATATCGGGGTGGAGCAATTACACCCTATGTGATAAGGTGTGCTCTATGATGAGTAATACTGAGTTACATGTTTCCTTTTAGGAGTTATGCGCTTGAGAAGCTGCATACCTATTGAATAGGTTCGAATCAAATCTGTTTCGCCACGGCAGCGCCCCGGCCGTCTTACTCGAGGCCAAAATGCGGAATCAAAATTTTTCCTTGCTCGGAAACCGGCGCTACCGCGGACAAAGAAAACCCGGATCGTTTACCATTAACCTAACTAGCAAACAAGAGATGGGATAAGAAGTATACCAAGAGATCCGAGTCCTTCGGTCTTCTCATCATCGCCCCGATCTCCCGCGGAAAGTGTAGTCTCCATATCGTCGCCTCTTCGCCGGAAAAGGCACCACATCGCCTTCGTCTTTTACGGGCTCCCGCCGCAATACCGAGGCAACTCGAGCATGAAGCCGGCAACTCGACATGCTCAAGATTTGCAGTAGGAAGTAGTGTAGAAACTTTGTCTCTTGGAGTTTATGTAGTTGCCATTGATGGATGGAGGAAGAGGTAAAGAAAATTGGTGCTTTCAATTTTCTAGCAAGAAGAAGATGAAATGAACTCTCTCATTCTTTTTCTTTCTCTCTTTCTTTTTCTTCTACTCTCTTTTCTCATAACCATGAAAGACTTTCTCTTCTAAGTGAGAATGAGAAGGGTGGAGGAAGGATAATATGATAGCAAGAGGGAGGTGAGTGTAGGAGCAAGAGAGGAGGTGACCACAACCTAGACAAAGAAACATGCAAGCATGCTTCATCTCACATCAAACCCATACCCTTTTCAAATCACAATTAAACAAAGTCAAGGTGAAAGAAAAGAAAGCTATCATAATAGATCTTTATGCAAGAAAACCCTCCACAAAGAGTTATTTGCAAAACTGCAAATAACCCCCTCCATCGAAAAAGTCCGGCCGGGAAAGAACAAAGGAAAACCGGCCGGAACGGAATGCAAACTGGCAACTCCAGAAAACTGGTCCCGTAATAAATTACAGGAAAACCCCTATACTGTGCATACACACCCGCATCTGTATTCCGACCGGATACAAATGCAATGAGACAAAATCTACACTGTACTAGACTAGGACCGGCTTAAGCCAAAGCCGGCTAGTAAAATCCGTTCGATCCTGATCCGTGCAATACCGCACGTATCTGATTGAACCCTGCCATATACCTATACGGCTACTAGTACAATCCGTCCGATCCTGATCCGTGCAATACCGCACGTATCTGATCGGACCCTGCCATATCTCCATACGGCCTCTACAGCGTTTCGCCCGAAAGCTTGAGTAACTGTAAGTGTGGTGGACTCTAAAGACTCGTCAATACTATGGCTGTAGATTTAACCACTGGCACGTCAGAGGTATAAGCCAATACGTGACGGGCCACCAGCTATTGACCAAAAGGGACGTCGATGAGGAAGCTCACCCCGACACCCAACTGAGCCTGTCAGTGACAATATCCGTACAGTCCGGTCCGTTCGTCTATGAGTATCGCATGGCGGGCCTAGGGGGTTGGTGGAAGTCAGACCCCCAAAAGCGGTACAAGTCGTGTCGGAGCGTAGCCCAGAACGCCCTGAGATACTACTGGAATACCTACCAGTAAATCTCCTGCCTCGGCCGAGGGCTTTGCGTAATGGCTCTCCTAGACCCAGCGCGACCTCACCCCCAATACCGGGAGAGACGAACCCCTGAAGATCCGCTCACTGCCTCCATGTGGCTCGGGACTGTACCCAACTAAAACCTGTTTGCACGACTCCTTTGAGCCGTGGTAGGGTAGTAATCAAAGCACAGTGGGAACTCACACGAGACAAATGACGATCTCAGGTCGATGAACTAACCTGTACACATGTCACCAGGGAACTGCTATCTGACGTCTGGTATAAGACCAACTAGCAGGTTCCCGGCGAGTCATGTCCGGTGTACTCATAACCCAATGAGCACCTGTATACATCTTAGGTGAACCAACTGACACCAGTGGCTTGTGAGACCGGCCACCGCCCCTCGTCGGGGTCTCGACTGTATACACTAGTCTACTAATGGAGTATCGATACCCTGTCTCGAAACTCCTACGACTAGGGACCTTTTAAGGATGTGCTTATAGACCCCAGCTCCCACGTATATGATCGCCATCATACTGCTGGTCGTCAAGCAAGAATCCTAGGGGCTCTATCAACGTGTAATAGCGACATGTCAAGTCACCTAAAGCAGTACACGATGATAAAGATAAACCAGATAGCATACTATCATCTCGAGCAAGACTGTCCTACCGGGATAGGTCCTCCCTCAATCATTGCAATCACGTGCCTGTGATCCAATAATTGACTCTGAGGGCACTATCTCCAACAATCTCCCACTTGCACTCAAGGCTAATTATTGCGATGTCGCATACTCACAGCCCGTGTGATACCGAACACCCAACTCCTCTACTAGTCTGTCTCACAAAGCTCGTTTGTGAAACTATTGCGTTCGAGGAATAGCCTCAGTGAGTGGATCCGCTGTGATGTTTCTTTCTATGTCTCTCTATATCTCAAGTTCGCAGAGAAAGCCATCTCCCGAAATGAGCAATACCTGTCTTAGAATGTCTGGATGTCTGATGGGACCTAGCTCATAAATGAACTCCAAATCCAAACTTCTTAGACTGTATCATCAACTGAACTTAATCAGTCTCCTGCGCCATGCCACCCTCAGTATTGCCTTGGACCATCTGTCCAAAATACTGTCCCTCGTCAGAGGGAGAACTAAAACTCTGACAACCTCCTTGTCGTCCATGTCACCTTGGAAGCCTGGAGTGATAACCGTCTCCTAAAGGAGGCAGCCGTTATCATATCCCTAGAACATTCACTTATGTTCTAAAACTGCTTCCGACTGTTCCTCCAGGATTGGATCAATATCAACTTATTGCACCTGCTGCAAGAACAACATCTGGTGTGGTACTTGACGTCTCATGATTGACTCAATTGCCTAAGCAAGTTATCTGTCAATCATGCGTATCCCTCTCCCCTTTAGTCTGTAAGACACCTTTAGAGAGGGTGACTCCATTACCTGCAGGTACACTACCATGCCAGGAGTCGTCCATTCTAAATACTCATAGAATGCTGTCAAGGTACCCAGATTGGGAAACCACCCAAATCTAGATCTAAAACCATAGATCTAGTAACCAGTATGTCTGATATAATATCCAAGTCCCTTGTGGAGAAACCACTGTGTGACGACCTCAGTATAACCGATCGTAGTATAGGAATATCACTTCCTACTACCTTCTCAACAGATCCATCCCCTATTCTGATGACGTCAAACCTATGACTGTCACATCAGAAATGGATGATCTATCTCCGCTACATCTGCTTTAGTCTATAAATAGACATAAGCCTGATGTCCACCAATGCTTTCGCTGCTCCCACTGACTACGACAACCCTCTGGCAGAGTCATATAGACGTGCACTTCCAAAGCTAGTTTAGAACGACGCTATACTCATCCTCCTGCCGGGTCTCGCAGCCTGGAACAACAACAAGGGCAAGAGTGGGTAAACAAGAACTTCCCTGTCACCGTCCTTGAGGCTACCGGAGTATCTCTCGGGTGCCTGAAGTTACCCACCTTATCTGCGGAGTGGCCAATGGAATGTCAAATCAGATTGAATCTTTAGGTTCCTTATCAAATCTTCAGTAATCGTTTGCGGTTCTGGAATCACTTCCAGTTCTACCATACTCCCACTGCTGTTTTTGAAAAAATCCATTTTTAATAAAACTGTGGCGAGTCTAGAACAATATTTCTATTGATCTGCCAGATGGTAGAAAGTCAACCCTCGTCATAGCCTGGGTCAACCCACAAAAAGCCATTACAGAAACGTGCCTTGAGTTATCCGGAGTCTGGTTTTAAGCATAAGCCGGACAACTCCCCGTACCTTAACATCGTTAAGATATGAACTGTTCTATATCCAATATAGAACCAGAGGCACTGATTCAATTGAACCAGATTCAAATCATGCATCTATCTCCAGTGCATGTCAACTAAATGGAAGGAGGTCGATCAGCGTTACTCAACTTAGGAATGCTTCCAATTATGAGTAACCTGAAAGAGAAGCAATATGTCTTCATCATTACTATCAACTGAATACCATACACAAGTATCTACATCTTCGATCACCTTGAAGAATCCCGATACTTGCTACACCTGGTTCTCTACTCTATTCAAATACCTATAACTCCTCAAAACTTAGACCCTGTGTTTCCACGAAACAGCTGTCTAAAATCTAGAGAAGTCATAAGTAAACCGAATATAGTACGAGGACCAACCCCTCTGTCCTGATGGACACTGGACAACATACAATACTCTGTATAAGTCCGCTGAGTCTAACAACTCTTTCACTGTGTGTCGTAGGTTGAAAACTGTACTTATGGTTAAGAAGAATTACACCGCTGTTTAATGCTCCTTACCTAACCATCCACTGATATAGGTAAATGTCGTCGACATAATATCAAAAGGTATATCTCACTCTATGAAAATAGACGTACAGATATATCAATTTGAAATTGGTGCACAACAGCGGATATTCAAAACCAAATATTTGCCGACCGGCAAACAACCCAGGTGACTTCCTCAAATATCACCGATTACAACGAATCCCAATATAATGAGGATGGTCACCTAATTCCCAATAACTTACTCCCACTCATCATCTTGTAAAACCATACAGATGTGAGAATCATACCTGGTAAATACATACCCTGGAGTAAGTGTCTAATCGGAAAATCAGTTTTCCATTAACAGTACACAGTGAAACTGAAACATTGAAATGTTTCGTCGGGGTATCCTGGTATTCCTAGTAATGCCTCTTCCATTAACCAGATTCACAACTGTTACCGTATATCTCTTTGCCATCTGTCCAAATCCCTTTATATGTCTTTAGTCAATACCGTCTGCACACCCCTTTAGGCCAAATGGTTTTCTTCCTTCCCTACCGTTCGGCACCAGCCTATGGTTTGGAAGAAGACTATCCAAAAAGCATAAAGGGTGTACTGTCCTAATCCTAGGAGCACTCGCAACGCGAGAGAAGGTGAAGATAAAAGACACCTGAATGTACTTTATTCCTATTTCTCCTGAACCAGAATCCATCCCCGAACTGGAACTAGTTCCTTTCGAGTTCGTATATAACCATACGATGGAGTATCCAATAAACTGTGGATCTTCGTAGTGATACGGAGTGTCCTGGAGAAATACAAAGGTGATTTAGGGTTGGCGAAGAAATACTTGGTTTGGTCGTGAATAGCAGTCGCAACTTACTTTGCCCTCTTACTAATCCCTTGCTTTGTCTAAACTTAATACCTTCTGTACACCATCGTTATGCTAATTGGTTTTCTTCATTCCCCACCGTTCGGCACCAGCCTAAGGTTTGGAAGAAGACTATCCAATTTGCGTAATAGGTGTACTACTCCTAAACCAAGGAGTACTCGCAACCTGAGAGAAGGTGAAAAGAAAAGACAACTGAATAATCCTATCCGTTTTCTCCAGAACCAGAAACCATCCTCGAAGTCCTTCGAGTTCGTATATAACCATACGATGGTTTTGTCCAATGGAAGTGGACGTTCGTAGTAATACGGGGTGTCCTGGAGAAAAGGGTAAAAGTAGGAGTGGCAATGAGGTCTGCAACTCTGACAATCCAAAAAGCCAGTGTTAAGAAGGTTCGGTCAACTTGGTCACTGAGTCATAGTCCAGGGTCGGGTCAATGGTCGCAGCCAAAGAGAGAGAGAAAAGAAACACTCAGCGTGCACTCTATCCTAGATCAGAATGGTTATCACTTTGTCTAATCTGGAAACCTCCCACTGTACCTCAAATTCTCCTCCAAACCTGAAAGAAGAATTAGTCGGGATCACCCGAGGAGTAAACCAACTCATCAGTGGGAATCGGGATCCAACTATCATCGCATGATAACGTGACGGAATCCACTCACGTCACCACACTCCAGAAGGTATGCGCATGCCTGGCAAGTTTCAGTTCTTTTGAAACTCCCGATGTGATTTTACCCCTAGGACCCAAGTGACCTTGACACAGTCAACAAATCAAAGAGTCCTAGTCAAGTTCAACCCGTCATTATCCTGGATTGCATTAAACCCACCCGTACGAGCCCTTGACACAGTCAACAAGGCCGCACGACTGTCCTAACCAATCCCATTAATATGCTGCAAACAAACACTACTTAGCTACCGCACACTACGCCTTGACACAGTCAACAAACGCAGCACGAATACTAAGTAATACTTGTAAGAAATAACGGAGGGCTACGGCTGGTTTTTGGCGAAAAACCTTTAGCGTAATGAACTTGATATCGTTGAAGGAACTGCATAGCCTTTTATAAAATATAGTGACGAAAACCTTTACTAAAGAGGTCACTCCCGGTGAAGGGATCTCGGCTCTTTCCCCGTAGAATGGGGTGCAGGATATTCCAAATGAATACCACGATGCAAAGCAAAAGTAATCGGCTATAGTGAAGTTAATGCCCTGACGCAAACTTCTGTCCAAGGGGTCACTCCCGGTGAAGGGATCTCGGCCCTTGCCTCGTCGACTGAGGAGCAGGATATTCCAAATGAATACCACGATGCAAAACAAAAGTGAACATCCTTGCAATAACAGCTTTTTGAAAAGTGTTCCAACAACATCAGAATAGGTTTGTTTATCTTGCATTGATCCGAATCAATGCAGTCCCATCAATTGATCACACCACAAAGAACGAAAATATACTGACGTACGTATATGCCATCCGCATTCGCCACTGGGTCCCGTCATCACCCGTTAGGTTAGCTAACTAACGGCAGAGCGGGGACTGGACTAGCGCGGATGAAAAACATATACAACATCTACTAATATATATACCAATATATAGTATTTCGCTCAAGGCGTGAATAAAATGCAACATCACAGAAAAGTACAGCATCACAGAACAATACAGATATCTGGAAGCCCCGGGTTTCACAGAGCCGCTGCTGAAACCCGACGTTCCCCTGGTCGTGTGGATAGCCTGTGCAATGAAATCCTAGACCCCTACGGGCGCGGCAAGTCACCCGCCAAAACCTGAAGCGAGGCAGCCCCCTCCAGCACCGTGAATGGACCACCCAGCACTTCACGGAATCCGGTAACTTGGGCACCCCTCCTGGGTCAACCTGTACCCCCTACGAGTGCGGCGAATAGCCCGCCAATCCTGGACTGAAGCCCCCTCCGTCTCAATGCCATGAGATGCGGGCCCGTTGCCCTCCAGAACCCGGCTATCCGTGCACCCCTCCGCGGGGTAACCCTAGTACAGAAAGTAAAATATACATATACCGGGTACATCGACCGCAACCAGGTCGTGCCCCAAAAGAATAATACAAACAGGCAGTGACGGCAGTCCACATGTCGGACGCTCGCCCCGCAATATCAAATGTACATAATACACCAAAACTGTACTAGCATTGCATCCAGGCTATCCCCCACGACCGATCCGCAACATCACAGCATAAACATAGAACATCAACGTGAAAGTCACGTTCGCAAATCCGTCTAACCGGGCTATAGCAGTTAGACCGGATTTACCGATCGAGTGACATTCACGGTCGCAGATATAATGTAAATACTGTGAAATAATGTGTTTAAAAAATATCCGATCGATCAAATAATTAACAAGCGGGCCCCAAATGAAAACTGTAGCATTCACAGAAATAAATGGCCCAATATTAATATCCCAAAAGCCCTATTTCTATCCCAGAAAGCAACTGAAGAAAAATTATAAAGTGGGCCCACCATATTGCCGCGGAAGAGCGGCAGAAGTGAAGGTATTGCCGCGCTTCCGCGCTAGCACTATGGGATCACTGTATCGTTTTTCTCCAGAGTTCTTATAACTCCCTGCACATCTTTCTGAGATCACCTGAAAAATTTTTAGACACCAAAAAATTTCAACAGAAACTGATGTGAACTAAAATACGGTTTTTGAGATTTTCGTCGATCGGATAAGTAAAACGCATTAGAACAAGCTAGATAAGGTTAATGGCGTGGCTCTGATACCATGTTTCGCCACGGCAGCGCCCCGGCCGTCTTACTCGAGGCCAAAATGCGGAATCAAAATTTTTCCTTGCTCGGAAACCGGCGCTACCGCGGACAAAGAAAACCCGGATCGTTTACCATTAACCTAACTAGCAAACAAGAGATGGGATAAGAAGTATACCAAGAGATCCGAGTCCTCCGGTCTTCTCATCATCGCCCCGATCTCCCGCGGAAAGTGTAGTCTCCATATCGTCGCCTCTTCGCCGGAAAAGGCACCACATCGCCTTCGTCTTTTACGGGCTCCCGCCTCAATACCGAGGCAACTCGAGCATGAAGCCGGCAACTCGACATGCTCAAGATTTGCAGTAGGAAGTAGTGTAGAAACTTTGTCTCTTGGAGTTTATGTAGTTGCCATTGATGGATGGAGGAAGAGGTAAAGAAAATTGGTGCTTTCAATTTTCTAGCAAGAAGAAGATGAAATGAACTCTCTCATTCTTTTTCTTTCTCTCTTTCTTTTTCTTCTACTCTCTTTTCTCATAACCATGAAAGACTTTCTCTTCTAAGTGAGAATGAGAAGGGTGGAGGAAGGATAATATGATAGCAAGAGGGAGGTGAGTGTAGGAGCAAGAGAGGAGGTGACCACAACCTAGACAAAGAAACATGCAAGCATGCTTCATCTCACATCAAACCCATACCCTTTTCAAATCACAATTAAACAAAGTCAAGGTGCAAGAAAAGAAAGCTATCATAATAGATCTTTATGCAAGAAAACCCTCCACAAAGAGTTATTTGCAAAACTGCAAATAACCCCCTCCATCGAAAAAGTCCGGCCGGGAAAGAACAAAGGAAAATCGGCCGGAACGGAATGCAAACTGGCAACTCCAGAAAACTGGTCCCGTAATAAATTACAGGAAAACCCCTATACTGTGCATACACACCCGCATCTGTATTCCGACCGGATACAAATGCAATGAGACAAAATCTACACTGTACTAGACTAGGACCGGCTTAAGCCAAAGCCGGCTAGTAAAATCCGTTCGATCCTGATCCGTGCAATACCGCACGTATCTGATCGAACCCTGCCATATACCTATACGGCTACTAGTACAATCCGTCCGATCCTGATCCGTGCAATACCGCACGTATCTGATCGGACCCTGCCATATCTCCATACGGCCTCTACAGCGTTTCGCCCGAAAGCTTGAGTAACTGTAAGTGTGGTGGACTCTAAAGACTCGTCAATACTATGGCTGTAGATTTAACCACTGGCACGTCAGAGGTATAAGCCAATACGTGACGGGCCACCAGCTATTGACCAAAAGGGACGTCGATGAGGAAGCTCACCCCGACACCCAACTGAGCCTGTCAGTGACAATATCCGTACAGTCCGGTCCGTTCGTCTATGAGTATCGCATGGCGGGCCTAGGGGGTTGGTGGAAGTCAGACCCCCAAAAGCGGTACAAGTCGTGTCGGAGCGTAGCCCAGAACGCCCTGAGATACTACTGGAATACCTACCAGTAAATCTCCTGCCTCGGCCGAGGGCTTTGCGTAATGGCTCTCCTAGACACAGCGCGACCTCACCCCCAATACCGGGAGAGACGAACCCCTGAAGATCCGCTCACTGCCTCCATGTGGCTCGGGACTGTACCCAACTAAAACCTGTTTGCACGACTCCTTTGAGCCGTGGTAGGGTAGTAATCAAAGCACAGTGGGAACTCACACGAGACAAATGACGATCTCAGGTCGATGAACTAACCTGTACACATGTCACCAGGGAACTGCTATCTGACGTCTGGTATAAGACCAACTAGCAGGTTCCCGGCGAGTCCTGTCCGGTGTACTGATAACCCAATGAGCACCTGTATACATCTTAGGTGAACCAACAGACACCAGTGGCTTGTGAGACCGGCCACCGCCCCTCGTCGGGGTCTCGACTGTATACACTAGTCTACTAATGGAGTATCGATACCCTGTCTCGAAACTCCTACGACTAGGGACCTTTTAAGGATGTGCTTATAGACCCCAGCTCCCACGTATATGATCGCCATCATACTGCTGGTCGCCAAGCAAGAATCCTAGGGGCTCTATCAACGTGTAATAGCGACATGTCAAGTCACCTAAAGAAGTACACGATGATAAAGATAAACCAGATAGCATACTATCATCTCGAGCAAGACTGTCCTACCGGGATAGGTCCTCCCTCAATCATTGCAATCACGTGCCTGTGATCCAATAATTGACTCTGAGGGCACTATCTCCAACAAAATCAGTTACCTACCACTTCATATGCGATATGGAAAGGGAAGAGCCCATGTCTTAAGTTAGTTAAGATTTGGGGTTGTCCGGCCTATGTCTAAAAGCAAAATCCGGACAAGCTCGAGGCAAGATCTGTTATGTAGAACTGGAAATGTTCCAGCTATACAAACTGCAGCTGATGATTTGAAAGAACCAAAGGATTCAATAGTTACCAACGAACCTCAGCCTCTCCGCCGATCTAGTAGGGTTCCTCACCCACCTGAGAGATACTTCGGTTTCTCTATGACAGTGGGAGCGAGGATTACATCATAGGATGATGACCCAACTAGTTTCGAGCTGGCCATCGGGGGTAAGACTCTGTAAGAATGGCTGGATGCTTAGTGATCTGAGATGGAATCCTTATACACCAACAAAGTATGGACTTTGGTTGCTATATCTGAAGGGTTAAATCCCCATCAGGAGCAGGTATATCTTGAGAAGATTACTTGGTGTACATGGAAAAGTTGAGACTTTCAAAGCTAGACTTGTTAAAGGTTTTCTTCATTGACCAGGCGTGGATAATGATGAAACCTTTTCCAGTGGCTATGCTTAAGTCCATCGAGATCATACTTACCACGGCTGCATACCATGACTACGATCTCTGGTGGTTGGGTGTCTTGACTGCTTTTCTAAATGATGATTTAGAAGAGTGCGTCTGTAAGTACACAGCCAGAGGGCCTCGTAGACAGTGGGAGCAGCAGAAACGTGTGCAAGATGCTTTATATGATAAAGAAGGCATCGCGGAGTTGGAACATCTGTTTTGATGTGGTAGTCAAACAGTTTGACATCATAAAAATGGTAGATGAACCTTGTATATACGAAAAGGTAGTAGGGAGTATGGTGATGATCCTCGTAGAGTACGTGGATGACATACTCTTGATAGGGAAGGAGTTTCCTATGCTACGCTCGGTCAATCTCCACTTATCACAAGGATTCTACATATAGGATCAAAGTGATACCTGCTAAATCCTGGGTTTTGGATCTATGAGATATATCTAACTGGATGTTAGAATACTCACTAGATGTAGTGAGATGGTATCAATCGATCCTGAGGAGAATCACTGGAAGGGTTCCAGGGTGATAAAGACGACTGAATGTCAGTCACAGGCATTGTCTTTACCCTCAGTAAAGGGACGGTATGTTGGAAGAGTTCCAAGCTAGATACCGTGACATACTAGACGATTAAGGCTGGATACATCGCTACTTAAGATGCTACCAAAGAGGCTGTCTGGGTGTATATTAGTTCATGAGATGAACTTAGTTCCTCCCATTGTGTGACAATGGAGTTGTGGCTTATGCCAAGGAATGTCCGTCCCATCAGTGATCCAGACATATTCTAAGGCAGTATCACCTGATCATGGAGATAGTTGATCTCCAGGGTGATCGAGGATAGGAGAGTAGACTCAGAGGATAACACAGTGGATCCACTCACGAAGGCCTATTCCCAGAGAGAGACTTTTATGGGATGGTTGAGTATGAGATACTTCAACCACTGCTACAGATGGCCCTAGTGCAAGTGGGAGATTGTTAGTTATATGTATGCCCTAGAGGCCATTACTATACATAGGATGTATATTGTAGTGGATGCTGGGACGTATATAGGGAGGACTTTCTTGCTCGACATGATAGTATGCTATCTGGTTGCTCTTTACCTTAACGTGTACACTGATTGTCTCTCTGTTACATGTTGGTAAAGCCCTTAGGATGTGTACTTGACTACCTGGACTATGATGCAGATCATACTAGTGGGGACATGGTAGTCCATAAGTACATCCTTCAAAGTCCCTAGTCGTGGGTGTATCGAGACGGGGCATCGATATACCAGAGTAGACTAGCGTGTACCTTCTCGACCCATACAGATGGGCGATGGATGATCCCATATCCATTGGTGTTTGACATCAGAGATGATATACGGGTGCTCAGTGGAGACTGGGTACACTGGACGGACTCGCCGAGAACTCCCAGATGGTATTATACCTCACGTCAGATGGCAGTTCTCTGGTGACACTGGTACAGAGTAGTCTGTTGACCCGAGATCGTCATAGAGTCTTGTGTGGTTCCCACTGTGCTTTGATTTCCATCTTACCACGTCCAAGAGGGCGTGCAAAACGGTGGTTTTTGGGTACAGTCCCGAGTCACATGGAGGCAATGAGCGATTGGAGGGGATTCGTCTCTCCCGGTATAGGGAGTTGATGTTGCGCTGTGTTCGATTGGCTATAACAGGAAATCCCTGGCCAGGGTTGCTGAGATTTACTGGTAAGTGTTATCAGTAGTTTCTCGAATGTTATAGACCTCATATCGACATGACTTATCGAGCTATTGGGGTCTGACGTTAACCACCCCTAGGCGAGATATACGACATATCAGACGATCAGACCGGACTGTACGGTAGTGTTACTGGTCGGATTCACTGGAGTGTGAGCGGGCTTGCTCGTCGATCTTCATATCGCTCAATACCCGGGTGGCCGTTACGTTTAGCAGACCGCTTGCGGCTTGTGGGTGTTTGATATGATCATCATCTGCTGCCGGCGTATTGACGAGTCTTTAGAGTCCTACACAGAGGTTTCCTGGCTCAAGCGAAACGAAATAGGAGCGCATATGAGATATGTGCGGGACCAAGAATAATGCGTGTATGTGATACCGTATTCCATTCTCGCGATGAATGTATCGATTGGTTATATTCGATATAACCTAGATATCGAATCGAGGATTGATTCGATAAGCCGATACATTGGATACTAGTCGGTTATGTGCGACATGACCGGATCATTGAATCAAGTGTTGATTTAATGATTTAATGTATAATTATGTATTTGATATATTACTTTGCATTAACTAGTATTGGTTCACTTTATATGGATTTTCTCACTTGAATGTACAAGTTGTATATGTGATATACTTTTTGTGCATATTATTGTATCATGTTTGATGATACATGTTTACTTGGTTAAGTGTAAAGAATTAAACCATGGTTAAACTTATGATTAGGGTTTTATTTCCTTTTCTTATTTATTTATCTATTTAGTCATTTTGGAAATAATTAGAAAAGGCATAAAGAGAAAATGGTGGCTAATTTTGTTTCATATTGAAGCTTCTTGAAGACTTTGACCTAGTGACCATTTTGTTCTTATCCTTAACCCTAACCATTCCATTAACCATGGTCTTTTCTCTACACTTAACTAAGGCTGAAAGTATGATAAGTATTCTTTTTATTTTCTTTTTAAAATAACTTATCATAACACTTTCTTCATCTTCTTCTTCTTCTTCAATGAAGAAAAAGCAAGCTCCATCAATGCTGATTGATGGAAATGAGTGAGAAATCCAATTCTAAAGTCTACCCACTTCCTATTTCTTCATCCTCTACCTCTTTCCAAGTAGTAGAGTGTGTTTTCTTCACAAGTTTCTTGACTTGGTGAAGTCGGAGCTTGATTTAGCGATGCCTCGACGTAGATCATCTTCGGCATGGACATCGATGACCTAGCCCGTCCATTCTCCGATGAAGCCGACGCTAGAGCCCGGGACTTGTTATGGACAGCGAGGAGACTTCATTGCGGAGCTATGGAGGTGGAGAACCGGATCTACAAAGGTTGAATTTCCGTATCTCTTAGTTAAGTGTTAACTAGTTTGCATTTTCGCCTAGAAATCTAGCCAACGATCCGTAGTCGGGTTTCTCGGCACCTAGAATTTTTGAAATTGGCATGGTTGATGCCTCGTGAGACCACATTAGGGTGCCTAGGAACCCTACAATACATATACAGGTATGTATATGTATCGACTCAGATGATAGGTGGTTTCCTTACCTATAGTTCAGCTTGTTAGTTCAGCCGTATAGTTTAGTGTAGTTGTTAGATTAGATTAGACTTCTTACCTATTTCAAAAACTAACGAATCGTGGGCATTTTTAAAGACAGCTCAAGGGAATCTACGGATATTTCAAAAACGACGTATCTTTTCATAAAAACACCGTAGCCCCTATTTTCAAAACCCCATGATTCGTGTTATTTCAAAAGGCACCATTTGTAGGACTTATATTAGATTATTGCAGATTAGTTATCGTTGTGTCTAGTATTCAGCTCCCGCACATTATTGCTGTTCGCTCTGCCTCGCATACTTATTGTGCTGCATATTCCATTATTGATATCATGCTGTTAGGACACCAGCACCATTACCGATGATGCGTATGTACCACGTACGCCTACTTGCCGGCTCACACACATCTTCATCGGTAATTGCCATGTCACGTATACTTTAGAGAATGTATTTGCTTGACTTAGCTTGTTAGCTAGTAGTTTTGACATGATATTAGTGTACTTTCCTTATATGCCATATTAGACATTTCAGTTATTACTTGCTACGTCATGCATATTGTTATTCATTGTTATACCGCACGCATGGATTCTCATGCCTTTATTCACTAGTTTATGTGCTATTGAGGTTTTGGACTCGGATTTCCTTGATATTTCTGGATTTGGGAACCGTGGAGATTTCAAAAGAGAATATGTAATTGTTTTAAAAACCCGGTTACCCTGGATATGATATTTCAGTACGTCCACCATGTGTTTTCTCGGTGCTGAGAGCGACATGTGAGACCCGAGTTCGAGGAGTGGAGGAACCGTTTCGGGTACATGGTGGACCCGGTAAGGTACCCCGGGGCAAGAAGCTCGTGGTGATGACGATGAGCCTGGCAGGGGGAGACTACCTACCGGTGATATTACCCGGCGCGTCGGATATCCGGAGGATACCGTCGTGGTCTTGAGATGGATGGTAGGGGCCGGTCTGGACTGGCGCCGCCCTAGATATTGTGATTTAGATATTGAGATTTTGAGACATTGAGATTTATGTTTTGTGTCGATGCCAGACACCGTTGGTGCTGATTTCAGTTATGATACCTCATTTGAAAAAAAAATACAAAGGAAATCTCACTAATTTATGAAAACAGTTTCTTCATTTACATGTATGCTGTTTTCATGCATTCATACCTCAGTCATATGATATATTGCTACCTGAGGCACTGACACGGGCACATGTGATTACACTCGGGTTAGATATTACCCTAGACACTGTCATAGGCTGCCTGTTATACATATATTTGTGGATATATTATGATCATTGACCTAGGATTGCGTTATTTATGCGATTTCTGTGCGTAGATATTTTTTTCTATTCACGAGTTGGTAACTCACCCCCGTTGTGCCCCAGTTTCTTGCAGGTTTGCCGTACAGGTTTCCTTACGGCTTTGCGGGCATAGTTTCATTCGGGTGATTTGCTAGTAGGTGGGTTTACTTGTATCATACCCCCATTATTTACCTTGTATGATATTATTCAGTTGTATCTAGTAAGTTCCATCAACCAAACATGTATTTATTGAGATAGAGACCAGTGTTGGTTATTCTTTCGACCTTAGAGTCGCTCGTTATATTTCTGGTGGTTTTGAGTTTCCTTTTGAGTTTTGATTCTCGCCGTTGGCGTTGTATATTATATTGTTTGTATGGTTGTGACCGTCGATTGACGAAGAGCTAGCTCCCGCTTGGGGATGCCCTTTTCTTGATTTCGTATACTATTCATGTTGTATCCCGTTTGGGGGCCAGTATTTACAAAGGAGACTCTGCCGAAATTTTCAGTAAATTTTTGATGTTTTAAAAACCGCATAATTCGGCTTATGCTATTGAAATTACTTGCTTTAAGTTGGTTTTTCCTGCACTCTACTATTTTCTTGGTTTGGATTTCTGGGTTTTCAGTTTACTTAGATTACGTACGCCTCGAGACGTTCGTAATTTAAGTGCCGGTCATGTTCCGTATTTTCGGGTCGTGACAGAAAACTAAAACACTGACAGTCACTCTGTCATCCAGGTTACCTTAGAAGGCTGGAATGATAACCGTCTCCCGAAGGAGGCCGTCGTTATCAAATCTCTAGAACATCCACTTATGTTCATAGACTGCTTCCAATTGTTTTTCTCTAGGATTGGATTAATATATCATCTTATTGCATCTAGTGCAAAAACAACATTTGGTGTGGTACTTGACATGTCATAATTGACTCAATTGCCTAAGCAAGTGATATGCCAATCATGCACATCCCTCTCCCCTTTAGTCTGTAAGACACCTTTAGAGAGGGTGACTCCATCACCTGCAGGTACAACACCATGCCAGGAGTCGTCCATTCTAAAACAACTTTAGAATACTGTCTAAGTACTCAGATTGGGACACTTCCCAAATCTAGATCTAAAACCATAGACCTAGTAACCGAATGCTTGATATATTATCCATATCCTATGTGTAGAAAACACTGTGTGAAAACCACAGTACAACCGATCGTAGTATATGAATTTCACTTCCTATAAAGTGCATGTCATCCTGAATACCAGGACACACACCCTACTACCATCTTAATAGATCCATCTCCTATTTTGATGAAGTCAAAAATAGATGATCTATTCCCGCTATATCCGCTTTAGTCTATAAATAGACACAAGCTACTTGTCCACTACGCCTCCGCTACTCACACTGACTACGACAACCCTCTGGCAGAGTCATATACGCGTGCACTTCTAAAGCTAGTTTAGAATAACGCTATACTCATCCTCTTGCCAGGTCTCGTAGTCTGGAACAACAGTGTCAAGTCTAGGTAAATAAGAACCTTCCTGTCAACGTTCTTAAGGCTACCGAAGTACCTCTCGGGTGCCTGAGGCAATCCACCATATCTGCGGAGTGGCCAATGGAATGTCAAACCTGATTGAATCTTTAGGTTCTTATTAAATTTTCAGTAATCGTTTGTGGTTCTGGAATCACTTCCAGTTCTACCATACTCCCACTAATGTTTTCTGAAAAAGTACATTTTGCTAAAACTGTGGCGAGTCAAGAGCAATATCACTATTGATCTTCCAGATGGTATAAAGTTAACCCTCGTCAAAGCCCGGGTCAACCCACAAACTGCCATTACAGAAACGTGCCTTGAGTTTATCCGGATTCTGGTTTTAAGTATCAGCCGGAAGACTCCCTATACCTTAACATCGTTAAGATATAAATTGATTCTATATATATCTAATATAGAAACAAATGCACTAATTTAATTGGAACCAGATTCAAATCATGCAGCTGTCTCCAGTGCATGTCAACCAAATGGAAAGAGGCCGATCAGCATTACTCAACTTAGGAGCGCATCCAATTATGAGTAACCTGAAAGAGAAACAATTTTCTCAAAATCATTACCATCAACTGAATACCATACGCAAGTATCTACATCTTCGATCACATTGAAGAATCCCGATACTTGCAACACATGGTTCTCTACTTTATTCTTGTACCTATAACTTCTCAAAACTTAGAATTTGTATTTCTACGAAACACGTGTCTAAATCTGGAGAAGTCACAAGTAGACAGAATATAGTACGAGTACCAACCCCTCTGTCCTAATGGACACTGGACAACAAACAATACATTGTATAAGTCCCCTGAGTTTGATAACTCAAACCCTGTGCGTCGTAGGTTGAAAACTGTACTATGGTTATGAAGACTTACACCGCTGTTGAATGCTCCTTACCTAACCATAAACTGATATAGGTAAATATCATGGATATAATTTCAAAAAATTATATCCCACTTTATAAAAATAAATGTATGGAGATATCAGTTTGAAATTGGTGCATAACAACGGTTATTCAAAACCAAATACTTTCCATCCAGCAAACAACCCAGGCGATTTCCTCAAATATCACCAATTACAACGATTTCCGATATAATAAGGATGGTCACCTAATTCCCAATAACTTACTCCCACTCGTCATCTGTAAAACCATACAGATGTGAGAATCAAACCTGGTAAATATATACCTAGGAGTAAGAACCTAATTGGGAAATCAGTTTCCAATTAACAACGCATAGTGAAACTGAAACATTAAAATGTTTTGTAGGGGTATCCTTGTATTCCTAGTAATGCCTCTTCCATTATCCAGATTCATGACTGAAACTATATATTTCTTTGCCATCTCGCCAAATCCCTTTATTTGTCTTCAGTCGTTACCTTCTGTATACCTTTGTTAGGCTTAAATGGTTTTCTTCCTTCCCTACCGTTCGACACCAGCCTATGATTTGGAAGAAGACTATCCAATAAGCGTAACGTAGGGTTCCTAGGCACACACTAGAGGTCTCACAAGGCATCAACCATGCCAATTCAAAATTTTACAAGTGCCGAGAAACCCTAATACGGATCGTTGACTAGAATTTTAGGCGAAAACAAGAACTAGTAAACTGCTTTAACTAAGAGTGAACGGAAAATACAACCTTTGTAGATCCGGTAGTCCACCTCCACAGCTCCGTGACGAAGTCTCTTCGCTGCGATCATCGGATCCCGGACTCCGGCGATGGTTTCATCAGAGAAAGGATCGGGCTAGGTCGTTGAATTCGATGCCGAAGATGATCTACGTCGAGACAACTCAAACTCGAGCTCCGCCTTCGCCAAGTCAAGAAACTTGTGAAGACAACACACTCTAGTACATGGCAAGTAGTAGAGGATGAAGAAATAGGAAGTGGGTTCACTTTAGAATTGGATTTCTCACTCTTTTTCACTAGTTGCCATTATTGATAGCAAGCTTTTCTTCATGTGAAGAAGAAGAAGAAGAAGAAAGAATATGATAGAATATTATGAGAATGATGAATGAATAATAAAATCAAATTGATCTTATCATAATGCAACCTTGGGTTAGATTTAACTCTTGTAGAGAGCAAACCTTAGTTTAGCTAATGGTTTGGTTTTAAATATAAAACAAAATGGTTACTAATTCAAAGCTTCATGAAACTTCCACAAAAGACAAAATTAGCAACCATTTCATTTTAGCCAAAAGAAATAAAGAAAATAAATAAAATGAATAAGTGAATAATTAAAACCATAACCATTAATCTAAACATGGTTCAAATCAAACATACACCCAAGTTTGCATGTATCATCAAACATGATACAATCTAGTGCACAAAACTATTCATATATACAATGTGCACATCAAGTGAGAAAATCCATCTTAAGTGAACCAATACTAGTTAATGTAATGTAATATATCAAATATATATAATTATACATTAAATCATTAAATCGACACTTGATTTAACGATCCGGTCATATCGCATATAACCGACTAATATCAATAGTAACAAATTATCGAATCAACACTTGATTCGATAACCCGGCTATATCGCATATAACCGATCAATGTTACAAATCGCAAGAATAGAATCCAGTATCTTAAACTGGTATTATTCTCGGTCCCGCACATATCTCATATGCGCTCCTATTTCGTTTTTCTTGAGCCAGGAAACCTCTGTGTAGGACTCTAAAGACTCGTCAATACGCCGGCAGCAGGTGATGATCATATCAAACACCCACAAGCCGCAAGCGGTCTGCTAAACGTAACGGCCACCCGGGTATTGAGCGATCAGAAGATCAACGAGCAAGCCCGCTCACACTCCTGTGAATCCATCCAGTAACACTTACCGTACAGTCCGGTCAGTTCGTCTGATATGTCGCATATCTCGCCTAGGGGTGGTAAACGTCAGACCCCAATAGCTTCATAAGTCATGCCGATATAAGGTCCATAACAATCGTGAAACTACTGATAACTCTTACCAGTATATCACTGCAACCCTGGCCAGGGATTTCCTGTTATGTCCAGTCGTTCATAGCGCAACATCGACCCCCAATACCGGGAGAGACGAATCCCCTCCTATCGCTCATTGCCTCCATGTGAATCGGGACTGTAACCAACAACCACCTGTTTGCACAACTCAGTAGAGCCGTGGTAGGGTGGAAATCAAAGCACAGTGGGAGACACACAAGACTCTATGACGATTTCGGGTCAACAGACTAAGCTGCACCAGTGTCACCAGAGAACTGCTATCTAACGTGAGGTATAATACCATCTGGGAGTTCTCGGCGAGTCCGTTCAGTGTATCCAGTCCCCACTGAGCACCCGCATACCATCTCTGATGTCAAACACCAATGGATATGGGATCATCCATCGCCCATCACATGGGTCGAGAAGATATACGCTAGTCTACTCTGGAATATCGATGCCCCGTCTCGATATTCCCACGACTAGGAACAATGAAGGATGTACTCATGGACTACCCAGGCCCCACTAGTATGATCTACATCATAGTCCGGGAAGTCGAGTACTCATCCTAAGGGCTTTATCAACATGTAACAGAGAGACAGAAAGTATACGTGCTAAGATAAAGAGCAACCAGATAGCGTACTATCATGTCGAGCAAGAAAGTCCTACCAATATATGTCCCAGCATCCACTACAATATACATCCAATGTACAGTAATGGCCTCTAGGGCATACATATAACTAACAATCTCCCACTTGCACTAGGGCCATCTGTAGCAGTGGTTGTAGTATCTTATACTCAACCATCCCATATATGTCTCTCTCTGGGGAAAAGGCCTTCGTGAGTGGATCCGCCGTGTTGTCCTCTGAGTCTACTCTCCAAACCTCGATCAGTCTGGAGATCAACTATCTCCATGATCAGGTGATGCTGCCTCGGAATATGTCTGGGTCACTGATGGGACCAGGGTTCATGGGCCAAAGCCACAACTCCATTGTCACACAATGGTAGGAATTAAGTTCATCTCATGAACCAATATACACCTAGACAGCCTCTTTGGTAGCATCTTAAGTAGCGATGTGTCCAGCCTTTATCGTCTAGTATGTCACGGTATCTAGCTTGGAACTCTTCCAACATACCGTCCCTCGATAGAGGGTAAAGACAATGCCTGTGACTGACATTCAGTCGTCATTATCAGCCTGGAACACTTCCAGTGATTTTCCCCAGGATCAACTGATACCATCTCACTATAACTAGTGAGTATCCTAACATCCATTTAGATCTATCTCATAGATCCAAAACCCAAGATTTAGTAGGTATCATTATGATCCTATATGGAGAATCATTGTGTTATGCGGAGATTGATCGAGCGTAGCATAGGAAACTCCTTCCCTATCAAGAGTATGTCATCCACGTACTCTACGAGGATCGCCAACATACTCCCTACTACCTTTTTGTATATACAAGGTTCATCTACCATTTTGATGATGTCAAACTCTTTGACTATCTCATCAAAACAGATGTTCCAACTCCGCAATGCCTGCTTTATCCTATAAAGCATCTTGCACACGTTTCCGCTGCTCCCACTATCTACGAGGCCCTCTGGTTGTGTACTTATAGACGCACTCTTCTAAAACATCATTTAGAAAAGCAGTCATGACACCCAACCACCAGATATCGTGGTCATGGTATGTAGCCGTGGCAAGTAGGATCTGGATAGACTTAAGCATAGCCATTGGAAAAAGGTTTCATCATTATCCACGCCTGGTCGATGATGAAAACCTTTAACAAGTCTAGCTTTGAAAGTCTCAACTTTTCCATATACACCAAGTAATCTTCTCAAGATATACTTGCTCCTGATGGGGATTTAACCCTTCAGATATAGCAACCAAATTCCATACTTTGTTGGAGTATAAGGATTCCATCTCAGATCACTAAGCATCCAGCCATTCTTACAGAGTCCCACTCCTGATGGCCAGCTCGAAACTAGTTGGGTCATCATCTCATGATGCAATCCTCGCTCCCACTGTCATAGAGAAACCGAAGTATCACTCAAGCGGGTGAGAAACCCTACTAGATCGGCGGAGAGGCTAAGGTTCGTTGGTTACTATTGAATCCTTCGGTTCTACCAAATCATCTGCTGTAGTTTGTATAGCTGAAACACTTCCAGTTCTACATAACTGACCTTACCTCGAGCTTGTCCGGATTTTTCTTTTAGACATAGGCCGGACAACCCCAAATCTTAACTAGCTTAAGACATGGGCTCTTCCCTTTCCATATCACATATGAAGTGGTAGGTAACTGATTTGATTCGAACCTATTCAATAGGTATGCAGCTTCTCAAGTGCATAACCCCCTAAAAGGAAATAGGTAACTCAGTAGTACTCATCATAGAGCACACCATATCATATAGGGTGTGATTGCTCCACCCCGATATACCATCGTGCTATGGTGTATACGGAGGAGTAATGCTGAGAGAGAATCTTATTCTCCTTTAGAATAGTCCAGGATTTCCGTGCTCAAGTATTCTCCTCCTTGATCTCATCAAAGGACATAATACTTATACATATATTTTGGTTCTCTACTTCTAACTTATATTCTGTGAATATCTCAAAAGGTTCGGACTTGTGTTTCAACAGGAACATATGTCTGAATCAGAAGAGATCATCAGAGAATGTAATGAAGTATAAAGAACCGGTCTTGGCATGTGTAGACAGAGGACCTACATGCATCAACATGTATCATCCCAAGAGTTCAGTAACTCTTTCTCTGTTTCCAGTAAACAGAGCTATGGTCATCTTATCTCTGTGACATGACTGGCAAGTTTCACATGATGTAAATTCAAACAGATTTAAATATGCATCTATGTGCAACTTAGCTAGTCGGATCGCATTGATATGACCTAGTCTACAATACCTCAAGAAGAATCCGTTCATTTCTGAACTCTTCCTCTTGTGTGTGTTCCGTATACTGAAGAACTGTAGTTTGATTTAGAACATCAATGCTTTTAGATAACGTGCCTGAACTGATCAACTTTTGATATAGGAAATGTTCAAAACATTATCCATCAATACAAATTTTATCATTTCTTTACTAAAAGAGACTGATATGATTTTGTATATCAGGTTCGGTATCTAATAGCATTTGTTCAAAATCAATGTATTGGTAATACAGGGTGACAGTGACCAACAGACTTGGCTGCAACTCTTGCCCCGTTTTCTGTCTCATGAAACTTATCACCCGTTCTCAGTTTTCTACCTTTTTGTACCCCTATGTAACATATTACATATCTTGGATCCTGATCCGGTATCATATACCCAGGATGCGGAGGATACTGAGAAACAGTTCTTTGTAATGTACACACCCGAAGATGATGCATCAGCATGCACTCTCTTAGTTTGGGCGGCACGGGAATTCTGGTATTCCCCAATTTCCTGCTCTGTCTTATAACAATTATAAGTTGGAGCGGGACCAATGTTCCACAGCTCAGTATAACAAGCGGGTTCGGTCAATATCCGTATTATTATCTTGATTAAGGCGTGATGTGGTCGCTACCTGGAGAGAGAGAGAAGAAAACACTCAGCGTGCGCTCTTGCAAGATTAGACTGGTTATATATTTTATTTAATCAGGATGGCTCCCACTGTTTTTATCAAATCTTCCTTCAAACCTTAAAAGGAAAGACTAGCCGGGATTAATTACACTCTACAAGTTCGCCAATCTTTCAGCCAGGCCAGTGTCGGTACTTTGAGGGAGATTCCCCGTGCTTTCGCACGGACCTAATTAATGTAAACCTCGTTTTCCCAGAGGCGTAACCCCATTGACACCTTTCTAGACACCTACTTGATCGGCTAATTGTAAAGTGCAAAACTCTCATAGGAGTAACAATTACTCGCAGTGGGTATCGGGATCCAACTATCACATAGAAGGTATGCAATCTCATTGCAAATTTCAACACTTGAAACTCCTGATAATGGTTTTTACCCCTAGCACCTATGACCTTGGCTAAGGTCAACAAATCATAGGTACTAGTCATGTTCTACCCGTCATTTCGTGATTAATTAGACCCACCGACATGACCCTTGGCTATGGTCAACAAAGCCACATGACTGTCCTAACTAACCGCATCATATGCGGTGTAGGAAGACATCACTTAGCTGCCGCACACTACGCCTCGGCTATGGTCGACAAACGTAGCACCAATACTATGTACTCTACTTCCTAAAATGACGGAGGGTTGCGAATGGTTTTTGTGAAAACCTTTAACGCTTTGAACTTGATCTCGTTGCGGAATCAAATGGTTTTTAAATGGAATGTTTTTGAGGCTTTTCTAGTTTTGCTAAAGGGGTCACTCCCGGTGAGGGGATCGTCGGCCCTTTCCTCGTCGAATGAGGTGCGGGATATATCATATATATCACGGTGCAAAGCAGAAACTATAGAAGCAATCAAAAAACAAACCGAGTGTGTAGCATCTGCCAGTTATTGCTAAAGGAGTCACTCCCGGTGAAGGGATCTCGGTCCTTTCCTCATCGAATAAGGTGCAGGATGTTCTATAAGGAACACCGCGATGCAAAGCAAGAACTGTAGCTACCTGTTTTATTTTGAAATTCGATTCCACAACATCAATTAGGTTTATTTTCTTTCATTAATCTCATTAATGAATATCCCATCATTTAAGTCCACCTAAACATCACAGATAAATATAACGTACGCTTATGCCATCCGCATTCGCCTCCATGTCCCGTCTGCACCGTTAGGTTAGGTAACTAACGCCAGAACGAGGCAGGGCTAGCGCGAGTGTAAAACATAAGCAACGTCAATATAATATATCATATATACTATATACAGTATCTATCACAGAACATATCACATGATCACATCACAGATATCGCAGCAGAAGAATCATATGAAATATTGGATATACTAGGACGTCCGTGTTTTCAATACGGGCCAGTATAAAACACGGATTCCACGGTCGTGATGAATAGCCAAACCCACACCCCTAGACCCCTACGAGAGCGGCAAGCAACCCTACCAATTCTAGAGTTAGGAGACCCGGACTCAACTCCTCGAGTTGGTCTCCCACTGGATTCCAGAACCAGGTTACTTGTGCCCTCCTCCTTGGGTCTATCCTAGTGCGGAAACGTAAATAATATGCAAATGGTGACATCATCCGCAACCTGGAAGTGCCCCAATAAAAGAATATAACATACAAGATTTTACATGAATGAAAATGAAAAACACTCATCTCACATAAAAACCACCGGCTATTCAAACACGACGATCCAATATAACATATCCAGCAACACATAACATCACATGTCATCAACGTAAGTAAATATGCGCATCCCAATTGTCGTTGACATATAGCAACGAAACCGGCGATATCACATATTACACTTACGGTCACAGAAAAGAAAGTGTAAAACTACAACAGTTGGAATCCGCAACCGCTTTAGACATCGCATGCCTAATCAAATGAAATACTTAGACATCGCATGCCTAACAGTTATAAACCCCGCAGTTTAGTCTCAAAATCGAAAACACTTTTCAATATAAAGTCGAGTAATTCAACAAGATTCCCGACATCCTGATCGAATGCTCGTCGCAAACTTTAGTAGGCGGCCGCACCCCGACGCCGTCGACGAAGTGCACCAAGGCGGAACACCGCTGCTGCGAGCACCCGAACGGATGCTTTCGGCGATCGGGTTCTCCTACAGTCACTTGGTCGGGGCAATGGGGCAAGGCCGTCTATTAAGTTTACCCGGCGAGTATCCGCGTACGCTACGTGATTGCGACGGACTTTTAATCACATCAAAATTCTGTGGCAACCGATCAAGTGAGACTAAAGTGCTGTGTTTATAACATTCATTCAGTTATCACATAACTTATTGCGAATTCCAATTATTGTATCACATTCCGAATAAGATAGAAAATGTTAAACTTTCCGATCGAACAATCGAACACCCAAGTTTTCCCGAAACCGCTCAACACATGAAATAAGTTCAAAGACATTCACTTCATGCCTCAGTACCAACGGTCCAGCCGTAGAAGGGTCAAGCCAACGCCTCACATGTGGCACGCCGTACTGCCCCAAACCCTAAGGTTCAAAGGGCAGTTCAAGACGGTCACATAATCGAGTTAAGGTTTGTTGTCTTCAAGAGGGAGCATCGCGTTTCTTGCACTACTTAGAACGTCGTTAAACTACGGAAAGATCCAGCACTTGGAAATTTCCCGACAGGGGAAAAAGTGGGTATTTATATCCGGTCGAACTTTTTAACATATTCAAAAATTATCAGGAATCCACATAGACAAAATCTGATAATCTGATCGAATCATCGAATCCCCAAAACAACCCCAGAAAATTCAACTCTTGAATAAAAATTAAAAATTCCCATAAAACTCAGCACTGTAAAATAGGAATTACTGTGCAAATGTGGAGGGCTGACGTCATCAAAGGGCCGCGGAACCGCCGCATAAGCTAGGCTTCTGCCACGGTTCCGCCGCTGTTTAGAGGTATCTTTTGGCCAATTTTGCACCGTAATTCTTAGAACTTCCTGCTGAATTTTTTAAGCATTTTTAATCTGGAAAAACCCAGTTTTTGAAAAATGACCAGAGAGCATTATCGAGTTAGGGTTTCGGGTCGATCGGGTTTCAAACTTCGTCTACGCATCGCCTAAGGCTCTAGCTAGGCTCTGATACCACTGTAGGGTTCCTGGCACACACTAGATGTCTCACAAGGCATCAACCATGCCAATTCAAAATTTTGCAAGTGCCGAGAAACCCTAATACGGATCGTTTACTAGAATTTTAGGCGAAAACAAGAACTAGTAAACTGCTTTAACTAAGAGTGAACGGAAAATACAACCTTTGTAGATCCGGTAGTCCACCTCCATAGCTCCGTGACGAAGTCTCTTCGCTGCGATCATCGGATCCCGGACTCCGGCGATAGTTTCGTCGGAGAAATGATCGGGCTAGGTCGTTGACTTCGATGCCGAAGATGATCTACGTCGAGGCAACTCAAACTCGAGCTCCGCCTTCGCCAAGTGAAGAAACTTGTGAAGACAACACACTCTACTACATGGCAAGTAGTAGAGGATGAAGAAATAGGAAGTGGGTTCACTTTAGAATTGGATTTTTCACTCTTTCTCACTAGTTGCCATTGTTGATAGCAAGCTTTTCTTCATGTGAAGAAGAAGAAGAAGAAGAAAGAATATGATAGAATATTATGAGAATGATGAATGAATAATAAAATCAAATTGATCTTACCATAATGCAACCTTGGGTTAGATTTAACTCTTGTAGAGAGCAAACCTTAGTTTAGCTAATGGTTAGGTTTTAAATATAAAACAAAATGGTTACTAATTCAAAGCTTCATGAAGCTTCCACAAAAGACCAAATTAGCAACCATTTCATTTTAGCCAAAAGAAATAAAGAATATAAATAAAATGAATAAGTGAATAATTAAAACCATAACCATTAATCTAAACATGGTTCAAATCAAACATACACCCAAGTTTGCATGTATCATCAAACATGATACAAACTAGTGCACAAAACTATATCATATATACAATGTGCACATCAAGTGAGAAAATCCATCTTAAGTGAACCAATACTAGTTAATGTAAATTAATATATCAAATATATATAATTATACATTAAATCATTAAATCGACACTTGATTTAATAATCCGGTCATATCGCATATAACCGACTAATATCAATAGTAACAAATTATCGAATCAACACATGATCCGATAACCCGGCTATATCGCATATAACCGATCAATGTTACAAATCGCAAGAATAGAATCCAGTATCTTATATTGGTATTATTCTCGGTCCCGCACATATCTCATATGCGCTCCTATTTCGTTTTGCTTGAGCCAGGAAACTTCTGTGTAGGACTCTAAAGACTTGTCAATAAGCCGGCAGCAGGTGATGATCATATCAAACACCCACAAGCCGCAAGCGGTCTGCTAAACGTAACGGCCACCCGGGTATTGAGCGATCAGAGGATCAACGAGCAAGCCCGCTCACACTCCTGTGAATCCATCCAGTAACACTTATCGTACAGTCCGGTCAGTTCGTCTGATATGTCGCATATCTCGCCTAGGGGTGGTAAACGTCAGACCCCAATAGCTTGATAAGTCATGCCGATATAAGGTCCATAACAATCGTGAAACTACTGATAACTCTTACCAGTATATCACTGCAACCCTGGCCAGGGATTTCCTGTTATGTCCAGTCGTGCATAGCGCAACATCAACCCCCAATACCGGGAGAGACGAATCCCCTCCTATCGCTCATTGCCTCCATGTGAATCGGGACTGTACCAAACAACCACCTGTTTGCACAACTCAGTAGAGCCGTGGTAGGGTGGAAATCAAAGCACAGTGGGAGACACACAAGACTCTATGACGATCTCGGGTCAACAGACTAAGCTGCACCAGTGTCACCAGAGAACTGCCATCTGACGAGAAGTATAATACCATCTGGGAGTTCTCTTCGAGTCCGTTCAGTATACCCAGTCCCCACTGAGCACCCGCATACCATCTCTGATGTCAAACACCAATGGATATGGGATCATCCATCGCCCATCACATGGGTCGAGAAGATATACGCTAGTCTACTCTGGAATATCGATGCCCCGTCTCGATATTCCCACTGTTAGGTCCACGTTACCTCTCCCGGTACTTTCGGGGTTGCGGAAACGGTAAATCAAAATTTTTCTAAACTTTGTAACATGGACCGTAAAAGCCGGATCTTTGCTAAACTAAACTAGCATACATGCAAAGAAGAATTAACTACTCGGCAAAGTGGTTATACCTCAACTTGAACTCCTTCACTTCTTGTTGTTGTTCCTCTTTGATGTTCTTCTCTTCTTGTTCTTCTTCTCATCGCTTGCTCAATGGTTGATCCGGACTTCGGTCACCTCCGCGGCCTCCTAGAGTCGAAGACGATCCACCCGAGAGATGTACACCGAGCTCCACCTCAAGCCGAGGTAACTAGGGCAAGGAGATTGCTAATCTAGAAGCCCTAGGTTGTGTAGAGAGGATGTATGGATGTGTTTGTCAAGTAGAATCCTTTTTCTCTCAACACATGAGATCAAATGAGAAAACAAGAGGAGGAAGAAGAAGGAGATTTTCTAGCAACCATGGAGCTTCTCATTTCAAGAGAGAGAATGAGAATGAGAAAATGAAAAACTTAACCAAGAGAAAAGCTAACCATGGTTGCAATAAACCACAAACATTATCATTACAAATCCAATCAAGATAAAGGTGATGGCTACAAATGACATGACCATTATCATAACTAAATAAAAAGAAAACCAAAGAATACTTTAGATCTTCTAAGAAGATCCAAGTCAACTTTGGTCAAATGGTCAACAAAGTCAAGATGGTCAAACGGTCAATGTAATTAGCCATAACAAAATTATCAATGAAAGGATTAGTAAATAATGTCCCCGGCTCATTATGGTTTTGACCAAACGAACTGTCGAAACCCTAATGAGTCCGCCTCAAAATGGTTTTGACCGAATCAACTGTCAAAACCCTAATGAGCCTGCCACATAGTGGTTTTGGCCGAACCAACTGCCAAAACCCTAATGAGGCACCTCCGCCTTCATCGCTCCAGAAAACTGTGCATACACACCTGCATCCGTATTCCGTAGAATGCGGATGCGCAGAAGACAAAACAAATCCATCCGTGCAATACTAGGATCTGGCTTAAACCAAAGCCCACCAGTACTGCCTGCCCGAACATCATACGCACACAAGTGTACGTAAGTGATCGCAGCCCTGCCGTAAAACCATACGGCCTCTACACGTTTCGCTTAGTGCAGGGAAACTCTCTGTGTGGGACTCTAAAGACTCGACACTACGCTGGCAGTGGGTTTAACCACAGACCGCAAGCGGCACTAGCTGTACGTAACGGTCCCCAGGTAGATGTCGATAAGAAGGCCGATGAGGTAAACCCATCCGAACTCCTACTGAGTCTGTATGTGACAATCTCCGTACAGTCCGGTCTGTTCGTCTGATACATCGCATGTCGGGCCTAGGGGGGCGGCAAGCGTCAGACCCCTAATAGCGGTACAAGTCGTGCCGGAGTGAAGCCCAGAACACCCTGAGATAGCACTGGAACCTACCAGTATATCTCGCTTGCCCTGGCCAGGGACTACTTGTGTAATGGCTCTCCTAGACACAGCGCGATGTCAACCCCCAATACCGGGAGAGACGAATCCTGTCTAACCGTCACTGCCTCCAAGTGCTTCGGGACTGCTCCCAACTACTACCTGTTTGCACGACTCAGAAGAGCCGTGGTAGGGTAGTAATCAAAGAACAGTGGGAACACACTCGAGGCGGAGTGACAGTGTCAAGTCAGCGGACTAAGCTGTACTCATGTCACCTGGGAACTGATAACTGACGATAGGTATAATACCAACCATCAGTTCCCGACGAGTCCTGTCCAGTGTACTCGTAACCTAACGAGCACCCGCATACTATCTCAAGTACGACGTACTGAAGGCTGTGGGACAGACCGTCTCCCGTGCTGGGATGAGAAGCGCATACGCTAGTCTACTCCGGAGTTTCGATGCCCTATTTCGATACTCCCACGACTAGGGACGTGTAAATGGATGTGATTGTAGATCACCCAGCCCCCACGAGTGTGATCGCCATCACAACGCCGGTAATCAAGCAAGGATCCAAAGGGCTCTACTAATGCGTATAGGTGATATAATAAATAAACACACAAGTACACATTAAAGCAGAGACAAACCAAGTAGCATACTACTATATTGAGCAAGATTGTCTGTACAACTGTGAATATCCCAAGCTTCCATTAAGTAATATACATACTAGTATGATACAGTAATGGCCTCTAGGGCATATACACCAACAATCTCCCACTTGCACTAAGGCCATGTACTGGCGTATCGAAGACCTATCATCTCGATCAGCCGCTCGAACTGAGTCTGGGGTAAAGCCTTTGTGAATGGGTCCGCAGTGTTGTCCTTTGTGTCCACTCTCCGCACCTCGATCTCCTGGCGATCAATGATCTCCCTGATCAGGTGATACCGCCTTAAGATGTGCCTGGATTTCTGATGGGACCTTGGTTCCTTCGCTAAAGCTATAGCCCCATTGTTATCGCAATAAAAAGGTATTGGGTCAACAATGGACGGAACCACCTGAAGTTCACTAATGAACTTCTTAATCCAGACCGCCTCTTTTGCGGCATCGCTTGCAGCAATGTATTCAGCCTCCATCGTCGAGTCTGCGACGGTATCCTGCTTGGAACTCCTCCAACATACCGCCCCTCCGTTGAGGGTAAACACAAAACCCGAGACAGACTTGCTGTCATCTTTGTCACTCTGGAAGCTTGAATCGGTAAAGGACTCGACCCTGAGGTCTCCATTACCGTAAACCAGGAACATCTCTATAGTCCTTCTCAGGTACTTGAGAATGTTCTTCACTGCTGTCCAGTGGTCCTCCCCTGGGTCTGACTGATACCGGCTTACCGTGCTCAACGCGTAAGCTACATCTGGTCTTGTACATAGCATCGCATACATTATAGATCCTACCGCCGAAGCGTAGGGTATAGTGCTCATGCGAACCCTCTCCTCGTCAGTCTTAGGAGACATCTTCTTGGAGAGGGTAATTCCGTGCAATGCGGGTATGTTACCGCGCTTGGAATCCTCCATACTAAATCTCTTTAGTACGGTCTCTATGTACCTGGACTGCGAAAGTCCCAATAGTCTTTTGGATCTATCTCTATAGATCTTGATCCCCAGAATGTACGAGGCATCACCCAGGTCCTTCATGGAGAACCTTTGTGACAAAAATAGCTTGACCGATTGTAGCATAGGAATGTCATTTCCTATCAAAAGAATGTCGTCCACGTACAAGACTAGGAATACGACAGTTCGTCCTACAATCTTCTTATATACACAGGGTTCATCTTCATTCTTGATGAAATCAAATTCCTTGATTGCCTCATCAAAACAGATGTTCCAGCTCCGCGATGCCTGCTTTAATCCATAAATGGATTTAAGCAACTTGCACACCTTTCCGCTGCTCCCACTGTCTACGAAACCTTCTGGTTGATCCATGTAAACGCACTCTTCCAAACAACCGTTTAGGAAAGCCGTTTTAACATCCATCTGCCAGATTTCATAGTCATGGAAGGCAGCAATGGCAAGTAGGATCCGAATGGATTTGAGCATAGCCACCGGAGAAAAAGTTTCATCATAGTCCAAACCAGGTCTTTGACGAAAACCTTTTGCAACGAGTCTAGCTTTATAGGTTTCCACCTGCCCATCTACACCAAGTTTCCTTTTGTAGATCCATTTGCATCCAACGGGTTTTACCCCAGGTGGTGCAATATCCATGGTCCACACTTTATTGGCGTACATGGACTCCATTTCGGATTGCATTGCTTCCTGCCACTTATCAGAGTCCCTACTGATAATGGCCTGCCTGAAACTGGTAGGGTCATCTTCTTCCAAGATGCAATTCTCTCGATCCCCGTCTATGAGAAAACCGTAGTATCTCTCGGGCGGATGAGAAATCCTACCAGATCTGCGGAGTGGCTGAGGTTCGTTTGGGGTTATTGAATCTAGCGGTTCCTCCAAATTTTCTGTTAAAGCTTGTGTTTCTGGAATTTCATCCAGTTCTACCGTGCTGCCACTAATGTTTTTAACAAGAAATTCTTTTTCTAAAAATATGGCATTTCTTGAAACAATTATCTTCTGTTCCTCTGCATGGTAGAATAGATACCCACTTGAATCTTTTGGGTATCCCACAAACTTACACAAAACTGCCCGTGCCTCAAGTTTGTCTGGGTTCTGCTTTTTGACATAAGCTGGGCAACCCCAAATCTTAATACGTTTAAGATACAAACTTTTACCACTCCATATCTCATACGGAGTCTTAGGCACGGATTTGGATGGAACTTGATTCAATAGATGTGCTGCAGTTTGAAGTGCATATCCCCAGAATGAAAGAGGTAACTCAGCACTACTCATCATGGAGCGAACCATATCCAATAGGGTACGATTCCTCCGCTCCGATACACCGTTGTGCTGTGGTGTATAAGGAGGAGTAAGCTGAGAGAGAATACCATTCTCTTTTAAGTAATCTAGAAATTCCGTGCTTAAGTACTCCCCTCCCCTGTCAGACCGGAGGATCTTGATACTTTTGCCTGTCTGGTTCTCTACTTCGTTTCTGAATTCCTTGAATATCTCAAAAGCTTCAGATTTGTGTTTCATCAGATACACATATCCGAACCTAGAGAGATCGTCAGTGAATGTGATGAAGTACGAGAACCCACCCCTTGCATGTATAGACATCGGACCACATACATCACTATGTACGAGTCCCAAGAGCTCTGCTGCTCTTTCTCCATGTCCGGTGAACGGAGATTTGGTCATCTTCCCTTTGAGACAAGACTGACAAGTTTCATAATATGAAAACTCGAACGCATCCAAGAGTCCATCTTTATGCAACTTACTCAGTCTTTTCTCTCCGACATGACCAAGTCTACAATGCCACAAGTAGGATTCATTCGTATCTGAATTCTTCCTCTTGCGTGTGTTTTGTATATTGAGAACTGTATTCTGATTTAGAACGTAGATACCATTAAACAGTGTACCCTCTGCAACCAGTACCTTATCAAGGTAAATGTTCATGATATTCTTTTCAAGAACAAACTTATATCTATCTTTATCGAGTAAAGAAACTGATATGATGTTGCAAACCATGGAGGGTACATAGTAGCAATCGTTCAAAATCATAGTCTTGCCATTTGGCAATACTAGGTGATATTCACCGACAGCTGCCGCATTAACTTGTGCTCCGTTCGCTACTCTGAGCGACATATCACCCGGTGCAACTTTCCTACTTTTTCTCAGTCCCTGCAATAAATTACAGATATGAGATCCTGATCCGGTATCAAGTACCCAGGAGGTAGGGCTGACCGTAAAACAGTTCTCAATTACAAGAACACCTGAAGTAGATGCAAAACCATGCTTCTTCTTCGACTGGGTATCCTGGAAATCCATACTTTCCTCTTTCCCATTCTCATACTCATGACTGTTGTCACAAGTTAGAGCTGAACCAACTTTCCCCAGTCCCGAATAAGAATTCGGTTCGGTCAAGCGATACATTTTGTTATCTTGATTAGGGCGTGAAAGGGTTGCTGCCTGGAGAGAGAGAAAAGAAACACTCAGCGTATGCTCTTGCAAGATTAGATTGGTTTATTTATTTATCTAACCAGGATGTCTCCCACTGTTTCCTCAAATTCTTCTTAAAACCTTTTTAAAAGAAGAACTAGCCGGGTTTTAATTCACGTCACAATACTTGCTTAACCTTTCAGCCAGGCTAGTGTCGGTACTTCGAGGGAGGTTTTCCAACGCTTTCGCGAAGTTCCTTAATTAAAGAACCTCTTTTCCCTGGGGGCGTAACCCCGCTAACACCTTTCTAGACACCTACTAGGTTTATAGCATTGATCGTTAAGTGAAATAATCTCCCGAGAGTAAACCAACTCATCAGTGGGATCGGGATCCAACTGTCATTGTGTGATAACCTAGATGGAATCCACTCTAGTCACCACACTCCAGAAGGTATGCTAAATCTGCAAGTTTCAGTTCTTTTGAAACTCCCGATGTGGTTTTTGCCCCTAGGACTCAAGTGATCTTGACACAGTCAACAAATCAAAAAGTCCTAGTCAAGTTCATCCCGTCGTTGTCTTGATTGCATTAAACCCATTTGCATAACCCTTGACACAGTCAACAAGGTTACACAAATGTCCTAACCAATCACATTGTATCCAGCAAATAAGCAACACTTAGCTACCGTTCACTGCGCCTTGACACAGTCAACAAACGCAGCACGAATACTAAGTATAACTTATAAGAAACGACGGAGGGCTACGGCTGGGTTTTTGGCGAAAAACCCGTTAACGTAATGAACTTGATGTCGTTGAAGGAACGTGATACACCTTTTGAAAATGTAGTGGCGAAAAACTTTTTGCTAAAGAGGTCACTCCCTGTGAAGGGATCTCGGCTCTTTCCTCGTCGAATGAGGTGCAGGATATTACAAAATGAATACCTCGATGCAAAGCAAGAATAATCGACTATAGTGAAGTTATTACCCTGACGCAAACTTTTGTCCAAGGGGTCACTCCCGGTGAAGGGATCTCGGCCCTTGCCTCGTCGACTGAGGTGATGGGTATTCATAACCGAATACCGCGATGCAAAACAAAAATGAACGTCCTTGCAATAACAGCTTTTTGAAAAACTTGTTCCAACAACGTCTTTTAGGTTTATTTTCTTGCATTAGTTCTTTTAATGCGTGATATTCTTGCATTAGTTCTTTTAATGCGTCCCATCATTTAATCCTACCATTGCAGAAAACAACCAAAATATGACGTACGCTTATGCCATTCGCAATCGCCACGGGGTCCCGTCATCACTCGTTAGGTTACTTAACTAACGACAGAGCGGGGGCTGGGCTAGCGCGGCTGTAAAACATAAGCAACGCCTAAATAGTAAAGCAATGATAGACATTACAGATCACAGATGAATACATTGGATATACTAGCAATCCGCAATCCTTTCGAGCCTGCAACGAAAAGCGGATTACACGGTCGCGGTGAATAGCCAAATACCCCACCCAAGACCCCTACGGGTGCGGCAAACTACCCACCAAGTACTCGGCAGTTTGTGCACCCCTCCATGGGTCTATCCTAGGAGCAAAAACAGTAAAAAGAATTATACAATGACGGCTACAACCCCGACCCGGTTGTGCGGCCAAACAAATAATAATATTACATCAATTTACATTTATAATGAATGAAAGAAAAACAAAAGCTCATCTCACATCCACCCCGGCTATTCACCCGCGACAGTCCAACATATTCATATACACATTCCAATATCAAACACAGATCACAGAGATGTATAACCCCGACTAATCGACATATAGCGATTAGCCGACGTTCAATACATAAGAACATCACAGATATAACCTTTATAGTCAAAGTATATTGAAGTTCGGAAAAATACGGAATAATAGGCCCCCAAAAACAAATTTCTATTCTGGAAAATCTGGGCACATATAATATATCTGAAAAATCCTAAAACCATGTCAGAAACACACTGCACCAAAATCGATGAAGTAACTCACTAACTTGGCCGCGGTTCCGCGGCAAGAGCTTGCTCTTGCCGCGGAAGCGCGACGCTTTGGTTGAGTCGCTGCATCGTTTTTGGTGGTTTTCTTATAAAAACCCTGAGATGATTTTTGGGCTATAACAAAGTTTGTTTTGACCAGAAAAAGTTTTAACAGAAACTCAGATTTTTACAACTTGGTTTTTTCGATTTTTCCGTTTCGAACTTCGACACACTTTACTACCAAGCTAGTTTATGTTTAGTTAGGCTCTGATACCACTGTTAGGTCCACGTTACCTCTCCCGGTACTTTCGGGGTTGCGGAAACGGTAAATCAAAATTTTTCTAAACTTTGTAACATGGACCGTAAAAGCCGGATCTTTGCTAAACTAAACTAGCATACATGCAAAGAAGAATTAACTACTCGGCAAAGTGGTTATACCTCAACTTGAACTCTTTCACTTCTTGTTGTTGTTCCTCTTTGATGTTCTTCTCTTCTTGTTCTTCTTCTCATCGCTTGCTCAATGGTTGATCCGGACTTCGGTCACCTCCGCGGCCTCCTAGAGTCGAAGACGATCCACTCGAGAGATGTACACCGAGCTCCACCTCAAGCCGAGGTAACTAGGGCAAGGAGATTGCTAATCTAGAAGCCCTAGGTTGTGTAGAGAGGATGTATGGATGTGTTTGTCAAGTAGAATCCTTTTTCTCTCAACACATGAGATCAAAGGAGAAAACAAGAGAAGGAAGAAGAAGGAGATTTTCTAGCAACCATGGAGCTTCTCATTTCAAGAGAGAGAATGAGAATGAGCAAATGAAAAACTTAACCAAGAGAAAAGCTAACCATGGTTGCAATAAAGCACAAACATTATCATTACAAATCCAATCAAGATAAAGGTGATGGCTACAAATGACATGACCATTATCATAACTAAATAAAAAGAAAACCAAAGAATACTTTAGATCTTCTAAGAAGATCCAAGTCAACTTTGGTCAAATGGTCAACAAAGTCAAGATGGTCAAACGGTCAATGTAATTAGCCATAACAAAATTATCAATGAAAGGATTAGTAAATAATGTCCCCGGCTCATTATGGTTTTGACCAAACGAACTGTCGAAACCCTAATGAGTCCGCCTCAAAATGGTTTTGACAAAATCAACTGTCAAAACCCTAATGAGCCTGCCACATAGTGGTTTTGGCCGAACCAACTGCCAAAACCCTAATGAGGCACCTCCTCCTTCATCGCTCCAGAAAACTGTGCATACACACCTGCATCCGTATTCCGTAGAATGCGGATGCGCAGAAGACAAAACAAATCCATCCGTGCAATACTAGGATCTGGCTTAAACCAAAGCCCACCAGTACTGCCTGCCCGAACATCATACGCACACAAGTGTACGTAAGTGATCGCAGCCCTGCCGTAAAACCATACGGCCTCTACACGTTTCGCTTAGTGCAGGGAAACTCTCTGTGTGGGACTCTAAAGACTCGACACTACGCTGGCAGTGAGTTTAACCACAGACCGCAAGCGGCACTAGCTGTACGTAACGGTCCCCAGGTAGATGTCGATAAGAAGGCCGATGAGGTAAACCCATCCGAACTCCTACTGAGTCTGTATGTGACAATCTCCGTACAGTCCGGTCTGTTCGTCTGATACATCGCATGTCGGGCCTAGGGGGGCGGCAAGCGTCAGACCCCTAATAGCGGTACAAGTCGTGCCGAAGTGAAGCCCAGAACACCCTGAGATAGCACTGGAACCTACCAGTATATCTCGCTTGCCCTGTCCAGGGACTACTTGTGTAATGGCTCTCCTAGACACAGCGCGATGTCAACCCCCAATACCGGGAGAGACGAATCCTGTCTAACCGTCACTGCCTCCAAGTGCTTCAGGACTGCTCCTAACTACTACCTGTTTGCACGACTCAGAAGAGCCGTGGTAGGGTAGTAATCAAAGAACAGTGGGAACACACTCGAGGCGGAGTGACAGTGTCAAGTCAGCGGACTACGCTGTACTCATGTCACCTGGGAACTGATAACTGACGATAGGTATAATACCAACCATCAGTTCCCGACGAGTCCTGTCCAGTATACTCGTAACCTAACGAGCACCCGCATACTATCTCAAGTACGACGTACTGACGGCTGTGGGACAGACCGTCTCCCGTGCTGGGATGAGAAGCGCATACGCTAGTCTACTCCGGAGTTTCGATGCCCTATCTCGATACTCCCACGACTAGGGACGTGTAAAAGGATGTGCTTGTAGATCACCCAGCCCCCACGAGTGTGATCGCCATCACAACGCCGGTAATCAAGCAAGGATCCAAAGGGCTCTACTAATGCGTATAGGTGATACAATAAATAAACACACAAGTACACATTAAAGCAGAGACAAACCAAGTAGCATACTACTATATTGAGCAAGATTGTCTGTACAACTGTGAATATCCCAAGCTTCCATTAAGTAATATACATACTAGTATGATACAGTAATGGCCTCTAGGGCATATACACCAACACCCACAACTAGGAACAATGAAGGATGTACTCATAGACTACCCAGGCCCCACTAGTATGATCTACATCATAGTCCTGGAAGTCGAGTACTCATCCTAAGGGCTTTATCAACATGTAACAGAGAGACAGAAAGTATACATGCTAAGATAAAGATCAACCAGATAGCGTACTATCATGTCGAGCAAGAAAGTCCTACCTGTAGGGTTCCTAGGCACGCTAATGAGGTCTCACAAGGCATCAACCATGCCACTTTCAAATTTTACGGGTGCCGAGAAACCCTAGACTACGGATCGTTAACTAGATGTCTAGGCGAAACAAGAACTAGTAAACTACTTTACTAAGAGAACGGAAATACAACCTTTGTAGATCCGGTGCTCCACCTCCATAGCTCCGTGATGATGTCTCCTCCACTGTCCAAATCGAACCATGACTCTCGCATCGGCTTCATCGGAGAAAAAGCGGGCTAGGTCATCGACGACGATGCCGAAGATGATCTACGTCGAGGCATCACTAGATCAAGCTCCACCTTCACCAAGCCATGAAAACTTGTGAAGGAAACACCCTAAACTACTTGGCAAGAGGTAGAGGATGAAGAAATAGGAAGTGGGTTCACTTTAGAATTGGATTTCTCACTTGATTTCTTCACTTGCCATTGGTGAGGCAAGCTTTCTTCATGTGAAGAAGAAGAAGAAGAAGATAGAAATATTATGATAAGTTAATCAAGAAAAAGAAAAGAAAAGCAATACTTATCATAATACAACCATGGTTAGGTGTAGAGAATTAACTAGGGTTAGGTCAATGGTAAGGGTTAAGAAATAAGACAAAAATGGTCATATGGTCAAAGCTTCATGAAGCTTCATCAAGCTTCATGAAAGAAAGAAAGAAAGAATGAAACCATTTTGTTTTCTTTTGTCATTTCATTTTAATCCAAAATAAAAAGATAAATGAATGGACAAAAATAAATAGAAACCTTAACCATTTACTTAACCTAGGTTTAATTCTTTACACAAACCAATTTTGCATGCATCATCAAACATGATACAATCGAGTGCACAAAAATATATCGCATATACAATGCGCACATCCGAGTGAGAAAATCCATCTTAAAATGAACCAATACTAGTTAATGCAAAGTAATATATCAAATATATAATTATGCATTAAATCATTAAATCAACACTTGATTTAACGATCCGGTCGTATCGCATATAACCGACTAATATACAATGTATCGGCTTATCGAATCATTCCTCGATTCGATAACTAGGTTATATCGCATACAACCATTCGATACAATCATCGCGAGAATAGAATACGGTATCACATACACGCATTATTCTCGGTCCCGCACATATCTCATATGCGCTCCTGCTTCGTTTCGCTTGAGCCAGGAAACCTCTGTGTAGGACTCTAAAGACTCGTCAATACGCCGGCAGCAGATGATGATCATATCAAACACCCACAAGCCGCAAGCGGTCTGCTAATCGTAACGGCCACCCGAGTATTGAGCGATGAGAAGATCTACGAGCAAGCCCGCTCATACTCCTGTGAATCCAACCAGTAACACTTACCGTACAGTCCGGTCTGATCGTCTGATATGTCGCATATCTCGCCTAGGGGTGGTAAACGTCAGACCCCAATAGCTCGATAAGTCGTGTCGATATGAGGTCTATAACAGTTCGAGAAACTACTGGTAACACTTACCAGTAAATCTCAGCAACCCTGGCCAGGGATTTCCGGTTATAGCCAATCGAACACAGCGCAACATCAACCCCTATACCGGGAGAGACGAATCCCCTCCTATCGCTCATTGCCTCCATGTGACTCGGGACTGTACCCAAAAACCACCGTTTTGCACGCCCTCTTGGACGTGGTAAGATGGAAATCAAAGCACAGTGGGAACCACACAAGACTCTATGACGATCTCGGGTCAACAGACTACTCTGTACCAGTGTCACCAGAGAACTGCCATCTGACGTAAGGTATAATACCATCTGGGAGTTCTCGGCGAGTCCGTCCAGTGTACCCAGTCTCCACTGAGCACCCGTATATCATCTCTGATGTCAAACACCAATGGATATGGTATCATCCATCACCCATCTGTATGGGTCGAGAAGGTATACGCTAGTCTACTCTGGTATATCGATGCCCCGTCTCGATACGCCCACGACTAGGGAGTTTGAAGGATGTACTTATGGACTACCATGTCCCTACTAGTATGATCCGCATCATAGTCCAGGTAGTCAAGTACACATCCTAAGGGCTTTACCAACATGTAATAGAAAGACAATCAGTGTACACGTTAAGGTAAAGAGTAACCAGATAGCATACTATCATGTCGAGCAAGAAAGTCCTCCCTATATATGTCCCAGCATCCACTACAATATACATCCTATATACAGTAATGGCCTCTAGGGCATACATATAACTAACAATCTTCCACTTGCACTAGGGCATCTGATAGCAGTGGTTGTAGTATCTCATACTCAACCATCCCATAAGAATCTCTCTCTGGGAACAGGCCTTTGTGAGTGGATTCGCTATGTTGTCCTCTGAGTCTACTCTCCAAACCTCGATCACCTTGGAGATCAACCATCTCCATGATCAGGTGATACTGCCTTAGAGTATGTCTGGATCACTGATGGGACGGTCGTTCCTTAGCATAAGCCACAACCCCATTGTCTCACAATGGTGGGAACGTAGTTCATCTCATGAACCAATATACACCCAAACAGCCTCTTCGGTAGCATCTTAAGTAGCGATGTATCCTGCCTTTATCGTCTAGTATGCCACGGTATCTAGCTTGGAACTTTTCCAACATACCGTCCCTCCACTGAGGGTAAAGACAATGCCTGTGACTGACATTCAGTCGTCTTTATCACCCTGAAACCATTCCAGTGATTCTCCCCAGGGTCGATTGATACCTTCTCACTAAAACTAGTGAGAATCGTAACATCCATTTAGATCTATCTCATAGATCCAAAACCCAGGATTTAGAAGGTATCACTTTGATCCTATGTGGAGAATCATTGTGATAAGCGGAGATTGACCGAACGTAGCATAGGAAACTCCTTCCCTATCAAGAGCATGTCATCCACGTACTCTACGAGGATCGTCACTATACTCCCTACTACCTTTTTGTTTATACAAGGTTCATCTACCATTTTGATGATGTCAAACTCTTTGACTATTTCATCAAAACAGATGTTCCAACTCCGCGATGCCTGCTTTATCCTATAAAGCATCTTGCACACGTTTCCGCTGCTCCCACTGTCTACGAGGCCCTCTGGCTGTGTACTTATAGACGCTCTCTTCTAAAACATCATTTAGAAAAGCTGTCATGACACCCAACCACCAGATACCCTAGTCATGGTATGTAGCCGTGGAAAGTAGGATCCGGATGGACTTAAGCATAGCCACTGGAAAAGGTTTCATCATTATCCACGCCTGGTCGATGACGAAAACCTTTAACAAGTCTAGCATTGAAAGTCTCAACTTTTCCATGTACACCAAGTAATCTTCTCAAGATATACTTGCTCCTGATGGGGATTTAACCCTTCAGATATAGCAACCAAAGTCCATACTTTGTTAGTGTATAAGGATTCCATCTCAGATCGCTAAACATCCAGTCATTCTTACAGAGTCTCACTCCTGATGGCCAGCTCGAAACTAGTTGGGTCATCATCTCATGATGCAATCCTCGCTCCCACTGTCATCGAGAAACCGAAGTATCTCTCAGGTGGGTGAGGAACCCTACTAGATCGGCGGAGAGGCTGAGGTTCGTTGGTAACTATTGAATCATTTGGTTTTACCAAATCATCTGCTGTAGTTCGTATAGCTGGAACCTTTCCAGTTCTACATTACAGACCTTGCCTCGAGCTTGTCCGGATTTTGCTTTCCGACATAGGCCGGACAACCCCAAATCTTAACTAACTTAAGAGATGGGCTCTTTCCTTTCCATATCACATATGAAGTGGTAGGCAACTGATTTGATTTGAACCCTTTTCAATAGGTATGCAGCTTCTCAAGTGCATAACTCCCAAAAAGGAAATAGGTAACTCAGTAGTATTCATCATAGAGCACACCTTATCATATAGGGTGTGATTGCTCCGCCCCGATATACCATCGTGCTATGGTGTATACGGAGGAGTAATGCTAAGAGAGAATCTCATTCTCCTTTAGAATAGTCCAGGATTTCTATGCTCATGTATTCTCCTCCTTGATCTCATCATAGGACATAATACTTATACCCTTATCGTTTCTCTACTTCTAACTTATATTCTGTGAATATCTCAAAAGGTTCGGACTTGTGTTTCAACAAGAACATATGTCTGAATCTTGAGAGATTATCAGAGAACGTAATGAAGTACAAAGAACCAGTCCTGGCATATGTAGACAGGGGACCTACATACATCAACATGTATCATCCCAAGAGTTCACTAACTCTTTCTCTGTTTCCAGTAAACAGAGATATGGTCATCTTCTCTGTGACATGACTGGAAAGTTTCACAAGATGTAAATTCAAACTCATTTACATATGCATCTATATGTAACTTCAGCTAGTCGGGTCGCATTGATATGACCTAGTCTACAATACCATAAGAAGAATTTGTTCATTTCTGAACTCTTCCTCTTTTGTGTGTTCTGTATACTGAGAACTGTAGTTTGATTTAGAACATTAATGCTTTTAGATAACGTGCCTGAACCAATCAACTTTTGATATAGGAAATGTTCAAAACATTATCCAACAATACAAAATTTTATCATTTCTTTACTGATAAAGAGAATGATATGATTTTGTATATCAGGTTCGGTATCTAATAACATTCGTTCAGAATCAATGTATTGATAATACAGGGTGACAGTGACCAACAGACTTGGCTGCAACACTTGCCCCGTTTTCTGCCTCATGAAACTTATCACCCGTTCTCAGTTCTTTACCTATCTGTAGCCCATGTAACATATTACATATGCGGGATCCTGATCCGGTATCATATACCCAGGACGTAAAGGTACTGAGAAACAGTTCTGTATAATGAACATACCCGAAGATGATGCATCAGCATGCACTTTCTTCGTTTGGGCGGCACGGGAATTCTGGTAATCCCTAATTTCCTGCTCTGTCTTATAACAATTATAAGTTGGAGCGGGACCAACGTTCCCCAGCTCAGTATAACAAGCGGGTTCGGTCAATATTCCGTATTATTATCTTGATTAAGGCGTGATATGGTCGCTACCTGGAGAGAGAGAGAAGAAAACACTCAGCGTGCGCTCTTGCAAGAATAGATTGGTTATTATTTTATCTAATCAGGATGGCTCCCACTGCTTTTTATCAAATCTTCCTTCAAACCCAAAAAGGAAAGACTAGCCGGGATTAATTACACACTACAAGTTCGCCAATCTTTCAGCCAGGCCAGTGTCGGTACTTTGAGGGAGGTCCCCCGTGCTTTCGCACGAACCTAATTAATTTAAACCTCATTTTCCCAGAGGCGTAACCTCGTTGACACCTTTCTAGACACCTACTTGATCGGCTAATTGTAATGTGTAAAACTCTCCCAGGAGTAACTCTTACTCGCAGCGGGTATCGGGATCCAACTATCTCATAGAAGGTATGCAATCTCATTGCAAATTTCAACACTTAAAATTCCCGATAATATTTTGCCCCAAGCGTCCTATGACCTTGACGGAGGTCAACAAACCATAGGCTCCTAGTCAAGTTCAACCCGTCATTTCTTGATCGAATTAAACCCACCCGCTTGACCCTTGACGGAGGTCAACAAGGCCGCACGACTACCCTAATCCAATCTTCATCATATGCATAAGCAGATAAATACTAGTTAGCTACCGCACACTACGCCTTGACGGAGGTCAACAAACGTAGCACGAATACTAAATAGGACTTATCTGAAATGACGGAGGGCTACGACAGGTTTTTCTGAAAACCTATTGCGTAATGAACTTGATATCGTTGTAGAATCAAATGATTTTAAAATGGAGTGCTTTTGAGGCTTTTCTAGTTTTGCTAAAGGAATCACTCCCGGTGAAGGGATCGTCGGTCCTTTCCTCGTCGAATGAGGTGCGGGATATATCATATATATCACTGTGCAAAGCAAAAACTCTTAAAAGCAATCAAAAGACAAACCGAGTGTGTAGCATCTGCCAGTTATTGCTAAAGGAGTCACTCCCGGTGAAGGGATCTCGGTCCTTTCCTTATCGAATAAGGTGCAGGATATATCATATATACCGCTGTGCAAAGCAAGAACTGTAGCTACCTGTTTTATTTTGAAATTCAATTCTACAACATCTTAGGTTTCTTTTCTTTCATTAATCACATTAATAAAGTCCCATCATTTAAGTACCTAAACATCACAGATAAATACGACGTACACTTATGCCATCCGCATTCGCCTCGATGTCCCCTCGTGCACCGTTAGGTTAGGTAACTAACGACAGAGCGAGGCAGGGCTAGTGCGGGTGTAAAACATAAGTAACGTCTATATAATATATCATATATACTATATACTGTATCTATCATAGAACATCACATGATCACATCACAGATATCGCAGCAGAAGAATCATATGAAATATTGGATATACTAGGACGTCCGTGTTTTCAATACGAGCCAGTATAAAACACGGATTCCACGGTCGTGATGAATAGCCAAACCCACACCCCTAGACCCCTACGAGAGCGGCAAGCAACCCTACCAATTCTAGAGTTAGGAGACCCGGACTCGACTCCTCGAGTTGGTCTCCCACTGGACTCCAGAACCCGGTTACTTGTGCTCCCCTCCTTAGGTCTATCCTAGTGCGGAAAAGGAAATAATAAACAAACGGTGACATCTTCCGCAACCTGGAAGTGCCCTAATAAAAGAATATTACATACAAGTTTTTACATGAATGAAAATGAAAAACACTCATCTCACATAAAAACCCCCGGCTATTCAAACACGACGATCCAATACCACATATCCAGCAACACATAACATCACATGTCATCAACGTAAGTAAATATGCGCATCCCAATTGTCGTTGGCATATAGCAACGAAACCGGCGATATCACATATTACACTTACGGTCACAGAAAAGAAAGTGTAAAACTACAGCAGTTGGAATCCGCAACCTCCATAGACATCGCATGCCTAATCAAATGAAATACTTAGACATCACATGCCTAACAATTAGAAACCCCGCATTGTAGTCTCATTATCGAAAACTCTTTTGAATATCAAGTCGGGCAATTCAACAAGATTCCCGACATCCTGATCGAATCCTCGTCACAAACTTCAGTAGGCGGCCGCACCCCCGATACCATCGACGAAGTGCACCAAGGCGGAACACCGCTGCCGCGAGCACCCGAACGGATGCTTTCGGCGACGGGGTTCTCCTACAGTCACTTGGTCGGGGATATGGAGTGAGGCTGTCTATTAAGTTTACCTGGCGAGTATCCGCGTACGCTACGTGATTGCGACGGACTTTTGATCACATCAAAATTCCGTAGCAACCGATCAAGTGAGACTAAACTGCAATGTTTATAATATTCATTCAGTTATCTCATAACTTATTGTGAATTCCAATTATTGTATCCCATTCCGAATAAGATAGAAAATGTTAAACTTTCCGATCGAATAATCGAACACCCAAGTTTTCCCGAAACAGCTCAACTCATGAAATAAGTTCAATGACATTCACTTCGTGCCTGAGTACCAACGGTCCAGCCGTAGAAGGGTCAAGCCAACGCCTCACATGTGGCACGCCGTACTACCCCAAACCCGAAGGTTCAAAGGGCAGTTCAAGACGGTCACATAATCGAGTTAAAGTTTGTTGTCTTCTAGAGGGACCATCGCGTTACTTGCACTACTTAGAACATCGTTAAACTACGGAAAAGTCCAACCCTTGGAAATTTTCCGGCAGGGGAAAAGTTGGGTATTTATATCCGGTCGAACTTTTTAACATATTCAAAAATTATCCGGAATCCACATAGACAAAATCTGATAATCCGATCGAATCATCGAATCCCCAAAACAACCCCAGAAAATTCAACTCTTGAATAAATATTAAAAATTCCCATAAAACTCAGCATTTAAATAAAGAAGTTACTGTGCAAAAATGGTTGACTGAAGAGACTAAATGAGCGCGGAAGCGCCGCAATAGGCGACTAATGCAGCGGATCCGCCGCGCTTTAGACAGATCATTAGGTAATTTTTGCACCGTAATTCTTAGAATTTCCTGATGAATTTTTTAAGCATTTTTAATTTGGAAAAAACAACTTTTTCAGAAAAAGACCAGAGAGGGTTAAAAGTTAGGGTTTCGGGGTTCGATCGGGTTTCTAACTCCGTCTACGTATCGCCTAAGGCTCTAGCTAGGCTCTGATACCACTGTAGGGTTCTTAGGCACGCCAATGAGGTCTCACAAGGTATCAACCATGCCAATTTCAAATTTTACGGGTGCCGAGAAACCCTAGACTACGGATCGTTAACTAGATGTCTAGGCGAAACAAGAACTAGTAAACTACTTTACTAAGAGAACGGAAATACAACCTTTGTAGATCCGGTGCTCCACCTCCATAGCTCCGTGATGATGTCTCCTCCACTGTCCAAATCGAACCATGACTCTCGCATCGGCTTCATCGGAGAAAAAGCGGGCTAGGTCATCGACGACGATGCCGAAGATGATCTACGTCGAGGCATCACTAGATCAAGCTCTACCTTCACCAATCCATGAAAACTTGTGAAGGAAACACCCTATACTACTTGGCAAGAGGTAGAGGATGAAGAAATAGGAAGTGGGTTCACTTTAGAATTGGATTTCTCACTTGATTTCTTCACTTGCCATTGGTGAGGCAAGCTTTCTTCATGTGAAGAAGAAGAAGAAGAAGATAGAAATATTATGATAAGTTAATCAAGAAAAAGAAAAGAAAAGCAATACTTATCATAATACAACCATGGTTAGGTGTAGAGAATTAACTAGGGTTAGGTCAATGGTTAAGGTTAAGAAAGAAGACAAAAATGGTCATATGGTCAAAGCTTCATCAAGCTTCATGAAAGAAAGAAAGAAAGAATGAAACCATTTTGTTTTCTTTTGTCATTTCATTTTAATCCAAAATAAAAAGATAAATGAATGGACAAAAATAAAAAGAAACCTTAACCATTTACTTAACCTATGTTTAATTCTTTACACAAACCAATTTTGCATGCATCATCAAACATGATACAATCGAGTGCACAAAAATATATCGCATATACAATGCGCACATCCGAGTGAGAAAATCCATCTTAAAATGAACCAATACTAGTTAATGCAAAGTAATATATTAAATATATAATTATGCATTAAATCATTAAATCAACACTTGATTTAACGATCCGGTCATATCGCATATAACCGACTAATATACAATGTATCGGCTTATCGAATCATTCCTCGATTCGATAACTAGATTATATCGCATACAACCATTTGATACAATCATCGCGAGAATAGAATACGGTATCACATACACGCATTATTCTCGGTCCCGCACATATCTCATATGCGCTCCTATTTCGTTTCGCTTGAGCCAGGAAACCTCTGTGTAGGACTCTAAAGACTCGTCAATACGCCGGCAGCAGATGATGATCATATCAAACACCCACAAGCCGCAAGCGGTCTGCTAATCGTAACGGCCACCCGGGTATTGAGCGATGAGAAGATCGACGAGCAAGCCCGCTCACACTCCTGTGAATCCAACCAGTAACACTTACCGTACAATCCGGTCTGATCGTCTGATATGTCGCATATCTCGCCTAGGGGTGGTAAACGTCAGACCCCAATAGCTTGATAAGTCGTGTCGATATGAGGTCTATAACAGTTCGAGAAACTACTGGTAACACTTACCAGTAAATCTCAGCAACCCTGGCCAGGGATTTCCGGTTATAGCCAATCGAACACAGCGCAACATCAACCCCCTATACCGGGAGAGACGAATCCCCTCCTATCGCTCATTGCCTCCATGTGACTCGGGACTGTACCCAAAAACCACCGTTTTGCACGCCCTCTTGGACGTGGTAAGATGGAAATCAAAGCACAGTGGGAACCACACAAGACTCTATGACGATCTCGGGTCAACAGACTACTCTGTACCAGTGTCACCAGAGAACTGCCATCTGACGTAAGGTATAATACCATCTGGGAGTTCTCGGCGAGTCCGTCCATTGTACCCAGTCTCCACTGAGCACCCGTATATCATCTCTGATGTCAAACACCAATGGATATGGGATCATCCGTCGCCCATCTGTATGGGTCGAGAAGGTATACGCTAGTCTACTTTGGTATATCGATGCCCCGTCTCGATACACCCACGACTAGGGACTTTGAAGGATGTACTTATGGACTACCATGTCCCCACTAGTATGATCCGCATCATAGTCCAGGTAGTCAATGTTAGTGTATATGCCCTAGAGGCCATTACTGTATCATACTAGCTTGTATATTACTTAATGGAAGCTTGGGATATTCACAGTTGTATATACAATCTTGCTCGAAATGGTAGTATGCTACTTGGTTTGTCTCTGCTTTAATATGTGCATGTGTTTCTTTTAACATATTGCTGGTATACATATTAGTAGAGCCCTTAGGATCTTTGCTTGATTACCAGCGTTGTGATGGCGCTCGCACTCGTGGGAGCTGGGTAATCTATAAGCACATCCTTATACAGGTCCCTGGTCGTTGGACTATCGAGACAGGGCATCGATACTCCGGAGTAGACTAGCGTATGCGCTTCTCATCCCAGTGTGGGAGACGGTCTGTCCCACAGCCGTTAGTACGTCGTACTTGGGATAGTATGCGGGTGCTCGTTAGGTTACGAGTACACTGGACAGGACTCGTCGGGAACTGTTGGTTGGTAATATACCTATCGTCAGTTATCAGTTCCCAGGTGACATGAGTACAGCTTAGTCCGCTGACTTGACACTGTCACTTCGCCTCGAGTGTGTTCCCACTGCACTTTGATTACTACCCTACCACGGCTCAAAGGAGCTGTGCAAACAGGTAGTTTTTGGGTGCAGTCCCGAAGCACTTGGAGGCAGTGACGGTTAGACAGGATTCGTCTCTCCCGGTATTGGGGGTTGACATCGCGCTGTGTCTAGGAGAGCCATTACACGAGTAGTCCCTGGCCAGGGCAAGCGAGATATACTGGTAGGTTTCCAGTGTTATCTCAGGGTGTTCTGGGCTACACTCCGACACGACTTGTACCGCTATTAGGGGACTGACGTTCACCGCCCCCCTAGGCCCGCCATGCGATGTATCAGACGAACAGACCGAACTGTACGGAGACTGTCACATACAGGCTCAGTAGGAGTGCAGATGGGGTTCACCTCGTCAGTCTTCTTATCGACTTCTACCTGGGGACCGTTACGTACAGCTAGTGCCGCTTGCGGTCTGTGGTTAAACCCACTGCCAGCGTAGTGTCGAGTCTTTAGAGTCCCACACAGAGAGCTATTCGCCTTTAGGCAAAACGAGTAGAGGTCGCATGGTTTTGCGACAGGGTTCGTTCGCATCCGCGCACTTGTGCACGTTTGCTGTCCGGACAGTTTATACTAGCGGGCTTTGGTTTAAGCCGGATCCTAGTATATGATTTGAGATTGGTTTTTCTCATTGTGTTCGTGTTCCTCGGATCACGAATGCGGGTGCGTATGCACAGTTGCTTGAGATTGGGGGAGAGGACCTTGTTTAGGGTTAATGGCTTTTGTCATTTTATTAACCCTATTGATTTTGTGTGGATTATTGTTAATTGATAATTAGCTTAATTATTGTGCATGGTTGTTGTTGACAATTTGACTTCATTGACTTGTTGACCATGTTGACAACTTGACCATAATCATTTCATTTGGAAGATGCTCTTTGATCTTTGCAAAAATGAAATGATAATGGTCAATTCATGATTTATCATGACAATTTTCAAGCTAATTATCTAATTAAAATTATCCTCACATATTAGTGAGAATGGCTCACTATTTTTTCATTCTATCATATCTTTTCTCTCTCTTGCTCATCCTCTCCCTCAAGCTCTCTCCCTCTCATGTGTTGAGAAACAAAAAGGGCTTGAGAAAAACCCTCTCTTGATCTTCTCTACTCACTTCTAGGGTTCAAGTCTTAGCATTTCTTGTACTCTAGTTACTCCTAGCTTGGAGTTGAAGCTAAAGGTGGTGGCTTTCAAGTGGATCCTTCTTTGACGGGAGAAGACAAGCAAGGTGAACTCTTTCTACCATACCTAGGAGCAAGGAGAGAAGGACTAAAGACCAAAGGTATAACCTTTCTTCACTTAGCTACTTTGTAGTTAGGGTTAGCTAGTTTATGTTTAGCAAAGATCCTCACAAGCATAGTCCATGTTGCCTAAGTCATTAAAAATCCGATTTTTATTATGTTTTCCGCCTCCCCGTAAGCACCGGGGTGGGCAACACGGACTTACAGTGGTATCAGAGCCTAACTAAACCTAAACTAGTTAAGTAGTTAAGTGTAACGAAGTTCGGAACCGGAAAAATCACAAAACCAAACTTTTACAAAATCCAAGTTTCTGTTAAAATTATTTCTGCTCAAAATGAAAAACTGTATACATGTAAAATCGTCTCAGGGTTTTGTGAATACACCCAAGAAAAACGATACCCTAATTCCCTCAAGTCGCCGCCCTTCCGCCGCATTAAGTAGGTTTATGCGGCGGAACCGCCGCGGATTGTGGTTATCGGCGCATCGTTTTTCGTGCAGAGTGTGTTGTTGTTGGTTTTGGGATTTTTAGGATATATTATATGTACCCAGATTTTCCAGAAAAGAAATTTCCTTTTGGGGTCCTATAATTCCGTATTTTTCCGAACTTCACTGCACTTTAACTATATCGGTTATATCTGTAATGCTTGCATGTATTGAACGTCGGCTAATCGCTATAAGACGATTAGTCGGGGTTATACATGATCTGTGATTGTTATTGGTTTGTGGATATGAATGGATTGGATCGTCGCGGGTGAATAGCCGGGTTGGATGTGAGATGAGCGTTTTTTTTTCTTTCATTCATTTGTAACATGTAAATTGATGTAATAATATTCTTTGTATGGCCGCACAACCGGGTCGGGGTTGTAGCCGTCATTGTATAATTCTTTTTACTGTTTTTGCTCCTAGGATAGACCCATGGAGGGGGTGCACAAACTACCGGGTATCTCGAAGTGCCGAGTGGCCTACTCACGGTGGTGAGGGAGGTTGCTTCGCTTCGGGTGCTTGGCGGGTAGTTTGCCGCACCCGTAGGGGTCTTGGGTGGGGTATTGGCTATTCACCGCGACCGTGTAATCCGCTTTGCGTTGCAGGCTCGAACGCATTGCGGATTCCTAGTATATCCAATGTATTCATCTGTGATCTGTAATGTCTATCATTGCTATATATTTATATATAATAACTATTTAGGCGTTGCTTATGTTTTACAGCCGCGCTAGCCCAGCCCCCGCTCTGTCGTTAGTTAAGTAACCTAACGGGTGATGACGGGGCCCCGTGGCGAATGCGAATGGCATAAGCGTACGTCATATTTTGGTTGTTTTCTGCAATGGTAGGATTAAATGATAGGACGCATTAAAAGAACTAATGCAAGAAATAAACCAAGTAAAAGTCGATTGGAACACTTTGAAAACCACTCGGTTCTTTTTCAAAAACTAAACTTTTAAACGCGGAGCTTAAACCACTCCTTTTAAAAGCTATCTCGTTCCATCGATTATATCAAGTTCACTACGTTCACGGTTTCGCCAAAACCATCCGTAGCCCTCCATCATTTCGGTTAAATATTCGGTAGTATTCAAGCTATGTATTTTGACCTCACGCCAAGGCATAGTGATTGGTAGCTGTCGGATATTTATCCGTTGCATAGATAGAATGCGTTGATTTGAGACAGTCGTACTGCCGTTTTGGCCTACGTCAAGGGTAGGTACGGGTGGGTTCAAATTAACCAGGATAATGATGGGAAGAACTTGACATGTGACTTATGACATTTTGACCTCACGCCAAGGTCATAAGAGCATGGGGCAAAAAAATCCACATCGGGAGTTTCATAAGTACTGAAACTTGCTAGCGTTGCATACCATTTGGAGTGTGATAATTCTGGTAGGATTCCTTCGGTTTTATCACGCGATGATATTTGGATCCCGATCCTACTGTGAGTATATGCTACTCCTCGGGAAAACTCTCACTTAACGATCAATGCTATAAACCTAGTAGGTGCCTAGAAAGGTGTTAGCGGGGCTACGCCCACAGGGAAAAGAGGTTACTTAATTAAGGAACTTCGCGAAAGCGTTGGAAAACCTCCCTCGAAGTACCGACACTGGCCTGGCTGAACGGTTAAGCAAGTATTGTACGGTGAGAATGATCCCGGCTAATCCTTTTCTTTATGGTTTGAGAAGGGATTCGAGAGACAGTGGGAGCCATCCAGTTTAGACAAACTAAAAACCACTCTAAACTTGCAAGAGCATCATGCTAAAGTGTTTCTTTTCTCTCTCCTAATTGCAGCGACCATTCAAGATGACCGGACTTAAGTTACTATTAGATAAAAACATATTGACAGGGCCAAACTACAAAGATTGGCTCAGGAATGTCAAGATGGCTATCACTTATGACAAGCTGGGGTATATACTTACCACCAAAGCTCCCCCCGTCCCAGGTCCCACCTCCAGCGTCGCGGATGTAGAAATCCGTAAGACATGGGAGATAGATTGCGCGAGGGCCAAATGCCTCGTACTAGCCTCGATGGACAATGACCATCAGAGGAGGCACGAGAATATGGACCTAGAGTCCATATTTCTCCATACAAAAGAACTGTATGGAGAGCAGTCTCGTATCGCAAGATACGAAGTGTCGAAGAAGCTCTTTTCGGCAAGGTTGGCCATCGGATCATCGGTAGCGGACCACGTGCTTAAGATGATCGGCTACATAGAGGAGCTCGCGGACCTTGGGACCACGTTGGAGAATGAACTCTATACTGATCTGATTCTCCAGTCCCTTCCTTCCACTTACGCCCAGTTCATTCTTAACTTCAACATGCAAGGAAAGGAGGTTGAACTTGCCGAACTTCTGAACATGTTGAGGACTGCTGAGGGCACCCTACAGAAGGGTAGGGAGACATCCACTTTGTTTGTAGGAGGATCTTCCTCTTCTAGGTCCAGGGCGAAAGCCAAGGGCAAGAAGAAGAAAGCCCCCGCCAAACCAAGAGGCGGTGTCGGTAAAGTGGATACGAAGGGAAAGGGTAAAGCAACAAAGGTAGCGGGGAAGCTGGTGGGGAAGGAAGAATGCTTCTATTGTCACAAAAGTGGTCACTGGAAACAAGATTGCAAGGCTTGGAAAGCCAGAACACAGGATTTGAAGCGAGTTGCAGCTTCAGCTTCAGGTGTGTATGTTATTGAAAATTGTCTATCAATAAACTCTGCATCCTGGGTATTGGATACCGGATCAGGATCTCATATCTGTAATTCTTTGCAGGCATTGAGAAAGCGTAGAGTTTTGAAGACAGGTGACATGACCCTCAGAGTTGCGAACGGTGCTAGCATGGATGCTGAGGCCGTGGGGGACTATCACCTGGGATTATCAGATGGACACTTTTTGGTTTTGCGTAGTTGTTATTATGTACCAAATGCAACCTGTAATATCATTTCTGTATCTTTATTATCTAAAGAAGGTTATGAATTTGCATTTGTAAGTAATGTAGTGAACATTCACCTTAATCAAGTGTTGATTGGGTCAGGTACATTGAACAACGGTATTTACGTTTTAAACCAACCACAGGTTTTCAATATCCAGAATACACATAAAAGAAAGTCTCCAGATATTAATCAAATTTTCTTATGGCATTGTAGACTGGGTCACATCAACGAGAGAAGATTGACTAAGTTACATACTGAAGGATATTTAGATTCGTTCGAATATCAATCGTATACAACTTGTCAATCCTGTCTCAAAGGAAAGATGACAAAGGCTCCGTTTTCTGGACACGGAGAAAGAGCGAGCGAGCTCTTGGGACTCGTACACAGTGACGTGTGCGGTCCAATGTCTACACATGCGCGAAGCGGTTTTTCTTACTTCATAACTTTTACGGATGATTTCTCAAGATTCGGACATGTCTTCTTAATGAAGCATAAATCCGAAGCTTTTGATAAGTTCCAGGAATATAAAAATGAAGTAGAAAAACAAACAGGCAAAAGTATCAAGATCCTAAGATCGGATCGAGGAGGAGAATACTTAAGTGCCGAATTCCTGAATTACTTAAAAGAGAATGGAATTCTCTCTCAGCTTACTCCTCCATACACCCCGCAACATAATGGTGTATCGGAGAGACGGAACCGAACCCTATTGGATATGGTACGGTCCATGATGAGTAACGCTGAGTTACCGCGATCATTCTGGGGATATGCGCTAGAAACAGCTGCATATCTTTTGAACCGTGTTCCCACTAAGACTGTGCCTACCACACCATATGAGTTATGGAGTGGGAAGAAACCCTATCTTCAATACTTGAAGATTTGGGGATGTCCAGCTTATGTCAAAAAGCAGCATGTGGACAAGCTCGAGGCACGCTCAGTACTGTGCAAGTTTGTGGGATACCCAAATAACTCCAGGGGGTATCTTTTCTATTACGCAGAGGAACAAAAAGTCCTTGTTTCTCGCAATGCCCACTTTCTGGAACATCAGTTTTTAGAAAAAGAAATAAGTGGGAGCGCAATAGAACTGGAAGAAATTCCAGAACCACAAACTATTACTGAAAGTTTAGTGGAACCAGAAGGTTCAAAAGAACAGGACATTCCCATGCCACTCCGCAGGAGTAGTAGGCAGTCTCATCCGCCCGAGAGGTACTACGGTTTCCTCATTGACGGGGATAGAGAGGACTGCATCCTAGATTGTGATGAGCCTACTAGCTTCCAGCAAGCCATTCAGAGCGTCGACTCGGTAAAATGGCTGGATGCAATGCGGACCGAGATGGAGTCCATGTACACCAACAAAGTATGGACGTTGGACATTGCTCCAGACGGGGTAAAACCCGTAGGATGCAAGTGGATCTTCAAAAGGAAGATTGGTGTAGATGGACAGGTTGAGACCTATAAAGCTAGACTGGTAGCAAAGGGTTTTCGTCAGCGACCTGGTTTGGACTATGACGAAACCTTTTCTCCAGTAGCTATGCTGAAATCCATTCGGATCCTTCTTGCCATCGCTGCTTTCCACGATTATGAGATTTGGCAGATGGACGTAAAGACAGCTTTTCTAAATGGTCATTTAGAGGAGTGTGTCTATATGGACCAGCCAGAGGGTTTCATTCAGGGTGGGAGCAGCGGAAAGGTGTGCAAGTTGCTCAAGTCCATTTATGGACTCAAGCAGGCATCGCGGAGTTGGAACATCTGTTTTGATGAGACGGTCAAAGAATTTGGCTTTATCAAAAATCCAGATGAACCATGCATCTATTGTAGATTTGTAGCGAGAACTGTAGTATTCCTCGTTTTATACGTGGATGACATTCTCTTAATAGGAAATGACATTCCTATGCTACAATCTGTCAAGGGGTTCTTGTCACACAGGTTCTCCATGAAAGACCTGGGTGATGCCTCCTACATTCTGGGTATCCGGATCTACCGTGACAGATCCAAGAGGATATTAGGACTCTCGCAGTCCAGGTACATCGACACCATACTGAAGAGATTCAGTATGGAAGATTCCAAGCGCGGTAATCTACCGGCTTGTCACGGGATCACCCTCTCCAAAGAGATGTCTCCCAAGACTGATTTGGAGAGGGATCGCATGTCTATTATACCCTACGCTTCTGCGGTAGGCTCTATAATGTATGCGATGTTGTGTACCCGACTGGATGTGGCTTATGCACTGAGTGTGGTAAGCAGGTATCAGTCAAACCCTGGGGAGAAACATTGGATAGCAGTAAAGAACATTCTCAAGTACCTGAGAAGGACTAAGGAGATGTTCTTGGTGTATGGCGGAAAAGACCTGCAGATTGAGGCCTTTGCTGACTCCAGCTTCCAGAGTGACAAGGATGATTCCAAGTCCATGTCGGGTTTTGTCTTTACCCTCAATGGAGGGGCGGTGTGTTGGAAGAGCTCCAAACAGGAAACCGTTGCTGACTCGACTATGGAAGCGGAATACATCGCTGCATCTGATGCCGCAAAAGAAGCTGTCTGGATGAGGAAGTTCTTGAAAGAACTTCAGGTGGTTCCCTCCATTGTTGACCCAATACCTCTGTATTGCGACAACAACGGGGCTATAGCTTTAGCGAAGGAACCCAGGTCCCATCAGAAATCCAGACACATCTTAAGGCGGTATCACCTGATCAGGGAGATCGTGGATCGCCAGGAGATCGAGGTCCGGAGAGTTGCATCAGAGGATAACACTGCAGATCCATTCACCAAGGCCTTGCCCCAGACTCAGTTCGAGCGGCTGATCGAGATGATAGGTCTTCGATACGCCAGTACATGGCCTTAGTGCAAGTGGGAGATTGTTAGTGTATATGCCCTAGAGGCCATTACTGTATCATACTAGCTTGTATATTACTTAATGGAAGCTTGGGATATTCACAGTTGTATATACAATCTTGCTCGAAATGGTAGTATGCTACTTGGTTTGTCTCTGCTTTAATATGTGCATGTGTTTCTTTTAACATATTGCTGGTATACATATTAGTAGAGCCCTTAGGATCTTTGCTTGATTACCAGCGTTGTGATGGCGCTCGCACTCGTGGGAGCTGGGTAATCTATAAGCACATCCTTATACAGGTCCCTGGTCGTTGGACTATCGAGACAGGGCATCGATACTCCGGAGTAGACTAGCGTATGCGCTTCTCATCCCAGTGTGGGAGACGGTCTGTCCCACAGCCGTTAGTACGTCGTACTTGGGATAGTATGCGGGTGCTCGTTAGGTTACGAGTACACTGGACAGGACTCGTCGGGAACTGTTGGTTGGTAATATACCTATCGTCAGTTATCAGTTCCCAGGTGACATGAGTACAGCTTAGTCCGCTGACTTGACACTGTCACTTCGCATCGAGTGTGTTCCCACTGCACTTTGATTACTACCTTACCACGGCTCAAAGGAGCTGTGCAAACAGGTAGTTTTTGGGTGCAGTCCCGAAGCACTTGGAGGCAGTGACAGTTAGACAGGATTCGTCTCTCCCGGTATTGGGGGTTGACATCGCGCTGTGTCTAGGAGAGCCATTACACGAGTAGTCCCTGGCCAGGGAAAGCGAGATATACTGGTAGGTTTCCAGTGTTATCTCAGGGTGTTCTGGGCTACACTCCGACACGACTTGTACCGCTATTAGGGGACTGACGTTCACCGCCCCCCTAGGCCCGCCATGCGATGTATCAGACGAACAGACCGGACTGTACGGAGACTGTCACATACAGGCTCAGTAGGAGTGCAGATGGGGTTCACCTCGTCAGTCTTCTTATCGACTTCTACCTGGGGACCGTTACGTACAGCTAGTGCCGCTTGCGGTCTGTGGTTAAACCCACTGCCAGCGTAGTGTCGAGTCTTTAGAGTCCCACACAGAGAGCTATTCGCCTTTAGGCAAAACGAGTAGAGGTCGCATGGTTTTGCGACAGGGTTCGTTCGCATCCGCGCACTTGTGCACGTTTGCTGTCCGGACAGTTTATACTAGCGGGCTTTGGTTTAAGCCGGATCCTAGTATATGATTTGAGATTGGTTTTTCTCATTGTGTTCGTGTTCCTCGGATCACGAATGCGGGTGCGTATGCACAGTTGCTTGAGATTGGGGGAGAGGACCTTGTTTAGGGTTAATGGCTTTTGTCATTTTATTAACCCTATTGATTTTGTGTGGATTATTGTTAATTGATAATTAGCTTAATTATTGTGCATGGTTGTTGTTGACAATTTGACTTCATTGACTTGTTGACCATGTTGACAACTTGACCATAATCATTTCATTTGGAAGATGCTCTTTGATCTTTGCAAAAATGAAATGATAATGGTCAATTCATGATTTATCATGACAATTTTCAAGCTAATTATCTAATTAAAATTATCCTCACATATTAGTGAGAATGGCTCACTATTTTTTCATTCTATCATATCTTTTCTCTCTCTTGCTCATCCTCTCCCTCAAGCTCTCTCCCTCTCATGTGTTGAGAAACAAAAAGGGCTTGAGAAAAACCCTCTCTTGATCTTCTCTACTCACTTCTAGGGTTCAAGTCTTAGCATTTCTTGTACTCTAGTTACTCCTAGCTTGGAGTTGAAGCTAAAGGTGGTGGCTTTCAAGTGGATCCTTCTTTGACGGGAGAAGACAAGCAAGGTGAACTCTTTCTACCATACCTAGGAGCAAGGAGAGAAGGACTAAAGACCAAAGGTATAACCTTTCTTCACTTAGCTACTTTGTAGTTAGGGTTAGCTAGTTTATGTTTAGCAAAGATCCTCACAAGCATAGTCCATGTTGCCTAAGTCATTAAAAATCCGATTTTTATTATGTTTTCCGCCTCCCCGTAAGCACCGGGGTGGGCAACACGGACTTACAGTCAAGTACACATCCTAAGGGCTTTACCAACATGTAATAGAGAGACAATCAGTATACACGTTAAGGTAAAGAGTAACCAGATAGCATACTATCATGTCGAGCAAGAAAGTCCTCCCTATATATTCCCAGTATCCACTACAATATACATCCTATGTCCAGTAATGGCCTCTAGGGCATACATATAACTAACACTACCTATATATGTCCCAGCATCCACTACAATATACATCCAATGTACAGTAATGGCCTCTAGGGCATACATATAACTAACACGTAATAGGTGTACTCTCCTAATCCTAGGAGTACTCGCAACCTGAGAGAAGGGGATGATAAAAGACAACTGAATAATCCTTATTCCTATTTCTCCTGAACCAGAATCCATCCTCGAAAAAGGCTCCTTCGAGTTCGTATATAATCATACGATGAATTTATCCAATGGAATTGGATGTTCGTAGTGATACGGAGTGTTCTAGAGAAATAGAAAGGTGATTTAGGAGTGGCGATGAAAGACATGGTTTGGTCATGAATAGCATTCGCATTTTACTTTGCCCTCTTTCTAATCCTTTTATTTGTCTTTACTTATTAACTTATGTACACCACACTTAGGATAATTAGTTTCTTCATTCCCTACCGTTCGGCACCTGCCTATGGTTTGGAAGAAGACTATCCAATAAGCGTAATAGGTGTACCGTCTCTTAATCCTAGTAGCCCTCACAACCAAAGAGAAGGTAAAAAGGAAACGACAACAGAGTAATTCTATTCCTTTTCTCCAGAACCAGAAACCATCCTCGAAAAAGTTCCTTCGAGTTCGTATATAACCATACGATGGTTTTATCCAATGGAAGTGGATATTCGTAGTGATACGGGGTGTTCTAGAGAAAAGCAATGGGTAAAAGAAGGAGTGGAAATGATGTATGCAACTTGGACAATCCAAAAGCCAGTGTTTTTAAGAAAGTTCGGTTAACTTGGTCACTGAGACATAGTCTACGGTCGGGCCATGGTCGAAGCCAAAGAGAGAGAGAAAAGAAACACTCAACGTGCACTCTAATCTAGATCAGAATGGATAATCATTTTATCTAATCTGGATGGCTCCTACTGTTTCCTCGAATTCTCCTCCAAAGCTAAAAGAAGAATTAGTCGGAATTACCCGAGGAGTAATCCTACTCATCAGTGGGAATCGGGATCCAACTATCATCGCATGGTAACTTGATGGAAGCCACTCAAGTCACCACACTCCAGAAGATATGCGCAAGCCTGGCAAGTTTCCTGTTTGTTCGAAACTCCCGATATGTGTTTTTACCCCAAGCGGCTTATTACCTTGACTAGGTCAACATATCATAAGTCGCAAGTCAAGTTCAACCGGTCATTATCCTTGATTAATTAGACCCACCCATACGAGCCCAAGATTAGGTCAACATGACCGTACGACTGTCCTAACCAATCGCATATTCATGCAGCAGAAAAGTACTACAGAGCTACCGAACACTACGCCTTGACTAGGTCAACATATGTAGTACGAATACTAAGCAATACTCGTGTGAAACGACGGAGGGCTACGGCTGGATTTTGGTGAAAAACCTTTAACGTAATGAACTTGATATCATTGAAGGAGTCTAAGTGGTTTTATAAATATATAGTGGTAAAAACTTTTGCTAAAGAGGTCACTCTCGGTGAAGGGATCTCGGCTCTTTCCTCGTCGAATGAGGTGCAGGATATTCCAAACTGAATACCACTATGCAAAGCAAAAAGTAAACGACTATAGTGAAGTTATTACGTTGACGCAAACTTTTACTCAAGGAGTCACTCCCGATGAAGGGATCTCGGCCCTTGCCTCGTCGAATGAGGTGCAGGATATTCCAAATTGAATACCACTGTGCAAAGCAAAAGCGAACGTCTGTAATGTCAGTTTTAAAAAATCTTGGTTCCAACAACATCATATAATAGGTTTGTTTTCCTTGCATTGATAAGAATCAACACAGTCCCATCAAATAATCACACCAGAAAAGAACGAAAATAAAATGTACGTATATGCCATCCGCATTCGCCACTAGGTCCCGTCATCACCCGTTAGGTTACTTAACTAACGACAGAGCGGGGACTGGGCTAGCGCAGGTGCAAAACATATACAACATCAACTAGTATATATAAATATATATGACAATCGTCCCAGGCATGATAAATGCAACATCACAGAAAAGTAATATGCATCACAGAACAATACAGATAATCTGGAAGCCCCGGGTTTCCTTCGAGCCACAACTGAAAACCCGACGTTCCCCTGGTCGTGTGGCTAGCCTGTGCTACGAACTCCTAGTCCCCTACGAGCGCGGCAAGTTTCCCGCCAAAACCAGAAGCGGGGCAGCCCTCTTCAGCAAAGTGAATGGACCACCCAGCACTTCACGGAATCCGGTAATTTGAGCATCCCTTCTTGGATCAACCTATACCCCCTACGAGTGCAGCGAATAGCCCGCCAATTCTAGAGTAAGGTCCCCTCCGTCTTAATGCCATGAAATGCGGATCTGTTGCCCTCTCGAACCCGGCTATCCGTGCACTCCCCCGCGGGATAATCCTAGTACAGAAATGTAACATTTCAGAAAAAATATAATATTATTTTTGGGAATTTTTATAATTTAATATTAAATTTTAATGAATATTTTAATATTTCAGTATTATTAAATACCGATAAATGGGGAAAATTTTGGAAAAATTTTGGAAAATTCTAAATTAGGGTATTTTGTGGAATTATGCCATTTTAAATTTTTTATGGTTAATTACATGCAAAATTAGTGCAAATCGCGATTAAAAATCGCTAATCTGATTTTTGGCGTTTTTGTGCAAAAATGTGCACATATCATTTTTTCCACACTTGCTACATTGTCCTACATGTTTTGGGTGTATGGTTTCTTAGGATTTACCTTTGAGTGAGAAGAAATAAAGGATAAAGGAAAATAAAAGAAAAGGTGAATGTATGATGATGAGAGAGAAAGTGAGAGTTAACCCTTCTTTTTGAACCATTTCTCCATCATTTCTTCGCCCCATTTTCTCTTTCCCCCTCCCATGAGCTGCTGCTGCCCTTGCTCTCTCTCCTTCTCCCTCCACCTTCACTCCATGGATCTATCTCAATTCCCTCACCAAAACCCCATTCCCACTTCACAAAACTTGTTCCTTAGCTCACTAGCTACATATTGGACTAAGAAAGAGTGGATCTTGAGGACATTGAGCAACTCAAAAAAATTCTTGAGTTGCCAAAGAAGGTAAATTCTGCACCCCTAGTATAATATTTCGATTTCTTGTGCATCAATACTTGTTTCATATCGATATTGTGGGTTTTGATGGACTTTGGAAAATTCGAGTTGGGGTTAGGAGTTGAATTGAGTTGTAAAGTGAAATTGAGGCTTGTAGTGACGTAAAAATCATGTTAGTGATGTTACATTGGACCCGACCTGGGAGTGAAACCCAGAATATGGATTTACAGAAACGATATCGGGAAAAACTGTAAATCTGCCAGTGTATTTGGAAATCTGCTGTCACCCAAGCCACCTGAAAATAATCTTGGTTTGACAGAGAGGTGTGCAGGCAACTAAGAACCACCACACAAAACCCTAACCCCTATCTCCTACCCCAGGCCGCCAATAAATTCCTTCTGGCCGCAATTTGCGGCCAGAGCAGGTTGGAACCCCCTCGTTTTTGGTGCAGGGCCCTATCTCCAGTAAACTTGACACTTGGCATGTGCAATTTTGACTGATTACATCTAGGATAGAATCTGGGGTAGTTTTAATGTGTTGGGGCATGATTTATGACTTGTTTTAGCATGGCTTTTTGTATTTGGTGATTCGTTTCTGTCGGGTGGCGTTTGAACGTCAACGGCAAAGGGTTATTGGTCGTGTTTGCATGCGTGGCTATAGGTTTTTACCTATGGGCGTAGCGTATGCCGTTTTGGTTTCCAATGTGATTTTCATGTGCTTTAGCGTTAGTGATGTCCTTGCAGGTACCCCATGTGACGTAGAGGCGTTGAAGATAAAGATGGCGACATCGGCATCTGCACACAAGAAGCAAGGTGAGTAGATTTATATCTACGAGGAGAAATCGGGTGGATGGCGTATCGCACCCCCGCAGTTCATGGTGATGTATACGAATACGCATACACACATGTATTGATTATATATTGTTGAGATTATTGATAATAAAGATGGATATTTAGTGTGATTGGATTGGTTTAGTGTTGCAAAACCCTAGAGTAGTGGTTGCACCACACATACACACACACCCAGACTTGCATACATTCTTCTTTCATATGTGCGTATACGGGATTATATTTATGTGTTAACATGGGTATGGGACAATGTGTTCATATACTGGATTTGAGGATGATACTTGGGATTGAGATTAGTCGATGAGATTTGATTTGAGATTATGATATCGGTGATATGTCAAGGTTCATATTTGAGATATGTCCTGATTTATAGCGGATCTGTAGACGACGATACCAGGTGAATAGTGATATACATAGAATGGTTGACATGTGATCGTGATATGGGATAAGATATGTTAAGATATTCATAATAGGTCGCATTGGGCGATGTATACCTCTTTATGACGATATGTGATGATGATATCGGTTTGTATGAGGCTGTAGATCAGCAGTCAGATCATGATTATATTGATGATATTAGTATTGTACTAGACATAGATCAGTACCCAGAATATGATCTTTGATAAAGAGGATACCAGATGAATAATGTGATGAATGTGATATTGACCCGTACCCAGATTTGGGATGCCGTATGACGGATTTACGTACGAGCTATATATTGATGTTGATCCACACTCTTGACTTGGGAATATTTGATTATAGATATGGTATCGGATGTGATATTTTCGAGGCGGGATCACCAACAATATATATATATATATGTATCGACTCAGATGTTAGGCGGTTTCCTTACCATCAGTTAGCCTGTTAGCTCAGCCCTATAGTTTAGTATAGCTGTATGACTCATATGATATTAAATGCAGATTAGTTATCATTGTGTTTAGTATTCAGTTCCCGCACATTATTGCTGTTCGCTCCGCATCGCATACTTATTTTGTGATTCATATACCGTTAATGATATCATGCTATTAGGACAACAGCACTCTAACCGATGATGCGTATGTACCACGTACACTTACTTGCCGGCTCACACACATCTTCATCGGTAATTGCATGTCACGTAAACTTAGAGAATATTATTGCTTGACTTAGCTTGTTAGCTAGTAGTTTTGACATGATATTAGTGTACTTACCTTATATTCCAGTTTAGACATTGTAGTAATTACTTGTTACTTCATGCATACTGTTATTCATTGTTATGCCAAATTTATGGATTCTCATGCTTATATTCACTATTTTTATGTGCTATTGAGCTTTTGGATTTGGATTTCCATGAGATTTTCTGGATTTGGGAGAAAACCGCAAAACATATGCAAACTTCTTCTCTCTCTTTTTAAATAAAAAGTGCGGTTTTCCCATGATGTATGAGTCGTCTACCATGAGTTTGCTGATGGATTTCGAGACCCGATTCGAGGAGTTGGATGAACCGTTTCGGGTATATGGTGGAACCAGTAAGGTACCACGGGGCGAGAAGCTCGTGGTGATGACGATGAGCCTGGCAAGGGAAGACTACCGACCAGTGATTTTACCCGACGCGTCGGATATCCGGAGGATACCGTCGTGGTCTTGTGATGGATATTAGGGGCCGATCTGGACTGACGGCGCCCTGGATAGTGAGATTGACATACGGAGATTTTGAGATATTGAGGTACTGAGATTTGATGATCCAGGCCAGTCCGGATAGCCGGAGCCTGAGATATTGAGATATTGGGATTTATGTTTTATGTCGATGCTAGACATTGTTTATGCTGATTTCATTTATGATACCTGGTTTTGAAAATACAGAAATCTAACTAAATTATGAAAGCAGTTTCTTCATTTACATGTATTCTGTTTTCATGCATTCATATCTCATCCATATGATATATTGCTGCCTGTGGCACTGACACGAGCACTTGGTATTACAGTTATTTAGCGGTACACCATAGCCATTGTTATAGGCTGCTGGTTATATATTTGAGGATATATTATGATTGTATGACCTAGGATTGCGTTGTTCATGCGATTTTTGTTCGTAGGTGTTTTTCTACTCACGAGTTGGCAACTCACCCCCGTTGTGCCACAGTTTCTTGTAGGTTTTGCCGTACAGGTTTCATTACGGCTTTGCTTGCACAACTTCCTTTTCCGGGTGATTTGCTAGTAGGTGGGTTCACTTGTATCGTGACCATCAATATATCTTGTATATTATTATTCAGTTGTATCTAGAATTTCCATCAACCAAACATGTATTTATTTCAGATAGAGACCAGTGTTCTTTATTCTTTCGACCATAGAATCGCGCGTTGTATTTCTATGGATTTCATGCTGTTTTGGGTTTCCTTTTCTGTTGTGATCCTCGCCTCTCAGCGTTGTATATTATATTGCTTGCGTGGTTGTGACCGTCGATTGACGAAGAGCTAGCTCCTGCTTGGGGATGCATTTTTCATTATATATGCTTTATCAGCTTTTGTACCCGTTCGGGGTCAGTTTTTACAAAGGAAACTCTGCCGAAATTTCTAGAAAAGACTTGTGATTTTAAAATGCACATTTCGGCCTATGTTGCAAACTATTGGATTTAAAATGGTTTTCCTCCACTCTACTACTTTTCTTGGTTTGGATTTCTGAGTTTCGGCTTACTTAGATTACGTACGCCTCGAGATGTTTCGTAGTCTAACTGCCGATCATGTTCCATACTTTCGGTTCGTGACAAAGTTGGTATCAGAGCGTTTGATTTTACCTTCGGAGAGTAGGATGACCCTTGGTTGATGGAATAGGTGACTAAAGTAGAGTGACGTACCGTGGGTATGTTCCGCGACATATTTACGATACGCTACTCCACTTAAGAAGCCTTAGGATGTACATTTCTTTGCTCTGTATTATATTCATTCATGATCTAGCCTCATCGGTACCAGTTATGGTTTTGCTGCCGCGATTAAGGGCAGGGAGAGCTACGGCTAGAGTTGCGGTCAGCACGAGCTCGTCACGAACGAGGACTGACCAGGGTGTGATTCCGGTGACACACGATTGCAGAGATGTGTCTTTTATTTGTGTTTTCGCGCCATGAGCGTTTGATGGATCGCTGTATGAGATTACTCGGACGTGCAGATCAGCACCAGAGGATTGGGCCACTGACAGAGACCAGCCAGATTTTGATGACCGTTGATGTATTGGTTATTCATGATGATTGAGGCACTGTTCAGCGTGCAGACAAGTAAGCTAGTTATTGCTGCGAACGACGAGATATCGCCCTAGATGTTGGAGCTATTGCGGTACGAGTTGTACTAAGAGATGGTAGAAGGTTGCTAGTCATCGAGGATGAATGACTAGGATATATGGATCGTTCGTCTACCCCGATGCGAGGTCATCAGATAGATTGGTTCCAGCTAGAGACGACTTCATGCGGATACGTTGAGAGTCGATAGAAACGATCGAATGTCAGAAACCTATTATTCCAAGTTTAAAGTATTCGCAAAGACATGCAGTCAATTCTATGGACCCTCTAGAAGAATGAAACCCTAACTCGACATAATGACCGTGTGAAAGCATTTGAACCTTAGGGTTTGCGGCAGTTCCGCGGCGCCATTAGTGAGGCTTGGGTTTGCCCTTCTACGGTTGGACCACTGATGCTGTGGTATGTACTCGATACTATTATACTGTACCCAAGATGTTGAGCTCTTGGGGGATTATGAAGTTTTGACGAATCGATCGAATGGTTCGACTTCATTCGGATGCTAGGTAGTGAGATGCATTTCTTAGGAGACTCCAGATATGAGGATAGCCGTTGGAGCTCAGTTCATGCAGCCACGACGAGACGAGTACGAAGCAGTCGATATTAGAGAAAAGTAGAGTAAGAGGTTCGTACAAGATCTGGATAAAATGACGTTCCACTCCGCCGACATCAGAGATACGATACGCATGCCGAGGCATTTTACTTGGATATACCTTCCAGAAGGAGTCGTGATGAGTATGCAGCCGTTCCGGAACAAGAAACAGATATAGTAAAGGACCATAACTTCCGGACAGTTAGGCAGAGACGAGATTTGAGAGAGACCTTGACAGGACCTTTCTGGAATAACATACTAGAAGACTTGGACCCAGGAGTGGTCATGTTACGCACACCAGCAGGCCAGATTTCAGGATCATCGACGAGACATGCTATGAATGACCACGATAGTTGGGCAGAGATTCTTGGAGGATGTGCTTGAGCGGGACTATTCGGCCATACTTGATTTCGGTATTTTGGGCGATCTATTCACATGACTGATTTTGATGATTGAGTTTCATGATATTTGTTTTCATACACCATGGTCGCACCTACTGAGTATTTACGATTTTTGCACAGTTGTTACACTTGATATCGTTTTCGTGCCTTGGTTTCTCATGTTTATGATTTTATGGGTTTCATAAAGTTGAGTTGATTTTGTGCATATGTACGCACACGATTTGGTTTTTGCACTCGGTATAGTTCACATATGCATTTTGTACACTTAGATGCACTGGACTTCGATTTCGATTGTGATGCTCGATATTTGTTTTGTGCACCTCGTGCACCTGATTGGATTTTGCGCATGTTCGACGCTTGATATTGGATTTCATGATTTCGTGCATGATGGATGCACCTGATTTGGGTTTTCGCGCATGTTTTGAAATACGATTTTGGTGCACACCAGATGCACTAAATCAAAATTCTTCGTGCATGTCAGATGCACCTGTTTTTGCTGTCAGGCACACCTGTTGCCGTCGACAGATGTTTCGTGCACACTCGATGCACTTAGATGTTGTTTTCGTGCTCATGTATGGCACATATATGGATTTTGATTTCTGTGCGCACCAGACACACGTGGTATTCCTATGCATATTTTGGGGATTGATTCTTATGGAGCAGTATGTTTTTATGATATTTGCTATGTGTTTTCGTACTAAGCAGGACTAGTCAGAGGACTGTACCTGAGTACATTTTGCATGCATTGACAGTTATTGAAGGGGATTTCCAAAAAGCGCGCTATAGTCTCGGTATTTACCTACGTGTCTTACATGATACGAAACGTTTAAAACAAGGAAACCCTTCTAAATTGTTTTAAAACGGCGGACCGTACTAATTAAACAAAAGATATATACGTATATGGTTATTTTCTTACGATAGACGTCCACCACTGTGCAGTGTTATGCGCATTGCACAACGATTTTAAAAGATTTGGCATGCATTCCCTTCAAATATTTACATGTATAGATGTGATATTTACATGTATAGTTCCGATCTATATCATATTGGTTTTGCTTTGGATTTGGCATTCGTGTTTTTTTACCTTGACTCCAATGATTGCGGGATGCTTGACGGAGTTTGATTTTGAGTTATCTGCTCATTACTCATGCGCATGCATTGCGCTATGATGTGTTTTATGTATTGATGATTTTGGAACCCCGACGACTTAGACATTCATTTGAAATGTTTTAGAATTTAGGGGTTTAAATTTAAATTCGGGGACCGAATTTATTTAAGGGGGGAAGATTGTAACATTTAAAAAAAATAAAAATATTATTTTTGAGAATTTTTATAATTTAATATTAAATTTTAATGAATATTTTAATATTTCGGTATAATTAAATACCGATAAATGGGGAAAATTTTTGAAAAATTATGGAAAATTCTAAAATAGGGTATTTTGTGGAATTATGCCATTTTAAAGTTTTTATGGTTAATTACATGCAAAATTAGTGCTAATCGCGATTAAAAATCGCTAAACGGATTTTTGCCATTTTTGTGCAAAAATGTGCACATATCATTTTTTCCACATTTGCTACATTTTCCTACATGTTTTGGGTGTATGGTTGCTTAGGGTTTACCTTTGCGTGAGAAGAAATAAAGGATAAAGGAAAAGAAAAGAAAAAGTGAATGTATGATGATGAGAGAGAAAGTGAGAGTCGACCCTTCTTTTTGAACCATTCCTCCATCATTTCTTCACCCCATTTTCTCTTTCCCCCTCCCATGAGCTGCTGCTGCCCTTGCTCTCTCTCCTTCTCCCTCCACTTTCACTCCATGGATCCATCTCAATTCCCTCACCAAAACCCCATTCCCACTTCACAAAACTCGTTCCCAAGCTCACTAGCTACACATTGGACTAAGAAAGAGTGGATCTTGAGGACTTTGAGCAACTCAAGAAAATTCTTGAGCTGCCAAAGGAGGTAAATTCTGCACCCTTAGTATAATATTTCGATTTCTTGTGCATCAATACTTGTTTCATGTCGATATTGTGGGTTTTAATGGACTTTGGAAAATTCGAGTTAGGGTTGGGAGTTGAATTGAGTTGTAAAGTGAAATTGAGGCTTGTATTGACCTTAAAATCCTGTTAGTGATGTTACATTGGACCAGTCCTGGGAGTGAAACCCAGAATACGGATTTATAGAAATGATATCGGGAAAAACTGTAAATCTGTTAGTGTATTTGGAAATTTGCAGTCACCCGAGCCACCTGAAAATAATCTTGGTTTGACAGAGAGGTGTGCAGGCAACTAGGAACCACCACACAAAACCCTAGCCCCTATCTCCTTCCCCACGCTGCCAATAAATTCCTTCTGGCCGCAATTTGCGGCCAGAGCAGGTTGGAACCTCCTCGTTTTTGGTGCAGGGCCCTATCTCCAGTAAACTTGACCCTTGGCAAGTGCAATTTTGACTGATTCCATCTAGGATAGAATCTGGGGTAGTTTTCTTGTACTGGCGCATGATTTACGACTTGTTTTAGCATGGATTTTGGTATTTGGTGATTCGTTTCTGTCGGGTGGCGTTTGAACGTCAACGACAAGGGTTATTGGTCGTGTTTGCATGCGAGGCTATAGGTTTTTACCAATGGGCGTAGCGTATGCCGTTTTGGTTTCCGCTGTGATTTTCATGTGGTTTAGCGTTTTTGATATCCTTGTAGGTACCCCACGTGACGTAGAGGTGTTGAAGATAAAGATGGCGATATCGGCATCGGCACACAAGAAGCATGGTGGGTAGATTTATATCTACGGGGAGAAGTCGGGTGGATAGGGTATAGCACCCCCGCAGTTCGTGGTGATGTATATGAATACGTATACACACATGTATTGATTATATATTGTTGAGATTATTGATGATAAAGATGGATATTTAGTGTTACTGGATTGGTTTAGTGTTGCGAAACCCTAGAGTAGTGGTTACACCACACATACACACACACCCAGACTTGCATACATTCTTCTTTCATATGTGCGTATACGGGATTATATTTATAGGTTTACATGGGTATGGGACTATGTGTTCATATACTGGATTTGAGGATAATACTTAGGATTGAGATGAGTCGATGAGATTTGATTTGAGATTATGATATCGGTGATATATCAAGGTTCGTATTTGAGATACGTCCTGATGTTATTGCGGATCTTTGGACGACGATACCAGGTGAATTGTGATATACATAGAATGGTGGACATGTGATCGTGATATGAGATAAGATATGTTAAGATATTCATAATAGGTCGCATTGGGCAATTTATACCTCTTTATGACGATATGTGATGATGATATCGGTTTGTATGAGGCTGTAGATCAGCAGTCAGATCATGATTATATTGATGATATTAGTATTGTACTAGACATAGATTAGTACCCGGATTATGATCTTTGATAAAGAGGATACCAGATGAATAATGTGATGAATGTGGTATTGACCCGTACCCATATTTGGGATGCCGTACGGCGAATTTATGTACGAGCTATATATTGATGTTGATCCGCACTCTTGACTGGGGAATGTTTGATTATAGATATGGTATCGGATGTGATATTACTGAGGTGGGATCACCGACTATATATATATGTATCGACTCAGATATTAGGCGGTTTCCTTACCATCAGTTATCCTGTTAGCTCAGCCCTATAGTTTAGTGTAGCTGTATGACTCTTATGATATTAAATGCAGATTAGTTATCGTTGTCTTTAGTATTCAGTTCCCGCACATTATTGCTGTTCGCTCCGCATCGCATACTTATTTTTGTGATTCATATACCGTTATTGATATCATGCTGTTAGGACACCAGCACCATTACCGATGATGCGTATGTACCACGTACACTTACTTGCCGGCTTACACATATCTTCATCGGTAATTGCCATGTGACGTACACTTAGAGAATATTATTGCTTGACTTAGCTTCTTAGCTAGTAGTTTTGACATGATATTAGTGTACTTATCTTATATGCCAGTTTAGACATTGTAGTAATTACATGTTACTTCATGCATACTGTTATTCATTGCTATGCCGCATTCATGGATTCTCATACTTATATTCACTATTTTTACGTGCTATTGAGCTTTTGGATTCGGATTTCCATGAGATTTTCTGGATTTGGGGGAAAACCACAAAACTTATGCAAACTTTTCTCTCTCTTTTTAAATAAAAAGTGCGGTTTTCCCATGATGTATGAGTCGTCCACCATGAGTTTGCTGATAGATTTCGAGACCCGATTCGAGGAGTTGGATGAACCGTTTCGGGTACATGGTGGACCCGGTAAGGTACCCCGAGGCGAGAATCTCGTGGTGATGACGATGAGCCTGGTAAGGGAAGACTACCGGCCGGTGATTTTACCCGACGCGTCGGTTATCCGGAGTATACCGTCGTGGCCTTGTGATGGATATTAGGGGCCGGTCTGGACTGACGGTGCCCTGGATAGTGAGATTGACATACAGAGATTTTGAGATATTGAGGCACTGATATTTGATGATCCAGGCCAGTCCGGATAGCCGGAGCCTGTGATATTGAGATATTGGGATTTATGTTTTGTGTCGATGCTAGACACTGTTTATGCTAATTTCATTTATGATACCTCGTTTTGAAAATACAGAAATCTCACTAAATTATGAAAGCAGTTTCTTCATTTAAATGTATTCTGTTTTCATGCATTCATATCTCATCCATATGATATATTGCTACCAGAGGCACTGACACAAGCACTTGGTATTACTGTTATTTACAGGTAAACCCTAGCCATTATTATAGGCTGCTGGTTATATATTTGAGGATATATTATGATCGTATGACATAAGATTGTGTTGTTCATGCGATTTTTGTTTGTAGGTGTTTTTCTACTCACCCCCGTTGTGCCACAGTTTCTTGCAGGTTTTGCCGTACAGGTTTCATTACGGCTTTGCTGTCACTACATCCATTTCCGGGTGATTTGCTAGTAGGCGGGTTCACTTTTATCGTGACCATCATTATATCTTGTATATTATTATTCAGTTGTATCTAGAAGTTCCATCAACCAAACATGTATTTATTTCAGATAGAGACCAGTGTTGTTTATTCTATCGACCTTAGAGTCGCGGGTTGTATTTCTATGGATTTCATGCTGTTTTGAGTTTCCTTTTCTGTTGTGATCCTCGCCTCTCGGCGTTGTATATTATATTGCTTGCGTGGTTGTGACCGTCGATTGAAGAAGAGCTAGCTCCCGCTTGGGGATGCATTTTTCATTATATATGCTTTATCAGGTTTTGAACCCGTTCGGGGTCAGTTTTAACAAAGGAAACTCTGCTGAAATTTCTAGAAAAGACATGTGACTTTAAAATGCACATTTCGGCATATGTTGCAAATTATTGGATTTAAAATGGTTTTCCTCCACTTTATGTCACGACCTAAGTTTGGATGTGACCGGCACTTAGATTGTATCATATCTAAAGATATGCACAAAGTCTAACTAAGCCGAAAACCAAGATCAAAATACCTTATTGCGGAATTATTTATGAAAATTTAGTTTTTAAGTAAAAATCCCAATTTATGAAGTTGATTTATTAACAAGTATAAATTGTTAGGTTTAGTTGTATCCCTAGTTGGGATCAACAATATGAACAATGAACATAAATCTCAACAATAGAACATCACTATGAATCTCATAAAGAAAGAAACTATGATATAATGACCAAATGATCTCAACTGTCAATATATATAAAATCTCTCATTCTAAGTCAAATACAGGTTTGATGGAGTCTTTCTATGTACAAAATACAAAATCAAAAGAGAAGGTTACAACATATGTAACCCACCTAACAAAAGATATGAAAAAGCTGCAACCGTAAATCTGCACCGCAGTCAACCGTCCCTTCTACCCCTGCAAGGAACTGTGGCACAACGGGGGTGAATTGCCAACTCAGTGAATATAACTAACATATAACGGTTAATAATGTAAATATGACAATCATATTAACTGAAATGTGAACAAGTATAATGTATGATTATATGTGAAAAATCATCAATGTACAAGTAAACCTCATAATACCACAGAAATCTAATCATTTATTCTCAATAAATTCATTTCTCCGTGTCCATCAACGACACAAAACATCCATTTCTCACAAGCATCATTCCTCGAATGATTCTGATATCACAAAGTCCACTATGTATCCGACTGTATTCCCCACCGACTCAGTCTGGATAACACTGTAAATCCGTAACCGTATATCCACCGACTCGGTTCGAAATAAATACCACAAATCCGCAACCGTATATCCACCGAATCGGTTCGGAATAAACTCAAATCATAAAGACGTCTCAATGTGTACATGTAACATAAATCATGAAAATCACTGGATCTGTGTAATAGTATTCAAAACTTAAAACCATAAATCCTCAATACTTCAATTACCTCGTATATAAACAAGAAATAAACATATACTAACATGATATAAATGATTCCATTTACTACTATTGTTGATATGTGAAATATGATATAATTTCATGTCAATAAGTCTTATGTTTAAGTGTGAAGTGACATAGCAATATCGACGAGGTGTGTGTAGCATATAAGACGTGCACGTGGCATGACTCGTCGATAATTGTGAAGTGTTCTAACAACTAATCAATTTATATATATATATGATGAATGCATATTATCAATTTGGCTTAACGATATAAAGTATTTAAGTTAAGTAAAATTACGGGCGTAACACGCCATTTTTTCAAAATTCCCCGGTAGATGTTTAGTCTACTCACAGGAAAAGTCGAATCTACTCCGGAATTACTAATCCTTTCCCTTTCTTCGCTGCTTCCGTAATTCTTGTATTTGAATCTAAATTCACAATTTTAACGAATAAGAAAAACGGCTATTCCGATATGACGGAAATGAAAACACCCTTTCCCACTTACAAGTTATATACTATATGATTATATCGAGTTATTTCACACTTAATCTTGCTGGATTTTAACCTTAATTTGAATTTTTACAGAGAATTAAATCTCGACGTATTCTAGTCGTGTCGTATTTAGTGTTTTACGATATCCTTTCCGATATATGTTTCCAGATTCTTTTTACAGTGGAACTAATTTAATTAAACAACATAAAAATAGCCAAAATTGTGTACTGTAAACTACCCAACAGAGCAAACCCACCGAGCTCCCCCCCCGGCCGGCAACGCCGGATTTTCCTCTATTGCCGCCGGCCCAAAGCCGGCCCCTTGGTGTCGTGGTCTTATGGTTTATTCTAGTTGTTACTTATATCATTTTAACTCTGTTTAGTTCAATTAATTATCTTCTAAACATTAGCAGATTTTAACAGAGCTTAACTTTAACTAAAATACGATATTATGTGACTTGATTAACTCTAAACTAACTAAGCTACAGAATTTAATCCCTACTGTGTTTTAAGAGTTTTACCCTCCTATATTGCTGTAGGAATAACCCTCCAAATTTCTATGTCCCTCCTAGCTTGATGGTGATCAACTCATAGAACATAGCTCCATTCTTCTTCTTCTTCTTCTTCTTCTTGTTCTTTCTCTTTTATTTTTGTTTTGATTTCAGAATTTCAGAGTTTTAATTGGACTATGATCTGAACCAAGCCTTTATATATGATAAGAAGGGAGGTGAGGTGGTAGGAGGAGGTGTCAAGGTTGAAGGGTGTTTAATTCAAGCAAGGAGGAGGTGTAAGGTAATTGTAAACATGCAAGCATGATGTGTTTTTGCATTATCATCAAATTTTGTTTTAATTTAATTATATTTTCAGAACTGAAATGATTTTATCTACTTTCACTTATACCCTCAACAATATCCTATTTTGCATAAAAACTTAAACTTTACAAATTAACCCCTCACAACTTAACTTATTATAACACACAAATTTTATTAAAATGAAGCTAAATTTATCATTAAAACCCTTATAATTTGTTTAAATTGCATATAAAAATTTTATTTTAATTTGTATTACATACAACTTCTGATGATTAACATATTTGATTTTAATCGTTTTGTGATTTATCAATTTATTATTAATTTAATTAATTTTATTTATTTCTAAATATTCCAATTGTTACAATATTCCCCCCTTAAGAAAATTCGGTCCCCGAATTTAAAATAACTACTAGATATACCTACGAAAAGATGTGGAAATTTCTTTCGCATTGCGTCCTCCGTCTCCCAAGTAATCTCCTCGCGATTCTTTCCTTGCCAGAGAACCCTTACAGATGGAAGTATCCTCGATCGTAGTTGCTTTGCCTGCCTGTCAAGAATAGCGACTGGCTGCACTGTATAGGATAAATCTGGCTCAAGCTGTAACGTCTGATGCTGGATCGCGTGAGATGGATCGTGAAGATATCTGCGAAGCATCGAAACGTGGAACACCGGATGCACGTCGAGAAAACTAGGTGGAAGTGCTAACCGATAAGCTACAGCGCCCACCCTTTCTAAAATCTCGAAAGGTCCAACATATCTGGGGCTGAGCTTCCCTTTCTTCCCGAAGCGCATCACACCTTTTATTGGAGATACTCGAAGGAACAAATGATCTCCCACCTCAAACTCGAGTCTACGTCGTCGTCGATCCGCATATGATTTCTGTCTGCATTGAGCCGCTTTCATTCTATCTCGTATCAATTAAATCTTCTCTGTAGTCTCCTGTAGTATCTACGGTCCCAATATGCAACTCTTGCTAAGTTCCGTCCAGCAAACGGGTGATCGACATTTCCTCCTATACAAAGCTTCAAAGGGTGCCATCTGGATCGTCTCCTGAAAACTGTTGTTGTACGAGAATTCTACCAAAGGTAGGTGACGATCCCAACTACCACCAAAATCTAGGCTACAAGCCCGAAGCATATCCTCTAGTATCTGAATGGTCGGCTCCGACTGACCGTCTGTCTGTGGGTGGAAAGCTGTACTAAAACTCAGCCGTGTACCAAGAGCTTCTTGAAGTTTCTGCCATAGCCTGCTAGTGAACTGGGTGCCTCGATCTGATACTATGCATGTCGGCACTCCATGTAGACGTACAATCTCATCGATGTAAACCTGTGCATACTGAGCAAATCCATACGTCGTCTTCGCTGGAAGAAAATGAGCGGCCTTTGTCAATCTATCCACAATCACCCAAATGGAATCATACCCTCTGCTAGTCCTGGGTAGACCCACCACGAAATCCATGGAAATCTGTTCCCATTTCCACTCTGGAATGGGTAAGGGATGCAACTCTCCGGCTGGCCTCTGGTGTTCTTCTTTGACTTGCTGACAAGTCAAACATCATAAAACATAATCCGTAACATCCTTCTTCATTCCTTCCCACCAGTAAACATCTTTCAAATCGTGGTACATCTTGGTGGAACCAGGATGAATACTGTATGCTGATCTATGGGCCTCCTCTAAAATCTCACGCCTCAATCCGTCAGAATCTGGTACACAGAGACGAGTCCTAAAACTAATACTCCATGGTCATCAATCACGAACTCCGTCTCCCTGCCCTGCCTAACCTGATCCATAATCTCCATCATACGAGTATCTATGGGCTGCGCCTCTCGAATGCGATCTAATAACTGAGGTCTGGTGCGAACATGTGCTAGCTGGCCTCCTGCCGACGTGAACTCAAACTGTATATGACTATCACATAAGATCTGCCAGTCTGTAGAAGACTGTCTCTGTAAAATGCTCAAATGAGATAAGCTACCTCCAGGCCTCCTATTCAAGGCATCTGCTATAACATTCGCCTTGCCTGGATGGTACAAGATCTCACAATCGTAATCTTTCACTAGTTCTATCCATCTACGCTTCCTGAGGTTCAGATCTCTCTGCTAAAAGATATACTTTAAGCTTTTATGATCTATGAAGATTTGACACGATTCTCCATACAAGAAATGTCTCCAAATCTTCAATGCGAATACTACAGCAGCCATCTCTAGATCATGTGTGGGGTTATTTTGTTCATGCCTCTTCAACTGTAGAGAAGCATAAGCTATAATTCTGCCATGTTGCATCAATACACAGCCTAGACCCACTCTAGAAGCATCGCAATACACCACGAAACCCCCTTACCCGGAAGGTAAAGATAATACAGGTGCATTCGTCAAACACGTCTTCAACTGCTGGAAACTCTACTCACACGCATCTGTCCACTGAAATGGAACTTCCTTCCTAGTCAATCCTGTCAAAGGTGCCGCTACCCGTGAGAAATCCTGTACGAAGTTTCTGTAATAACCTGCCAGACCTAACAAACTCCGAAACTCCGTAACTGACATAGGCCTGAGCCAGTGTTGTACCGCTTCCATCTTCTTTGGGTCCACCCATATACCTTCTCTCGTAACTATGTGACCCAAGAACTCCACATTATCAAGCCAAAAAGCACACTTAGAGAATTTTGCATACAGCTGATGCTCCTTCAAGGTCTGCGATGTGATACGTAAATGCTGCTCGTGCTCCGTCTGACTCCGAGAATGTACAAGATTATCATCTATGAATACTATAATAAACCGATCGATAAATGGTCTTAAGATACGGTTCATCATATCCATAAAATCTGCTGGAGCGTTGGTGAGTCCGAACGACATCACCAGAAATTCATAATGCCCATATCTCGTACGAAACGCCGTCTTCGGAATATCGTCCTTCCAAACCCTCAACTGATGATACCCTGACCTCAAGTCAATCTTCGAGAAAAACCCAGTTCCTTGCAACTGATCGAACAAGTCATCTATACGTGGTAATGGATACATGTTTCGTACAGTGACGCGATTCAGCTGTCGGTAGTCGATACACATTCTCATACTACCGTCCTTCTTTTTAACAAATAAGACAGGAGCTCCCCACGGTGATATACTGGGACAAACAAGTCCTCTATCTAACAACCCTTGCAACTGGCTTTTGAGTTCTTTCAATTCCGTCGGTGCCATTCGATAGGGTGGTATAGAAATAGGCCCCGCACCTGGAATCAAGTCGATACAAAATTCGATATCCCGATCAGATGGCAATCCTGGTAACTCAGCAGGAAATACCTCAGGAAATTCTTGTATGATCGGAATCTGATCTAATGGAACCTCAGCGACCTCTAAGTCTTGAACGAAGGCCAAGAATCCATGACAACCCTTCTTCAAGAGTCGCCCCGCACCAAGAGCAGAAATCATGTTAACAGGAGCTAACTTGCAGTCCACCTGCACAACAAACATCGGTTCACCTGGAAAACAAAATCTAACCGCCTTTCCTCAACAATCTACATAGGCATGACAAGCGGCTAACCAATCCATACCAAGAAGTATGTCAAAATCTAACAAGTCCAGGCGAATCAGATCAACTAGCGAATCTCTATCACCAATGCGCACCGAACACGATCTGAATACGTGCCGAGCTATAAAAGAATCTCCAACCGGGGTAATCAGTACCAAAGGTAACTCTAATAATGACGACTCTTTCCCCAACAAAAATGCGAATCGTGAAGATACATAAGAATGTGTAGAACCGGGATCAAATAAAACATGTGGCTCTAATGAGCATACTGTAAGAGTACCTGTCATGACTGCATTTGATGCCTGGGCATCCTGTGGAGTCAGCGCAAATACTCGTGCCTGGCCTCTGCCCGCATCCTGTCGTCCTCTACCTCTATCTCCCCGACCTCTCTGAGCACGTCCTCCAAAGCCTCGACCTCGTGGTGCAACTGCCTAGCGTGTAGCGCCAACTGGGGGAGGAAGTAAAGCAATCGGCGTAGGAGGTGGAAGGGGTAAAGCAACCTGTGGAGCAACGGTCCCTCCATGAGATCTACAATCCCGCGTAAAGTGCCCGGGATGTCCACAACTAAAACAGGTAGATAGTGCTCTCTGATCATCAGGATAAGAACTGAACATCTGGCCCTGTGTCCCACCTCGTCCGACACTGCGGCCTGGAGTATATCTGCCTGGATGTGACCCTCTACGTCTGCCAAACTGTTTATTCGTCGGTATGATCGGTCTACTCCTTTTTGGCTCCGGAACTACTACTGACTCACTCAAACGCTCCTTTACTCGAATCGCCGCATCCATAGCCTGTGCATATGTATCAAAATGCTGGGAGCCTATCGCCAGATACAACTGCGTGTCCAAACTTCTTAGGAACCTCTTCACCCGAAGCTCCTCCGTAGGTACTAAGTATGGGGCATAGTGCGACAGCTGGGTGAATCGTAAGTCATAATCTGCTACTGACATACTTGCCGGTTTCCGCAATGCTTCAAAACTGCTAGCTCTAGCGTCTCTCACACTCTGGGGAAGAAATCTGGCAAGAATGACTGTAGAAAACTCGGTCCACGTCATCGGAGGAAGACTCGTAGCTCACCCTCTCTCCATCGACTCACACCACTCCTATACAAGTCCCTCCAAACGAAAGCTAGTCAGCTCAACTGATCTCGCATCAGAACATCGTAATGATCTGCCAATCCTCGCCATCCTATCAAGAAAAGACTGAGGATCTTCTGCCACATCGGTCCCTATAAATACCGGGGGTCTCAATCTCATAAACTCTGCAAGTGATACCTCCACCACTCTCGTATCTACTAGCGCCACCGTCTGTGTAGGCTGTACCTCGGACTCTGCTACGGTCGGTGCTGGATCCGGTCTTAGTACTCGAGTGGCCTCAGCTAACTGTCCTACCACTCGCTGTAATCCCAACATACCCTCCTCAATCCTAGTCATGCGATCTGGAGGAGGAGGATCAACATGCTCATGCACCGTCGGAACGTCCGGTGTACTAGTCGTCGTCACAGGCGGACTCGCCCTAGATGCATCTCTGGCAGCGGCTCGCCTAGCCTGCATAGCCATAGCAACTGGAACAAGAAATAAGAGTTGATAAGGTGTAGGAACAGAAGCAATCGATAACGGAAAATCAACGGAAGAATAGATCAAGATAAACATTCTAAGGTTAGTTAGGCTGAATACGATAACGTAAATATGCCGCGGAACATACGTACGGTACTGCATTCATCCTAATTCACCTACTCCATCAAACCAAAGGTCATCCTAACTCTCGGACTTACATCAACCTATTGAAGTCCCTTACTTAATTCCGTAAGGTTACTCCTAAGCTCCGATACTAACTTTGTCTCGACCCAAGTTTGGATGTGACCGGCACTTAGATTGTATCATATCTAAAGATATGCACAAAGTCCAAGTAAGCAGAAAACCAAGATCAAAATACCTTATTGCGGAATTATTTATGAAAATTTAGTTTTTAAGTAAAAATCCCAATTTATGAAGTTGATTTATTAACAAGTATAAACTGTTAGGTTTAGTTGTATCCCTAGTTGGGATCAACAATATTAACAATGAACATAAATCTCAACAATAGAACATCACTATGAATCTCATAAAGAAAGAAACTATGATATAATAACCAAATGATCTCAACTGTCCATATATATAAAATCTCTCATTCTAAGTCAAATACAGGTTTGATGGAGACTTTCTAGATACAAAATACAAAATCAAAAGAGAAGGTTACTACATATGTAACCCACCTAGCAAAAGATATGAAAAAGCTGCAACCGTAAATCTGCACCGCAGTCAACCGTCCCCTCTACCCCTGTAAGGAACTGTGGCACAACGGGGTGAGTTGCCAACTCAGTGAATATAACTAACATATAACGGTTAATAATGTAAATATGAGAATCATATTAACTGAAATGTGAACAAGTATAATGTATGATTATATGTGAAAAATCATCAATGTACAAGTAAACCTCATAATACCATAGAAATCTAATCATTTATTCTCAATAAATTCATTTCTCCGTGTCCATCAACGACACAAAACTTCCATTTCTTACAGGCATCATTCCTCGAATGAATCTGATATCACAAAGTTCATTTTGTATCCGACTGTATTTCCCACCGACTCAGTCTTGATAACACTGTAAATCTGTAACCGTATATCCACCGACTCGGTTCGGAAAAAATACCACAAATCCGCAACCGTATATCCACCGACTCGGTTCGGAATAAACTCAAATCATAAAGACATCTCAATGTATACATGTAACATAAATCATGAAAATCACTGGATCTGTGTAATAGTATTCAAAATTTAAAACCATAAATCCTCAATACTTCAATTACCTCTTATATAAAAAAGAAATAAACATATACTAACATGATATAAATGATGCCATTTACAACTATTGTTGTTATATGAAATATGATATAATTTCATGTCAATAAGTATTATGTTTAAGTGTGAAGTGACATAGCAATATCGACGAGGTGTGTATAGCATATAAGACGTGCACGTGGCATGACTCGTCGATAATTGTGAAGTGTTCTAACAACTAATCAATTTATATATATATATATATGATGAATGCATATTATCAATTTGGCCAAACGATATAAAGTATTTAAATTAAGTAAAATTACGGGCGAAACACGCCATTTTTACAAAATTCCCTGGTAGATGTTTAGTCTACTCACCGGAAATGTCGAATCTACTCCGGAATTACTAATCCTTTCCCTTTCCTCGCTGCTTCTGTAATTCTTGTATTTGAATCTAAATTCACAATTTTAACATATAAGAAAAACGGCTATTCCGATATGACGGAAATGAAAACACCCTTTCCCACTTACAAGTTATATACTATATGATTATATCGAGTTATTTCACACTTAATCTTGCTGGATTTTAACCTTAATCTAAATTTTTACAGAGAATTAAATCGCGACGTATTCTAGTCGTGTCGTATTTAGTGTTTTACGATATCTTTTCCGATATATGTTTCCAGATTCTTTTTACAGTGGAACTAATTTAATTAAACAACATCAAAATAGCCAAAATTGTGTACTATAAACTACCCAACAGAGCAAACCCACCGAGCTCCCACCATGTCCGGCGACGCCGGATTTTCCTCTATTGCCACCGGCCCAAAGACGGCCCCTTGGTGTCGTGGTCTTATGGTTTATTCTAGTTGTTACTTATATCATTTTAACTCTGTTTAGTTCAATTAATTATCTTCTAAACATTAACAGATTTTAACAGAGCTTAACTTTAACTAAAATACGATATTATGTGACTTGATTAACTCTAAACTAACTAAGCTACAGAATTTAATCCCTACTGTGTTTTAAGAGTTTTACCCTCCTATATTGCTATAGGAATAACGCTCCAAATTTCTAAGTCCATCCTAGTTTGATGGTGATAAACTCATAGAACATAGCTCCATTCTTCTTCTTCTTTATCTTGTTCTTTCTTTTTCTCTTTTATTTTTGTTTTGTTTTCAGAATTTCAGAGTTTTAATTAGACTTTGATCTAAACCAAGCCTTTATATATGATAAGAAGGGAGGTGAGGTGGTAGGAGGAGGTGTCAAGGTTGAAGGGTGTTTAATTCATGCAAGGAGGAGGTGTAAGGTAATTGTAAACATGCATGCATGATGTGTTATTGCATTGTCATCAAATTTTGTTTTAATTTAATTATATTTTCAGAACTGAAATGATTTCATCTACTTTCACTTATACCCTCAACAATATCCTATTTTGCATAAAAACTTAAACTTTACAAATTAACCCCTCACAACTTAACTTATTATAAAACACAAATTTTATTAAAATGAAGCTAAATTTATAATTAAAACCCTTATAACTTATTTAATTTACATATAAAAATTGTAATTTAATTTGTATTACATATAACTTATGAAGATTAACATATATGATTTTAACCGTTTTGTGATTTATCAATTTATTATTAATTTAATTAATTTTATTTATTTCTAAATATTCCAATTGTTACACTTTACTACCTTTCTTGGTTTGGATTTCTGGGTTTCGGCTTACATAGATTACGTACGCCTCCTGACGTTTCATAGTCTAAGTGACGGTCATGTTCCGTACTTTCGGGTCGTGAAAAGAAAAGAAAATAATATACGAGGGTGACAACGACCTCAGCCCGGTCGTGCCCCAAAAAAATAATATACAAACAGGAAGTGACGGCAGTCCATATGTCGGACGCTTGCCCCGTAATATCAAATGTACAAATAAATCCAAACTTCACTACCATTGCACACAAGCTATCCACCACGACAAATCCGTAACATCACAGCACAACAAAGAATATCAACGTGAATGTCACGTTCGCAAACCCGTCTAAAAGGACTATAGCGATTACACAAGATTTACCGATAAAATGACATTCACGGTCGCAGATAGAAATGTAATGTACCGAAAACACACAATTAAAATTTCGATCGACTAAACTTTTCCAAAATGGCTCCAAGTGCTAAAACAGAACTTAAATGAATCTGGGTCAAAACTATATATCACAAAAATCATTTTTCCATCAATTAGATCCCCACAAAAAATTTTGAGTCATTTGGCCACAAAAGCGCGGCTGAACCGCCGCCAAAGGGCATGTTTTGCGGCGTTTCCGCGCTCAAAAAGATGAATCAAGTTTCCAAATTTCTTGTGGTGCCCTATATTTGCCTGCAAGGATTTTTAAGCTATATAGAAAGATTTTTTGAGCAAGTTTTAAAATCGACAGAAACATGGCAAAATGGAAAATTGATTTGGAAATTTTGATTGATCGAGATTTTAAGCTTGTGCAAACTAGTTGGTAGGGTTTAATGGGTGGCTCTGATACCTTGAAGGGTTATGGGAGCGCCCCGGCTATCGAACCGTGGCCAAATGGGGAACAAAAATTTTCTAAAACCCGGCGCTACTATTACCCGATTTCCAAGATCGAAACCATTAATCCTAAAACAAGCAATCTAAGAAAAAAGATAGGAATAATTATACATAATGAACCAAGTCCTTCGGGTCTTCAACCATCTCCAAGCTCCTAGTGATGTTGATCGACTTTGTTCGCCGGTCTTCCTTCATCTCCGATGATCCAACCGAGGGAAACGGCACAAGCTCCAGGTTTGCCAAACTGACCAACCGACCCTCCAAGATCGCTAGTAGTGGAGAGTGGGGGGTGTAGGATAGTTTCACCATATTTTTCTCCCTCAAAATCTAATGCTCATTGAGCTACCATGGAAGATGTGGAGGTGATGAAAACATGGAAGGCATGAGCTTAGAAATCGGCTAAGTGTTTTGGGTGTATGAGTAAATGAGAGTGAGCTAGAGAGAGAGAGAGCCCAAATGAATGATCAAATGAACAAAGGAAAAACCCCACCCAAAAGTGGCCGGCCCCCTCTCTCCTATCTCAAAAATAATGCACACCAAAATCCATTTCCAATTACAATAAACAAATCAACCCATACCAATCTCCATGCTTTGACCAAAAGACCCATGCCTAGCCATGTCACCTTTTCCACCTCATTATAAACAAAATGATTTTCAAAAGAAAATCAATAATGAGGTGGCATCTTCTAGAAGCCATTCCGTATAAATACGGAATGCTTCCCGGTATATCTATCGGAATACACATACGCATATTCGTACGAAAATACGAATAGCTAAGAGAGAAAAACGAATAGTGAGCAATAAAACTAGAATACATATATATATACATATGAAAATTATTAAATCAAAACTTGATTTAATAATCTGTCTTAATCCTAAGCCACTAGTATTATCAACCGTCCGATTAAAGTCTGTGCAGTCCGTGCACATATTTAATCGGACACCTGTATGTGCTAACATACATCAACTACACCATATCGCCTGAACCGTGAAAACCCTCTGTGTGGGACTTTAAAGACTCGTCAATACGCTGGCAGTGGGTGTAACCACAAACACGTCAGCGGCACTAGCTGTATGTAACGGCTACCTAGGTATTGAGCGAAAGGAAGGCCGACGAGCAAACTAATCCGAACCCCTACTGAGCTGGTCAGTGACAATATCCGTATAGTCCGGTCTGTTCGTTTAAGAGTATCGCATATCGAGTCTAGAGGGTGGATAAAGTCAGACCTCTAACAACGCGATAATTCGTCTCGGTATGAAACCCATCACTTCCCGAGAAACTATCGATCCTGGATCGGTAATTCTCATATACCCCGGCCGAGGATTTCTAGTGATGGCCACACGTGCACTGCGCAACATCAACCCCAAATACCGGTAGAGACGAATCCCTGACGATCCGCTCACTGCCTCCATGTGGCTCGGGAATGTACCCAACTAAAACCTGTTTGCACGACTCCTTTGAGCCCTGCTAGGGTAGTAATCAAAGCACAGTGGGAACTCACATGAGACAAATGACGATCTCAGGTCGACAGACTAACCTGTGTACATGTCACTAAGGAACTGCTATCTGACTATAGGTATAATACCAACGAGCATGTTCCCGGTAAGTCCATCCAGTGTACTCATAACCCAATGAGCACCTGTATACTATCTTAGGTGAACAGCTGACACCAATGGCTTGTGAGACCGGCCACCGCCTCTCGTCAAGGTCTAGATAAGTATACACCAGTCTACACTGGAGTATCGATGCCCAGTCTCGATACTCCCACGACTAGGGACATTAAAGGATGTGCTTATAGACCCCCAGCTCCCACGTATGTGATCGCCATCACAATGTTGGTAGTTAAGCAAGAATCCTATGGGCTCTATCCACATGTACATGATGATAAAAACAAACCAAATAGCATACTATCATCACGAGTAAGACTATTTTATCGTTATAGGTCCTCCCTCAATCATCATGATCATCTGTCTGCAACTATGATAATTGCCTTGAGGGCACTATAGCCAACATAAAGGCTACCCGGGTATTGAGCGATAAGAAGATCAACAAGCAAGCCTGCTAGTACCCCTACGAATCCGTTAGTAACACTACCGTACGGTCCGGTGTCTTCATCTGATATGTCGCATATCACAGCGTAGGGGTGGTATAACGTCAGACCCCAATAGCCTGATAAGTCATGTCGATACAAGGTCCATAACGGTTTAAGAAACTACTGGTAACACTTACCAATAAATCTCAGCAACACTGGCCAGGGATTTCCTTTTATGGCCTATCGAGCATAGCGCAACATCAACTCCTAATACCGGGAGAGACGAAATCCCTCCAATCGCTCATTGCCTCCATGTGACTCGGGACTGTACCAAAAAGCCATCGTTTTGCACGATCTCTTGATCCTGGTAAGGTGGAAATCAAAGCACAGTGGGAATCACACAAGACTCTAAGACGATCTCGGGTCTACAGACTAACCTGTTGGAGTGTCACCAGAGAACTGCTATCCGACGATAGGTATAATACCATCTACGAGTTCTCGGCAAGTCCGTCCAGTGTACCCAGTCTCCACCGAGCACCCGTATACCTTCTCTGATGTCAAACACCAATAAATATAGGATCATCCATCACCCTTCATATGGGTCAAGAAGCGCATATGCTAGTCTACTCTGGATTATCGTTGCCCTGTCTCGATACTCCCACGACTAGGATCATTTGATGGATGTACTTATCGACTATCCTGTCCCCACTAGTATGATCTGCATCATAATCCGGGTATTCAAGTACTCATCCTAAGGGCTTTATCAACATGTAATAGAGAGACAATAAGTGTACATGTTAAGATAATGTGCAACTAGATAGCATACTATCATGTCGAGCAAGAAAGTCCTCTCTATATATGTCCAAGCATCCACTACAATATACATCGCATGTACAGTAATGGCGTCGAGGGCATACATATTACTTACAATCTCCTACTTGCACTAAGGCCATCTGTTGTAGTATCCAATACCCAACAATATAACAGTGGTTGTAGTATCCCGTAATCAACCATCCCATAGTAGTCTCTATAGGGGTAAGGCCTTTGTGAGGGGATCCGCTATGTTATCCTTCATGTCTACTCTCCTTACCTTAATCCCTTGGAGATCATCCATATCCGTGATCAGATGATACTTGCCTCAGAATATGTCTAGAATGCTGATGGGACCTGCGTTCCTAGGCCTAAGCCATAATTCCATTGTTGTCACAAGGAACCTTGTTCATCTCATAAACTGTTAGTGTATATGCCCTAGGGGCCATTATTGTGTCATACTAGCTTGTATATTACTTAATGGAAGCTTGGGATATTCACAGTTATATTAACAGTCTTGCTAAACATGGTAGTATGCTACTTAGTTATATCTATCTTAATATGTGTGTACGTATTGATAGAGCCCTTAGGATCTTGACTACCAGCATTGTGATGGCAGTCACACTAGTGAGGGCTTGGTACTCTACAAGCACATCCTTTTTCAGGTACCTAGTCGTAGGATTATCGAGACAGGGCATCGATACTTCGGAGTAGACTAGTGTGTACGCTTCTCATCCTAGTTGGGGAGATTTTCTGTCCCACAGCCATCAGTACGTCGTACTGGAGATAGTATACAGGTGCTCGTTGGGTTATGGGTACACCGGACATGACTCGCATGGAACTGTTGGTTGGTATTATACCCGTCGTCAGTTAACAGTTCCCAGGTGACATGGGTACAGCATAGTCCGCAGACTTGACACTGCTACTTCGCCTCGAGTGTGTCCCACTGTTCTTAGATTTCTACCCTACAACAGCTCAAAGGTTTCGTGCAAACAGGTAGCAGTTAGGTGCAGTCCCAAGCACTTGGAGGCAGTAGCGGTTAGACAGGATTCGTCTCTCCCGGTATTGGGAGTTGATATCGCGCTGTGTCTGGAGAGCCATTACACAAAGCCCGTGGCCAGGGCAAGCGAGATTTACTGGTAGGTTTTCCAGTAGTTTCTCAAGGTGTAATGGGCTTCGCTCTGACATGACTTATACCGCTTTTAGGAGACAGACGCTTGCCGCCCCTAGGACCGATATGCGATAGTCCTAGACGAACAAACCCGACTGTACGGAGATTGTCACATCAGGCTTAGTAGAAGTTCGGATGGGTTTCCTTATCGGCCTTCTTATCGACATCCACCTGTGGACCGTTACGTACAGCTAGTGCCGCTTGCGGTCTGTGGTTAAACCCACTGCCAGCGTAGTAGTCGAGTCTTTAGAGTCCCATACAGAGAGTTTCCCTGCTGCGGGCGAAACGATATAGAGGTCGCATGGTTTTATGACAAGGGTTCGGACGCATACGTGTTTTTACGCACGTACGATGTTCGGACAGTTTTTACTAGCCATCTTTGGTTTAAGCCAGAATCTATTATCGGATTACTTTATTTATACAGTCTAAAGTTTTTCCGTGTTTTCATGGATAGGAGGGGCGTTCTCGTAATTTGGCGAGAAGCTTCTAGAAGGATGATGACTTGGGGGCTAAGTTGGTATTTGCATTAATTGATTTAGTGACTCATTTGTGTGATTCATTCATGAAGTTAATGGTGCATTCAATGACTAATGACTCATGAGATGAATCACTCATAATGAATAAATGAAGCATGGTTGATAAATCATTTGATTTATTCATTTAATATATCATTATGCTTCATATATTCAAATGAGATATTATCTCATTTCATTCTCACTCTCACCTTCTCTCTCCTCAAGCTCTCTCTCTTCAAACCCTAATCCTAACCTCTCATGTGTTGAGATCAAGGATTCGCAAGACTCATTAATCCATAATCATACTCTATATTCCCTAAGTGACATTGATTAACAATTAGAGTAACCTAGTTACCTTAAGATTAGAGGCAAAGCTTGGAGTAGAAGCTCTCGGGCGGATCGTCTATTACAAAGAGGAGGCCGACGAGGAGGTGGTTAACGAGAAGAAGAAGGACTTGTTTCATTAGGTATAATCTTCTTTCATAGTGGCTAATTACTCCTATGATATTGTTAGTTATTGTTTAGCAAAGATCCTTTCGGTTAGTCGATGTTGTTTTAAAAAAAATGATTGTTTAACCTATTCCGCCTCCCCGCAACTCGTGGAGTGTACAACGTCGGCTTACAGTGGAATCAGATCCTCGCTAAACTATAACTAACTTGTTGGCAAAGTCGTTGGAAATTCGATCGCAAAACGAACCGGAAAAAACATCATTTTTATCAAGTTTTTGTCGATTTTAAAACAAGGTCTAAAAATTTTTCAGGGACACTTAAAATTACAAGCAAGGAAACTTAAGAACACTGGAGAAATTTGGGGTCCTAACTCAGCCAAACTGCCGCGGAACCACGGCTGATCCAACCGATCCGCCGCTGATCCGCCGCCGAGTTCAAGCCGAGTAGGCTCAAATTTCCCCAGTAACTCGTCTGTGTTAATTTTGTTCTTTCTTGAATGTTTTGTTTCTGCTCAAGTCTTAGGTGCACAGAGAAGTTTTCGGAGTAGAATCAATTGTATTTGCTCGATTGAAATTCTACGATGTTTGTCTAATTAGATTATATCTGTGAATTGTATAATGTGTTCGTAAACTTCCCTTAACTGCTAGTATGTCGGTTGGCAGGGGGTTGCACATTTCTGTAATGATTTTACTGTTTGTGTTTATGAACTTGATTGGATCGTTGTGATAATTAGCCGGGGTTTGAGATAGGTTTTTATATTCATTCATTCATTGTAAATAATAATATGATGTAATATTCTTTTGCGGGGCACATCCAGGTTGCGGTTGTAGCCACCGTTGTATTATTTCATTTACTGATTTTTGCTCCTAGGATAGACCCAAGGAGGGGTGCACAAACTACCGGGTACGTTGAAGTGTTTAGTGGCCTACTCACGTTGTTGAGGGAGATCGCTTCACTTCGGGTACTTGGCGGGTAGTTTGCCGTACCCGTAGGGGTCTAGGGTAGGGTAATGGCTATTCATCACAACTGTGTAATCCGTTTTTCCTTGCAGGCTCAAAGGAAACGCGGATAGCTTGTATATCCAATAATGTTCATCTGTGATCTGGAATGCCTATTATTGCATCAGACGAATGTACAATATCTATATATGATAGCTATTTAGACGTCACTTATGTTTTACACCCGCGCTAGCCCAGCCCCCGCTTTCTCGTTAGTTAAGTAACCTAACGGGTGATGACGGGACCCAGTGGCGAATGCGGATGGCAAAAGAGGATGTTGTATTTTCGTTGTTTTCGACAATGATAGGTTAATTGATGGGACGCATTATATTAATGCAAAGAAAATAAACCAAAGTTGAATCGTTGGAACGGTTTAAAAGAAACCACTCGGTTATTTTTAAAACAGATGATATTTTTTTAAATTACGGAGCTTTAATCACTCCTTTTAAAAGCTACCTGGTTCTTTCGGTCATATCAAGTTCACTACGTTCACGGTTTCGCCAAAACCATTCGTAGCCCTCCGTCATTTCAATTGGGTATTCAGTAGTATTCAAGCTATGTATTTTGGCCAAAGTCAAGGCATAGTGTTTGGTAGCTACTGGGTATTCATTTGTTGCATAGATAGATGAGTTAGTTTGGGATAGTCGTATTATCATTTGACCAAAGTCAGGGGTTTGTACGGATGGGTTCAAATTAACAAGATAATGATGGGTCGAACTTGACATGTGACATATGACATTTTGACCAAAGCCAAGGTCATAAGAGCATGGGGCAGAAATTTATATCGGGAATTTCTAAAGAAACTGAAATTTGCAAGGAGATGCATACCATTTGGAGTTTGATGAATGTTGGTAGGATTCCTTCAGCATTATCATACGATGATATTTGGATTCCGATCCTACTGTGAGTATATGCTACTCATCAGGAGATTCGTCACTTAACGATCAATTCTATAAACCAAGTAGGTGCCGAGAAAGGTGTCAGCGAGGCTACACCCCAGAGAAAAGAGGTTATTTAATTAAGGAACTTCACGAAAGCGTTGGAAAACCTCCCTTGAAGTATCGACACCGGCATGGCTGAACGGTTAAGCAAGTATTGTATGGTGAGAATAATCTTGGCTAGTTCTTCCTTTTTGGTTCAAGGAGGGATTCGAGAAACAATGGGAGCCATCCTGTTTAGATAAATTAAAAACCACTCTAAAGTTGCAAGAGCATCATGCTAAAGTGTTCCCTCTCTCTCTCATTGCAGCGATCCAAAACATGACAGGACATAGGTTACTACTAGAGAAAAATATACTGGTAAGGCCAAACTATAATGATTGGCAGCGGAATGTCAAAATGGCTTTGACTTATGACAAATTCGGGTATATCCTTACCATTAAGGCACCTGCTGTCCCTGGTCTAAAATCCAGTCTTGCGGATAAGGAAATCCATAAGACCTGGGAGTTAGATTGTGCGAAGGCCAAGTGCATCGTGCTTTCCTCGATGAATAATGAACATCAGAGGAGGCACGAGGATATGGATCTCGAATCCATATTTCTCCATACAAAGGATTTGTATGGGGAGCAATCTCGTATAGCAAGATGCGAGACCTCAAAGAACTTGTTTCAAGCGAGGTTAGCCATCGGATCATCTGTGGGAGAACATGTCCTAAAGATGATTGGCTATATAGATGAGCTCGCAGACCTGGGGACGACTTTGGAGAACGAGCTCTAGACAGACTTGATTCTCCAGTCCCTTCCTTCCACCTACGCCCAGTTTAGTCTGAATTTCAACATTCAAAGAAAAGAAGTTGAACTTCCAGAACTCTTTAACATGTTGAGGAGTGCAGAGGGTACCTTGCAGAAGGCAAGGGAAACACCCGCTATGTTTGTTCGCAGTGCTTCTTGTTCCGGGTCCAAGGCTAGGGCCAAAGGAAGGAAGAATAAGGCCTCCACCAAACCTAGAGGAGGTGTTAGTAAGGTGGGAGTGAATCGAAAGAAAAAGATTGCGTTTCCAGTAGTGGCAAAGGATGAGTGCTTCCATTGTCATAGGAAAGGGCACTGGATGAAAGATTGCAAGGCTTGGAATGCCAAGAACCAGGAACTGAAGTAAGCTGTGGCTTCGACTTCAGGTGTGTTTATAATTGAGAATTGTCTGTCAATCAACTCTACTTCCTGGGTATTGGATACCCGATCAGGATCTCATATATGTGATTCATTGCAGGCACTGAGAAACCGTAGAGTGCTGAAGGTTGGTGATATGACCCTGAAGGTTGCTAACGGAGCTAGCGTGGGAGCTGTGTCCGTAGGGGATTATCACCTTGGATTGACGAGTGGACATATTTTGGTTTTGCATAACTGTTTTTATGTACCTAGTTTAACGTGTAATATCATATCAGTTTCCTTGTTATCGAAAGAAGGTTATGATTTCACGTTTGCAAGCGATGTTGTAAACATCCACCTTAATCATGGTTTGATTGGGTCCGGTACACTGGATAACGGTATATATGTCTTAAACCAATTACAGATTTTCAATGTCCAGAACACACTAAAAATAAAGTCTCCAGATTTAAATAAAGCTTTCTTATGGCATTATAGACTGGGTCGCAGCAATGAGACAAGGTTAACTAAGTTACATAGAGAAGGATATTTGGATTCGTTCGAATATCAAACTTATGCCACTTGTCAATCATGTCTCAAAGGAAAGATGACAAAGACTCCATTCACTGGACATGGAGTAAGAGCGAGCGAGCTCTTCGAACTCATACACAGCGATGTATGTGGTCCAATGTCTACACATGCAAGAGGTGATTTTTCCTATTTCATTACTTTTACGGATGATTACTCTAGGTACGGATTCATTTTCTTGATGAAACATAAATCCGAGGCTTTTGAGAAATTCCAAGAGTATAAGAATGAAGTAGAAAACCAAACCGGCAAAAGTATCAAGACACTGAGATCTGATCGAGTTGGTGAATACTTAAGTGCCGAGTTCCTAGGTTACCTAAAAGAGAAATGAATTCTCTTTCAGCTTACTCCTCCATACACTCCACAGCATAACGGTGTATCGGGGAGAATGAATCAAACCGTATTGGATATGGTACGTTATATGATGAGTAATGTTGAGTTACCGCGATCTTTCTGGGGTTATGCGCTAGAATCAGCGGCATATCTTTTGAACAGGGCTCCTACCAAGACTGTGCCTACCACGCCATATCAGATGTGGAGTGGGAAGAAACCCCATCTTCGGCATATGAAGATATGGGGCTGTCCAGCTTTTGTTAAAAAGCAGCATGCGGACAAACTCGAGGCACGATCAGTACAGTGTAAGTTTGTGGGATATCCAAAGAACTCCAAGAGGTATTATTTCTATTACGCAAAGGAACAAAAGGTTTTTGTTTCTCGTAATGCCTATTTTCTAGAACAGCGGTTTTTAGAAAAGGAAACAAGTGGGAGCGAAATAGAACTGGAAGAAATTCCAGAACCACAAACTACTACGGAATGTTTGGTAGAACCAGTAGTTCAAGAAGAACAGGACATTCCCACACCCCTCCGCAGGAGTAGTAGGCCGTCACATCCGCCTGAGAGATACTACGGTTTTCTCATAGATGGGGATAGAGAGGGTTGCATTATTGATGATGATGAACCTACTAGCTTTCAGCGGGCCATTCAGAGCGGGGACTCGGTACGATGGCTAGATGTAATGCGGACCGAGATGGAGTCCATGTACACCAACAAAGTATGGACTTTGGACTTTGCTCCAGATGGCGTAAAACCCATAGGATGCAAATGGATCATCAAGAAAAAGATTGGTGTAGATGGACAGGTGGAAACCTATAAGGCTAGACTTGTTGCAAAGGGTTTTCGTCAAAGACCTGGTTTGGACTATGATGAAACTTTTTCTCCAGTGCCTATGCTCAAATCCATTCGGGTCCTTTTTGCTATTTCAGCCTTCCATGATTATGAGATCTGGCAGATGGACGTAAAGACGGCTTTTCTAAATGGTAATTTAGAAGAGTGCGTCTATATGGATCAGCCAGAAGGCTTCAATCAGAGTGGGAGCAACGGGAAAGTATGCAAGTTACTTAAGTCCATTTATGGACTAAAGCAGGCATCGCGGAGTTGGAATAACCGTTTTGATGAAACGGTCAAAGAATATGACTTTATTAAAAATCCAGATGAACCATGTATATATAGTAAAATTATAGCACGAACTGTCGTATTCCTCGTTTGTGGATGACATTTTATAGATAGGAAATGACATTCATATGCTACAATCTGTCAAAGGATTCTTGTCACATAGGTTCTCCATGAAAGAACTGGGTGGTGCCTCTTACATTCTGGGGATCCGGATCTATCGTGATAGATCCAAGAGGATGTTGGGACTTTCGCAGTCCAGGTATATCAACACTATACTGAAAAGATTCAGTATGGAAGATTTAAGCGCGGTAATTTACAGGCTTGTAACGGAATCACCCTATCCAAAGAGATGTCTCCCAAGACTGATTTGGAAAGGGATCGCATGTCAGTTATACCCTACGCTTCTACGGTAGGCTCTATAATGTATGCGATGTTGTGCACAATACCAGATGTAGCTTACGCACTGAGCGTGGTAAGCAGGTATCAGTCAGACCCAGGTGAGAAGCACTGGATAGCAGTAAAGAACATTCTCAAGTACCTGAGAAGAACTAAGGAGATGTTCTTGGTTTACGGCGGAAAAGACCTCAAGATAGAGGCCTTTACTGATTCCAGCTTCCAGAGTGATAAGGATGACTCCAAGTCCATGTCAGGTTATGTCTTTACCCTCAATGGAGGGGCGGTGTGCTGGAAGAGATCCAAGCAGAACACCGTTGTAGACTCGACGATGGAAGTAGAGTATATTGCTGCATGCGATGCCGTAAAAGAAGCGGTCTGGATGAATCCTAACAGAACTTCAGGTGGTTCCTACCATTGTTGATCCAATACCACTGTATTGCGACAACAACGGAGCTATAGCTTTAGCGAAGGAACCCAGGTCCCATCAGAAGTCCAGACACATCTTAAGGCGGTATCACCTGATCAGGGAGATCATAGATCGCCGGGAGATCGAGGTTCGGAGATTTGCTACAATGGAGAACACTGCTGATCCATTCACAAATGCCTTACCTCAGATTCAGTTCGAGAGGCTACTCGATATGATCGGTCTTCGATATGCCAGTACATGGCCCTAGTGCAAGTGGGAGATTGTTAGTGTATATGCCTTAGGGGCCATTATTGTATCATACTAGCTTGTATATTACATAATGGAAGCTTGGGATATTCACAGTTATATTAACAGTCTTACTAAATATGGTAGTACGCTACTTGGTTATATCTATCTTAATATGTATGTACGTATTGATAGAGCCCTTAGTATCTTGCTTGACTACCAGCGTTGTGATGGCAGTCACAATAGTGGGGGCTGGGTAGTCTGCAAGCACATCCTTTTTCAGGTCCCTAGTCGTAGGACTATCGAGACAGGGCATCGATACTCCGGAGTAAACTAGTGTGTACGCTTCTCATCCCAGTTGGGGAGATGGTCTGTCCCACAGCCATCAGTACGTCATATTGGAGATAGTATACAGGTGCTCGTTGGGTTACGGGTACACCGGACAGGACTCGCAGGGAACTGTTGGTTAGTATTATACCCGTCCTCAGTTAACAGTTCCCAGGTGACATGAGTACAGCATAGTCCGCAGACCTGACACTGCTACTTCGCCTCGAGTGTGTCCCACAGTTCTTAGATTGCTACCCTACCACGGCTCAAAGGAGTCGTGCAAACAGGTAGTAGTTGGGTGCAGTCCCGAGCACTTGGAGGCAGCAGCGGTTAGACAGGATTCGTCTCCCCAGGTATTGGGAGTTGATATCGCGCTGTGTCTGGAGAGACATTACGCAAAGTCCCTGGCCAGGGCAAGCGAGATTTACTGGTAGGTTTTCCAGTAGTTTCTCAAGGTGTAATGGGCTTCGCTCCGACACGATTTATACCGCTTTTAGGGGACTGACGCTTGCCGCCCCCCTAGGCTCGATATGCGATAGTCCTAGACGAACAGACCGGACAGTACGGAGATTGTCACATCAGGCTCAGTAGGAGTTCGGATGGGTTTCCTCATCGGCCTTCTTATCGACATCTATCTGTGGATCGTTACGTACAGCTAGTGCCACTTGCGGTCTGTGGTTAAACCCACTGCCAGCATAGTAGTCGAGTCTTTAGAGTCACACATAGAGAGTTTCCCTGCTCCGGGCGAAACGATATAGAGGTCGTATGGTTTTACGACAAGGGTTCAGACGCATACGTATTTTTACGCACGTACGATGTTCGGACAGTTTTTACTAGCCGGCTTTGGTTTAAGCCAGATTCTAGTATCGAATTATTGGATTTATACAGTCTAAAGTTTTTCCGTGTTTTCACGGATAGGAGGGGTGTTCTCATAATTTGGCGAGAAGCTTCTAGAAGGATAATGACTTGGGGGCTAAGGTGGTATTTGCATTTATTGATTTAGTGACTCATTTGTGTGATTCATTCGTGTAGTTAATGGTGCATTTAATGACTAATGTCTTATGAGATGAATCACTCATTATGAATAAATGAAGCATGGTTGATAAATCATTTGATTTATTCATTTAATAAATCATTATGATTCATATATTCAGATGAGATATTATTTCATTTCATTCTTACTCTCACCTTCTCTCTCCTCAAGCTCTCTCTCTTCAAACCCTAATCCTAACCTCTCATTTGTTGAGATCAAGGATTAGCAAAACTCATTAATCCATAATCAGACTCTATATTCCATAGGTGACTTTGATTAGCAATTAGAGTAACCTAGTTACCTCAAGATTAGAGGCAAAGCTTGGAGTAGAAGCTCTCGGGTGGATCGTCTATTACAAAGTGGAGGCCGACGAGGAGGTGGTTAACGAGAAGAAGAAGGACTTGTTTCATTAGGTATAATCTTCTTTCATAGTAGCTAATTACTCCTATGATATTGTTAGTTAGTGTTTAGCAAAGATCCTTTCGGTTAGTCGATGTTGTTTTAAAAAAAATGATTGTTTTACATATTCCGCCTCCCCGCAACTCGTGGGGTGCACAACGTCGACTTACAGTGCAACTAGATAGCCTATTATCATGTCGAGCAAGAAAGTCCTCTCTATATATGTCCAAGCATCCACTACAATATACATCGCATGTACAGTAATGGCCTCGAGGGCATACATATTACTTACAATCTCTTACTTGCACTAGGGCCATCTGTTGTAGTATCTAATATGGAACAATATAACAGTGGTTGTAGTACCCCGTACTCAACCATCCCATAGTAGTCTCTATAGGGTAAGGCCTTTGTGAGGGGATCCGCTGTGTTATCCTTCATGTCTACTCTCCTTACCTCGATCCCTTGGAGATCATCCATCTCCATGATCAGATGATACTTTCCTCGGAATATGTCTGAAACGCTGATGGGACCTGCGTTCCCAGGCCTAAGCCATAACTCCATTATTGTCACAAGGAACCTTGTTCATCTCATCAACAAGAAATATCCATACAGCCACTTTGGTAGTATCGTTGGTAGTAATGTATTCAGCCTTTATCGTCTACTATGTCACGGTATCTAGGTTGGAACTCTTCCAACATATCGTCCCTCCACTAAGGGTAATGACAATGCCTGTGACTGACTCTCAGTCGAACTTATCATTCTGGAAGATGGAACCAAGAACATTCTCTTAGTGCCTCTCATGTACTTAAGAATGTCCTCCACAGATGTCCAGCGATTCTCCCAAGATCCGATTGATTCCTGATCACTAAACCTAGTGAGTCATCTACATCTTGTCTGGTACAAAACATCGCATACTCTGATAGAGCCTACTGCCGAAGCATAGGGTATCCCTTGCACACGAACTCTCTTCAAATCAGTCTCTGGAGACATCTTTTTCGAGAGAGTGATCCAAGACTAAGTGGACGAACCATGAATCTTCCATACTAAACCTCTTTAGTATGGTGTTCATGTACCTGGATTTGGGACACTCCCAACATCCACTTAGATCTATCACCATAGATCATAATCCATAAGATGTAGCAGGTATCATGCAGATCTTTCTATTGAGAATCTTTATGATAAGAGGAGCTTGACCGAGTGTAGCATAGTAAACCATTTCCTATCAAGTGTATGTGATCTACATACAATACGTGGAGGACAACCTTACTCCTTACAACCTTCCTGTATATACAATGTTTATCTGTTATTTTGATGAAGTCAAGCTCTTTGACTATCACATCAAAACAGACGATCCTAACTGCCTGAACCTGGTTGGGCCACCATCTCATGATGCAATCCTCGCTCCCACTTTCACCGAGAAAACTGTAGTATCTCTCCAGTGGATGTGGAACCCTTACCAGATTCGTGGAGAGGCTGAGATTCATTAGAGACTATTGAATCCTTTGGTTTCACCAAATCATCAGCTTTTAGTTTGTCTAGCTGGAACTCCATCCAGTTCTACCTCATGACCACAAATTTCTTCACAAGAAATAACTTTTCTAAAAAAAAAATGGCATGCTGAGAAACAAAAAACCTTCTTCTCCTCAGATTGGTAGAAGATATTCCCTCACAGATGTTTGCAATATCCTAACAATCCTATACAGATCTGACCTTGCCTCGAGCTTGTCGGGATTTTTCTTTTCAACATAGGCCGGACAACCGCATATCTTAACTTGTTTAAGACAAGGTCTCTTTCTATTCCATATTTCATATGTAGTGGTAGTGCATGGAACCCTATTCAATAGGTATGCATCTTCTCAAGTGCATAACACCAAAAGGAAACAGGTAACTCAGCAATACTCATCATAGAGCACGCCATATCTCGTTTGGTGCGATACCTCCGTCCCGATACACTGTTGTGCTGTGGTGTATACGAAGGTGTAAGCTGAGAGAGAATCACATTCTCCTTTTATAAACTACAGGAACACATTATGCAAGTATTCGCCTCCTCGATCACATCGTAAGACTTTAATACTTCTACCCATTTGGTTCTCAAAAGAACCAACCTTGGTATTTGTAGACATGGGACCATATACATCATCATTTATCTGTCCCAAGAGTTCACTAACTCTTTCTCTGTTTCTTATAAATGGAGTATTGGTCATTTTATCTTTGAGACAAGACTAGCAAGTAGCATAAGATGAAAATTCGAATAGATTCTTATAGTCATCCTTATGTAACTTAGCTGGTCGTGGTGCATTGATATGACCTAGTCTACAATGCCTCAAGAAGGATTTGTTCACTCCTGAACTGCTCCTCTTATATGTGTTCTATATACTTTGAACTGTGGATTGATTTAGAACAAATATGCTATTATATAATGTGCTTGATCGAATCAACTCTTGATTCAGGAAAATGTTCACAACATTATCCTCAAATACAGAATTATATCCTTCTTTAACTCAGTGAAGAAAATGATGTAATGTTGTATATCAGGTTCAGTATGTAATAACATTCGTTCAGAATCAATGTATTTATTACAAGGTGATATCTGCCAACAGACTTGGCTGCAACAATTGCACCATTCTCTAACACTTAGAGAATAATCACCTATTCTCAGTTCTCTGTAATGAACACACCCGAAGAATATGCATCAACATGCTTATTCCTCGATTGGGTCGCAAGGAAATCCGGATATTCCACTATTTCCTGCTCGGACCTATAACAATTATAAGTGGGAGCGGAACCAACGTTCCCGAGCTCGATAAAATAAGGAGGTTCGGTCAATGCATCCATATTATTATCTTGATTAAGGCGTGAAATGGTCGCTACCAGGAGGGAGAGAGAGAGAAGAAAACACTCTGCGTGCGCTCTTACAAGATTAGATTGGTTATTATTTTATCTAATCAGGATGGCTCCCACTGTTTTAATCAAATCTTCCTTCAAACCCTAAAAGGCAAGACTAGCCGGGATTAATTACACCCTACAAGTTTGCCAATCTTTCGGACAGGATAGTGTCTGTACTTAGAGGGAGGTTCCCCGTGCTTTCGCACGGACCTAATTAAAATAAACCACGTTTTCCCAGGGGCGTAACCCCGTTAACAACTTTCTAGACACCAACTGGCATGACCCGAAAGGTATGGAACGCGACTGGCACTTAAATTACGAAACGTCTCAAAGCGTACGCAATCTAAGTAAGCTAAAGCCTAGAAATAAAAAACCATTTAAGCAATAGAGTGAAGGAAAAACCAATTTATTGAAACATATTTTTAATCCAATAAGTCACATCAGGCTTTTTAAAAGCAACATCGATTTTTCCGAAAATTTCGACAAAGTCTCCTTTGTAAAAACTGGCCCCCAAACGGGTACAAAACAAGAAAATATAAATGGATAACAAGAAATAAGGCATCCCCAAGCGGGAGCTAGGTCTTCGCCGAAGCGGACTCAAATCCCACGCAATATAAATCAGCAATGTGTAAAATATGTATAAAATGCACAAGTAATAAGCATCATGTCGTCTCAAGTTAGCTCGACCCCAAAATACAACATAAAAGTCCACAAATCTCACTGCCTCGTCTAGGTCAATATACATCAATACAATAACAGGTACAGTAGATACAGTAGATGGAGTACTCTAGATGCAATGAATATACAAGGTGGAAAAAAAATAATATCATAACCCACCTACGAGCAAAAGTCTCAAGTCCAGGAAAAAGGAGCAAGTGCGTCTGCCGCTACTGTGCTGACGGAGCAGACCTGAAAAAATGCTGTGGCACAACGGGGGTGAGTTTCCAACTCGTGAGTAATAAATAACATCTATAGAGGCTATCGTAAGCATGTACGCACGTGTCATGACATCAATAATACTGATATGGCAAGATATTCTAGCGGATATGTATGCAACATGAATCAATGTACAATACTAATCTAGCATGATGTATTAGCAGGTATGTATACAACATGAATCAACTTGTGATCCGAATATGTGGATATAAGAAATCATAATTTTCTTCTTAGAAATCTCTTTTGAAATATCAGCATATCAATAGAATCAACAGAAATCAGTGTCAAGCATGGACACCTCAATAACAATCACAAAACTCATTTATCCATATCACAGTTTCTCTTGCCCCAGCCGTCCGGCTGACCCATCTCAAGTATCAATATCTCAACATCTCACGGCCATGGTCGGTATCCTCTGGATATCTCCGCGCCAACAATCACCGGTAGGTAGTCTGCCCCTGCCAGGCTCATCGTCTACACCTCGATCTTCTGGCCCTGGGGTACCATACCGGGCCCACCATGTACCTGAGACGGTTCATCTAACTCCTCGAAACGGGTCTCGAAATCCAACAGAAAACTCATGGTGGACGACACATGTATCATATCACGAGAAAAACCGCAGCTTCCAATGTTTAAAATAATATCAGGTTATTAAATCCTTGCGGCTTTTCCCCAAAATCTCATAAATCTCAAGTGCTGAAATCCTCAAGAAAATCATCCTAAGTGCATATGTCAGTGATAATGAATGCTTATAGTATTAACATGTCGAACTGCAATGTATGACTAATAGGCTAAGCATGAACGAATGATGTAATGAGGTACATGCATATGACTAGCAATCTTGCATGTTCATCATAAGGAAATTAAATGCATTAGCACAGGTTTAAGCATCATATATGGTGAAATGGTTCTAGATTTCAGGTTATACAAGTTATCTAGTGTTGTGGCATATCAATTACCAAAGCGTGTGTGTCCGCATAAATAGTGCTCGTGCTGCTTAAAAACCCTAGCAATGGTGCAAGTGTCCTATGAAATGAGTTCGCACATGTATGTAAATATATAGGACCATGAATGAAGCAAAATGTTCAAGTAGGCAGTATACTCATAAACTCAAAAATACTATTACCATTAGAAGTTTTTTAAATTATTCAAACTATCAGGCGTTTTGCGCCATCCAAATAATTTTCCACCGTAGATGTTACATCTACTCACCCGTGATCTCGTGCTAGCCGGGTGCAACCACCGCTTTTCCTTTCTGCGCCACGTCCGACGTCTCCGCGATCGTCCCTAGAAACATACAAGTAATACATATAAGACTAAATTCTGCCAAAAATGCGATATCACGATCATAGGAAAAACTAGCGTTGGAAACTAAACGCGTGTGTACTCGATACGTCAAAACAAGTGTAACCTCACCAGAAACCACCCCGACTCGCTGTGTCACGAAGTGCACCACAGACCTAACACATAAAACGCACGTGTTGCACGAGTTAAAAAGTATCAAAAAAGTGTTTTAATTTCCAGATTTTGACTCGAGTAAAAATATAAAAAGTTGCATATACCAATAACCCTAAATATAGAGCAGACTCCCACAGCCCAAACCCCAACACCAGACACCACGATCTGGCCGCAATTTGCGGCCAAAATAAATAAAAGTTCCGCCAAAAAGTGGGTTGGGGTTCTCGTGTTCTGTATGTGTGATCAAGGTCTAAAGAGTATGCTGTAGTTAACTCAGATTTTTCCTGAAGCACTCAGGTCAACAGCAGATCTTAAAATGCCCAAAAATCTACATTAGAACGCTAATTTACACTAAATTGAAACAATCTGGTATTTTAATGAAAGCTGAAGCAAAACTTAGTTTAAATGGCCTCAAAAACACTTAGTCAAGCTACTCTAGCCATAAAAATTATCACATGGCCAAAACTCCACTTAAATCACCATAACTAGCATCAAATCACACTAAACACTAATTAAAGCTTAATAATCACATGTTTAGCAAAAGAAAGAAGTTATATTTAAAAATTATACCTCACTTGATCCTAGGTGCGAGAAGAAGGAGAAGAAGAAGTAGGAGAAGGGGGTGAGCTCTTGCAGCAGCTGCTGCTGCTGTTGTTGCTGTTGCAAATGCTGCTGTGATGCCGGTGCTGCTGCTGTTGATGCTTCTGATACTGTTGCTGCTGTTGTTGATGCTGGGTTTGTGTGTAGGTGAGAGGGTGAGAGAGAAGTGAGAAAGAGAAATGAGAGTGAGGGAAATAATTGTTTGAAAAAGAAAGAAAAGGAAAGAGAGTCAACCCCCCCTCTCTCTCTCATATTGATGATCAAGCATGGCTCATACCATCATGCTCTCTCTCTCTCTCCAAACCAAGTCAACCCTTAACACAAGGTTAATTAAATTTAAAAAAAGGAAAACTAATACATCTAATTAATTCAAATTAACTTAATTAGATGGGTTAGTCCACCATGGTTATCTTAACATGGTTTAACCCCAAACTTAACCCTAGTTAACATGCATATGTGTGTTCTGTCCAAATTAAATTCTAATAAAATATTCATAAATCAAGATAAAATATTTGAAAACCGTTTTGGTAAACTTTTTTCTAAAAACCCGACATTAAAATACAATAGTCACTAATCACATTCTAAGGTGCTACAATATCCCCCCCTTAAAGAAAATTCGTCCCCGAATTTAAAATATAGCTATGCGTACCTTCAAAGAGATAAGGGAATTTCTTCCGCATCTCGCCCTCGGCCTCCCAAGTGATCTCTTCAACATTCGGGCTGCGCCAAAGAACCTTCACAGATGGCGAGACCTTTGATCAAAGTTTCTTCACCTGCCGATCCAATATCACTACTGGCTGCTCGGTGAATAAAAGATCGCGCTCGCGCTGAACGGTCTGATGTTGAATCTTGTAAGAAGGGTCATGAACCTATCTGCGAAGTATCGACATGTAGAATATGGGGTGAACATCCGGAAAGCTGGGTGGAATCGCCAAAAGATATGCAACTGCGCCGACACGCACGAGGATCTAGAAGGGACCCACAAATCTGGGACTAAGCTTTCCTTTTCGCCCAAATCTCATCACGCCCTTCATCGGAGAGACCCTCAGAAAAATGTGATCGCCAACTACGAACTCTAGTCTGCGACGGCGTCTGTCCGCATACGATTTCTGCCTGCTCTGAGCCGCTCTCATCCGATCTCGAATCATCTGTACTTTCTCGTTCGTCTCCTGCACGATCTGCGACCCCAAAATACTACTCTTGCTAATCTCAGTCCAACAGACGGGCGATCTGCATCTCCTCCAATACAAGGCCTCGAAAGGTGCCATCTGAATAGTATCCTGGAAGCTATTGTTGTAGGAGAACTCCTCTAAGGGTAAATGATGATCCCAGCTACCAATGAAGTCTAATACGCACGCTCGGAGCTTGTTCTCGAGAGTCTGAATAGTCCGCTCTGACTGCCCGTCGGTCTGCGGATGAAATGCCGTGTTGAAACTCAAACGGGTGTCCAATGCCTCCTGAAGTCTCTGCCATAGCCGGCTGGTAAATTGGGTGCCTCGGTCTGACACGATACAAGTCGGGACGCCATGCAATCGTACGATCTCGTCGATGTAAATCTGGGCATACTGAGCAAAACCGAAAGTGGTCTTCATTGGCAGGAAGTGAGCCACTTTCGTCAATCGATCCACGATCACCCAAACGGAGTCGTACCCTCGACTAGTCCTGGGTAGACCCACAACAAAGTCCATAGAAATCTCCTCCCATTTCCACTCCGGAATGGGCAATGGTTGCAACTCTCCAGCGGGCCTCTGGTGCTCGGCCTTGACTTGCTGACAAGTTAGGCATCTCGACAAGAAGTCTGGGACGTCCCTCTTCATTCCGTCCCACCAATAAACATCTTTCAGATCGCGGTACATCTTGGTGGAACCTGGATGAACGCTATATATCGATCTATGCGCCTCATCAAGAATCTTACGCCGCAGTCCTTCAGAATCTGGTACGTACAATCAGGTCCCTTGTCGCAGTACCCCCTGATCATCGATCACGAACTCGGAATCATTGCCCTGCCTAATCTGCTCTATGATCTCTGAAAGACGGTCATCACTGGGCTGTGCCTTGCAAATATGGTCAATCAACTGCGGAAGTGCACGAATATGCGCAAGCTGTCCCTCTGTCCGAGTGAACTCGAACTCAACTCGGCTGTCGCATAAAATCTGCCAATCTGCTGACGATTGCCTCTGTACGGCGCTCAAATAAGATAGACTACCACCGGGCCTCCTACAAAAAGCATCTGCCACTGTGTTCGCTTTGCCCAGATGGTAAAGAATCCCGCAATCATAGTCTTTCACCAGCTCCATCCAACGGCGCTGTCTCAGATTCAGGTCTCGCTGCTGAAATATGTACTTCAAGATCTTGTGGTCCGTATATATCTGGAACGAATCTCCGTATAAGTATTGTCTCCAGATCTTGAGTGCAAACACTACTACAACAATCTCTAAATCGTGCGTAGGATAGTTTTGGTCATGTGTCTTCAACTGCCGAGAAGCATACGCGATAACTCTGTCGTGCTGCATCAACACGGAACCTAGTCCCACTCGCGAAGCGTCGCAATAAACCACGAATCCGCCCGATCCCGAAGGCAATGACAACCCTGGTGCAGTAGTCAGATGAGACTTCAACTGCTGGAAGCTATGCTCGCACGCCTCGGTCCAATGAAAGGGAACTCCCTTCCGGGTCAACCCGGTCAACGGTGCAGCAATACGGGAGAAGTCCTGAACAAATCGTCGGTAGTAGCCAGCCAGGCATAGGAAACTGCGGATCTCCGTAACTGATGTCGGTCTGGGCCAATGCCGAACGGCCTCAATCTTCTTTGGGTCCACACATATGCCATCTCGCGTAATCACGTGACCTAAGAAATCAACGCTGTCAAGCCAAAACGCGCACTTGGAGAATTTCGCGAACAGCTGGTGCTCCCTTAAAGTCTGCAATGTGATCCGCAGGTGCTGCTCGTGCTCCTCTCGGCTCCGGGAATACACCAAAATGTCATCAATAAACATGATGATGAATAGATCTAGATAAGGCCTGAAAATGCGGTTCAGCAAGTCCATAAACGCGGCTGGTGCATTGGTGAGTCCGAAAAACATCACCAAAAACTTATAGTGTCCATAACGCGTGCGAAAAGCCGTCCTCGGAATATCCTCCTGCCGCACCTGCAACTGATGGTAACCCGATCGCAAGTCAATCCTCGAAAAGTATCCCGCACCCTGAAGCTGGTCGAACAAATCATCGATACGTGGTAAGGGATATCTGTTCCGTACGGTAACCCTATTCAACTGGCGGTAATCAACGCACAAGCGCAACCTGCCGTCTTTCTTCTAGATGAACAGGACAGGAGCACCCCACAGACAAACACTAGGTCGAATAAGCTCTTTATCTAACAAATCCTGTAACTGATCATTCAGCTCTTTAAGCTCCGCCGGGGCCATCCGATAAAGCGGTTTGGAAATAAGCCCCGAGCCGGGAATCAAGTCATTGCAGAACTCAACATCGCGCTCAGGCGGTAACCCAGGTAGCTCGTCAAGGAAGACATCAGGGAACTCACACACAATCGGGACCTGGTCCAACGGAACCTCTGCAGCTCGAGTATCACAAACAGACGCTAAGAGTCCCTGACATCCTTTCCGTAATAGCCGACCGGTGCGAAGAGACGAAATCAAGCTGGGACGGGTGACACTGCGTTCTCCCTGAATAACAAGGACTGGCTCTCCCGGAAAGCTAAATCTGACTTCCTTCTCACGGAAGTCCACAGATGCATAACAAGTGGCTGGCCAGTCCAAGCCTAGAAGCACATCAAAGTCTAACTTATCGAGGAGAATCAAATCAACCGATGAATCCCCCTCCCCGATACGAACGGAACACAAACGAAACACAAAACGAGCGAAAAATGACTCGCCTACCGGAGTAATAACAACAAGCGCCTTATCTAACGACGATGACTCACGCCCCAACATCGGTGCAAAGTGTGTAGATATATACGAATGTGTGGAACCTAGGTCGAATAATACTCGCGCGTCGAAAGAACATACATGCAAGGTACCTGTCACAACGGCATTAGATGTCTGCGCATCCTGTGGAGTCAAAGCGAATACTCGGGCCTGTCCCCCACCAATAGCTGGCTGACCTCTGCCTCGGCCTCCTCGTCCTGTCTGAACAGGACCACCGCGTCTACGGCCTCTGGGGGCGTCTAACTGACGTGGAGCATCACCGGGGGTAGGAAGTAGAGCTCTCTGATAAGGTGGTGAAGGTGGTAAAGTCACTTGTGGAACTGTCGACACTTCCTGTCATCTCACCATACGGTCTCGGATACGATGGTATGGACTCCCGCACTTAAAACATCCTGGCGACGCCTGCTGGCCATGCGGGTAAGAACTAAATAACTGACCCCGTCCAACTCTTCTGCCGCCACCATCTCTCGGAAAGAATCTATCACGTTGCCTTTGAGCTGGCATATCGGTACGAATCCTCTTCGGCCCAGAAACGGCTGAAGTCTCTGAAATGCGCGCCTCAATCCGTACGGCCGTGTCCATAACAGCTGCGTAAGTGTCGAAGTGCTGGGCGCCAATGGCATGAAATAACTGGGTGTCAAGTCCCTGCAAAAACCTCTTTACCCTTTTCTCTTCAGTATCAACCAAGTACGGAGCATATCTGGACAACTGCGTAAACTGGACATCATACTCGAACACTATCATCCCTGGAGTCTTGCGCAAAGCCTCAAAACTATGAGCTCTAGCATTACGAATGCTCTCTGGAAGGAAACGGGCTAGAAATACTGCTGTGAACTCATCCCAAGTCATAGGAGGTAGACCTGCAGCTTGACCTCTCTCGACCGACTAACACCATGTCTGAGCAAGGCCCTCTAAACGGAAACTCGTAAGCTCCACCCATCTGTCATCGAAACATTTGAGTGAACCGAAAATCCTAGCAAATTTGTCAAGGAATGTCTGTGGATCCTCCGCTGCATCTGTGCCTGTGAAGACTGGGGGTCTCAGCCTCATGAAATCCTGTAGTGATACTTGAATAGCCACGGTAGTAGTAGTAGGAGCAACTGTCTGGGCAGTAGGGACTAACATAGTCTGTGCTGTGGTAAGTACATCCTCCGATCTCGGTGCACAACTGGCCACTACTAAGGATCCCACCATCTGTCGTAACTACTGCATACTTCCCATCATCTATCGTAGCTCCTCCATACCAGACTCTAGCCTATCCATATGGCCCGGGGAAGGCGGATCAGTCTGTCCCTGAGGAGTAGGTACACTGTCCTGCTCAGTCCTCATCTCGGACGAGCCTGGTCGGACCTCATCTCGGGCGGCAGCCCTCTGCGCTCTCGTAGCCTTCGTCGGCATAGTGGCTGGTACAGGAAACAGATAATAAGAATAGTGCAATAGAATTATAGGATACACGGAATTGAAGAAGGAATTCAAGCAAGTATATCCTAAAGTCACTTAAGCGGAGTACTGTATCGCAAGTATGCCGCGGACATACACACGCTACGTTACCCTGCTTCAGTCACTTACTTCATCTACCAAAGGTCATCATACACTCAGAAAGGTAAAACCTATCGCTCTGATACCAACTTTGTCATGACCCGGAAGGTATGGAACGCGACTGGCACTTAAATTACGAAACGTCTCAAGGCGTACGCAATCTAAGTAAGCCAAAGCCCAGAAATCAAAACCCATTTAAGCAATAGAGTGAAGGAAAAACCAATTTTTTGAAAGCAAATTTTAATCCAAATGTCACATCAAGCTTTTTAAAAGCAACATCCATTTTTCCGAAAATTTCGACAAAGTCTCCTTTGTAAAAATTGGCCCCCAAACGAGTACAAAACATGAATATATAAATGGATAACATGAAATAAGGCATCCCCAAGAGGGTGCTAGATCTTCGCCGAAGCGGACTCAAATCCCACGCAATATAAATCAGCAATGTGCAAAATAAGTATAAAAAGCACAAGTAATAAGCATCATGTTGTCTCAAGTGAGCTCGACCCCAAAATACAACATAAAAGTCCACAAATCTCACTGCCTCGTCTAGGTCAATATACATCAATACAATAACAGGTATAGTAGATACAGTAGATGGAGTACTCTGGATATAACGAATATACAAGGTGGAAACAAAATAATATCATAACCCACCTACGAGCAAAAGTCTCAAGTCTAGGCAAAAGGAGCAAAAGGAGAAAGTGCGTCCGCCGCTACTGTGCTAACGGAGCGGACCTGCAAAAAGGTTGTGGCACAACGGGGATGAGTTGCCAACTCATGAGTAATAAATAATATCTATAGAGGCTATCGTAAGCATGCACGCAAGTGTCATAACATCAACAATACTGATAAAGCATGATATACTAGCAGATATGTATGCAACATGAATCAATGTACAATTCTAATCTGGCATGATGTACTAGCAGGTATGTATGCAACATGAATCAACTCGTGATCTGAATATGTGGATATAAGAAATCATTATTTTCTTCTTAGAAATCTCTTTTGAAATATCAGCATAATATCAATAGAATCAACAAAAATCCGTGTGTAGCATCGACACCTCAATAACTATCTCAAATCTCATGTATCCATATCACAGTATCTCTAGACCCAGCCATCCGGCTGACCTATCTCAAGTATCAATATCTCAACATCTCACGGCCACGGTCGGTATCCTCTGGATATCCTCCGCGCCAACAATCATCGATACGTAGTCTGCCCTTGCCAGGATCATCATGTACACCTCGATCTTCTTGCCCCGAGGTACATTACCGGGCCTACCATGTCCCCGAGGCGATTCATCCAACTCCTCGAAACGGGTCACGAAAACCAACAGAAAACTCATGGTGGACGACACATGTATCATATTACGAGAAAAACTGCAGCTTTCAATGTTTAAAATAATAACAGATTATTAAATCCTTGCGGCTTTTCCCCAAAATCTCATAAATCTCGAGTGCTGAAATCCCCAAGAAAATCATCATAAGTGCATATGTCAATGATAATGAATGCCTATAGTATCAACAAGTTGAACTGCAATGTATGGCTAATAGGCTAAGCATGAACGAATGATGTAATGAGGTACATATATATGACTAACAATCCTACATGTTCATCCTGAGGAAATTAAATGCATTAGCACAGGTTTAAGCATCATATATGGAGAAATGGTTCTAGATTTCATGTTATACAAGTTATCTAGTGCTGTAGCATAGCAATTACCAAAGCGTGTGTGTTAGCATGAATAGTGCTCGTGCTGCATAAAACCCTAGCAATGGTGCAAGTTTCCTATGAAATGAGTTCGCACATGTATGTAAATATATAGGACCATGAATGCAGCAAGATGTTCAAGTAGGCACTATACTCATAAATACTATTACGACTAGAAGTCTTTTAAATTATTCAAACTATCGGGCGTCTTGCGCTATCTATACGATTTTCCCCCGTAGATGTTACATCTAGTTACCCGTGATCTCGTGCTATCCGGGTCCGACCATAACTTTTCCCTTCCGCGCCGCATCCGACGTCTCTGCGATCGTCCCTAGAAACACACAAGTAATACACATAAGGCTAAATTCTGCCAAAAATTCGATATTACGATCAATGGAAAAACCCGCGTTGGAAACTAAACGCGCGTGTACTCGATACGTCAAAACGTGTGTAACCTCACCAGAAACCACCCCGACTCGCTATGTCGCGCAGTGCACCACAGACCCAAAACACAAAACGCACATGTCGCACGAGGTAAAAAGTATCGAAAAAGGGTTTTAAGTTCCAGATTTTGACTCGAGTGAAAATATAAAAAGTTGCATATACCAAAAATCCAAAATATAGAGCAGACTCCAACAGCCCAAACCCCAACACCAGACACCACGACCTGGCCGCAATTTGCTGCCAGAATGAATAAAAGTGCCGGCAAAATGTGGGTTGGGGTTCTCGTGTTCTGTGCGTGTTATCAATGTCTAAAGAGTATGCTCCAGTTAACTCAGATTTTTCCTGAAGCACTCGGGTCAACAGCAGATCCTAAAATGGCCAGAAGTCTACATTAAAACCCTAATTTACACTAAATCGAAACAATCTGGTATTTTAATGAAATCTGAAGCAAAACTTAGTTTAAATGGCCTTAAAAACACTTAGTCAAGCAACTCTAGCCATAAAAATCATCACTTGGCCAAAACTCCACTTTAATCACCATAATTAGCACCAAATCACACTAAACACTAATTAAAGCTTAATAATAACATGTTTAGCAAAAGAAAGAAGTTAAGTTTAAAAATTACACCTCACTTGATCCTAGGTGCGAGAAGAAGGAGATGAAGAAGAAGGAGAAGGGGGTGAGCTCTTGCTGCAGCTGCTGCAGCTGTTGTTGTTACTGTTATTGCTGTTGCAAATGCTGCTACTGCTGTGATGCTGATGCTGTTGCTGCTGATGTTGCTTCAGCTACTGCTGCTGATGCTGGGTGTGTGTGTGAGTGAGAGGGGAAGAGAGATGTGAGGAAGAGAAATGAGAGTGAGGGAAAGAATTGTTTGAAAAAGAAAGAAAAAGAAAGAGAGCCAACCCCTCTCTCTCTCTCATCATGATGATCAAGCATGGCTCCTGCCATCATGCTCTCTCTCTCTCTCTCCAAACCAAGTCAACCCTTAACACAAGGCTAATTATATTTTTAAAAAAAGGAAAACTAATACATCTAATTAATTCAAATTAACTTAATTAAATGGGTTAGTCCCCCATGGTTATCTAAACATGGTTTAACCCTAAACTTAACCCTAGTTAACATGGACATGTGTGTGCATTCCAAATTAAATTCTAATAAATTATTCATAAATCCAGATAAAATATTTGAAAACCATTTTGATAAACTTTTTACTAAAAAACCCACATTAAAGTATAATAATCACTAATCACATTCTAGGGTGCTACACCTACTTGATCGGCTAATTGTAATATGTAAAACTCTTTCAGGAGTAACTCTTACTCGAAGCGGTTATCGGGATCCAATTATTTTATAGAAGGTATGAAATCTCATTGCAAATTTCAACACTTGAAATTTCCAATAATGTTTTACCCCTAGCGTCCTATGACTTTGATGGAGGTCAACAAACCATAGGCTGCTAGTCAAGTTCTACCCGTCATTTCCTGATTAAATTAAACCTACCCGCACGACCCTTAACGAAGGTCAACAAGGCCGCACGACTACCCTAAAACAATCGTATCATATGCAACAGTTAAATACTAGTCAGCTATCGCACACTACGCCTTGACGGAGGTCAACAAACGCAACACGAATGCTAACTAGGACTTATCTGAAATGACGGAGGGCTACGACAGATTTTTAAGAAAACCTTTTGCGTAATGAACATGATATCGTCGTAGAATCGAGTGATTTTTAAAAGGAATGTTTTTGAGGCTTTTACAAGTTTCGCTAAAGAGGTCAATCCCAGTGAAGGGATCTCGGCTCTTTCCACATCGAATAAGGTGCAGGATATTTCACAAATACCACTATGCAAAGCAAAAACTATAGAAGTAATCAAAAAGACAGACTGAGAGGGTTGTAGCATCTGCTAGTCTCGCTAAAGAGGTCACTCCCGGTGAAGGGATCTCGACTCTTTCCTTATCGAATAAGGTGCTGGATATTCTATAAGGAATACCGCTACGCAAAGCAAGAACTAGAGCTACAAGTTTTTAAACAAGTTTCTACAATATCTTTAGATTTATTTTATTTCATTAATCTCATTAATGAAGTCCCATCAGATATATGCTTCCCAAGCATCACATAAGAAACGAAACCAGCAATATTTATTATATCTCATATATATATATATATATATATATAATATAGGCATTCGTCTCAGATCATTTCAAATGATCACATCACAGAATATCAGCAGCAGAAGAATCACATATGAAATATTGGATATACTAGGAATTCCGTGTTTTATTTAAGCCAGTAAAACACGGATTCCAGTGTCGTGATGAATATCCAAATTCACATCCCTAGACCACTACGAGAGCGGCAAGCAACCCTACCAATTCTAGAGTTAGGAGACCCGGTCTCGACTCCTCCAGATGGTCTCCTACTGTACCCTAGAACAAGGTTACTTGTGCTCCCCGCCTCGGGTCTATCCTAATGCGGAAAAGTAAATAATATACAATGGTGACATCATCCTTAACCCGGAAGTGCCCCAATAAAAGAATATTACATACAAGCTTTTACATGAATGAAAATGAAAAACTCTCATCTCACATAAAACCCCCGGCTATTCAAAACACGATGATCCAATATAATATATCATAGCAACACATAACATCACATATAATCAACGTAAGTAAATATGCGTTTCCCAATTGTCATTGACATATAGCACCGAAACCGGCGATACACCACATATTACACTTATGGTAGCAGAAAAGAAAGTGAAAAACTACAACAGTTGGAATCCGCAACCGCCTTAGTCATCATAAACCCAATGTATCACATATATTGGATTTCATGCCTAACCATATGAATTCCTTAGACATCGCATGCCTAACAATTATAAACCCCGTATTTTAGTTTCAATATTGAAAACACTTTCTAATAACCTGTCGGGAAATTCAATAAGATTCCCGATAACTTGATCGAATTCTCGTCGGAAACTTTAGTAGATGGCCGCACCCCCCGATGACGTCGACGAAGTGCACTAAGGCGGAACACCACCGCGAGCACCCGAACGGATGCTTTTGGAGACGGGGTTCTCCTACAGTCACTTGGTCGGGGCTATAAGGCGTGGCTATCTATTAAGTTTGTTGGATATATCTATGACCTATAGGCCATTATATGTATAGTTGATGCTTGGACATGTATATATGTATATTTAATATATGACTTTCTTGCTCGACATGATAGTACGCTATCTGGTTTTACTTTATCTTACATGTTTACTTGATACTATTCATTTGATATATCTTGATAAAGCCCTGAGGATATTTGCTTAACTTCCATGGCTATGATGAAGATCATACTAGTGGGGCATGTGTGGTCTATAAGCATATCCTTAAATGTTCCTAGTCAGTGGTATAACGAGACAGGGCATTGATATTCCAGAGTAGACTAGAGTGTACGTTTCTTGACCCATATGATGGGCGATGGATGATCCCATATCCAGTAGTGTTGTGATATCGAATATTGTATACGGGTGCTCAGTTGAGACTGGGTACACTGAACGGACTCATTGAGAATTCCTATATGGTATTATATCTATCATCGTCACAGAGTCTTGTGTGTTCTCTCACTGTACTTTGATTTCCACCCTACCACGGCTCTACTGAGTCGTGCAAACGGGTGGCTTTTGGGTATAGTCCCGAGACGCATGGAGAATGTGAGCGATTGGAGGGGTTTCGTCTCTCCCGGTATTGGGAGTTAATGTTGTGCAATGTACGATTGGCTCTGACTTGAAGTCCCTGGCCAAAGCTGATGAGATTTACTGATATGTGTTATCAGTAGTTTCTTAACCGGTCATAGACCATATCGACATTACTTATTGAGTTATTAGGGCTCGACGATTCCATCCCTGGACCTGATATGCAACATATCAGACAAAGAGACCGGACTGTACGGTAAGTGTTGCCAATGGCTCGACAGAAGTTTGGACGGGTTCGCTTGTTTTTCTTCTGATCGCTCAATACCTGGGTGGCCATTACGTTTAGCTGACCGCTTGCGGCTTGTATGTGTTTTGATATGATCATCACCTACTGCCGGCGTATTGACGTGTCTTAGAGTCCCACACAGGATTTTTCTAGCTCAGGCGAAATAATGTGGAGTGCATATGAGATATGTGCGGGAGCTCGACTAAATGCGAGTATATGATACCGTATTTTAATCGGGCGTTTATTATTGGTCGGGTCGCATTTGATATGACCGATTTATTAAATCAAGAGTTAATTTAATATTAACTTTTACCTCACTTTTAATTAAACCTTTTCTTTTGGATGTATGCACATATGTTTATACATACACATGATGATGTGCATGCACACATACATACATACATATGTATCATGTTTGATGATACATAGAAGATGGCAATACAAGACTTACTGTCACGACTTGAAAAGTACGAAACATGACCGGCCCTTAAACTACGAAACGTCTCGAGGCGTACGTAATCTAAATAAGCCAAAACCCAGAAATCCAAACCAAGTAAAGCAGTAGAGTGAAGGAAAAACCAATTTAAATCAAGTAGTTAGCAACATAAGCCGAAATATGTAATTTAAAAATCATAAGTCTTTTATGAAAATTTCGGCAGAATTTCCTTTGTAAATACTGGACCCGAACGGGGTACAACATGATAAATATATGCATCAATGATAAAAGACATCCCTAGGCGGGTGATAGCTCTTCGTTAACCAACGGACAAACCACACAGTGCAATATAATATACAACGCCGAAAGGCGAGGATCAAAACTCAAAAGAAACTCAAAACAACAAGAAAACCATAATAATACAACACGCGACTCTAAGGCCGAAAGAATAACAAGTCCGGTCTTCTATCTCTACCAAATATACAATCTGGTTGATGGAGTTTCTAGATACAACTGAAATAATAAATAAACAATGGTGGTCCTGATACAAAGAACCCACCTACCAAGGCGATCACCCGGAAGGAATAGTGTGCCAGCAAAGCCACAATGAAACATGTACGGCAAAACCTGTATAGAACTGTGGCACAACGGGGGTGAGTTGCCAACTCGTGAGTAGAAAACATCTACGTGTTGAAATCGCACGCATGACGCTATCCTAGGTCATACAATAAGTAATATCCTCAAATAATATCCTGATCCATCTACATAAAAGTGCAATACCACGTGCTAGTGTCAGTGTCTTAGATAGCAACATATCGGATATATATGATGTACGAATGCATTATGAATGGAAACAAAATATATCATGAGTGAGACAACTGTTTTCTTTAATCAATGAGATTTCTATATTTATATCAATCAAGTATCATCAATGAAAGCAACAGAGAAATCAGTGTCAGTATCGACTCAAAACATAAGTCTTAGTATCTCAATATCAAATCTCAATAACTCAAATCTCAAATCTCAAATATCAATATCTCAGGCATCCGTATCTTCTGCAGGATCGGCCCGTGGGCTCCGGCAAAACGGATCAGCCTGTATCCATCTCATGACTCTGGCCGGTATCCTCCGGATAACCGACGAGTCTAAATAATATTACCGATAGGTAGTGCTCCCCTGCCAGGCTCATCGAATACAACTCGAGATTCTTTCCCCGGGGTACCATACCGAGCTCACCATGTACCCGAGACGGTTCATCCAACTCTTCGAATCGGATCTCGAAATCCAGCAGCAATCATGAAAACTCATGGTGGACGACTCATACATCATGAGAAAACCATAGTTTGCATTTTAAAAATGATGATACTAAGTTTTTATTAAATTCTTAGGGTTTTCCCCCAAATCCAGAAATCTTATGTAAATCCGAAATCATCAAAATCATGATACCAATAAACAGTGAATACCGGCATAAATCTCTATAATACCGCATAACTAATGAATATATGAATGCACCTAATATCATGCAATGAATGCAATATTTAAACGAGCATGTAGAAGCTATAACATATTGCGACTATCAGTTATCAAGCTATATCAATGAAAAGGTATTTTCTAAAGTGTACGTGACATGGAAATTACCGATGATGATGTGTGAGAGCCGGCAGGTAAGTGTATGTGGAACATACGCATCATCGGTAATGGTGCTGGTGTCATGACAGCATGGTTCATAATCAGTAAGTACACAATAAACATGCAATGAGACGATAACAACACGATAAATGTCAATGAATAGTAATTGCAACAATAATATGCGGAACATGAATGATAACGTAATAACAAAGAATCTACGTCGATATACATGTGTCATACAGTTTTGCCATTTGAAATAATACGAATCGTGGTGTTTTGAAAATAGGGCTACGGTGTTTTTAAGAAAGAAACATCTTTTGAAATATCCGTAGTATCCCTTGGTATGTCTTTAAAATTCTTACGATTCGTTAGTTTTGGAAATAAGTATGACTCGGGTCCAGTCTAAAATCTACTAGGAAAACTACTAGTCTAACTAATAACCAATCGAAAGGGGTATGGAAACCACCAAAATCTGAGACGATATACATATACATATATAGTATAGTCGGTGATCCCGCCTCAATAGTATCCCATACGATACCCTATATAATATGACATCCTCGAGTCAAGAGTGCGGATCTATCATCAATATAGAGCTCGTACGGTAAATTCATCGTACGGTCTCCTAAATCTGGGTACGGGTCAAATATCACATTTATCTCATTTTTGATCTGGTATCCTCTTTGTCAAAATCAAGATCCGGGGTACTAATCTACGTCTAGTACAATACCGATACCATCTATGTATGCATGTGTGTATATGAAAACACCACGCCTAAAGGACCCGCTAAACATATCACATTGTAACTCAAATACGAACCCTGTCACATCACCGATATCACGGCCTCAAGCCCAATCTCATCGACTCATCTCCAATCCCAAGTACTATCCTCATAATCCGTGTATATTTATACGAATATATATATATATATACATATCCCCTTATACGCACATGTAAATAGATATATGCAAATGCATGTGTGCGTGTGGGTGTGAACCTATTCTAGGGTTCGCGACTAAGAAACTATGCTAGTTTACTCCTAATTACCCTAAACTAAACCATGAACACAATAATCATCTCTTGATAACATCAACGTATCATGAATCACTTATATAACATATATATATATCATAACTATACTACGAACTGCGGGGGTGCTATACGCCATCTACCCGACTTCCCCCGTAGATATATATCTACTCACTTTGATCTTCGCTTGCCGATGCCGATGTCGCCACGCACTTACTTGTCATCTCGAAGTCCTCATAAGTGTACCTACATATCATAACACATCGTATCGCATTAAAATCCGACTCATGACTGTTGAAGTCAAAATTTACACCCCGGTTGACCAAGTCAAAATCAAAGTCAACCCCAAGCCAGGTGGGCCCAAGCCCAGGTCAAGCGGGCCAATGCCCAATTCGAGCCCGCTGCCAGCCTCCCCATGCCAACAACAAAATCATGTAATAAATAATTATTATGTAATTGTTTATGCAGGAATGTAAACAAAATGGGCATAAAGCCAATATTTTGTAAGCTCATGGCTTATGTACAAAAAATGAAATGGCACATGGGCCATAGGATGGAGAAAACGCCATTTTTGTAAAGCCCAAGGGGCTATATGTAAATATGTAAGCCTATAAAAGGCAACATAAAGATGAATAAACAACACTTTTTCATTCCCCTCAAAAAAACCTAGGGTTCTTTGTGCCTCCTGCTCCTTCTCCAAGGTTCTAAACCTTCTCATTTCTTTAGAATTAAATCAAGAGTTTTACTCTTTCTCTTCCAAAACGAAGTAGTTTTCCACCACAAAACCTACAAAGGGAAACTCAGATCTCCCATCAGATCTCAAAAAGGAGTGATTTTTAAAATCTCATACTTCTTGATCTTCAAGATCCGGCCAAACAACAGGAGGAAGAAGAAGAACCCCCTTCATTAGCTTTAAAACATCCTAGGAGTTTTAACTCCATAACACACACACATATATATATAACAACAAATATTTCCTTTCTGAAGCATAGCTTCTGTTTCTTAGGCTAAAAGCCTCTTTTCCTCACCGGCGCTCAAGCGCAGAGCGCCCGCGTGCCGACACGTGGCGCCCTTGCGCCCGAGCGCAAGGCGCCCATGTGCCGACACGTGGCGCGCTTGCGCTCAAGTGCAAGCGCCCGAGCGCAAGTCGCCCCAATGCGGACACGTGGCGCGCTTACGCTCAAGCGCAAGCGCAAGTCGCCCCCATGCCGACACGTGGCGCACTTGTGCTCAAGTGCAAGCGCTCGAACGCAAGTCTCCCCCGTGCCGACATGTGGTACGCTTGCGCTCGAGCGCAAGCGCTCAGGTGCAAGTCGCCCCCGTGCCGACACGTGGCGCACTTGCACTCAGGCGCAAGCACTCGAGCGCAAGTCTCCCCCGTGCCGACACGTGGCACGCTTGCGCTCCAGCGCAGGCGCTCTGGCGCAGGCGCTCAAGCGCAAGTTGCCCCCGTGCCGACACGTGGCGCACTTTCGCTCAAGCGCCCAGTGCTCCAGCCCAGAGCGCCCACGTGCCGACATGTGGCACTCTAGCGCCTGAGCGCACAGCACCTAGGCGCACAGCGCCCAAGGTGCTGTCCCGACGCATTCTTTGGATGCCTTTTCCCCCTCTTTTTTTCTTATGTAAATACATATATATATATATACATATGTACACATATGCATACATATGTGCACACACACATACACCACGACACTGCCCCTTTTAGAAAAAAATTCTAACGGGGCGCTGCCCCGCACCCTGCAAGGGGGCTGCTTGCCTTCTTGACCCCCAGCCCGCTATCCGGGTAGAGGGACCCCCGTAAAAACTCTGCGTTGCTCCCGATATATCCAAAACCATCCTTTCAAAACACAACACACGTACACTGCATATTGAGTTCGCATGACCAGTTTAACCCGTCAATCGGAGGTTCCCTCACTCCAAAGGCGAGGGGTAATTAACGGCGGCTTAGTTCACGGCTGCCGGAGATTCGGATCCCCACAATCATTAAACCCCGGCCTACCCTAGGCAGGGGGAATCTGTAGTACGCCTGACAAGCACGCACGTATTCCCATCTCAATGGGGTGACGAAAAACACCATACAGATTCTGGCGCGCCCGGTGGGACCAACCTCTCCTCCCATATTTCGGGTTAAACGTTCATGCGAACTCAATCAATATACATGTCTGTATTTATACTAAAATAATGCTCTTTCATGCAGGTTTTCAAGCAGTCACCTCTCAACAATGTCTCCGAGCACGATCTCCGCTCTCAGCACGGCTTCCGTCTCCTACACGATGAGGATAGACTCTAGGACGGTCCTCCCGGCCAGTCTCGGGCGACAATGGGAGGAGCCGCTGCTACCATTCGGCTCTATTATGTTCATACCAATTGGCGCCATCTCAGCTCCTGAAGCTCTTGCAATAGACAAACCGGTCTCGAAAGGCAGGAGACCAATTGTGGTGATCTCGAGGGTGCCCCAACCCAAACACAAGTCGGTGTCTGAACGACTTTCCTTGGCCCCAGCTGGGGGCAAGGCCATCAACAACGACAAAGCAATAAGGCCTCTCGAGCATGATCCGGCGGTGCCCTTGACAACTGCACGATCGGGTACCTTCTCTAAGCTCCCCATCACTCAGCCTATGTCGGCTTCCCGGAGAGCAGAAGCCTGCCAAGCGCTCAAGGCAGAGAAACTGAGGAAGAAGCGGCTCGGACACAAAGCCAACAAAAGGGCTAGGGCTCCGGCCATGTTAGAATTTATGAATTTCCAAAGTCCGGACTGCTCCGCGAAACCAGCTGCCAGTGATGAAAGAATGGCTGAATGTGTTATCCGCACTGTCTACATGGCTGGACTAGAAGAAACGAACCCTCCTCTTCTTTACAGCCATGGTGATGATATAGTTGACGCTACCCAGCATCGGCTCGATCTAAATAATGAAGAGCCCGCTCAGGCCGATAAACCAGAGGAGCCCGTGGTTCCTACGGAATTGAGCTAAGGCAATAAAGATTACCCGGTTGTCATAGCCGGAACTACGGAACAAGCATTATTCCAATGGGTTCAAAGGCAATTTCAGTACAGGGATGAGAAGATGGCCGAGGTCTATTCCAAAGTCGACGAGCTGGCAAACGTCGTGGCAGATCTCGCGACCCAAGTCACCCGATTGCAATTACAGCAGAATCAAATTTTGGTTCATGAGCCAGGGATTGATACCAGGAGGCAGCTAACTGATATCCCCTTCAACCTAGCAGCGGAGCGCATTCGTGAAAAACGGCCGCAATCAGCCTCCAGTCACTCCGATACATACGCCGGGGGAGAATCACCTCTGAAAGAGAAGCTGGAAAAGGTCTATTCCTTCAAAAGGGAAAAAGTCCACAAGATATTCAGGGACGCCTTAAGAAACGGTCTACAACTGCCAGAATCAAAGAGACCGCAAGAAGAGAATATGACCAACGACCCAAAGTATTGCCCTTATCACAGGGTGATAGGTCATGCCATTGAGGACTGCTTCGTCTTCAAAGATTGGGTCAAAACGCCATACAAGACGGGGGAGATAGAACTGTCTATAGGCGTGTTGGCAAATAGTCAAGCTACGACCGCCGATTTCACACAAATGGAGACCGAAGCATTTCGGGGACCTAATCCTCCCAGACATGTGCAGGGCGAACCAAAGACTGAGCGGCCTCGAGGACCAGCAGCAGTAAAGGCACCAACTCCAATGGAGAGAAAGAAGATGGTATACTCCTTCAGGAGGGATGAAGTCCGCAAAATATTCATGGACGCCTTGAACAACGGTCTGCAACTGCCTGTTCCAAAGAGGGCCACAGGAAATGAACATGACCGGCAATCCCATATACTGCCCATATCATAGAGTGGTGGGTCATACCATCGAAGACTGCTATATTTTCAAAGATTGGGCAGAGAACCAATATGATCTTCGAAAAACCTCACAATCCTCGGATGTATCGGCAAGCCACAGAGCTAGGTCATCACCACAGCTCCGCCAAGATCAAAGTTCAAGGAGCTGGGATAAGCAATGACAGACAGCCAAGTCTTTAAACTGGGAATAATCGACCTCTAAGTTGTTAAACTGGGAATGTAAATATATATGTGTGTGTGTGTGTGTGTGTGTGTGTGCGTGTGTGTAAATAGACAAAAAATGTGTAAATAAAAGAAAAATAAAGAAAAGCCGAAATGATGGGGCAACTCGCAATAAAAATCAGCGAGTAAAATAAAGATGAAAATAAAGCCGAAATGATGGGGCAATCGCGAATAAAAGCCGAAATGATGGGGCAATCGCGAATAAAAGCCGAAATGATAGGGCAATCGCGATCTTCGCGATAAGAAAAGCTGAAATGATAGAGCAATCGCAGTAAAAAAAAATGGCGAATGATGAGTCGCTTCTGGTACCATATTCCAGTGCAGCGATGCAGACGCCAACCAAAATCCAATTTCTCGAAATTTTTATGGCCTTAGTGTTAGTCCCCAAGTTGACTACCGTATACAATCCATGGGCTCAAATAACTCTCATCATATCCATGCCCTACCGCAATCACCAGTCCAGCGGTTGGTCTCCGCCCTCGGAATTGTGCTCCATTGGGAAGACCCACTCATGTGTCCTGGCACCTCTGCTTCAGTGTTAGCAACGCTGCTGACGGCCCCTACCCCAAAATTCCAAGTTCGCCATCCATAGACCTCTATGTCATTAAACTGGATAGAGATGACCACTAAGTCGTTAAACTGGAAACAGATGACCTCCACGTCGTTAAACTGGAAACAGATGACCACCAAGTCGTTAAACTGGAAACAGATGACCACTAAGTCGTTAAACTGAAAGCAGATGACCTCTACGTCATAAACTGGAAACAGAGGACCACTACGTCGTTAAACTGGAAACAGATGACCTCCAAGTCGTTAAACTGGAAACAGATGACCTCCAAGTCGTTAAACTGGAAACAGATGACCTCCAAGTCGTTAAACTGGAAGCAGATGACCTCCAAATCGTTAAACTGGAAGTAGATGACCTCTACGTCGTTAAACTGGAAACATATGACCTCCAAGTCGTTAAACTGGAAACAGATGACCTCTTAGTTGTTAAACTGGAAACAGATGACCACTACGTCGTTAAACTGGAAACAGATAAACCTCTAAGTCTTTAAACTGGAAATAGATGACCTCTATGTCATTAAACTGGATACAGACGACCTCTATGTCGTTAAACTGGATACAGACGACCTATATGTTGTTAAACTGGATACAGATGACCACCACGTCGTTAAACTGGAAACAGATGACCTCCAAGTCGTTAAACTGGAAGCAGATGACCTCCAAGTCGTTAAACTGGAAGTAGATGACCTCTACGTCGTTAAACTGGAAACAGATGACCTCTAAGTCGTTAAACAGGAAACAGATGACCACTACGTCGTTAAACTGGAAACAGATAGACCTCTAAGTCTTTAAACTGGGAACAGATGACCTCTATGTCGTTAAACTGGATACAGATGAGCTCTATGTTGTTAAACTGGATACAGATGACCACTAAGTTGTGAAACTGGATACTGATGACCACTAAGTCGTTAAACTGGAAGCAGATAGACCTCTAAGTCTTTAAACTGGAAATAGATGACCTCTATGTCGTTAAACTGGATACAGATGACCACTAAGTCGTTAAACTGGAAGCAGATGACCACCACGTCGTTAAACTGGAAATAGATGACCTCCAAGTCGTTAAACTTGAAACAGTCGACCTCTATGTCATTAAACTGGGAACGAGGGAAATCCACTCATGTGTCCTCACGATACATAAGGAAGAACAAACTTTCATGGGATCCTTACGACTCACGGAGGAAAAACACACTTTGGAGTCCTCACGACTCCTAAAGAGAAAATACACCTGCGGGATCCTAACGACTCGCAGGGAGAAAATGCTTTTATGGGCCCCTCACGGCCCATAAAATTGAAAAGTCTTAGGTGACAGGGGTCTAAACCTGTCACCTAAGTCATCGCTCCCCAACCCCCAAGCGGCGAATGATTAGTCGCTCCAGGTACCATATTCCAGTGCAGTGATGCAGACGCCAACCAAAATCCAATTTTCAAAATTCTGCCAGCCCTACGGCCAGTCCCCAAATTGACTACCGTATACAATCCACGGGCTCAAATAATTCTCGTCATACCCATGCCCCACTTCAATCATCAGTAACGCGGCTGGTCTCCGCCTTTGGAATTATGCTCCATTAAGAAGACCCACTCATGTGTCCTCATGATACGTGAGGAGAAAAAACCTTTGTGGGATCCTTACGACTCACAAAGGAAAAACACACTTGGGAGTCCTCACGACTCCTAAGGAGAAAATGCACCTACGGGATCCTTACGACTCGTAGGGAGAAAATGCTTTTATGGGACCCACACGGCCCATAAAACTGAAAAGCCTTAGGTGATAGGGATCTAAACCTGTCTCCTAAGCCATCGCTTCCCAACCCCCAAGTGGCGAATGATGAGTCGCTCCTGGTACCATATTCCAGTGCAGCGATGCAGACGCCAACCAAATTCCAAATCCCATCCTTCCGGGGCAAATGATGAGTTGCTCCTGGCATTATTCCAGTGCAGCAATGCAGATGCCAAGCCAAAAACCAAATCCAAATCCTCCCGGGGCAAATGATGAGTTGCTCCTGGCATTATTCCAGTGCAGCAATGCAGATGCCAAACAAAAAAAACCAATTCCTAAATCCTCTCGGGGCACATGATGAGTTGCTCCTAGCATTATTCATGTGCAGCAATGCTGATGCCAAAAAAAAATTTCAAATCCTCTCTGGGCAAATAATGAGTTGCTCCTGGCATTATTCCAGTGCAGCAATGCAGATGCCAAACAGAAAAAAACCAAATCCAAATCCTCTCGGGGCACATGATGAGTTGCTTCTGGCATTATTCCAGTGCAGCAATGCAGATGCCGACAGAAAACCAATTCCCAAATCCTCTCAATGACAGATGATGATTCGCTCCTGGTACCATATTCTAGTATAGTGATGCTGATGCCGAATCAAATCAAACAAATCCAACCAATCAATTCCAACATCGATCTCTGCGTCAACAAGCGACACTCTGCAGCGGGGAAACGTCCAACACAGACACTCCGCATCAGGAAAACGTCCAACAACGACACTCCGTGTCGGGGAAACGTCAAGCAGACACTCCGTGACGGGGGCACGTCGACAACAGACACTCCACGCCGGGGAAAAGTCGATCAGCGACACTCTGCACCGGGGAAAAGTCAACCCGACACTCCGTGCCAGGGAAAAGTCGATCAGCGACACTCCATGCCGGGGAAAAGTCGATCAGCGACACTCCGTGCCGGGGAAAAGTCAACCCGCCACACTCAGCGCCGGGGAAAAGTCCATCAGCGACACTCCGTGCCGGAGAAAAGTCAACCACCGACACTCCGCGCCGGGGAAAAGTCGATCAGCGACACTCCGTGCCGGAGAAAAGTCAACCACCGACACTCCGCGCCGGGGAAAAGTCGATCAGCGACACTCCGTGACGGGGAAAAGTCAACCCGACACTCTGCGCCGGGGAAAATTCGATCAGCGACACTCCGTGACGGGGAAAAATCAACCAGTGACACTTCGCGCCGGGGAAAAGTCGATCATCGACACTCCGTGCCGGGGAAAAGTCAACCCGACACTCCGCGCCGGGGAAAATTCGATCAGCGACACTCCGTGATGGGGAAAAGTCAACCAGTGACACTCCGCGCCGGGGAAAATTCGATCAGCGACACTCCGTGCTGGGGAAAAGTCAACTCGACACTCCGCGCCGGGGAAAAGTCGATCAGCGGCACTCCGTGCCGGGGAAAAAGTCAACCCGCGACACTCCGTGCCGGGGAAAAGTCGATCAGCGACACTCCGTGCCGGGGAAAAGTCAACCCGACACTCCGCGCCGGGGAAAAGTCGATCAGCGACACTCCGTGCCGGGGAAAAGTCAACCAGCGACACTCCGTGCCGGGGAAAAGTCAACCCGACACTCCGCGCCGGGGAAAAGTCGATCAGCGACACTCCGTGCCGGGGAAAAGTCGATCAGCGACACTCCGTGCCGGGGAAAAGTCAACCCGCGACACTCCGCGCCGGGGAAAAGACGATCATCGACACTCCATGCCGGGGAAAAGTCAACCACCGACACTCCGCGCTGGGGAAAAGTCGATCAGCGACACTCCGTGCCGGGGAAAAGTTAACCCGACACTCCGCGCCGGGGAAAAGTCGATCAGCGACACTCCGTGCCGGGGACACGTCAACCCCCGACACTCCGCGCCGGGGAAAAGTCGATCAGCGACACTGCGTGTCGGGGAAATGTCCAACACAAACTCTCCGCATCAGGGAAACGTCCGATAGTGACACTCCGTGCCGGGGAAACGTCAAGCAGACACTCCGTGCCGGGGACATGTCAACCAGTGACACTCTGCATCAGGGAAACGTCCAACACAGACACTCCGCATCAGGGAAACGTCAAGCAGACACTCCGTGCTTGGGACACGTCAACCAGCGACACTCTACATCGGAGAAACGTCCAACACAGACACTCCGCATCAGGGAAACGTCCGACAGCGACACTCCGTGCCGGGGAAACATCAAGCAGACACTCCGTGCCGGGGACACGTCAACCAACGACACTCCGTGCCGGGGGCACGTCTACCAAATCACTCCGGGCCAGGGAAACGTCTACCACGGACACTCCGTCTCTGAGACGCGTCAAGCGTCGACCGTCCACGTCGTAAAAAGGGCAGTGCAGCCCAAAAGGTGGGAACCAAAGCAAGTCGCCTCCACATGAAAGAAGATCCATCAATTTCATGCACACGACCCACATATGTGGTGCGCATTTATTGATTGGGGGCACTTTGTTGAAGTCAAAATTTACACCCCGGTTGACCAAGTCAAAATCAAAGTCAACCCCAAGCCAAGTGGGCCCAAGTCTAGGTCAAGCGGGCCAATGCCCAAGTCGAGCCCGCAGCCAGCCACCCCATGCCAACAACAAAATCTTGTAATAAATAATTTTCATGTAATTGTTTATGCATGAATGTAAACAAAATGGGCATAAAGCCAATATTTTGTGAGCCCGTGGCTTATGTACAAAAAATGAAATGGCAAATGGGCCATGGGATGGCTAAAACACCATTTTTGTAAAGCCCAAGGGGATATATGTAAATGTGTAAGCCTATAAAATGCAACATGATGACGAATAAACAACACTTTTTCATTCCCCTCAAAAAAACCTAGGGTTCTTTATGCCTCCTGCTCCTTCTCCAAGGTTCTAAACCTTCTTATTTCTTTTGAATTAAATCAAGAGTTTTACTCTTTCTCTTCCAAAACTAAGTAGTTTTCCACCACAAAACCCACAAAGGGGAATTCAGATCTCCCATCAGATCTCAAGAATGAGTGATTTTTAAAATCTCTTACTTCTTGATCTTCAAGAGCGGCCAAACAACAGGAGGAAGAAGAAGAACCCCCTTCATCAGCTTTAAAACATCGTAGGAGTTTTAACTCTATAACACACACACATATATATATAACAACAAATATTTCCTTTCTGAAGCATAGCTTCTGTTTCTTAGGCTAAAAGACTCTTTTTCTCGCCGGCGCTCAAGCGCAGAGCGCCCGCATGCCGACACGTGGCGCGCAAGCGCCCGAGCGCAAGCACCCGAGCGCAAGTCGCCCCAGTACCGACACGTGGCGCGCTTGCGCTCAAGCGCAAGAGCAAGTCGCCCCCGTGCCGATACGTGGCGCACTTGCGCTAGAGCGCAAGCGCTCTGGTGCAAGTCACCCCCGTGTCGACACGTGGCGCACTTGCGCTCAGGTGCAAGCACTCGAGCGCAAGTCTCCCCGTGCCGACACGTCAAGCGCAGGCGCTCAAGCGCAAGTCGCCCCCGTGCCGACACGTGGCGCAATTGCGCTCAAGCTCCCAGCGCTCAAGCGCAGAGCGCCCATGTGCCGACACATAGCACTCTAGCGCCTGAGCGCACAGCACCTAGGCGCACAGCGCCCATGGTGCTGCCCCGACGCATCCTTTGGATGCCTTTTCCCCCTCTTTTTTTTCTTATGTATATACATATATATATATATACATATGTACACATATGCATACATATGTGCATACACACATACACCACGACACTGCCCCTGTTAGAAAAAAATTTCTAACGGGGCGCTGCCCCGCACCCTGCAAGGGGGCTGCTAGCCCCCTTGACCCCCAGCCCGCTATCCGGGTAGCGGGACCTCCGTAAAAGCTCTGCGTGGCTCCCGATATAACCAAAACCCCCCTTTCAAAACACAACACACGTACACTGCATATTGAGTTCGCATGACCAGTTTAACCCGTCAATCGGAGGTTCCCTCGCTCCAAAGGCGAGGGGTAATTAACGGCGGCTTAGTTCGCGGCTGCCGGAGATTCGGATCCCCACAATCATTAAACCCCGGCCTACCCTAGGCAGAGGGAATCTGTAGTACGCCTGACAAGCGCGCGCGTATTCCCATCTCAATGGGGTGACGAAAAACACCCTACAAAGGCCAAAACGACACGCTGAAGGCCTATAGGTTAGAACCTATGGACCACGCTTTCAAAACCACTAACAACCCTCGATATCGTCGTACAAACGTCAAGTGACGGAAGGAAAACACAGATACAAAAATCCAGAAGTCAAAAATACGCAAAACAAAACCGCGAATCAAAACAGCAACTCTTGAAAATGGTCCCAGATTTTACCCTAGGTCAAATTAGTCAATTCTGGATATGCCAAAGGTCTAGTTTACAGGAGATGGAGCCATGGAAGAAAAACGAATCAAAATGGTGGGACCCAGGCCACAATTTATGGCTATCTGGGTTAAATCCGCGGCCAGGTTGGGGAGGTAGAGGCTAGGGTTTTGGGTGATGCTTCCTACGTGCCTGCATGTATCACTGTCCTTGGTAAATAATTTTCAGGTCAACCGGGTGTTAGCAGATTTCCTAATACCATCAAAATTTCACAGTTTTCCCGATATCGGGTTTCTAAATTCGTATTCCGGATTTATTCTATGGTTTCAGTCCACAATACAATCACTCCAGCGGTTTAAGGTCACTATTAAGCCCCAATTGCACCTTTGGAATCAAATCAAAACCCTAAGCTTAACTTTAAATTTTCAAAGTTCAAAATTCATCACTAAATCGGTTCTAAACAAATATGGGGGATAATGTAAATGAAATACGATATTATTTGTGAAAGGATTACCCCATTTGGCAACTCAAGAATTTTCTTGAGTTGCCCAAGTGTCCAAAATGCAAGCTTTCTTGGTCCAATGTGTAGCTAGTGAGCTTGTGCACATTTTTTGTGAAGTGGGAGTGGGGTTTTGGGTTTGTTTTGGAGATGAAGTGAGGTGATTTGAGGAGGGGAGATGTGGGCAGCAACACATGAGGGAAATGGAGAGGATAAAGATGAAGAGAGATGAATGGAAAAGAGAATAGCTATGGTCAATTGACCCCCTCACCTTTCTCTCTCATGCCCATGCCTAATACTATATTCATTTTCCAATTACCTTTTTCTTTTCTTTGTTTTCTTCTCTCCGCAATAGTAAACCCAAAACAAATAACCATACACCCAAAAATCATGTAGGAAAAATGCAACAAGTGTTTAAAAAATGACATGTGCACAAAACACGCCTAAAGTCCGATTAGTGATTTTTAATCGCGATTAGCACAAAATTAGTATCAAATAAATCATAAACTCTCATAATTTGCTTAAATAACGTAAAGCACCCTCCTTTTAGTAATTTCCATAATTTTCCAAATTTTTCCCAATTTATCGGTATATCATTATACCGCCTTATTAAAATATTCAATATTTTATTATTTAATTACAAAAAAATCTACAAAAATAATTTTTTTTTTAAATGTTACAATCTTCCACCCTTAAAGAAATTCGGTCTCCGAATTCAAATTTAAACCGCTCAATAATAAAACATTTCAGTAAAAAGTCCAAGTAGTCGGGGCTCCGAAATCATCAATACATAAAATGCATCATAGCTCAATGCATGCGCATGAACCATGAGCAGATAACACTAATTCAAAACTCCTTTAAGCATCTCACAATCATCGGAGTCATGGTGAAGACACAAATGTCAAATCCAATACGAAAACTAATATGATATACATCAACACTATACATATAAACACCTGAAGGAAATGCATGCCAAACCGATTTAAGTCGCTCTGCAATGCACATAACACTGCACAGTGGCGGACGTCTCCAGTAAGAAAATAACTCTCTCTCTATATATATATCCTTTGTTTACATTCACGTATCTCCGTTTTGAAAACAATTTAGTAGGGTTCCCTTGTTTTAAACGTTTCGTGTTATATCAGACATGTATGTAAATACAGAGACTATAGCTCTCTTTTTGGAAATCGCTTCGATAACTATCAATGCATGCAAAACATATCCATGTATTGTCTTCTGACTAGTCCTGCTCAATACGAAAACAAATAACAATATCATAAAAACGTATAGCTGCATAAGGAATAAATCCTAAAATGTGCATATAAAAGCTACGTGCATCTGGTGCGTATGGAAATCAAAATCCATACATGTGCCATATATGTGCACAGAAACAACATCTAAGTGCAATGAGTGTGCACGAAACACCTGTCAGAGACAATGTGTGTGCCTGACAGCAAAATCAGGTGCATCTGACATGCATGAAGAATCTCAATTTAGTGCATCTGGTATGCACCAAAATCACATCTCATAACATGCACCCAACATGCGCGAAAATCCAAATCTGGTGCATCCATCATGCACAAATAAAATCTAAATTGTGTGCATCCAACATGCACGAAATCATGAAATCCAATATCAAGCGCCGAACGTGCACAAAAATCCAATCTAAGCACGTCAAATATGCGTAAGAATCCAATAAGGTGAACAAAGTGCACAAAACAAATAACATGTATCATAATCAAAATCCATATCTCAAATGACATCAAATCGAAGTCAGGTGCAACTGTGGTGCACCAAGTACGTATCAATGCACTGCAAGTATATGTGAACTATACCGAGTGCAAGAACCAAATCGTGTGCGTACAATATGCACAAAATCAACTCAACTGTATGAAACCCATGAAATCATAAACATGTGCAGCCAAGGCATAAAACAAATATCATGAAACTCAATCATGCGAATAGATCGCCCAAAATACAGAAATCAACTATGGCGGAATAGTCCCGCTCAAGCACATCCTCTAAAGAATCTCTGGCCAACTGTCGTGGTCGCTCATAACATGTCTCGTCGATGATGCCGAACTCTGTCCTGCTGGGTGTGCGTAAGATGACCACTTCTGGGTCCAAGTATTCTTGTAATTTATTCCGGAAAGGTCCTGTCGAGGTCTCTCCCAAATCTCGTCTCTACCGAACTGTCCGAAAGTTATCACCCTTCACTAAATCTGTTTCTTATTCCGTAACGGCTGCATACTCATCGTGACTCCTTCTGGAAGATATATCCATATACAACGCCTCTTCATGCATATCACATCTCTGATGTCGGCGGAGTGGAATGTCATCTCATCAAGATCCCGTACGAATCTCTTACTCCACTTTTATCTAATATCGAATGCTCTGGACTCGTCTCTTCGTGGCCGCATGGACTGTGCTCCAACGGCTATACTCGTATCTGGAGTCTCCTAAGAAATGCATCTCACCACATACCATCCGAATGAAGTCGAACCATTCGATCGATTCGTCAAAATCTCATAATCCCCTAAGAGCTCAACATCTTGGGTACAGTTTAATAGTATCGAGTACATACCACAGCATCGGTGGACCAGCCGTAGAAGGGCAAACCCAAGCCTCACTAATGGCACCGTGGAACTGCCGCAAACCCTAAGGTTCAAAGGCTTTCACACGGCCATTATATCGAGTTAGGGTTTCATTCTTCTAGAGGGTCCATAGAATTGCTTGCATGTCTTTCCGAATACTTTAAACTTGGCATATGGTTTCTGACATTCGATCGCCTCCATCGACTCTCAACGTACCTGTGTGAAGTCATCTCTAGCTGGAATCAATCTATCTGATGACCTCGTGTCGAGGTAAGCGAACGAACCACATTTCCTAGTCATTCATCCTCGGGTGACTAGCGACTTTCCATCATATCTCTAAGTACAACTTGTACTGCAATAGCTCCAACATCTGGGGAGATATCTCGTCGTTTGCAGCAATAACTGGCTCATTCATCTGCACGCTGAACAGTGCCTCAATCATCATGAATAAGCGATACATCAACGGTCATCATATTCTTGCTGGTCTCCATCAGTGGCTCAATCCTCTGGTGCAATTCTGCATGCCCGAGAAATCTCATAACAGCGATCCATCCAATGCTTATGGCGCGAAAACACAATAAAACGACGCCGTTCTATGCAATCGTATGTCCCTGGAATCACGCCTTGGTCAGTCCTCGTTCGTGACGAGCTCGTGCTGACCGAAACTCTAGTCGTAGCTCTCGACTCCCGTAAAACCGTGGTAACAAAACCATAACTGGTATCGATGAGGCTAGATCATAGGAAGGAATATAATACTATGCAAGGAAATGTACATCATAAGTCTTCTTAGGCGGAGTATCGTATCGTAAATATGCCGCAGAACATACGTACGGTACGTCACTCTACTTAAGCTCCCTACTCCATCAACCAAGGGTCATCCTACACTCCGAAGGTAAAACCTAACGCTCTGATACCAACTTTGTCACGACTAGAAAAGTATGAAACATGACCGGCACTTAAACTATGAAACGTCTCGAGGGGTACGTAATCTAAGTAAGCCAAAACCCAGAAATCCAAACCAAGTAAAGCAGTAGAGTGAAGGAAAACCAATTTAAATCAAGTAGTTAGCAACATAAGCCGAAATATGTATTTTTAAAATCACAAGTCTTTTCTGAAAATTTCGACAGAGTTTCATTTGTAAATACTGGCCCCGAACGGGGTACAACAAGATAAATATATGCATCAATGATAAAAGGCATCCCCAAGCGGGAGCTAGCTCTTCGTCAATCGACGGACAAACCACACTGTGCAATATAATATACAACGCTGAAGGGCGAGGATCAAAACTCAAAAGAAACTCAAAACAACAAGAAAACCATAATAATACAACGCGCGACTCTAAGGTCGAGAGAATAAAAAGTCTGGTATTCTATCTCTATCAAATATGTAAGTTGGTTGATGGAGTTTCTAGATACAACTCAAATAGTAAATAAACAATGGTGGTCCTGATGCAAAGAACCCACCTGCCAAGGTGATCACCCAGAAGGAACAGTGTTCCAGCAAAGCCGCAATTAAAACTGTACGGCAAAACCTGCAAGGAACTTTGGCACAACGGGGGTGAGTTGCCAACTCGTGAGTAGATAACATCTACGAGTAGAAATCGCGCGCATGACGCTATCCTAGGTCATACGATCAGTAATATCCTTAAATAATATCCTGATCCATCCACATAAAAGTGCAATACCACGTGCTCGTGTCTGTAACGTTTCAGAAATCGTTTTGCAAATTTTTCCGTTTTAGGGCAAAATAGTCGGGATTTTCCGTTTTCACCCGATTTCGATCAAACGTCCGTAGAAACTTGCCGGCACCTAGTTTTGCTAAAATAAAGCTAGTGCGCGAACTTTAGGGGTATATGGGAGGTTTTGGTTCAGATAGAATTTTTCCCTATTTAAATTATTATTTTAATGTTTTATTTAGGCACTTTATTTGTGGTAATTATTTTTTTATGTGGGTAAATTAATACAAATGGGTTTTTATACTAAACTAATCATTAGAAATATGTTTAGAAGCTTCTCTCCAAATATCTTGATTTTTGGTGGAATTAATGGATTCTTTTTTAAAGAAAATGGTAAATAATGCTTTTTTTGTTTTATTATGGAAATTATTGTATTTTTTCCATCTAGAAAATTCCACACAACTCCACACAAACCCTATCTTCCTCCTTGTCCGGCCATAATCATTCCCTTGCTGCCCTTCATCATTTTTGCTTCATTTATTCTCATTTTGTTTCAAATAAATCATGAAATATCCAAATTAATTCATAGAAATTCAAATAAAATCCAAAACCTTCATTCTTCTTCACAAAAGTTGTTTGGATCTTCAATCTAGCGAGGATTTTTGAGGCTAAAGTTTTGTTTTATTCTTGATTCAAGAGGTGTTCTTGAAGGTATAAAACCTTAATTCTAATCTCTTTTTTGTTACTAAATACATTATGCTAGCTTAATTAGATGTTAATTTAAGCTTTAATTTCATGTTTCAAAATTCTAGAAATGGTTTTAGAAATTCAAGTTAATGTTAAAGCTTGATTTAAGTGTTTAATGTTTTATTTAAGTGTTAATTTGTGATTAGGAAAAGCTTAACCTAGTAGAAAATGTTAATTATTGTTAATGAATACTTTGTTTTATTATGTTATATTGCTTACTAGGTTTTTGCTAAAACTTATTTTGCAAGTGTTAAAAATATAGAATTGGTTTTGATAGCTTAGTTAAGCTATTTTAAGGTGCTTTCAATCGCTAGAAATGTGTTAGCTTGATTCTAGTGCGAAATATTGCGATAAGTTGTTTTCTTGGTTTCGGGGTTTTTCCGACGTGGGTTCGACTAGTCGTTTCGAGGTTATATCTATTATATTCCACGTATTTATTGTGTTGGCTTGCGAAATCGGGACGATTGGAGTCTAGGCATGGTGTTTCGTAGTTTAGCGACCCTAGTTAGTGTTTTTGGCCGATGTCGTGTGCGATAGATGCGTTAAGTGCGCAGTGCATTTTTCAGGGCGTTATCCATGCGTTTCGTTGTCTTTTCGTCGTTTCAAGAAATTTAGCTTATGTGATGTGTTTGTGAAATTTTAGGTTCACAGGCGGTGACTTCGGACGCTACGACAAAGGGAAAACAGGTGGTAGGCTTCACTTAGCCAGGAGCGTTGGTGAGTAGATTTAACATCTACAGGGGAATCGCCCGCATGGCGTTATGCATCTGGGCTAGAGATGACTTGACTTGTCGCACATTCTATTTCATATTTAGAATTTGCGCATACACCTTATTGCTTAAATAATTGTTGTGCTTAGACTAGTACCCTCAGGACACTGTACATATTATTGACGGCTCTTGTTGCACGAGCACTGATTGTATGCCACACACACCGTCAATAATTGCCATGTCACGCACAACACCCGTATAGATATAATATTGTTTGGATAGGGACATTGAGAAATTGATTCATATTTCTTTATGCATATTATATATAGCATACATGTATACCTACATGCTTACACATATGCCTTGACATGCCTACAAGCTAGTTACCTGTATACCTATAGAGTATTGTACCATTAGCGATTTGTACATACACACTTCATGACATAGATACAGGTATACCTTGGACACATACTTCACTTATACCCAGGGGGTATATTACATCATTATTTATAGGTAGATACATATACCTTGCTATATCTTTATGTTTACACATATATCTGGTTATAGCTACATGTTTACCTTTACTTGATGTTATTTAGAATTGGAGAAAATAGGAACCGCATGATATTTTATATTAACTTGTTGCAGTTAATTAGCGGCTTTCCCTTTATATGCTTTTATTACAGTTTTATGTTGCATATATTATATTCATGGATTCTCGCATTAAGATATGGATTTTTCATGATCTTTTCTGGTTTTGGGGACCGTGGGAGTTTATGAAATTATGCATTATTTGAAAAACCCGGTTTCCCTTGATATGATATTTCAGCAGCCACCATGAGATTTATCGGTTCGGATATATATATACCCCACGCGAGGAACGGAGGGGTCCGTGTGCGGGTACATGGTATGGCCCAGAGGTACCCCGGGGCAAGAATCTTAGTGAGGAGATGAGTTAGTGGGGGAACCATACATTCCGGTGACATTACCAATGACTCGGCGGTTATCATGGGGATACCGACGGGAGACGTGTGCGTATGGATGGGTCAAGAGGCGAGGGTCAGAGCTAGGCACTCGAGCTTTTGGGATAGCGTATGATACGTACCTATCAGTGGGACAGTCTTGGTGACAGCGCCTGATAGATCAGCATTTCTGTGTCGATGCTTGGCACATTGGTTTCATGATATTTCTTTTTACTCCTAAGTATATATAACAGTGGAATGGGACGCTGTTATATATGACTTTACACCAATATTAGTGGAATGGGACGCTAATATATGTGTATTGATATCAATTTATATACATCATCATATTTATTCATGCAAATATATTTAGGATGTTAGAGATTTATTTGATATTTGATTTGGGATATAGGTGATTCATTTGATATTGGATACAGAATATATATGAGATTGCTGATTTTGTACATTCAGGCTATATGAGATTTATTCGATATTGTACATTAAAGATTTGTGAGACTTATATGATATGAGAACCAATTTGGGGGCTGATTTGAGAAAATTGGGATTTGGATTGTATTGATGGACTTTGATCCTACCACGATATCAGCATTCCGTGGAAAAGACATGTTTCATTCCATACTAAACATTTATTGTTTATGCACTGTTTCATGTATTAGTAGTACCTGATAGAGTACCTTCTAAGACTGTTGCATTTACATACTTTTACTTTATATGCATTGCTTCATGTACTAGTAGTACCTGATAGAGTTCATTTCATGACTGTTGCATATATACATTGTCATATTATCTTTTCATGTATTAGTTGTACCTGATAGAGTACCTAACATGATTGTTGCATACAGATTGTCATATTACTGTTTCATGTATTAGTTATACCTGCTAGTGTGCCTTTCATGACTATTGCATACATATGACTTTTGTTGCTATTAGTTGCTTATGTTAGATTCGCGCTGTTCGTGCATACTTGCGATTACCTGCATATGTTATTTACTATTCATGAGTTGGCAACTCACCCCCGTTGTGCCACAATGTTTACAGGTTGTTCCCCAGAGTAGTCGAGGCAGGCTATTCATCTATCTTATCATCTTTTACTGCGGATACCGCATCAGCTCACAGTGTGCAGTTTGCTTAGGTGGGTTTTATGGTTATTCGTTGTTGTATTGTATATTCTTTGTATCCTTGTACTCTCCATCTACTATTTTCATGTTGACTTAGAGACTTGGTGAAGACGATATTGTATATTATTTTGTCACTGGGTTGTCTTTTATACAGTTTCCATTATATCGTCTTTTATTTCTTCGCTACGGCATCGTATATCTGTTGTGGTGGTTGTTTTCTGCCGTTGGGCATGGATTTTCTCCCGTTGGGGATGCTTTACTTTATATTTATGTTGTACCAATTTTTGGGGTTGGTTTTTACAAAGGAGGTGCTGCCGAAATTTTCAAGAAAGTAAATTGGACTTAAAGAATTTATACTTGAGATTTTCAAAAGTTTAAACAATGTTTCTTATCTTTTCTTGTCTTTTAATGGTTTAGGTTTCTGGGTTTTGGCTTTCTTTTACTGCGTTACGCCTGTAGACGTTGCATAGTATTAGGGCCGTCACATGCCAATTTCGGGTCGTGACAAAGTTGGTATCAGAGTGCTAAGTTTTACCTTTCGGAGTGTAGGATGACCTTGGTATGATGGAGTAGGTAGCTTAAGTAGAATAACGTAGTGTGTGTATGTCCGCAGCATACTCACGATGCAATACTCCGCCTAAAGTGACCTAAGTACAAATTGCTTGAAATTCCTTCCTTGATCACATATCCTTGTGATTCGATTTCCGTGTTCATATCGAATCTTATTTCTATTTATAGCCTTTGTCGCCGATGACTATGGGGGACTCAGAGTGATGCAACGAGGGCCGAGGTCAGGATTGACTCGTGTAGGACACGGACTGACCAGGATGGCACGCTCGTTGCACAGGTGCAGATGGATTCGCCATTGACAGATAGTATCGCTAGGCTTGTGGCAGAGATGCAGGACAAGTGCCAGAATATGAGTTCATTGGTTGAGGTCGTTCGAGCGCAGCGACAGGAGGTTGTCACCTCTGTTACCTAGTTGTTCCTTGCAATCAGCATGCAGCATTCCGTCACCTACATAGCACCAGTGGACACAGCCCCAGTTGACGAGACACGTATTCCAGAGACTTTGAGAGTTCCGGAAGAGTGGAGGACTCGTACCGGTGTACCAACCCAGAGACAGAGGCCTAGTCGTCGAGACAGATTTCGTGACCGTCGCGGGAGTAGCAGAGGTTTAGGACGAGGACATCCATTCAGCTCTCATCCCCAGGAGGGCCAGCAGTCATCGCGTGGATGTTTTCGATGAGGGAGCCTTCATCACTTCGTCAGACATTGTTCCTTAGCACTGCATCAGGCTTATGTGCAGAGAGGTCGTGGTCGAAGAGGACTCGCTCAGAGGGGACAGGTTGGCAGAGAAGGATTTCAGCCAGTTGCGGGTAAGGGGCAGACACGAGAGTTTGCTTCTACTCATCGGGACGCACGGGCGTCCACTGCAGAGTTTCAGGTATTTTAAATTCGTATGTTCTGTTGATGTACTTGTTTATTTTACACACATGTGTCGTGGTTGGGTCGAGAGTCGGTTAGCTAGATCAGCCGTTTGTTGTGTTAACTTCTGTCAGCAATTCTTTTGTTGCGCGACACGTAATTCAGTTGTGTGCCAATCGGAAACGAGTTAGAGATTCGTCCGTCGTTTTTGTTGGATATAGTGCCATTAGAGTCAATTATTGGATCACAGGCACGTGGTTACAATGATTGAGGGAGGACCTATACCCGTAGGACAGTCATACTCAAGGTGATTGTATACTATCTGGTTTATCTTAATCATCATGTACATACTTTTGGTGACATTGTAGTTTACTATTACACGTTGATAGAGAATAGTATGCTACCATGGTTTATCTTTATCAGTCGTGTACAGCTTTAGGTGACCTTACAGGTCGCTATTACATGTTGATAGAGCCCTTAGGATTCTTGCTTGACTATCATCAGTATGATGGCGATCATATACGTGAGAGTTGGATAGTCTATAAGCACATCCTTAAATTGGTCCCTAGTCGTGGGAGTTTCGAGACTGGGCATCGATACTCCATTAGAAGACTAGTGTATACAGTCGAGACCCCGACGAGGGGCGGTGGCCGTTCTCATAAGCAATTGGTGTCAGTTGCTTCACCTAAGATGTATACCGGTGCTCATTGGGTTATGAGTACACCGGACATGACTCGCCGGGAACATGCTAGTTGGTAATATACCTAACGTCAGATAGCAGTTCCCTGGTGACATGTGTACAGGTTAGTTCATCGACCTGAGATCTTCATTTGTCTCGTGTGAGTTCCCACTGTACTTTGATTACTACCCTACCATGGCTCAAAGGAGTCGTGCAAACAGGTTTTAATTGGGTACAGTCCCGAGCCACATGGAGGCAGTGAGCGGATCGGCAGGGATTTCTTCTCTCCCGATATTGGGGGTGAGGTCGCGCTGTGTCTAGGAGAGCCATTACACAAAGCCCTCGGCCGAGGCAGGAGATTTACTGGTAGGTATTCCAATAGCATCTCAAGATGTTCTTGGCTACACTCCGACACGACTTGTACCGCTTTTACTGGTCTGACATTTGCCAAACCCCTAGGCCCGATATTCGATGCTCATAAACAAACGGACCGGACTGTACGGATATTGTCATTGACAGGCTCAGTAGAGTGTCAGGATGAGTTCGCTCATCGACCTCCCTTATGGTCAATGCCTGGTAGCCCGTTACGTACAGCTAGTACCTCTGACGTGCTAGTGGTTAAATCCACAGCCAAAGTATTGACGAGTCTTTAGAGACCCTCACAGATAGTTTCTCAGGTTTCGGGCGAAACATTCTAGAGGCCTTATATATATGGCAGGGTTCGATCATATACTGCGGTATTGCACGGATCATGATCGGGCGGATCATACTAGTGGGCTTTGGTTTAAGACGGATCCTAGTATTAGATTTGTTGGATTACTTTAGTCTCATCGCATTCGCATTCAGTCGGAATGCGGATGCAGGTATGTATATACAGGTGAGGGGTATCCTTGTGATCCGTCATGAGTTTACTTTAGATGTTGCCGTATCTTTTTTTTTTGCAAACATTTGGATTAATGTTTGCTTATGGAAATAATGAGCTAGATTTTCATCATGACATGCAGTAAATGTGACATGGAATTCATTAGTGACTCATGGTCTCTTTTTTAGCAAAAATGTCACATTAGTGGATTGATTTTAGTGATGAAATGAGAAGGAGAGACAAAGGGGATGCCATGATGATATGTTTGGGCTTGTATTTTTCTCACTCTCTCTCACTCTCATTCCATCACAACAAAAGAAAAGAGAGAGGAAACTCCTTCTTCTTCCTCTTTCTTCTCTAGCTTAAATCTCCATTAATGGCAACACCTCTAACCTCCATCCAAATCTATGGATGCAAGAGACAAAGTGATCACAAACATTCTCTACATCACCTTGGACACGTCGGCTAGCACACATCGTGCCCGAGTTGCTTCGAATGAAGCTGGAGCCCGTAAAAAGACTCGTAGATGTGGTGTCCTTTCTGACGAGGAGATCAAGACCGGAGATGCTGCGAGGAGCTTGGGATGGTGGCCAAAGACCGAAGGACACGGATCGATCGGTATAGCATTCTATCCCTTCTCTAGATAGCTAGTTGTAGGTTAATGGTTTGATCCGGGTTTTAAGCATACGATAGCGTCGGTTTTCAAGTTAAGAAAAATTTTCGTTCCCGCATTTTCGCCTCGGAAAGACGGCCGGGGCGCTACTATAGTCTTACATGGTATTAGAGCCAGGCCATTAACCTTTACTAGCTTGCTCTAACGTGTTTAGAACTTAGATTGGACGAAATTTCCAAAAACCGCGTTTCCAAGTCACAGTTTCTGTCGAATTTTTCCTGTGGTCAAAAAATTATTTGGTGCGTTGCAGAAAAACAGGCAGCGTTTTCTAAGAGTTCTGAGAAAATTCGGTACATTGATTACACTGTAGCGCGGCGGAACCACGGCCGTAAACATGTTTGGGCCGCGGTTCCGCGGCCGTACTGTAGCAACACTGCACCAAATTTCTTCAGCTGGTCTCTGAGTTGAAAAGGGGTTTCTGGTAATTTTAATTTGGGCCCAGATTTATTTGAGTACTGGGTATTGTGCTTGGTGCCCACTTCGGGAAATTTTGTCGATCAAAAATTTTAAACATGTTAGTTCACAGTATTTACATTATACCTACGACCGTGAATGTCTTTTGATCGGTAAATCCTGTCTAATTACTATAGCCCTTTTAGACGGATTTGCGAACGTGACATTCACGTTGATGTTCTATGTTGTGCTGTGATGTTGCGGATTTGTCGTGGTGGATAGCCTGGATGCAATGGTAGTACAGTTTGGTATTATTTGTACATTTGATATTGCGGGGCGAGCGTCCAACATGTGGAATGCCGTCACTGCCTGTTTGTATATTATTCTTTTGGGGCTCGACCGGGCTGATGTCGATGTACTCGTTGTATATATTTTACTTTCTGTACTAGGATTACCCCGCGGAGGGGTGCACGGGTAGCCGGGTTCTAGAGGGCAACGGGCCCGCATCTCATGGCTTTGAGACGGAGGGGGCTTTACTCTAGAATTGGCGGGCTAATCGCCGCACTCGTAGGGGGTACAGGTTGACCCAAGGAGGGGTGCTCAAGTTACCGGATTCCGTGAAGTGCTGCGTGGTCCATTCACGTTGTTGAAGGGGGCTGCCTCGTTTCAGGTTTTGGCGGATAACTTGCCGCGCCCATAGGGGTCAACGATTTCATTGCACAGGCTATCCACACAACCAGGGGAACGTCGGGTTTCAGTAGCGGCTCTATGAAACCCGGGGATCTCAGATTATCTGTATTGTTCTGTGATGTTGATTACAATTCTGTGATGTCACATTTTATCACGCCATGAGCGAATATTATATATTAATATATATACTAGTACATGTTGTATATATTTTACACCCGCGCTAGTCCAGTCCCCGCTCTGTCGTTAGCTAAGTAACCTAACGGGTGATGACGGGAGCCAGTGGCGAATGCGGATGGCATATACGTACATCATATTTTCGTTCTTTATTGGTGTGATCAATTGATGGGACTGCGTTGGTTCGGATCAAGGCAAGCTAAACAAACCTATTCTAATGTTGTTGGAACATTTTTCAAAAAAGCTGTTATTGCAAGGACGTTCTCTTTTGTTTTGCATTGTGGTATTCGGTTCCGAATATCCAGCACCTCAGTCGATGAGGCAAGGGTCGAGATCCCTTCCCCGGGAGAGACCCCTTGGACAGAAGTCTGCGTCAGGGTAATAACTACACTATAGCCGATTTCCTTTTGCTTTGCATCGTGGTATTCAGTTGGAATATCCTGCACCTCATTCTACTGGGAAAGAGCCAAGATCCCTTCACCGGTAGTGACCTTTTTAGCATAGGTTTTCGCCACTATATTTTTATAAAAAGATATCCGGTTCCTTCAACGATATCAAGTTCATTACATTAAAGGTTTTTCTACAAAAACCATTCGTAGCCCTCCGTCATTTCAGATTAGTATTGCTTAGTATTCGCGCTACGTTTGTCGTTGCTATTCCCCGAGACGTAGTGTGCGGTAGCTTTGTAATGCTTTTCTGTCGCATGGATATGTGGATTGGTTAGGACGGTCGTATGACTTTGTTGATTATTCGTCAAGGGTCGTGCTGGTGGGTTTAACGCAATCAAGTTAATGCCGGGTTAAACTTGACTAGGACCTTTTGATTTGTTGATTATTCGTCAAGGTCACTTGGGTCCTAGGGGTAAAAACATATATCGGGAGTTTCTAAAGAAACTGAAACTTGCCAGATATGCGCATACTTTCTGGAGTGTGATAACGTGAGTGGATTCCATCGTGTTATCAAGCGATGATAGTTGGATCCCGATTCCTACTGATGAGTTGGTTTACACCTCGGGTGATCCCGACTAATTCTTCTTTCAGGTTTGGAAGAGAATTTGAGGTTACAGTGGAAGGTTTCCTGATTAGATAAAGTGATAACCATTCTGATCTAGGTTAGAGTGCACGCTGAGTGTTTCTTTTCTCTCTCTCTCTTTGGCAGCGACCATGACCCGACCCTTGACTATGACTCCGTGACCAAGTTAACCGAACCTTCTTAAAACACTGGCTTTTGGATTGTCAGAGTTACATACCTCATTGCCACTCCCACTTTTACGCTTTTCTCCATAACACCCCGTATTACTACAAACATCCACTTCCATTGGATTAAAACATCGTATGCTTATATACGAACTCGAAGGAACTTGTTCCAGATTCGAGGATGGTTTCCGTTTCTGGGGAAAATGAATAGGACTATTCTGTTGTCTTTTACTTTTACCTTCTATCAGGTTGCGAGTGCTCCTTGGATTAGGACAGTACACCTATTACGCTTATTGGATAGTCTTCTTCTAAACCATAGGCAGGTCCCGAACGGTAGGGAATGAAGAAAACCAATTAGCCTAAAGAAGGTGTACAGAAGGTAATAAGTTAAGACAAATAAAGGGATTAGTAAGAGGGCAAAGTAAATTGCGACTGCTATTCACGACCAAACCAAGTATTTCTTCGCTAATCCTACATCACCTTTGTATTTCTCCAGAACACTCCGTATCCCTAAGAAGATCCAAAGTTTATTTGATATATGGTTATATACGAACTCGAAAGGAACATGTTCCTGTTCGGGGATGGATTCTGGTTCAGGAGAAATAGGAATACGGTTTATTCAGTTGTCTTTTATCTTCACCTTCTCTCAGGTTACGAGTACTCCTAGGATTAGGGGAGTACACCCATTATGCTTATTTGATAGTCTTCTTCCGAACCATAGTCTGGTGCCGAATGGTAGGGAAGGAAGAAAACCATTTAGCCTAAGAGGGTGTACAAAAGGTAATGACTAAAGACATATAATGGGATTTGGAGAGATGGCAAAGAAATATACGGTTATAGTTGCGAATCTGATAATGGAAGAGGCATTATTAGGAATACCCGGATACCCCTTCGAAATATTTACATGTTTCAGTTTCACTGTGCATTGTTAATAGAAAACTAATTTCCCAATTAGTCCTTGCTCCAAGGTATGTATTTACCACGTTTGATTCTCACATCTGTATGGTTTTACAGATGATGAGTGGGAGTAAGTTATTGGGAATTGGGTGATCATCCTCATTATATCGGGATTTGTTGTAATTGGTGATATTTGAGGAAATCGCCTGGGTTGTTTGCCGGACGGCAAATATTTGGTTTTTAATATCCGTTATAATGCACCAATTACAAATTGATATATCTGTACGTTTATTTTTATAAAGTGAGATATAACTTTTTGAAATTATGTCTATGAAATTTACCTATATCAGTGGTTGGTTAGGTAAGGAGCATTAATCAGCGGTGTAATTCTTCTTAAACATAAGTACAGTTTTCAACCTGCGACACACAGGGAATGAGTTATTAGACTCAAGGGACTTATACAGAGTATTGTATGTTGTCCAGTGTCCATGAGGACAGAGGGGTTGGTACTCGTACTATATTCTGTTTACGTGTGACTTCTTTAGTTCTTAGACATGTGTTTTGTGGAAATGCAAGGTCTAAGTTTTGAGAAGTTGTAGGTATAAGAATAAAGTAGAGAACCAGGTATTGCAAGTATCAGGATTCTTCAAGGTGATCGAAGATGTAGATACTTGTGTGTGGTATTCAGTTAATAGTAATGATTAAGAGAACTTGTTTCTCTTTCAGGTTACTCATAATTGGAAGCACTCTTAAGTTGAGTAATGCTGATTGACCTCTCTCCATTTAGTTGACATGCACTAGAGACAGTTGCATGATTTGAATCTGGTTCCAATTAAATCAGTGCCTCTATTTCTATATTGGATATAGAATAGTTCATATCTTAACATTGTTAAGATACGGGGAGTTGTCCGGCTTATGTTTAAAACCATACTCTGGATAACTCAAGGCACGTTTCTGTAATGGCTGTTTGTGGGTTGACCTGAGCTATAACGAGGGTTGACTTTCTACCATTTGGAAGATCAATACTGATATTGTTCTTGACTCGTCATAGTTTTAGTAAAGTGGATTTTTTCAGAAAACAGTAGTGGGAGTATGGTAGAACTGGAAGTGATTCCAAAACCGCAAACGATTACTTAAAATTTGATAAGAACCTAAAGATTCAATCCGGTTTGACATTCTACTAGCCACTCCGCAGATATGGTGGGTAACCTCAGGCACTCGAGAAGTACTTCGGTATGCTCAAAGACGGTGACAGGGAGGTTCCTGTTTACCCAGACTTGCCATTGCTGTTGTTCCAGACTGTGAGACCCGGCAGGAGGATGAGTGTAGCGTCGTTCTAAATTAGCTTTAGAAGTGCACGTGTATATGACTCTGCCAGAGGGTTGTCGTAGTCAGTAGGAGCAGCGGAAGCATAGTGGACAAGTAGCTTATGTCTATTAATGGACTAAAGCAGATATATCGGAGATAGATCATTTATTTTTGATGTGACAGTCATAGGTTTGACTTCATCAGAATAGGGGATGTATCTGTTAAGAAGGTAGTAGGGTGTGTTGTCCTGGTATTTTGATGACATGCACATAGTAGGAAATGAAATTCTTATACTACGATCGGTTATACTTTGGTTGTCACACAGTGGTTTCTCCATATAGGATATGGATATTATATAAGATATTCTGGTTACTAGATCTAGGGTTTTAGATCTCGATATGGGTAGTTTCCCAATCAGGTTACTTAGACAGCATTCTAAAGGTATTTAGATTGGACGACTCTGTAAGGTTCCTAGGCACTCTTGTGAAGGTTCATAAGGCATCAAACATGCCCGAATAAAATTTTAGACGTGCCGAACAATCCAAAGCCGGGATCCTTACTAGATTATTAGGGTTTAACATGCAAGTAAACATCTTAACCACTAAGTGTGAGGGATTACAACCTTTGTAGTCCGCTCCTTCGCTTCATAAGCTCCGAGTAGAAGTCCCTTCGCCGCGATCCATGATCTCCCGGACTCAAAAGAGGATCCACGATACGAACGATCCATGCTAGCTTGTAGTGTTCCGTTCTCCGATGATCTACGTCGAAATTGCTATAACTCAAGCTCTCTCACTCTAATGAGGTCAACACCCTAATCTAATGGGCTAGATTAGATAAGGATGATGGAGTAGTATTTATGCTATATTTTTATATAAATTTCTCATAAGAAATTATGACAAAATGAATAACTAGTGAGATTTCTCAAAGCTCAAGAGAGAAGAAGATGATGGAAAAAAAGTTAATCCTTTTGTGATGAATAATAGAAAAGAATATATGATTGATCATGGAACCATGGTCAAGGACGACAAGGTTAACCTTTGTAGAGAATAAACTAGGTCTAGGGTTTGGTTAGGTTAAAGAATGAGTCATGGATAAATATCAACCATAATATCTTCTTCATGACAAAAGGAAAGCTTCTAGATGGTGCAAGAAGAAGCTAACCCTAATCAAACCCTAACCTTGCTTAATCTCCACTAAACATGTTCCATTATTAATCATATCATATCACAATAATATATATCACATATATATATTATATATTTGCAAAAAAAAAAATTATTACAATTAACATATATCGCAAATATATCAATGTATTATCCGGTGAGAAAATGAAATAATAAAGCGAGCAAATAGTAGATAATGTAATACAATATATCATATATATTATTATACATTAAATCATCGAATCAACACTTGATCCGACAATCCGGCTATATCGAATATAACTGACTAATATATCATGTACCGATTCATCGAATTAACACTTGATCCGATGACCCGGTTCATATCTAAATATCGCGAGAATATAATACGGTATCACATATCGCATTATCCTCGGTCCTGCACATATCACATGTGCCTCTACTCCGTTTTGCCTAAGCCAAAAAACCTTTGTGTAGGACTCTAAAGAATCGTCAATACGCCGGAAGCATGTGATGATCATATCAAACACCCACAAGCTGCAAGCGGTCAGCTAAACGTAACAGCCACCCAGGTATTGAGCGATCAGAAGATCAACAAGCTAGCATGTACGTTCTCTTGTGAATCCAATCAGTAACACTTCCGTACAGTCCGGTCTCTTCGTCTGATATGTCGCATATCAAGTCTAGGGGTGGTATACGTCAGACCCAGTAACCAATAAGTCGTGTCGATGTGAGGCTCATAACGGGTCGAGAAACTAGCAGTAATTCTCTATATCAGCCCTGGTTAGGGACTTCCAGTTATAGCCAATCGAACACAGCACAACATCAACTCCCTATACCGGGATTGACGAATCCCCTCCTATCGCTCATTGCCTCCATATGATTTGGGACTGCACCCAAAAGCCACCGTTTTGCACGCCCTCTTAGATGTGGTAAGGTGGAAATCAAAGCACAGTTGGAATCACACAAGACTCTATGACGATCTCGGGTCTACAGACTACCCTGTACCAGTGTCACCGGAGAACTGCCATCTAACGTGTGGTATATAACCATGTAGGAGTTTTCGGTGAGTCCGTCCAGTGTACCTAGTCTCCACTGAGCACCCGCACACCTTCCTTGATGTCAAACACCGATGGATATGGGATCATCCATCGCCCATCATATGGGTCAAGATACGTATACGCTAGTCTACTCTGGTGTATCGATACCTTGTCTCGATATACCCTCGACTAGGAACTGTTATAGGATGTACTCATCGACTACCATGGTCCCACTAGTATGATCTCATCATAGTCCCAGTAGTCGAGTACAGATCCTAAGGGCTTTATCAACATGTGAGAGAAAGACGATAAACCATTACAAGTCAACATGTTAAGATAAAGGAAACCAAATAGCATACTATCATGTCGAGCAAGAAAGTCATCTCTATAGATATCGAAGCATCCATTATAATATACATCATATGTACAGTAATGGCCTCTAAGGCATATACATAACCAACAATCTCCCACTTGCACTAAGGCCAGCTGCAGTAGTATCTCATACGTAGCATCCCGAATAATCTCTCAAACTGTATCTGGGGAATGGCCTTCGTGAGTGGATCCGCAGTGTTGTCCTTCGTATCTGTTAGATATGTATGCCCTAGAGGCTATTATTGTATATTCACTACTACAAATAAGGGTTGCCCCTACGGATATCTGCGTAGGGGCGAAAAAATACCCCGTAGGTGCAAAGGCCGCAGGTGCAAGTTGAGGCCCTGAACTTGCCCCTACGGGCAAATTCGTGCCCCTACGGATATATCTGTAGGTGTTATTGCCCCTACGGATTACTCCGTAGGGGTAATCAAATCATATATGTATTTTTTTTTGAATATATTGTATGTACCTACGGATACAACCGTAGGTCCTTGTTCTACCCCTACGGATAACTCCGTAGGGGATAGGCAGTAGCCCCTACGGCGATATCCGTAGGGGCACTCCCAACACCCTGCACTGAGATCAGGGGGGAAAATATCAGGAAACCTGATATTTTTCCCCTACGGATAAATCCGTAGGGGATACACTGTGGCCCCTACGGACATATCCGTAGGGGCACTCCCAACACCCTTCACTGAGATCAGGTGGGAAAATATCAGGTTTCCTGATAGTTTGCCCCTACGGATAACTTCGTAGGGGCAACGTATATACCTACGGCTTAATCCGTAGGTACATATTGTCTGTATTTTTTTTTAAAAAATGGGCTGCTAGATTTTTTCCCGCCCTGTGCACAATACTATATACATCAATCAAATCATATATTGCAGTATTCATAATCACATCTCACGCATATATATAATATACAAAAGAAACCCAAAAACTGAATATGATATAAATACAAACCAATATCAATATCGTTTCAAAATGTAGTACAATGTGATATAAATAAATACATGTTTCAAAAAATAAGAACCAAAAAGCTAACCAAGTTCGGTCCAGCTCCACCTCTGAATAACGTTAGAATAACGCGCGCCTGCTCCTCGGTCAATACACTCCGCAATGCTACAAATAAGGGAGTCTGAGCGGCATGTGGAGCTGGCGATGTGGTCTGCGCAGCTGCCGTCGAGGTAGTCGCTTGCGGAGCCGCGGCTGCGGGAGTCTGAGTGGGCGGTGGAGCTACAGGAGCTGTCTGCGGAACCGCAGCCGATGTAGTGGCTTGCGGAGCCGCAGCCGAAGGAGATGCATGTGGAGGCTCGGCCGATCTACCCTGTCGCGTCTGGACATAACGTGTGTAAGAAGCGTGTAAGAACTGTGTATTATTCGAATTCGTTTCATTAATAAGTTATTTCGAAACCCTGTTTGGATATCTAGTTTGGAGAAGCGTTGTTTATTTTAATTACATATGTATGTATGATTAATCAAACTTAAGTCTAAAACCAAATAAGCTCAAGCTACGTACTAATTATGGATATGTTGATATGTATATAATATGAAATGATATTTTACTATAAAGTAGTATACATACCAGCATCTCCTTCAACTCCTGAACGGTGGCCCTCAAGCTATCCAGTTCCTGATGGACATGCCGGTCATTGGAGACGGAGGAAGTAACCGCCGGGGTGGAGTCCAACCTCATAAGGGCCTTGCTAGGGCCCAATCCCCGGCCTCTCTCCCAACCTCCGTGGTGCCCTCCGTGTGCGGCGTCCAGAACTGGGGTCAGCAGCCTCGGATCGTTCTGTCCGGTAAAATCGATCCCCGAGGCCTGGGCCTGCTCAACCACCCGCTCCTACACCTACATTAAGCAGTAAAGTATAAGTATAAAATTTAAACTTGAACCTTCCAAAACTAAAATTTCAAATTTGGGTCGAAAAAATATTAACGCTTACGCAGTACTCCTGGGTAGCGACGTCGGGATATCGAAACTCGCCCATGGCGGGATCTGTCGAGGTGCCGTGGACGGCAAGATATGCGGACAGCACGCTCGGTGTACCACCTGACGCCACGGTCCGAGATGTCTGCAATATTAGAAAGTAACTCTTAATATTAGAAATATTAGAGAATAACTCTTAATATTTCAGAATATTAGAGAATAACTCTTAATTTACCGATAACTCCATGGCTCGAGTAATGTTCCTCGAGCCACCTGTGTAAGTGGGGCGACCCCTCTTCGCCGACTTCCTGTTCTCCGTATTCTGAGCGGCCTGTTTCTGCACAACGCATTAACATTTAGTTTTCTAATTAAGAAACACAAAGAAATAAATTATATCATAAATAATGAATTAAATTTAAAATACATACTTGTTTGCGTTCGGAGTCGAAATAAGGGCACAATAGAGGCCATGTCTCTACGTCGACTCTTGCAAACGCCGGAGTAGATAGGAGGGCCGCTCTCTCTGCCTCGGGGGTCGCTATCCACAGGGAGTAGCAGTCGGCCTTCAGCTCATTCCTGTTGTATCGGACCTTGGCCTGCATGTTCTTCATCAGGCCATTGTACAAAGCATGAAGGTCGAGCACCCTCCCCGAGTGATCAGCGTCGGCTACAGGCTGAAAATCATAATCCAACTGAAAATACAAAAAAAACATTGTTATTAAATTGCAAGTGTTAATAATAAATATATTGGATAGATCAAATGAAAATATATATTAATACATACCCGAGCCTGATCAAAGAAGAGGGCGAATGAGCGCTGGTGCTGCTCGCCCCACTCATCGTGAAGTGGATAGTTCTTCACGATCCGGCTCTCGTCCCCCAAATACCGGCTGAACCTCTCGGCATGAGGACCGGTATAGCGATAGTCAAGGGTAAAAAATAGGGGGAATGCTGCCTCCCCCCTAGCTCTATCAGGCCTCAGCCTATGGGACTGATTCGGGCCTCGAGTCCCCCTCTGGGGATGGAGAGGCCCTGCGTCTGCACGAAATATCAAGACAATCAATAATAAGACAAAGTTGTATTAAGAAATCAAGGTTAAACAAAAATTCAAGTGTGATATATACCTCCGGTGACTAGCGCACGAGCCTGGGCCCGAGCAGCAGCACAAGCGGGACGATAGTTCCTCCGGTGAGGAACAACCGGGGTCCCGGACCCGGACGCATCCCCTCCAACTATAAAATAAACATCGACGCTAAATTTCCATAAAGTTCATATTTATTCTATAGAGCATATGTAAAATTAATAAATATTTTAAATTTATTCATACTAACCTGCAGACGATGCGGAGGGTATGGAAGCGGCAGGAGTGGCCCCTGTGGAAGCTATGGATGCACCACCTATAATTAGACAATTAAAAATAGATTATATAAGTAATTGCAAAAAGAATGTGTAGATCAATAATATAACGTTCTAAATCAATATGCATGCACTATAGGATATATAAACATACCCGCAGGTGCGGTGGTGTCACCACCTACAGCTAGACAATAATAAAAATTGCTAAGTAAGAGCAAAAGGAATGTGTGTATTTATCATATAGCATTCTAAATCAATATACATACACTATATGATATATAAACATACCTGGAGGAGCGGGGGTGGCCTCTGTCCCAGATGTGGACGCATCACCAACAACTAGACAATCAAACATTGACAATATAAGTAATTTTGACATAAACATGCATGAATATCTGTAATATTACATTCAAAATGGATATGCGTGCAGTATACCTGGAGGTGTGGCCAAATCAACACGGAAGGAGGCATCCGAAGGGGTCTCCGATCTGGGTGCAAGACCGGCCCTCTGAAGCTCCCTACGGAGCTCTCCGGGCGGCAGAACCGCTCTGCCTCTGCCTCTGCCTCTGCCGCGGCTGGAGCTCCTGCCGCCCCTCGCTGCTCCCGACATCGTCATCAAATCTAGATAAACGGTTCATGGACGCATTAGACAATCATTAAAAGTATTGACTATATATGATCTAGAGCGTAAAATGTGAAGTAATAATATAACATTACTGATAACCTTTTTCATTTCGTGGGCGCATCATACATATCTACTTGGATTTCATCGTCGATGTCATTTCTAACCCATGTAACTTCATGATCGGTCGAAGACAACCCATCCTTCAAAACAGACGGTCGGAGCACTTTAAGCCTTCTCTCTTCTTCGTCCTCATCGCTGTCCTCGTATTCTGGGACACCGTAGACATCTCTAGGTTTCCATCGGCATACAACACTCCACCCCGGATGATTCAAACACTGTGAGTAGTATACTTGGAACGCTTGGTTCGGAAAGATAAACGGATCGTCCTGACCGTAAAATCGAAGTGTGTTCACACTGGTCAATCCATATTCATCTTTCCAAGTCCCAAGACTGCTTCTCCACCTGTCTGTATCGGTTCGCGGATCGTACCAAGTAGAGTGGAATATATAAAAGGGTTCTGATCGTCCGGGATAGTAGATGCCGAGTATACAATTTAAGTACCCATAGTAAATCACACCGTCCGATCCTACCGTCGCAATCCCACTATTCTGAGTGGTTCTAGATGTTTCTATTTCCTTAACTTCGAATTTGTATCCAAGGACACCAAATCCTTTGTAATATGCAACCTCCATACTAGGAAATTGAGCTAAACATCTTGAATCACTCTCAAATGATGCAGACAAGTTTGGATCGTGGATCTAACAAAACAAATTTTACGATAAATACATAACGATACAAGTTTAGATTAAAACTGATAGCAATAAAATGTAATTCGAAAAACTTACATGCTCTATGACCCAATCACAAAAATTATCCTGATGGTATTTTTCCAAATGCTCTTCGTTCCAATCAGGATGCCCCTCACGTACCTCGTTAAAATGAGTTCTGTTTTCGACAAATAATTGTGACATTAATATTATGTCATTTCATACACACACAAACTCGGATATAACAATTAATCCAAAAGAACTTACTCTCTAATTTGTTCAAGACATGCGCAATTAAGCAAGATAAACCGGTATATCTTGTTGATAAACATAGTGTCTACCCTCTTATACTCGGCTTTACCATATGGCCCGTCTTGAATTCTTCGTGGTCGGCTAAGCCTTGTCTCAATGTTCTCGTCCAGATAGCGGGAACAAAATGTGGTTGCTTCATCAAGAAGATAACCTTGCATGATAGAAATCTCTGGTCGATTTTTATTGCGTACATACTTCTTAAGAGTGTAAAGGTACCTAATGAGAATATGTTGAATAAATAAACACGGGCATACAGGACAACAATAAATTTATAAATTGCGCGAAACGAAAAATTACACGTACCTCTCGACGGGATACATCCATCGATATTGTACCGGTCCGGCTAACTTCGCCTCAGTTGCAAGATGAACCGTCAAGTGTATTATGATATCGAAGTATGACGGTGGGAAAATACGCTCAAACTTGCAAAGTATCAACGCAATAGAATTTTCTAGTTTATCCAGCGTCGCAACCTCCAGTGTTTTAGCACACAACTCCCTGAAAAAACAACATAGGTCATTGATTACTAGACCAACCGAGTCGGGGAGAGAAGTCCTGAGGGCTAATGGAAGAAGGTGCTCCATGATAACATGATGATCATGACTTTTCAGCCCATCGATCTTGCCCTTCACAATTTTTATTTTCTTGCTGAATGATCCTGAGAAACCTGTGGGGACTTTCAAATCATGCAACACCTGCAGGAATCTTTTCTTCTCGGGTTGTGACATATGATAAGCGGCTTTGGGAAGTACAAACTTGCCCGGTTTACCCGCTACCGGTTTAGGGTGTAGTTCACTTCTTATTCCCCACTCTTGTAGATCCATCCGGGCATTCATGTTGTCTTTCGATTTCCCGTCTTTACACAGAAGCAAGTTAAGTATGTGCTCTGATACTCCCTTCTCTATATGCATGACGTCCAGACAATGACGCACTGAATTTGTAGACCAGTACGGAAGCTCGAAGAAAATGCTTAACATGTTCCAATATTGTGGTTTGACCTGTCTCGTCGGATCCATCCCGAAGGTCACGTTATTGTAACCATCCCATTTAGCAGTCATGTCCTCTCCGGACAATGGGGATGGAGGCCCAAGAAGCTCCTGATGACCATCAAAGTGAACCGTGTCTAACCTATAGGGGTGGTCTGGAGGCAGAAAACGTCGATGGCCGCAATAACAAACCTTCCTGCTAAAATTCAAAAATTTTGATGTTGTGTGTTCATGACAATGAGGACATGCTTTGTGACCATGTACGGACCAACCTGATAGCATTCCATACGCAGGAAAGTCATTAATTGTCCACATTAAAGCCGCACGCAGTATGAAGGTTGTATTTGTGTTTGAATCATATGTCTCTACACCATCAATGCACAAAGTTTTCAGCTCCTCGATCAGTGGTCGGAGATAGACGTCGATATTGTTCCCCGGTGAGTTTGGTCCGTCGATAAGAAGAGGCATCATAAAGTATGATTGGTCCATAGCCAACCAAGGCGACAGATTATAAATTATCATTACAACGGGCCATGTACTGTGACTTCCAGCCATATAGTTGAATGGGCAGAAGCCATCGGCAGCCAGTCCGAGCCGGACATTGCGAGGATCGCTACTGAATATTGCGTGCCTCCTATCGAAATCCTTCCATGCCGGTGAATCTCTTGAATGGCTCATTTTTCCATTTTCGCTTGGAGGAGCACGGTGATGCCAAATCATTGCCTCGGCTGTTTTCTTGCACCTGAATAGCCTCTGTAGCCTCTGTGTTATGGGAAAATATCGTGCTATCTTCACATGTATATCAGGCTTCTTATCAGAATCTTTCGGCTTATACCTGGCCTCTCCGCATGTTGGACACTCTTTCAAATCTGAATTCTCTTTCCGGTACAACACGCAATTATTAGGACATGCTTGAATCTTCTCGCACTTTAGACCCAAATCAGACATCATTTTCTGGGCTTCGTACCAGCTTTCGGGCACATTATTTCCCGGAGGCATAGAATCTTTCAAGAACGAAAGAAGCATTGTGAATGACTTGTTGCTCCATCCATTTAGGCACTTAATTTGGAAAAGTTGGATGAACCATAAGAGGGTGGAATACTTCGCATTCTCATAAATTGGTTTCCTAGCATCATTCATGAAATTTTCATATTTATCCGCACGCGGTCCTTGACCGGAAGGAATGTCATCTTCGGTACGAATAGATTCACCTAGGGCAGCCTCTACCATATCCTCCATTTCTTCTGATGGAAATAAATTTCCGTATCCTGCCGTATTACCGAATTCTTCTTCTTCTCCTACCGCATTACGTGTTCTCTTTCTTCTTCTACCGCAGTACTGCATTCTTCTCCTTCCCCGTGATATTTCCAAGTTGAATAAAGTCTAGTAAACCCATGTTTTACAATATGAAGCTCTGCCAATTCTACCTTCTGCCAGTACTTATTGCCACATCTATCGCACGGACAGAGAATCTTCTCTATTATGATCTTATTATGTGCTCGTGCAAATTCAAGGAAAGCAGCAACTCCTGTGACAAACTTAGGTTGCATACGTTGTTTCCAATCCACATACATCCAGTCCTTAACTCTGACGTACTCATGGGCCATGTTAGACTGAATAACATATAAATTGTAGGTAATGCTGACTATATTGAGAAATATAAGAACGGGATAGTTACTGATAAAGGAGAAAATCCGTGTATATGCTTTGTGTGTGCGTTTGTCGTTGAAAAGAATAAATTATCGCATGTTATGTTAACCGATAGACGGGGACTAAGTGGCGCTTTTAGTTTCATATATGGGTATCGATGGGAATATGAAGGTTTCATATTATCATATATTGGTTTTAACCTGAACATCTCGAATCGCTCTCTAATTATGCGTTTGTATGTATGTGTTCCGGCTGTCGGGGGTAGGCTTCTATCCCATTAAGAATGTATAGAGCGAACGCCCATCACTTGTGCTTTCAACCGTTTCGAGTAAATTTCGGCAGCACCTCCCCGCTGTTCTCCGAGTACACTGTAATAGAATAGATAATCATTTCAAAGCTGTAAAACAACGTTGAAATGAACATCTAATCTATCATTGTACACGGAGAACCAGCGGAAAGATACCGACAAAATATCTCGAAACGGATGAAAACACAAGTGAATGAAGGCGTTTGCTTTATACTTTCTTAACTTGTCCACACGGGACAAATCTATGGGTTACCATCCGATTGAATTTTCTCGTCGCGTAGACTATACGACGGTTGTTAGTATCGAGCTATACTGTCCGATATTTAACAATCTTCGTATAGTTCTAGGTCACGACAAGCATCGCACGTATGTTAACCGATAGACGGGGACTAAGTGGCGCTTTTAGTTTCATATATGGGTATCGATGGGAATATGAAGGTTTCATATTATCATATATTGGTTTTAACCCGAACATCTCGAATCGCTCTCTAATTATGCGTTTGTATGTATGCATTCCGGCTGTCGGGGGTAGGCTTCTATCCCATTAAGAATGTATAGAGCGAACACCCATCACTTGTGCTTTCAACCGTTTCGAGTAAATTTTGGCAGCACCTCCCCGCTGTTCTCCGAGTACACTGTAATAGAATAGATAATCATTTCAAAGATGTGAAACAACGTTGAAATGAACATCTAATCTATCTTTGTACACGGAGAACCAGCGGAAAGATACCGACGAAATATCTCGAAACGGATGAAAACACAAGTGAATGATGGCGTTTGCTTTATACATTCTTAACTTGTCCACACGGGACAAATCTATGGGTTACCATACGATTGAATTTTCTCGTCGCGTAGACTATACGACGGTTGTTAGTATCGAGCTATACTGTCCGATATTTAACAACCTTCGTATAGTTCTAGGTCACGACGAGTATCGCACGTATGTTAACCGATAGACGGGGACTAAGTGGCGCTTTTAGTTTCATATATGGGTATCGATGGGAATATGAAGGTTTCATATTATCATCGAGTATCATATATTGGTTTTAACCTGAATATCTCGAGTCGCTCTCTAATTATGCGTTTGTTGTGCATTCGTGTTGTATGTGTAACATGATTTTAAACCATTGAGATCAAGATTGATAGAACTGATCATCCTACATTGCAATAGCATTCATCAACCAAAAACTATTATTGCAATGGTATACATCTATAACAATCAACAATTAAAACTACAAATATAGGATACTGATATCATAAAGCGTTATGAGACACGTGTCGTGATCATAGAAATCGCTAGTATTGAGCATCATCAAGATTAGATTATGGTTTTGAAGCAAGTTATTGAGCATCTTGGATTGATTGTCAAGTGTTGATTTTTATTTCAACACTTGACAGAATGAAAATCATAAATACAGTTGCAAAATGTGTTCCTCACCCCCATAAAGTTGATCTTAACAATCCAGACAAGACCATCATTGTTCAAATTGCCAAGGTAGACATAATCTCAGTAGTTATTTACGGTTGCTAGCTTGTATTGCTTGTTGCTATTCTTTTTTTTCCTTGCCCTTTCTTTCTTTTTTTTGGGGGGTGGGGGGTTGTGTTTGAAAAGTTTTAACCAACTCACTGCTATTTCTAGGCAATGCAGGAATATAACTAGTTTTATCCCCCAAAAGAAAGAGCTTCAGGCTTCATGCGTCAAGCGATGTGTATAATTATAGGATTTTCTTGCTAGCGGTTCATTTACAACTATTCTTTAGTCTATATACCTAGCATCTGCTACTAGATATTACATCTTGCATCAACACCCCGCATGTTAAAATCAAAATCGATTATTTTTTTCTTGATCTTTTTCTGATTTTCTACCATCTGTGTCGAGTAAATTATGATTAACATTGTATTTGTCAACTAATCAGAAGAGCCATTCAACCAGCCCTACCGTAACCCTAACCCCAGCCCTACCGTAACCCTAACCCCAGCCCCACCCCAGCAGCAGCCGAACCGCAACCCTAACCCTACCCCGACCCCGACCCCGACCCCGACCCCGACCACCACCGCGACCCCTGCCCAACCCCAACTCTCGCGCGCGCAACCCAGACCCAGCCATGAACCCTAGGCCAAAAATAATCCAAAAATGCTTTAATTTACCTCGAGATTTATACCTGAACGGCTGCTGGTGGGCTGGAGCGACGACGGTGGCGATTTGGCGACGAAACCGGCGGTGGCGACGACGGTGGCGACGAAACCGGCGGTGGTGAAGACGGTGGCGAAGAAACCGGCGGTGGCGACGGTGGCAACGACGGCGTGGCGATTTGGGGTTTTTTCTCGCGCGCGATTGAGAGAGAGAGAGAAAGTGAGCGTAGGCGATCGGTCTGGCTTTATTTTAAAATGATATTTACTTGCCCCTACGGACATAACCGTAGGTCTTTTGTTTGCGGCTCCGTAGGGGCAAACAACAAATTAAGAATTAATATTTTTATTCTTGGACGTCTGTGCCCGTAGGGGAAACCTTTTAGCCCTACGGATTAATCCGTAGGGCCAAGCTAAATCTGCCCCGACGGATATTTCCATCCGTAGAGGCAACCCCCTATTTTACTAGTGATTACTAGTTTGTATAATACATTTTGGAGGCTTGGGATATATAGATATGGTTTTACGACAATCTTGCTCGATATAGTAGTATGCTACTTGGTTTGTTTCTATCTTAATATGTGTATATGTTTCTTTTAACATATCGCTAAAAACATATTGGTAGAGCCCTTAGGATTTTTGCTTGACTACCGGCGTTGTGATAGCGATCACACTAGTGGGGGCTGGGTGGTCTATAAGCACATCCTTATTTTGGTCCCTGGTCGTAGGATTATCGAGACTGGGCATCGATACTCCAGAGTAGACTGGTGCATACGCTTCTCTTCCCAGCAGGGGAGATGGTGTGTCCCACAGCCATCAGTACGTCATACTGGAGATAGTATGCAGGTGCTCGGTAGGTTACGAGTACACTGGACAGGACTCGTCGGGAACTGTTGGTAGGTATTATACCTATCGTCAGCGAACAGTTCCCAGGTGACATGCGTACAGCTTAGTCCGCTGACTTGACACTGTCACTTTGCCTCAAGTGTGTTCCCACTGTTCTTTGAATACTGCCCTACCACGGCTCTACTGAGTCGTGCAAACAGGTAGTAGTTGGGTGCAGTCCCGAATCACTTGGAGGCAGTGACGGTTAGACAGGATTCGTCTCTCCCGGTATTGGGAGTTGATATCGCGCTGTGTCTAGGAGAGCCATTACACATTGTCGTCCCTGGCCTGGGCAAGCGAGAATTACTGGTAGGTTTTTCCAGTAGATTCTCAAGGTGTTTTGGGCTACGCTCCGACACGACTTGTATCGCTATTAGGGGACTGACGTTTACCGCCCCCCTAGGCCCGCCATGCGATATTCTCAGACGAACAGACCGGAGTGAACGGAGATTGTCACATTCAGGCTTAGTAGGAGTTCGATGGGTTTACCTCATCAGTCTTCTTATCGGCATCTACCTGGGGACCGTTACGTACAGCTAGTACCACTTGCGGCCTGTGGTTAAACCCCCTGCCAGCGTAGTGTCGAGCCTTTAGAGTCCCACATAGAGGGTTACTCGCCTTTGGGCAAAACAGAGTAGAGGTTGCATGCTTTTGCGATGGGGTTCGTTCACATCAGCGCACTTGTGCACGTTCAGGACAGTAGTTACTAGCGGGCTTTGGTTTAAGCCAGATCCTAGTAACTGTATTGGGATTGGTTTTGTCTCAGTGTATCCGTGTTCCTTGGAGCACGAATACGGGTGTGTATGCATAGTTGACAGAGACAGAGGCAGAGGCAGAGGATTCTCATTAGGGTTGTTGACCATTTGACTTTGGTTGACTTGTTGACCGTTGACTTTTCTCTTAACCCTAATGAGAATATGATATATGATTAATAATATTAATTAAGTATTATTGTGTCATGGTTGAGTTGAAAGTTTGACTTTTGTTAACTTGTTGACTTTGTTGACCGGTTGACCATTTTGGACTTGTTGACCATCATCATTTCATGGCTATCATTTCATGGGTATGACCTTTGCTTGCTTGTTGTTTACATAATGCCATCATAGCATGAAATGATAATGGTCATTGAAACTAACCATCACCATATACTTAATTATTATTATTATTATCATTATTCTCACTTTTGTGAGAAGGGTTGGATTATGAGAGCTCATTCTATCATTTTCCTTTCTCTCTCTTAGAAAGAAAAGCTCTCTCTTCTTCATCTTCCTCTCTCAAGGTTCAAGTGTTCCATGAGTTGGAAGTCAAGAACCTTTGAGACAAAACCACCAAAAATATTCTCTACTCACTCTAAGTTACTAGGTTTAGCAAACCAAGCACCTTAGTGATCTCTGGATTGAGATAGGAGCTCAAGTTCGAGGCCCTCGGGTGGATCCATCTATGGCAAAGAGGAGACGACGAGGAGGATCCGTTCAAGCAACTACAAGGAACAAGCAAGAGGGAGAACTACAACAAGAATAGAAGGAGTTCAAGACCAAGGTATAACCATTCTACATAGTAGTTAGTACTTGTATTTTTTGTTAGTTATTGTTTAGCGATGATCCTTCATGAAACGGTCCATGTTACCTACTTATGAAAATTTTTCGTTTTACCTATTCCACCTTCCCGAAAGGACCGGGGTGGGTTACGTGGACCCAACAGTGGTATCAGAGCCTAACTAAACAAAAACTAACAGTTAGCAAGGTTTTTAGAACTTCGATCCGGCAAAAATCCCAAAACGATGTCCGAAACCTATGCTTTCTGCCGTTTTTAAAACCTGCTCTGAAATTTTTTTAACATACCTGGAAAATACAAGCAGGGTTTTCTGGGAATAACCAAGAAATCTGAGACCATGACTCGGCCAACTCGCCGCGGAACCGCGGAGGAACCATGCGTTCCTCCGTGGATCCGCGGCCGAGTTGACTCGGCCGTAGCTCCGATTTGTTGTAGAATTCCTAGTTTTGAGTTCTGGGATTTTTGAGATATTTTTGTTCTGCCCAGATTATCCAGAGAAAATGTTAATTTTTGGGAGTAGTTACAAATTTTTATTTTGATCGGAGTTCTACAAATTTTGGCTAGATGGTTATATCTGTAATGTGATATATGCATTGAATGTCGGCTAATCGCTATACGTCGATTAGTGGGGGTTGTGCATATCTGTGATCTGTAATGTTGATGGTTTGTGTATATGAATTCGTTGGATTGTCGCGGATTAATAGCCGGGGGGTTGTGAGATAAAAGTTTTCTTTATCTTTCAATTCATGTAATATGTAAATTGATGTAATATTATTTGTTTGGCCGCACAACCGGGATGAGGTTGTAGCCGCCATTGTATAATTTCTTTTTACTGTTTTTGCTCCTTGGATAGACCTAAGGAGGGGTGCACAAACTACCGGGTATCTCGAAGTGCGGAGTGGCCTACTCACGGTGTTGAGGGAGGTTGCTTCGCTTCGGGTATTTGGCAAGTAGTTTGCCGCTCACTTAGGGGTCTAGGGTGGGCTTTTGGCTATTCATCTTTTTGCTATAGGTATTTAACCGTGTAATCAGCTTTTCGTTACAGGCTCGTACGGAATGCGGATTCCTAGTATATCTAATGTGTTCATCTGTGATCTGGAATGGCTATCATTGCATATGACGAATGTGTATATATATCTATATGATATCAATTTAGGCGTTGCTTATGTTTTGCATTCGCTCTAGTCCAGCCCCCGCTCTATCGTTTGTTAAGTAACCTAACGGGTAATGACGGGGCCCCGTGGCGAATGCGGATGGCGTAAGCGTACGTCATATTTTTGTTGTTTTCTGCAATGGTAGGATTAATTGATGGGACACATTAATTTAATGCAAGAAAACAAACGTAAAAAGAACGTTGTTGGAACAATTTTTCAATAAGCTGTTATTGCAAGGACGCTCTCTTTTGTTTGGCATAGAGGTATTTGGTTATGAATGCCCAGCACCTCAGTCGACGAGGCAAGGGCTGAGATCCCTTCATCGGGAGTGACCCCTTGGACAAAAGTTTGCGTCACGGTAATAATTTCACTATAGTCGATTATTCTTCTTCTGCATCGAGGTATTCAGTTTGGAATATCCTGCACCTCATTCGACGAGGAAAGAGCCGAGATCCCTTCAAAGGGAATGACCTCTTTAGCAAGAGTTTTTCGCCACTATATTTTCAAAAAGGCAATCATGTTCCTTCAACGATATCAAGTTCATTACGTTAACGGGTTTTTCGCCAAAAACCCAGCCGTAGCCCTCCGTCATTTCAGATTGGTATTATTTAGTATTCGTGCTGCGTTTGTTGACCTAGTCAAGGCGTAGTGAATGGTAGCTAGATGATATTTTTCTGTACATTGCAAATAGGATTGGTTAGGACAGTCGTGCAGCCTTGTTGACCTAGTCAAGGGCACGTACGGGTGGGTCTAATGCAATAAGGATAATGACGGGTAGAACATGACTAACGGTGTATGGTTTGTTGACCTTGTCAAGGTCATAAACCGTTAGGGGCAAAAACCACATCGGGAGTTTCTAAAGAAACTGAAACTTGCAGATTTAGCATACCTTCTGGAGTGTGGTGACTAGAGTGGATTCCATCTAGGTCATCACACAATGATAGATGGATCCCGATCCCACTGATGAGTTGGATTACTCTCGGGAGATTATTTCACTTAACAATCAATGCTATAAACCAAGTAGGTGTATAGAACGGTGTTAGTGGGGCTACGCCTCCAGGGAAAAGAAGTTCTTTAATTAAGGAACTTCGCGAAAGCGTTGGAAAACCTCCCTCGAAGTACCAACACTAGCCTGGCTGAAAGGTTAAGCAAGTATTTTGACGTGCAATTAATCCCGACTAGTTCTTCTTTTAAAGGTTTTAAGAAGAATTCGAGGAAACAGTGGGAGCCATCCTGGTTAGATAAACTAATAAACCAATCTAATCTTGCAAGAGCGCACGCTGAGTGTTTCTTTTCTCGCTCTCCAGGTAGCAACCATTTCGCGCCCTAATCAAGATAATAAAATGTATCGCTTGACCGATCCGAATTCGTATTCGGGGCTGGGGAACGTTGGTTTTGCTCTAACTTGTGACAACAGTCATAAGTATGAGCAAGAGAAAGAGGATTGTATGGATTCCAAGGATACCCAGTTGTAGAAGAAGCATGGTTTTGTATCTACTTCAGGTGTTCTTGTAATTGAGAACTGTTTTACGGTCAGCCTTACCTCTTGGGTACTTGATACCGGATCAGGATCTAATATCTGTAATTTATTGCAGGGACTGAGAAAAAGTAGGAAAGTTGTACCTGGTGATATGTCGCTCAGAGTAGCGAACGGAGCATAAGTTAATGATGTAGCCGTCCGTGAATATCACCTGGTGTTGCCAAATGGCAATACTATGATTTTGAACGATTTCTACTATGTACCTTCCATGGTTTGCAACATCATATCAGTTTCCTTACTCGATAAAGATGGATATAACTTTGTTCTTGATAGAAATATCATGAACATTTACCTTCATAAGGTACTGGTTGGAGAAGGTACACTGTATAAAGGTATCTACGTTCTAAATCAGAATACAGTTCTCAATGTACAAAACACACGCAAGAGGAAGAATTCAGATACGAATGAATCCTACTTGTGGCATTGTAGACTTGGTCATATCGGAGAGAAAAGACTAAGTAAGTTGTATAAAGATGGACTCTTGAATACGTTTGAGTTTTCATCTTATAAAACTTGTCAGTCTTGTCTCAAAGGGAAGATGACCAAATCTCCGTTCACCGGACATGGAGAAAGAGCAACAGAGCTCTTGGGACTCACACACAGTGATGTATGTGGTCCGATGTCTATACATGCAATGGGTGGGTTCTCGCACTTCATCACATTCACTGACGATCTCTTTAGATTCGGATATGTGTATCTTATGAAACACAAATCTGAAGCTTTTGAGAAATTCAAGGAATTCAGAAACGAAGTAGAGAACCAGACTGGCAAAAGTATCAAGATCCTCCGGTCAGATAGGGGAGGGAAGTACTTAAGCATGGAATTCCTAGATTACTTAAAAGATAATTGTATTCTCTCTCAGCTTACTCCCCCTTATACACCACAGCACAACGGTGTATCGGAACGGAGGAATCGTATCCTACTGGATATGGTTCACTCCATGATGGGTAGTGCCGAGTTGCCTCTTTCATTTTGGGGACATGCGCTTCAGACGGCAGCATATTTATTGAATGATGTTCCGTCTAAATCTGTGCCTAAGACTCCGTTCGAGATATGGAATGGAAAGAGGCCATATCTTAAGAGATTTAAGATATGGGGTTGTCCGGCTTATATCAAAACGCATAAACCGGATAAACTAGAGGCACGGTCAGTTTTATGTAAGTTTGCAGGATATTTAAAGAATGGTTATGGATATCTCTTCTACCACACCGAGGAACACAAAGTGTTTGTTGCTCAGCATATCCTTTTCTTAGAAACGGAGTTTCTTGCAAAAGAAATTAGTGGGAGCACGGTAGAATTGGAAGAAATTCAGCGACCACAAACTGAATTTGAAGATTTGACAGAACCTCAGGATTCATTAACCCCAAACGAACCTCAGCCACTTCGCAGATCTGGTAGGATTTCTCATCTAGCCGAGAGATACTACGGTTTTCTCTTAGACGGGGATCGAGAGGATTGCATCTTGGAGGAAGATGATCCTACCAGTTTCAGGCAGGCCATTATCAGTAGGTACTCTGATAAGTGACTAGAAGCAATGCAATCCGAAATGGAGTCCATGTACGCCAATAAAGTGTGGACCTTGGATATTGCTCCACCTGGGGTAAAACTCGTTGGAGGCAAATGGATCTACAAAAGGAAACGTGGTGTAGATGGGCAGGTGGAAACCTATAAGGCTAGACTCGTTGCGAAAGGTTTTCGTCAAAGACCTGGTGTGGACTATGACCAAACTTTTTCTCCGGTGGCTAGCTCAAATCCATTCGGATCCTACTTACCATTACTGCCTTCCATGACTATGAAATCTGGCAGATGGATGTTAAAACGGCTTTTCTAAATGGCTGTTTGGAAGGATGCGTTTACATGGATCAGCCAGAAGGTTTCGTAGACAGTGGGAGCAGCGGGAAGGTGTGCAAGTTACTTAAATCCATTTATGGATTAAAGCAGGCATTGCGGAGCTGGAACATCTATTTTGATGAGGCAATCAAGGAATTTGATTTCATCAAGAACGAAGATGAACCTTGTGTTTATAAGAAGATTGTAGGGCGAACTGTCGTATTCCTAGTTTTGTACGTGGACGACATTCTTTTGATAAGAAATGACATTCCTATGCTACAATCGGTCAAGCTATTCTTGTCACAACGGTTCTCTATGAAGGACCTGGGTGATGCCACGTACATTCCGGGGATCAAGATCTACAGAGATAGATCCAAGAGACTACTGGGGCTTTCGCAGTACAGGTACATAGAGACCATACTAAAGAGATTTAGTATGGAAGATTCCAAGGGCAGTAACATACCCGCATTGCACGGAATTACCCTCTCCTAGAAGATGTCTCCTAAGACTGACGAGGAGAGGGTTTGCATGAGCACTACACCCTACGCTTCGGCGATAGGATCTATAATGTATGCCATGCTATGTACAAGACCAGATGTAGCTTACGCGCTGAGCGTGGTGAGCCGGTATCAGTCAGACCCAGGTGAGGACCACAGGACAGCAGTGAAGAACATTCTCAAGTACCAAAGAAGGACTAAGGAGATGTTCCTGGTTTACGGTAATGGAGACCTCAGGGTCGAGTCCTTTACCGATTCAAGCTTCCAGAGTGACAAAGATGACAGCAAGTCTGTCTCGGGTTTTGTGTTTACCCTCAACGGAGGGGCGGTATGTTGGAGGAGTTCCAAACAGGATTCCATCGCAGACTCGACGATGGAGGCTGAATACATTGCTGCAAGCGATGCCGCAAAAGAAGCGGTCTGGATGAAGAAGTTCATTAGTGAACATCAGGTGGTTCCGTCCATTGTTGACCCAATACCTTTGTATTGCGATAACAATGGGGCTATAGCTTCAGCGAAGGAACCAAGGTCCCATCAGAGATCCAGACACATCTTGAGGTGGTATCACCTGATCAGGGAGATCATTGATCGCCAGGAGATCGAGGTACGGAGAGTGGATACAAAACACAACACGGCGGATCCATTCACGAAGGCCCTCCCTCAAACACAGTTCGAGCGACTTTTTGAGCTATTGGGTCTGCACCAACGCCAGCAGCTGGCCTTGGTGCAGACGTTGGGTATGCGGTGCACCAATTGCTGGCCTTTAGTGCAAGTAGGAGATTGTTACCTAGAGGCCATTATTGTATAGTACTAGTTTGTATAAAACATTTTGGAGGCTTGGGATATATATATGGTTTTACGACAGTCTTGCTCGATATAGTAGTATGCTACTTGGTTTGTTTCTATCTTAATATGTGTATATGTTTCTTTTAACATATCGCTAAAAACATATTGGTAGAGCCCTTAGGATTTTTGCTTGACCACCAGCGTTGTTATGGCGATCACACTAGTAGGGACTGGGTGGTCTACAAGCACATCCTTATTTTGGTCCCTGGTCGTAGGATTATTGAGACAGGGCATCGATACTCCCGAGTAGACTGGTGCATACACTTCTCTTCCCAGCACGGGAGATGGTCTGTCCCACAGCCATCTGTACGTGGTACTGGAGATAGTATGTAAGGTGCTCGTTAGTTTACGAGTACACTGGATAGGACTCGTCGGGAACTGTTGGTTTTTATTATACCTATCGTCAGTTAACAGTTCCCAGGTGACATGAGTACAGCTTAGTCCGCTGACTTGACACTGTCACTTCGCCTCAACTATTTTCCTACTGTTCTTTGATTACTACCCTACCACGGCTCTACTGAGTCGTGCAAACAGGTATTAGTTGGGTGCAGTCCTGAAGCACTTGGAGGCAGTGACGGTTAGACAGGATTCGCCTCTCCCGGTATTGGGAGTTAATATCGCGCTGTGTCTAGGAGAGCCATTACACATTGTCGTCCCTGGCCAAGGCAAGCGAGAATTACTGGTAGGTTTTCCAGTAGATTCTCATGGTGTTTTTGGCTACACTCCGACACGACTTGTACCGCTATTAGGGGACTGACGTTTACCGCCCCCTAAGCCCGCCATGCGTTATTCTCAGGCGAACAGACCGGACTGTACGGAGATTGTCACATTCAGGCTCAGTAGGAGTTCGATGGGTTTACCTCATCAGTCTTCTTATCGGCATCTACCTGGGGACCGTTACGTACAGCTAGTACCGCTTGCGGCCTGTGGTTAAACCCACTGCCAGCGTAGTGTCGCACCTTTAGAGTCCCACACAGAGGGTTACTCGCCTTTTGGCAAAACAGAGTAGAGGTTGCATGGTTTTACGACGGGGTTCGTTCACATCCGCGCACTTGTGCACGTTTGGTGTCCGGACAGTAGTTACTAGCGGGCTTTGGTTTAAACCAGATCCTAGTAACTGTTTTGGGATTGGTTTTGTCTTAGTGTATTCGTGTTCCTTGGAGCACGGATACAGGTGTGTATGCACAGTTGACAAAGACAGAGGCAGAGGCATAGGATTCTCATTAGGGTTGTTGACCATTTGAATTTGGTTGACTTGTTGACCGTTGACTTTTCTCTTAACCCTAATGAGAATATGATATATGATTAATACTATTAATTAAGAATTATTATGTTATGGTTGAGTTGAAAGTTTGACTTTTGTTGACTTGTTGACTTTGTTGACCGGTTGACCATTTTGGACTTGTTGACCATCATCATTTCATGGCTATCATTTCATGGGTATGACTTTTGCTTGCTTGTTGTTTACATAATGCCATCATAGCATGGAATGATAATGGTCATTGAAACTAACCATCACCATATACTTAATTATTATTCTTATTATCATTATTCTCACTTTTGTGAGAAGGGTTGGATTATGAGAGCTCATTCTATCATTTTCCTTTCTCTCTCCTAGAAAGAAAAGCTCTCTCTTCTTCCTCTTCCTCTCTCAAGGTTCAAGTGTTCCATGAGTTGGAAGTCATGAACCATTGAGACAAAACCACCACAAATCTTCTCTACTCACTCTAAGGTACTTGGTTTAGCAAACCAAGCACCTTAGTGATCTCTGGATTGAGATAGGAGCTCAAGTTCGAGGCCCTCGGGTGGATCCATCTATGGTAAAGAGGAGATGACGTGGAGGATCCGTTCAAGCAACTACAAGGAGCAAGCAAGAGGGAGAACCACAACCAGAAGAGAAGGAATTCAAGACCAAGGTATAACCATTCTACATAGTACTTAGTATTTACATGTCACGATCCGAAAGAGCACGTAACTGGCCCTTGAACCATATGAAGTCTATAGGGCTCCATCTGATCTAAGTAAGCCAAAAGCCCATAAATCTAAAACCATTTTAAGGATAAATAAAGAAAACCGGTTGTTTAATAGGTAAAGAAAACATGTTTTGAAGTCAAGCTTTTTAAATAACTAAGCCGAATATGCATTTTAAAAATGTAAAGTCTTTTCTAAAAATTTCGGCAGAGTTTCTTTTTGTAAATACTGGTCCGAACGGGGTACAACAAGAACAATATATATATATATATGCAGTGATAAAAGGCATCCCCAAGCGGGAACTAGCTCTTCGTCAATCGACGGTCACAACCACACAAGCAATATAATATACAATGCCGAACGGCGAGGATCAAAACTCAAAAAGAAAGCTCAAAATAACAAGAAAACCGTAATACTACTAAGCGCGACTCTAAGGTCGAATAATACATCACTAGTGTCTAAGTCTGAAACAATATACAAGTTTTGGTTGATGGAATTTCTAGATACAAGGAATAATACATGCACAATGGCGGTTCTGATACAAACAACCCACCTACCCAAGCAAACCACCAATAAAGAAGCAGTGTGCCAGAAATGCCCCTACGGAACCTGTACGGCAAAACCCTGCAAGAACTGTGGCACAACGGGGGCGAGTTGCCAACTCGTGAATAGAAAATATCTACAAGCAGAAACCGAATGCAAGACATAATCCTAGGTCAATACGATCAGTATAATATAAAACTCAAGAGTAAGTCTGAAGCATGATAAGGTGGCAATATGTCAGCTAAACATGTATATAGTGCCAAGTACTCAGGTAATAACATGTCATACATATAAGGTATGTCTGCATGAACTAAATATGATGAAGTACCAAAAATGGATATCAATACACATATATTAGCGTCCCATACCACTAATATTGGTGTAAGGGTATATATAACACCGCCCTCATACCCTGTTATATATACAAATGAAGTATGATCAATGTAATCAAAGTCTGTATGTGATCAATGTCTGAAATATTTGTGGATCCCGTCCACCTGTCACCCAATGACAATAAGCATCATGCATGTAAATATCGTAAAGCATATGCATAGAAATATGAGGATATAATCAAATCATGGAACCTGAGTGCCTAGTATCGACACTCAAAAACATCATGAAACCTGTGCCTAGCATCGGCACGTAAATCGTCGTCTATCAGACGCTGTCACCAAGACTGGCCTTGATAGGTACGTATCATACGCTCCCTCGAAACCCGAGTGCCCAGCTTCGACCCTCGAATTCCGTAGTATTATACGTACATACTCCGGTCGGTATCCCCACAAAAACCGCCGACTCCAAATACAATCTCCGGTAGGTAGTGCTCCCCTGCCAGGCTCACCGTCTAATATATACGAGTCTTCTTGCCCCGGGGTACCTAACCGGGTCCACCATGTACCCGCAGACAGTGCCTACCGCTCCTCGAATCGGGTTTCATATGCCACTCTCAGAACCGAGAAAACACATGGTGGACGCACTGAAATATCATATCAAGAGAAACCGGGTTTTAAAGACAATACATATTCTCAGTTGAAATAGCCATGGTTCCCAAATCCAGAAATATCATGAAAACAAAATATCTCAATACGGATAATCAGAAAGCATGATGTATGCGACATATAAAAGAATGTAAGAATATCGATATATCATGCAACAAGGAATAGTGATATGCATATATTGGGGAAGCCGCTCTTTTAAAATGAATCAGTTTTAAAGAGTATCTTGCTGTTCCCAATCTAGAAATATCATCTATGTATGTGTAAACAAGTATGTGTACAAGTATGAGTATACAGTAAGTATGTGCACAAATATAAGTGTACAATGAGTATGTGTACAAGTATGTCATGCAAGGATCGTATCCTGAATGCAACATTACTACAGTGTAGTGACATGGCAATTATTGATGATGAAGTGTGTGAGCCGGCAAGTAAGTGTACATGGAACATACGCATCATCGATAATGGTGCTAGTGTCCTAGCAACATTATAGTAATATAGTAATAAACATATGCAAAGCAATGTGAAGAGCATGAATATGCGGAAATCAAATAATCAACACCAATATGTATATGTCATGCAGTTATGCCATTTGAAATAAGACGAATCAGGGTTTTTAGTAAAATAAGGGCTACGGTGTTTTTAAGAAAGATCCGTCTTTTGAAAATACCCGTAGAATCCGTTTATTTGCCTTTAAGATAATCCTGATTCGTAGTTTTTGAAATAGGTATGACTCGGGTCTAGTCTAACAAATCAATCGGGAGGGGTATGGAAACCACCTAAATCTGAGTTGATATGTATAATATTAGTCGGTGATCCCGCTTCAGTAGTATCGCGTACGATACAGTATATCATATGACATCCTCAAGTCATGAGTGCGGATCTATCATCAATATAAAGCTCGTATGGTAAATCATCGTACGGCTTCCCAATAGCCGGGTACGGGTCAATATCATATTCCTCTTATCAAATATCCGGTATCATTATCATCATATCACATAATCTGGGGTAATGATCTAAGTCTAGTACAACTGATACCATCTATAAAGTATGAATGCGGGGGTAAACACACATCCAAGCCCGCAAGAAATCACATGTCGTATCCCAAATATGAATCATATCAAATCACCGATCTCACGGCACTAAGCCCAATATCGTCGACTCATCTCCAATGTCATCCAATATCATCATCAACACAGTGTAGATATAAGGAATATGCAAGTGTGTGCGTGCGGGTGTAAATCTATTCTAGGGTTCGCAACAAGGAACTACCCTTGTTTACTTCTAACCCTAAACTATTCATAATATACCTAACACAAGAACAACGACACACTATAAACTAACATATATAATATACATATATGGTATACTATCTACGGACTGCAGGGGTGCTATACGCCATCACCCGACTTCCCCCTGTAAATACAATCTACTCACCTTGTGTCTCCATTTGTCGACGTCGCCACGCGCTTGCTTGTCATCCCAAAGTTTTCATGGGGTACCTACACGTCAAAGTATCGTAATGCGCATTAAAACCAAATCAAAGCTAAAACGGCATACGAAGCCCTAAACGATACAATAAGGGGCCTATAGGTTAGAACCTACGGCACGCCTTCAAAACCATCAATCAATCCTCGATATCGTCGTATAAACTCTAAATAGTCGAGGTAAAACACAAGACACAAATTCAGAATTAAAAATACGGAATACGGAAACATGAATCCAAAACAGCAACTAAGGAAATACGCTCCAGATTTCTCCCTAGGTCAAACTAGACAAATCTATACATACCAGGGGTCTAATCTACTGATAAGAGGGCACCAAAACCAAAACGAGCCAAAATGGTGCAGGTATGGCCGCAAATTGTGGCCAATGGGATTAAATCTGCGGCCGGGTCATCGAATTAGGGGCTAGGTCCTTGGTGGTAGCTTCTTGGGAGCCTGCACATGTCACTGTCCAATCAATTTTATTTTCAGAGTCTCGGGTTGATAGTGTTGAAGATAGTGCCCTCAGAGTCAATTATTGGATCACAGGCAAGTGATTGCAATGATTCAGGGATGACCTATCCCAGGAGGACAGTCTTACTCGAGATGATAGTATGCTATCTAGTTTATCTTTATCATTGTGTACTGCTTTAGGTGACCTAACAGGTCGCTATTACACGTTGGTAAAGCCCCTAGGATTCTTGCTTGACTGCCAGCAGTATGAGGGCGGTCATATACGTGGGAGCTGGTAGTCTATAAGCACATCCTTAAAAGGTCCCTAGTCGTGGGAGTTTCGAGACAGGGCATCGAATCTCCAGAGTAGACTAGTGTATACTGTCGAGACCCCGACGAGGAGCGGTCGCCGGTCTCACAAGCCACTGGTGTCAGTTGGATCACCTAAGATGTATACAGGTGCTCATTAGGTTATGAGTACACCAAACAGGACTCGCCGGGAACATGCTAGTTGGTCTTATACCTGACGTCTGATAGCAGTTCCCTGTTGATATGTGTACATGTTAGTTCAACGACCGGGGGATCGTCATTTGTCTCGTGTGAGTTCCCACTGTACTTTGATTACTACCCTACCACGCTCAAAGTAAATGTGCAAACAGGTTTTAGTTGGGTACAGTCCCGAGCCACATGGAGGCAGTGAGAGGATCTTCAGGGGTTCGTCTCTCCCGGTATTGGGGGTGAGGTCGCGCTGTGTCTAGGAGAGCCAGAACAAGAAAAGTCCTTGGCCAAGGCAGGAGATTTACTGGTAGGTATTCCAGTAGTATCTCAGGGTGTTCTGGACTGATCTCTGACATGACTTGTACCGCTTTTGGGGGTCTGACTTTTACCAACCCCCTAGTCCCGCCATGCGATGCTCATAGACGAACGGACCGGACTGTACGGATATTGTCACTGACAGGCTCAGTAGGGTGTCAGGATGAGTTCGCTCATCGACGTCCCTTTCGGTCAATAGCTGGTGGCCCGTCATGTATGGCTAATACCTCTGACGTGCTAGTGGTTAAATCCACAGCCATAGTATCGACGAGTCTTTAGAGTCCCCCACATTCAGTTGCTCAAGTTTTCGGGCGAAACGCTGTAGAGGCCGTATGGGGATATGGCAGGGTTCGATCAGATACGTGCGGTATTGCACGGATCTTGATCGGACGGTTTATACTAGCGGGCTTTGGTTTAAGCCGAATCCTACTATAGTACAGTGTAGGTTTTGTCTCTTTGCATTTGTATTTCGGTCGGAATACAGATGCGGGTGTGTATACACAGTATCGGCGTTTTCCTGTAATTTATTACGGGACCAGTATTCTGGAGTTGCCAGTTTGCTTTCCGTTTCGACCATATTTCTTTGTATTTTTCATTAGCCGAAGATTGGTGGAGGAGGGCATATTTGCATTAGTGCAAATAAGCAATTTGGAAGGGGGTCTTTGCATATTATTGTATCATGATACTTGCACCATCATTTGACTTTCTTTTTCCATCATGGATTGACTTTTGTGTGACATGGTTTTGATGATGGTTGTGGTTGAGTGTGGATGTGTTTGTGATCATGTTCTTTTATGATATCATTTGATTCCCTCATGCATTATTGTGTGGCCTCTCTCATATTCTTGATACACACACACCACTCTCTCATTCCCTCTTAGACTTGGCCGGCCATTAGCATGAAAGGGGCTGTCCAAAAATTCTAGAGTGGGTTTTTTGTTCATTTGGCTTTGCAAAATTCCCACAAGTTCCATCTCAAAACTACATCTCATTCCTCCACCAAAAAGGCAACATCCAAAACCCCAAATGAGACATATCACTACACGCATTCTACAGCAAACCTTGGGCACGTCGGCTCGCCAACTTCGTGCCCGAGTTGCCTCGGTATAGAGGTGGGAGCCCGTAAAAGAAGCAGGTGACGTGGTGCCCTTCCGGCGACGAGGTGGAGACGGGAGATTCCGCGGGAGATCGGGACGACGACGAGAAGACCGGAGGACACGGATCACTCGGTATATCTCTCTTCCCATCTTGTAGTTAGCTAGGAGTAGTTTAATGGCACGATCCGGGTTTATAGTGCGCGGTGGTGCCGGTTTGAAAAGTTAAAGTAAATCACCGCTTCAGCACTCCGGCGTCGGATTAACAGCCGGGGCGCCGCCTGGCACTTACAGTGGTATCAGAGCCTCGCCATTAACATAGTCTAGCTTTTCCTAACGTGTTTACATTTCCGATCGAACAAAAATCCCAAAACCCGCGTTTTCATGCATATCAGTTTCTGTCCAAATTTTTTGGAGTCCAAAAATGTTTCAGTATGTTGCAGAGTGATGTGCAGAGAAAGATAAGACATCTGTGAAAATTTGGTGTACTGATACGGCAAGATGACCGCAGAACCGCGGCCAAACCCCCCTTTAGGCCGCGGTTCCGCGGCAGTATAGAGCCTTCAGTGCACCAATTTTGCACAGTAATCTTTAAACAGTGAAAATAGGGGTTTTGGAACATTCTTTTTGGGCCCAGAATTTCTTTATCTGCTACAGTAATGCTTGGGGCCCACTTGGTAAAAATTTGATCGATCGGATATTTAAAACACATTAGTTCACAGTATTTACATTATATCTGCGACCGTGAATGTCACTTGATCGGTAAATCCTGTCTAACTGCTATAGCCCGGTTAGACGGATTTGCGAACGTGACTTTCACGTTGATGTTCTGTGTATTGCTGTAATGTTGCGGATCGGTCGTAGGGGATAGCCTGGATGCAATGCTAGTACAGTTTTTTGTTGTATTATGTACTTTTGATATTGCGGGGCGAGCATCCGACATGTGGACTGCCGTCACTGCTTGTTTGTATTATTATTTTGGGGCACGACCAGGTTGCGGTCGATGTACCCGTTGTATGTATATTTTACTTTCTGTACTAGGATTACCCCAAGGAGGGGTGCATGGATAGCCGGGTTCTAGAGGGCAACAAGCCCGCATCTCATGGCATTGAGATGGAAGGGGCTTTACTCTAGAATTGGCAGGCTATTCGCCGCACTCGTAGGGGGTACAGGTTGACCCAGAGGGGTGCCCAAGTTACCGGATTCTGTGAAGTGCTGGGTGGTCCATTCACGTTGCTGAAAGGGGCTGCCTCGCTTCAGGTTTTGGCGGGTAACTTGCCGCGCCCGTAGGGGTCTAGGATTTCATTGCACAGGCTATCCACATGACCAGGCGAACGTAGGGTTTCAGTAGCGGCTCTGTGAAACCCGGGGATCCCAGATATCTGTATTGTTCTGTGATGCTGTACATTTCTGTGATGTTGTATTTTATCACGCCTTGAGCGAAAATTATATATTGATATATATTAGTAGATGTTTTATATGTTTTGCATCCGCGCTAGTCCAATCCCCGCTCTGTCGTTAGTTAGCTAACCTAACGGGTAATGACGGGACCCAGTGGCGAATGCGGATGGCATATACGTACATCAGTATATTTTCGTTCTTTGTGGTGTGATCAATTGATGGGACTGCGTTGATTCAGATCAATGCAAGTTAAAAACAAACCTAATCTGATGTTGTTGGAACGCTTTTCAAAAAGCTGTTATTGCAAGGACGTTCACTTTTTTTTGCATCGTGTTATTCAGTTGGAATATCCTGCTTCTCAGTCGACGAGGCATGGGCCGAGATCCCCTCACCGGGAGTGACCTCTTGGACAAAAGTTTGCGTCAGGGCAATAACTTCACTATAGCCGATTACTTTTGCTTTGCACCGTGGTATTCAGTTGGAATATCCTGCACCTCATTCTACGGGGAAAGAGCCGAGATCCCTTCACCGGGAGTGACCTCTTTAGCAAAGGTTTTTCATCACTATATTTTTATATAAGCTATCCGGTTCCTTCAACGATATCAAGTTCATTACATTAATGGTTTTCGCCAAAAACCATTCGTAGCCCTCCGTCGTTTCAGATGGGTAGCATGTAGTATTCATGCTATGTTTGTTGACCTTCGTCAAGGCATAGTGTATGGTAGCTGCTTGTTACCTTTCTGCTGCATAGATAGATAGGTTGGTTTGGGACAGTCGTATAGCCATGTTGACCTTCGTCAAGGGCTTGTACGGGTGGGTTCAAATTAACCTGGACAATGACTGGTGGAACTTGACATGTGACTTATGATTTGTTGACCTTCGTCAAGGTCATAAGAGCATGGGGCAGAAATCACATCGGGAGTTTCTAAAGAAACTGAAACTTGCCAGATATGCGCATACCTTCTGGAGTGTGATAGAGTGAGCGGATTCCGTCACGTTATCATGCGATGATAGTTGGATCCCGATTCTCACTGATGAGTTGGTTTACTCCTCGGGTGATCCCGACTAATTCTTCTTTCAGGTTTGGAGGAGAATTTGACGGTACGGTGGGAGGTTTCCAGATTAGATAAATTGGTAACCATTCTGATCTAGGTTAGAGTGCACGCTGAGTGTTTCTTATATCTTCTTCTGGCAGCGACCATTGACTCGACCCTAAGACTATGACTCAGAGACCAAAATTAACCGAACCTTCTTAAACACTGGCTTTTAGATTGTCAGAGTTGCAAACCTCATTGCCACTCCTACTTTTACCCTTTTCTCCAGGACACCCCGTATTACAACGAACGTCCACTTCCATTGGACAAAACCATCGTATGGTTAGATACGAACTCGAAGGAATTTATTCGAGGATGGTTTCAGGTTCTGGAGGAAACGGATAGGACTATTCAGTTGTCTTTTCCTTTTACCTTCTCTCAGGTTGCGAGTACTCCTTGGTTTAGGAGATAATACACCTATTACGCAAATTGTATAGTCTTCTTCCAAACCATAGGCAGGTGCCGACCGGTAGGGAATGAAGAAAGCCAATTAGCCTAACGATGGTGTACAGAAGGTATTAAGTAAAGACATATCAAGGAATTAGTAAGAGGGCAAAGTAAATTGCGACTGCTATTCACGACCAAACTAAGTATTTCTTCGCCAATCCTAAAATCACCTTTGTATTTCTCCAGAACACTCCGTATCACTACGAAGATCCACAGTTTATTGGATACCCCATCGTATAGTTATATACGAACTCGAAAGGAACATGTTCCAGTTCGGGGATGGATTCTGGTTCAGGAGAAATAGGAATAAGATTTATTCAGGTGTCTTTTATCTTCACCTTCTCTCACATTGCGAGTGTTCCTAGGATTAGGACAGTACACCCATTATGCTTATTGGATAGTCTTCTTCCAAACTATAGGCTGGTGCCCAACGGTAGGGAAGGAAGAAAACCATTTGGCCTAAATGGGTGTGCACAAGGTAATGACTAAAGATATATAAAGGGATTTGGAGAGGTGGCAAAGAATTAAACGGTTACAGTCGTGAATCTAGAAGTGGCATTACTAGGAATAATGGGATACCCCATCGAAACATTTTAATGTTTCAGTTCCACTATGTACAGTTAAAGGAAAACTGATTTCCCGATTAGATACTTAATCCAGGGTGTGTATTTACCAGGTATGATTCTCACATCTGTATGGTTTTACAGATGATAAGTGGGAGTAAGTTATTGGGAATTGGGTGATCATCTTCATTATATCGGGATTCGTTGTAATCGGTGATATTTGAGGAAGTCACCTAGGTTGTTTGCCGGATGGTAAATATTTGGTTTTGAATATCCGTTGTTGTGCTCCAATTTCAAATTGATATATCTGTACGTCTATTTTCATAGAGTGAGATATACCTTTTTGAAATTATGTCTGTGACATTTACCTATATCAGTGGATGGTTAGGTAAGGAGCACTAAACAGCGGTGTAATTCTTCTTAACCATAAATACAGTTTTCAACCTACGACACACAGTGAATGAGTTATCAGACTCAAGGGATTTATACAGAGTATTGTATGTTGTTCAGGGTCCATCAGGACAGAGGGGTTGGTCCTCGTACTATATTCGGTTTACTTATGACTTCTCTAGTTTTTAGACAGGTGTTTGTGGAAAAACAGGGTCCGAATTTTGAGAAGTTACAGGTATTTGAATAAAGTAGAGAACCAGGAATTGCATGTATCGGGATTCTTTAAAGTAATCGAAGATGTAGATACTTGTGTATGGTATTCAGTTGATAGTAATGATTAAGAGATCTTGCTTCTCTTTCAGGTTACTCATAATTGGAAGCATTCCTAAGTTGAGTAACGCTGATCGGCCTCCTTCCATTTAGTTGACATGCACTGGAGACAGCTGCATGATTTGAATCTGGTTCAATTAAATCAGTGCCTCTGGTTCTATATTGAATATAGAACAGTTCATATCTTAACGATGTTAAGGTATGGGGAGTTGTCCGGCTTATGATTAAAACCAGACACTGGACAATTCAATGCACGTTTCTGTAATGGTTGACCCAGGCTATGACGAGGGTTGACTTTCTACCATCTGGAAGATCAATAGTGATATTGTTCTAGACTCGCCACGGTTTTAAATAAAATGGATTATTTTCAGAAAACAGTAGTGGGAGTAGGGTAGAACTGGAAGTGATTCCAGAACCACAAACGATTACTGAAGATTTGACAGGAACCTAAAGATTCAATCTGGTTTGACATTCCATTGGCCACTCCGCAGATGAGGTGGGTAACTTCAGGCACCCAAGAGGTACTCCGGTAGCCTCAAGGACGGTGACAGGGAAGTTCTTGTTTACCCACACTTGCCATTGCTGTTGTTCCAGGCTGCGAGACCCGGCAGGAGGATGAGTATAGCGTCGTTCTGAACTGGCTTCAGAAATGTACGTGTATATGACTCTGCCAGAGGGTTGTCGTAGTCAGTGGGAGCAGCGGAAGCATTGGTGGACAGGTAGCTTATGTCTATTTATAGACTAAAGCAGATGTAGCGGAGATAGATCATCTATTTCTGACGTGACAGTCATAGGTTTGACTTCATCAGAATAAGGGATGGATCTGTTGAGAATGTAGTAGGGTGTGATGTCATGGTATTTGGATGACATACACAGAGTAGGAAGTGATACTCCTATACTACGATCGGTTATACTTTGGTCGTCACACAGTGGTTTCTCCACATGGGACTTGGACATTATATCAGACATACTGGTTACTAGATCTATGGTTTTAGATCTAGATTTGGGTTGTTTCCCAATCAGGGTACTTAGGAAGCATTCTAAGAGTATTTAGAATGGACGACTCCTGGCATGGTGGTGTACCTGCAGGTGATGGAGTCACCCTCTCTAAAGGTGTCTTACAGACTAAAGGGGAGAGGGATGTGCATGATTTGCAGATCACTTACTCAGGCAATTGAGTCAATCATGAGATGTCAAGTACCACACCAGATGTTGTTCTTGCATTAGATGCAATAAGATGATATTGATCCAATCCTGGAGAAGCAGTCGGAAGCAGTTTTAGAACACAAGTGGATGTTCTAGGGATATGATAACGACAGCCTTATTAAGGAGACAGTTATCATTCCAGGCTTCCAAGGTGACCAGGATGACAAGGAGGTTGTCAGAGTTATAGTTTTCCCTCTAACGAGGGGCAGTATTTTGGACAGGTGGTCTAAGGCAATACTGAGGGAGGCATGGCGCAGGATACTGATTAAGTTCAGTTGATGATACAGTCTAAGAAGTTTGGATTTGGAGTTCATTTATGAGCTTGGACACATCAGACATCCAGACACATTCTAAGACAGGTATTGCTCATTTCGGGAGATGGTTTTCTCCATGAATTTGAGATATAGAGAAACATAGAAAGTAACATCAAGGCGGATCCACTCAGTGAGGCTATTCCACGAACGCAATAGTTTCGGAAATGGGATTCGTAAGACTGACTAGTAGAGGAGTTGGGTGTTCGGTATCACACGGGCTGTGAGTATGCGATATCGCAATAATTAGCCTTGAGTGCAAGTGGGAGATTGTTGGAGATAGTGCCCTCAGAGTCAATTATTGGATCACAGGCACGTGATTGCAATGATTGAGGGAGGACCTATCCCAGGAGGACAGTCTTACTCGAGATGATAGTATGCTATCTGATTTATCTTTATCATCATGTACTGCTTTAGGTGACCTGACAGGTCGCTATTACACGTTGGTAAAGCCCCTAGGATTCTTGCTTGACTGCCAGCAGTATGAGGGCGATCATATACGTGGGAGCTGGTAGTCTATAAGCACATCCTTAAAAGGTCCCTAGTCGTGGGAGTTTCGAGACAGGGCATCGATTCTCCAGAGTAGACAAGTATATACAGTCGAGACCCCGACGAGGGGCGGTGGCCGGTCTCACAAGCCACTGGTGTCAGTTGGATCACCTAATATGTATACAGGTGCTTATTGGGTTATGAGTACGCCGGACAGGACTCGCCGGGAACATGCTAATTGGTCTTATACCTGACGTCAGATAGCAGTTCCCTGGTGACATGTGTACAGGTTAGTTCATCGACCTGGGGATCGTCATTTGTCTCGTGTGAGTTCCCACTGTACTTTGATTACTACCCTACCACGCTCAAAGGAAACGTGCAAACAGGTTTTAGTTGGGTACAGTCCCGAGCCACATGGAGGCAGTGAGCGGATCTTCGGGGGTTCGTCTCTCCCGGTATTGGGGGTGAGGTCGCGCTGTGTCTAGGAGAGCCAGAACATGAAAAGTCCTTGGTCAAGGAAGGAGATTTACTGGTAGGTATTCCAGTAGTATCTCAGGGTGTTCTGGGCTGATCTCTGACACGACTTGTACCGCTTTTGGGGGTCTAACTTTTACCAACCCCCTAGGCCCGCCATGCGATGCTCATAGACGAACGGACCGGACTGTACGGATATTATCACTGACAGGCTCAGTAGGTTGTCAGGATGAGTTCGCTCATCGACGTCCCTTTCGGTCAATAGCTGGTGGCCCGTCACGTATGGCTAATACCTCTGACGTGCTAGTGGTTAAATCCACAGCCATAGTATTGACGACGAGTCTTTAGAGTCCCCCACATTCAGTTGCTCATGTTTTCGGGCGAAATGCTGTAGAGGCCGTATGGAGATATGGCAGGGTTCGATCAGATACGTGCGGTATTGCACAGATCCTGATCGGACGGTTTATACTAGCGGGCTTTGGTTTAAGTCGGATCCTAGTATAGTACAGTGTAGGTTTTGTCTCTTTGCATTTGTATTTCGGTCGGAATACAGATGCGGGTGTGTATACACAGTATCGGGGTTTTCCTGTAATTTATTACGGGACCAGTTTTCTGGAGTTGCCAGTTTGCTTTCCATTTCGGCCATATTTCTTTGTATCTTTCATTGGCCGAAGATTGGTGGAGGAGGGCTTATTTGCATTTGTGCAAATAAGCAATTTGGAAAGGGGTCTTTGCATATTATTGTATCATGATACTTGCACCATCATTTGACTTTCTTTTTCCATCATGGCTTGTCTTTTGTGTGATATGGTTTTGATGATGGTTGTGGTTGAGTGTGGATGTGTTTGTGATCATGTTCTTTCATGATATCATTTGATTCCCTCATGCATTATTGTGTGGCCTCTCTCATATTCTTGATACACACACACACACCACTCTCTCATTCCCTCTTGGACTTGGCCGGCCATTAGCATGAAAGGGGCTATCCCAAAATTCTAGAGTGGGTTTTTTGTTCATTTGGCTTTGCAAAATTCCCACAAGTTCCATCTCAAAACTACATCTCATTCCTCCACCAAAAAGGCAACATCCTAAACCCCAAATGAGACATATCACTACACGCATTCTACAGCAAACCATGGGCACGTCGGCTCACAAACTTCGTGCTCGAGTTGCCTCGGTATAGAGGTGGGAGCCCGTAAAAGAAGCAGTCGATGTGGTGCCCTTCCGGTAACGAGGTGGAGATGGGAGATTCCGCGGGAGATCGGGACGACGACGAGAAGACCGGAGGACACGGATCACTCGGTATATCTCTCTTCCCATCTTGTAGTTAGCTAGGACTAGTTTAATGGCACTATCTGGGTTTATAGTGCGCAGTGGTGCCGGTTTGAAAAGTTAAAGTAAATCACCGCTTCTGCACTCCGGCGTCGGATTGACGGCCGGGGCGCCGCCGTGCACTTACAGATAGTAGATTCAATATACCCTTCACAGATTTCACAAACTTTCCGATATCGATTTCAAAATCTGTATTCCGGGTCTTAAGTCTTAGGTTTGGGTCTCAAATCATGCACTAGGGTGTTTATGTAATCTCAACTGAGCTCAATTTCACAATACAACACAAGATTCCCTCAAACCCTAACTTGGTTATCCTCAAGTCCACCATATTAAACAATATCGGTTCAATCTTAACATGGGGGTAAAGGAAATGTTAAAACTAAGTTAACGGTTCAGTATTTACCTCATTGGCAACTCAAGAATTTTCTTGAGTTGCCCTTAATGGCCAAAATCTTTGCTTTCTTGGTCCAATGTGTAGATCTTGAGCTTGTGCACATTTTTTGTGAAAAGAAGATGGGGTTTTGGTGTAGTTTTCATGGTGATTTAGGGCTATTGAAGAGGGGAGGGAGATGAAGAGCAGCAGCAGCAGCAAGGGCTGAAGAGGGAGAGGGAGATGACTGAAGGAAATGAAGGAGATGGCTAAGTCCTTGGGTCAAAGGAGACCATACCTCTCTTTCTCACCAAACCTCATATAAAAATCCTTTTCCATTTCTTTTCTTTTCTTTCTTTCTTTCTCCAAAATTCCTTCTCATAGAAATAGTAACCTCAAAACAAACCATGGTGAAAATGCACAAGTGTAGGAAAAGATATATGCATGTTTTGCACTAAATTGCTTAAAAGCCGATTAGCGATTTTTAATCGCGATTAACACTAAATTAGGATATAATTAATCATAAAAACTTAAAAATGGCATAATTCTATAAAATACCCTATTTTATAATTTTCCATAATTTTCCAAAATTTTTCCCATTTATTTGTATTTAATAATACCGAAATATTAAAATATTCAATAAAATAATATTAAATTATAAAAATTCCCAAAAATAATATTTTATTTTTTTGAAATGTTACAATCTTCCCACCTTAAATAAATTCGGTCCCCGAATTTAAATTTAAACCCCCAAATACTAAAACATTTCAGTAAAAATCCAAATTGTCGGGGCTCCGAAAACATCAATACATAGCGAATATCATAAAAATGTACTGCTCTATAAGAAATCAATCCCCAAAATGTATATATATGAATATCCTGTGCGTCTGGTGCGCAAGGAAATCAAAATCCATATATGTGCCATACATGGGCACAAAACAATATCTAGGTGCAACATGTGTGCACGAAACATCTGTCATAGGCAACGTATGCGCTTGACAGCAAAAATCAGGTGCATTTGACATGCACGAAGAATCCTGATTTAGTGCATCTGGCGTGCACCAAAATCTTACATCAAAACACTAAAGGTGCATGAAAACTATGGTGGAAACATAAATCACATCACTGGCATAAAATAGGTATAAAATCACAATCAATATCTCAAATGTAATAACTATGCGCAAAATTTGAATACCCAATGGGTGCTTAAAACAAATATGATGAAACTCAGTCATCAAAACTAAGTCATGCAAACAGAACGCCCAAAATACCGAAATCCAAGATGACGGATACGTGATAATCGAATCACAAAATCACAAATCATAAATACCGTCGTCGGTAGTTCCTCCTTCAAAGTCAAGAAGGTGTCGGTGCATCCAATGCTAGCAGCGCAAGACATCTAATTGCCTCTTGCTCTTGGTCGGGTGTCCTCTGTCTCTGGGTCCTTATCTTCTCTGTGGATTACCAATCTCACAATCAATCGGCTCATCGGCCCTGTCAGGTATGCTAACGGGGACGATTCCGTTCTGGCACTTCTCTAGTCATCTCTCGGTCAATCCTTACGACCACTCGTAAAGCAGCATGTCACTGGCGTCGGCCTCTGATTCTTTGAATCCATATCACATCTGATCCTGGGTGCAAATATCATTGCAGCAGTGTCCTGGAAGGAATCCTGCTCAAGCTCTCTTCCGATCTTCCCTATGCCGGTCTGTACGAAGGTTGGTACTCTTGCATAATCTCTTCTTGCTCGATAGACATCTGCGTCCTCAGCACAGCATTCCCTCGGAAATTGGTCGCATCCCAATGCCTCTGTAAGCATATCAGGTCTCCGGTCTCAACGGAAAGTAATGACAGCTCGTCAGCGTCTTGCACGAACCTCTTGTCTCGCTGGTCTGTATCATCGTCCACTTCGACGTCGCGTCTTTATCGGCGCACTGCAACGTTCTCGACTACGGTCCATCCAAAATCTCTTGCATATCTCTTTTCTGCCGAATTTCCCGGAAGTCATCGTCCTTTGCGGAAGCTAATTCTTGTTCCGGAATGGCTGCATACTCATCGCGCCTTTTTCTTGAAGATATATCCATAACAATGCCTCTGCGTGCGTATCGCATCTCTGATGTCCGTGGAGGGGAACGTCATCTCGTCGAAATCTCTAGCGAACACTTTACTTCACTCTGCTTCAATGTCGACTGATTCGGACTCGTCTCATCGTGGTTGCACGGACTGTGCTCCAACGGCTATACTCGTATCTGGAGTCTCCCAAGCAATGCATCCCATCATATGATATCCGAATGATGTCGAAACATTCGATCAACTCGTCAGAACCTCATAATCCCCCAAGAGATCAACAACTTGAGTACAGTTTAATAGTATCGAGAACATGCCACAGCATCGGTGGTCCAGCCGTAGAAGGGCAAACCCAAGCCTCACAAATGGCGCCGCAGAACTGCCGCAAACCCTAAGGTTCAAAGGCTTTCACAGGTCATTAAGTCGAGTTAGGGTTTCATTCTTCTAGAGGGTCAATAGAATCGCCTGCATGTCTTTCCGAATACTTAAAATTTGGAATAATAGGTTTCCGACATTCGATCGTCTCTGTCGACTCTCAACGTCTCCGCGAGAAGTCGTCTCTAGCTGGAAACAATCTATCTGATGACCTCGCATCGGGGTAAGCGAACGAACCACATGTCCTAGTCATTCATCCTTGGGTGACTAGCGACCTTCCGACATATCTCTAAGTATATACTCATGCTGTAATTGTTAGTGTATATGCCCTAGAGGCCATTACTGTATCATACTAGTATGTATATTACTTAATGGAAGCTTGGGATATTCACCTTGTATTGACAATCTTGCTCAAAATAGTAGTATGCTACTTGGTTTGTTTCTACTTCAATGTGTACATGTGTTTATTTTGTATATCGCCTATACACATTAGTAGAGCCCTTAGGATCTTTGCTTGATTACCAGCGATGTGATGGCCGTCACACTAGTGGGGCTGGGTAATCTATAAGCACATCCTTATGCAGGTCCCTGGTCGCAGGACTATCGAGACAGGGCATCGATACTCCGGAGTAGACCAGCGCATACGCTTCTCATCCCAGTGTGGGAGACGGTCTGTCCCACAGCCGTCAGTACGTCGTACTTGAGATAGTATGCGGGTGCTCGTTAGGTTACGGGTACACTGGACAGGACTCGTCGGGAACTGACTAGTTGGTATTATACCTATCGTCAGTTATCAGTTCCCAGGTGACATGAGTACAGCTTAGTCCGCTGACTTGACACTGTCACTCCGCCTCGAGTGTGTTCCCACTGTACTTTGATCACTACCCTACCACGGCTCAAAGGAGTCGTGCAAACAGGTAGTGGTTGGGTGCAGTCCCGAAGCACTTGGAGGCAGTGACGGTTAGACAGGATTCGTCTCTCCCGGTATTGGGGGTTGACATCGCGCTGTGTCTAGGAGAGCCATTACACAAGTAGTCCCTGGCCAGGGCAAACGAGATATACTGGTAGGTTTCCAGTGTTATCTCAGGGTGTTTTGGGCTTCGCTCCGGCACGACTTGTACCGCTATTGGGGGACTGACGTTTACCGCCCCCTAGGCCCGCCATGCGATGTATCAGACGAACAGACCGGACTGTACGGAGAATGTCACACTCAGGCTCAGTAGGAGTTCAGATGGGTTTCGCCTCGTCGGTCTTCTTGTCGGCATTACCTAGGGACCGTTACGCACAGCTAGTGCCACTTGCGGTCTGTGGTTAAACCCACTGCCAGCGTAGTGTCGAGTCTTTAGAGTCCCACACAGAAAGCTTTTCGCCTTTAGGCAAAAGAGTAGAGGTCGCATGGTATTGCGACAGGTCGCATGGTTTTGCGACAGGGTTCGGTCACATCCGTGCACTTGTGCACGTACAGTGTCCGGACAGTTTACACTAGCGGGCTTTGGTTTAAGCCAGATCCTAGTGTACCTTATGGGATTGGATTTATCCAGTTTGCATTCGTGTTCCTCGGAACGCGGATGCGGGTGTGTATGCACAGTTGACAGGGAGGCAGAGGCAGCGGATTCTCATTAGGGTTGTTGACAGTTGACCGTTGACTATTTGACTTTGTGCTCAACCCTAATGAGAATATGATATGTGATTAACTATTATATTAATTAAGTATTATGGTGATATGGTTGTTGACTTGTTGACTTTTGTTGACTTGTTGACTTTGTTGACTTGTTGATTTTTGTTGACTTGTTGACCGGTTGACTAGGCTTGACTAGTTGACCATTATGATAACCATGGTTATCATTTCATGCCAAAGACTTTTACTTGCTTGCTCATTTGAGTAAAATGAGTGCATGACATGATAAGGTTATGGTTGCTTCTAAACATCACATAAGACTTTTTTTGATATGATAAGTTATGATCACTTTGGATTATGAGAGGGTGAAAGACAAAATGCTTGCTCATTCTTTCTTGCTCATTCTCTCTCTTGTTCTTGAGCTCTCCATTTTTTGCTCTCACCCTCAACCTCTTGCTCCCTCTCTTGATCTATGGTTCCCTTGTCTCATGAGTTGAGAATCAAGAACCATAGATAAAATCCCATTCTATTTCTTCTCTACTCATTCTAGTTCACTAGGTTTAGCAAACCAAGTGAACTAGTTTCTTCAAAGAACGAAGAAGGAGCTAAAGGTTGGAGCTTTCAGGTGGATCTATCTTCGGCGTACGGAGACGACGAGAAGAAGCCATCGGACCACCATCGGAGCTTTGAAGACGAAGGAGTTCAAGACAAGCAAGGTATAACCCCCTAACCGAGTAGCTAAAACTCATAGTTAGGATGTTAGATAGAAGTTTAACCAAGATCCGGGTTTTAGGTCCATGTTACCATCTTTAAGAAAATCGTTTTTTACCAAATTCCGCATTCCCGAAAGTACCGGGAGAGGTAGCATGGACTTACAGTGGTATCAGAGCCTAGTTAAACTCTATCTAACATGTTAGCAAGTAACTAGAAGATCGATCAACGAAAAAGTCCCGAAACGAACCCCGGAATTTTAAACTTTCTGTCGATTTTAAAAGTGCTGGAAAATCCTTTTAAAATACACGTAAAATCGGCTCAGGCTTTTCTGTAAACACAGAAGAAATTTCATCCCATGATTCATTTAAACGGCCGCGGAAGGGCGGCGGGAGCACGCTCTCGCCGCGGTTCCGTGGCGGAGTTGACTCTGTATGGGACAATTTTTCTTCAGAGTGTTTACTGGGTTGTTTTGGGATTTTTCATATATATATTTTCTGCCTAGATTTTCCAGAACGAAAATTTTATTTTGGGGTCCCGAAAATCCGTATTTTTGATCGAACTTCTAAAAGACTTGAGCTAACGGGTTTTTCTGTAATGTGATATTTGTATTGAACGTCTACTAATCGCTATATGTCGATTAGTGGGGGTTATACAAATCTGTGATCTGTAATGTGCTGGAATGTGTATATAAATATGTTGGATTGTCGCGGGTGAATAGCCGGGGGTTGTGAGACGAGAGTTTTCTTTTCTTGCAATTCATGTAAATTTGTAAATTGATGTAATAATTATTTGTATGGCCGCACAACCGGGTCGGGGTTGTAGCCGTCATTGTATAATTTCTTTTTACTATTTTTGCTCCTAGGATAGACCCATGGAGGGGGTGCACAAACTACCGGGTATGCCGAAGTGTCGAGTGGCCTACTCATGGAGATGAGGGAGGTTGCTACGCTTCGGGTACTTGGCGGGTAGTTTGCCGCACCCGTAGGGGTCTTGGGTGGGGTGTTGGCTATTCACCGCGACCGTGTAATCTGTTTTTGTTATAGGCTCATACAAATTACAGATTCCTAGTATAACCAATGTATTTATCTGTGATCTGAAATGTTTATCATTGCAGTATATCTATATATGATATTATTTAGGCGTTGCTTATGTTTTACAGACGCGCTAGCCCAGCCCCCGCTCTGTCGTTAGTTAAGTAACCTAACGGGTAATGATGGGGCCCCGTGGCGAATGCGATGGCATAAGCGTACGTCATATTTTGGTTGTTTTCTGCAATGGTAGGATTAAATGATGGGACGCATTAAAAGAACTAATGCAAGAATATCACGCATTAAAAGAACTAATGCAAGCAAAACATGCATTAAAAGAACTAATGCAAGAAAATAAACCAAGTATAAGTCGTTGGAACATTTTCGAAAAACCACTCGGTTCTTTTCAAAACAAACTTTTAAAATGCGGAGTTTGAGCCACTCCATTTAAAAGCTATCTCGTTCCATCGACTAAATCAAGTTCACTACGTTCACGGTTTCGCCAAAACCATTCGTAGCCCTCCGTCGTTTCATATGAATATTCAACAGTATTCAAGCTGTGTTTGTTGGCCTTAGTCAAGGCACAGTGTTTGGTAGCTGGTGGGTATTCATATGTTGCATAGATAGAATGCGTTGGTTTGGGACAGTCGTATTACCTTGTTGGCCTTAGTCAAGGGTATATACGGGTGGATTCAAATTAACCTGGACAACGACGGGTAGAACTTGACATGTGACTTATGATTTGTTGGCCTTAGTCAAGGTCATAAGAGCATGGGGCAAAAATATACATCGGGAGTTTCATAAGTACTGAAACTTGCTAGATTTGCATACCATTTGGAGTGTGATGATTCTGGTAGGATTCCTTCAGTTTCTTCACGCGATGATATTTGGATCCCGATCCTACTGTGAGTATATGCTACTCCTCGGGAAATTTCTCACTAAACGATCAATGCTATAAACCTAGTAGGTGCCTAGAAAGGTGTTAGCGGGGCTACGCCCCCAGGGAAAAGAGGTTCTTTAATTAAGGAACTTCGCGAAAGCGTTGGAAAACCTCCCTCGAAGTACCGACACCGGCCTGGCTGAACGGTTAAGCAAGTATTGTGCGGTGGGATTGATCCCGACTAATTCTTCCTTTATGGTTTGAGGAGGGATTCGAGAAACAGTGGGAGCCATCCTGTTTAGACAAACTAAAAACCACTCTAAACTTGCAAGAGCATCATGCTGAGTGTTTCTTCTTCTCTCTCTTAATTGCAGCGACCCTGTGACCGCACCTAGGTTACATCTAGATAAAAATATGACTGAACCTGACTGTTATGACTGGCAAAGGTCTGTCCAGATGTCCATTGCCCATGACAAGCTGGGACACCTCTTAACTAATCAAATCCCTGCTGTCTCAGGTCCAGTTTCCCCTGTCACGGATGTTCACATCCGCAGGACACCGGAAAAGGATTGTGCGAAAGCCAAGTGCCTCGTGTTAGCCTCAGTTAATGGTGCAAACCAGAGGCAGCACGAGAAGATGGACTCAGTTTCTATCTTCCGCCATAACAAAGTTTTATATGGAGAGCAATCTCGTATCGCAAGATATGAGACCTCGAACGAATTGCTTCAAGCGAGGTTGGCTGTCGGGTCATCTGTAGGGGGCAACGTCCTTACAGAGACCAGCTATTTTAAGCTCACGGACCTGGAGACCACGTTGGAGAATGGGTCAAGTACTGACCTAATTCTACAGTCCGTGCCCTCTGCTTATACCCTGAAAGAAACCAGGGAAGAAAAAGGAAAAACAAGGGCAAAAGTTTCGGGACTGGATATGATTAAAGAGGGATGTTCCTATTGTAACGGGAATGAACTATGGCAGAGAGATTGCAGGGCTTGTAAAGCCAGTAGCCAGAATTCGAAGCATGTTGTGGCTTCGACTTCGAGTGTGTTAGTAATTGAGAACTGTTTGTCAGTTAACCCTACTTCCTGGGTATTGGAAACCGGATCAGGATCTCATATCTGTAATTCGTTACAGGGTCTGAGAAACCGTAGGGTTATCAGGAAAGGTGATATGACTCTCAGGGTTGCTAACGGAATAAGCATGGATGCTATATCCGTAGGGGAATATCACCTAGGACTGACAACTGGGCAAATATTGATTCTGCGTGACTGTTTGTATTACCAGGTGCGACTTGCAATATCATATCTGTATCCTTACTTTCTAAGGAAGGATATGATTTTGCTTTTGTAAGCGATGTAGTAAACATCCACCTAAATCAAGCACTGATTGGGTCAGGTACATTAAATAACGGTATATACGTATTGAATCAAGCTCAGATATTCAGTGTCCAGAACACACTTAGAAGAAAGTCTCCAGAATTAAATCAGGCTTTCTTATGGCATTGTAGACTGGGTCACATCAATGAGACACGGTTGACTAAGTTACATAAAGAAGGATACTTGGATCCGTTCGAGTACCAGTCTTATGCCACTTGTGAATCTTGTCTCATGGGAAAGATGACAAAGACTCCGTTCACTGGACACGGAGTAAGAGCGAGCGAGCTCTTGGGACTTATACACAGTGACGTGTGTGGTCCAATGTCTACACATGCGCGAAGCGGTTATTCATACTTCATTACTTTCACAGATGATTTCTCTAGGTTTGGACATGTCTTCTTAATGAAGCACAAATCCGAAGCCTTTGAGAAATTTCGAGAATATAAGAATGAAGTAGAAAAACAAACAGGCAAAAGTATCAAGATCCTAAGATCGGATCGAGGTGGTGAATACTTGAGTGCCGAGTTTCTGGACTACTTAAAAGAGAATGGAATTCTCTCTCAGCGTACTCCTCCATACACACCACAACACAACGGTGTATCGGAAAGATGGAATCGAACCCTATTAGATATGGTTCGTTCCATGATGAGTAAGGCTGAGTTACCGCGATCTTTCTGGGGTTTTGCACTGGAGACAGCTGCACATCTCTTGAACCAAGTTCCTACTAAGACAGTGCCTACCACACCATATCAGATGTGGAGTGGGAAGAAACCCTGTCTTAAATCCTTTAAGACATGGGGATGTCCAGCTTTTGTAAAAAAGCAGCATGCGGACAAGCTCGAGGCACGCTCAGTACAGTGCAAGTTTGTGGGATACCCAAAGAACTCCAAGGGGTATCTTTTCTATTACGCAGAGGAGCAAAAAGTCCTTGTTTCTCGTCATGCCCGCTTCATGGAAACTGAGTTTTTAGAAAATCATATAAGTGGGAGCGCAATAGAACTGGAAGAAATTCCAGAACCACAAGCTATTACTGAAACCTTAGTAGAACCAGAAGGTTCAGGGGAACCGGATATTCCTACGCCGCTCCGCAGGAGTAGTAGGCAGTCTCATCCGCCCGAGAGATACTACGGTTTTCTCATAGACGGGGATAGAGAGGATTGCATCATAGATTATGATGAGCCTACTAGCTTCCAGCAAGCCATTCAGAGCGGTGACTCGGTAAAATGGCTGGATGCAATGCGGACCGAGATGGAGTCCATGTACACCAACAAAGTTTGGACTTTGGACTTTGCTCCAGAAGGGGTAAAACCCGTAGGCTGCAAATGGATCTTCAGAAAGAAGATTGGTGTAGATGGGCAGGTTGAAACCTATAAAGCTAGGCTCGTTGCAAAGGGTTTTCGTCAAAGACCTGGTTTGGACTATGACGAGACTTTTTCTCCGGTAGCCATGCTTAAATCCATTCGGATCCTTCTTGCCATTGCTGCCTTCCACGATTATGAGATCTGGCAGATGGACGTTAAGACGACTTTCCTAAATGGAAATTTAGAAGAGTGCGTCTATATGGATCAGCCAGAGGGATTCAATCAGAGTGGGAGCAGCGGTAAAGTGTGCAAGTTGCTCAAGTCCATCTATGGACTTAAGCAGGCATCGCGGAGTTGGAACATCTGCTTTGATGATACTGTCAAAGAATTCGACTTTGTCAAAAACCCAGATGAACCATGCATTTACAGTAAGATTGTAGGGAGAAATGTGGTATTCCTCGTCTTGTACGTCGATGACATTCTCCTAATAGGAAATGATATTCCTATGCTACAGTCAGTCAAAGGATTCTTGTCACAGAGGTTTTCCATGAAGGACCTGGGCGATGCCAACTACATTCTGGGGATCCAGATCTATCGTGATAGATCTAAAAGGATGTTGGGACTTTCACAGTCAAGGTACATCGACACCATACTAAAACGATTCAGTATGGAAGATTCCAAGCGCGGTAATCTACCGGCTTGTCACGGAATCACCCTCTCCAAAGAGATGTCTCCCAAGACTGATTTGGAAAGGGCTCGCATGTCATCAATACCCTACGCATCTGCGGTAGGCTCTATTATGTATGCGATGTTATGTACCAGACCAGATGTAGCATACGCATTGAGCGTTGTAAGCCGGTATCAGTCGGACCCAGGGGAGAAACACTGGATAGCAGTAAAGAACATTCTCAAGTACCTGAGAAGGACTAAGGAGATGTTCTTGGTGTATGGCGGAAAAGACCTCCAGATTGAGGCCTTTGCTGACTCCAGCTTCCAGAGTGACAAGGATGACTCCAAGTCCATGTCGGGTTATGTATTTACCCTTAATGGAGGGGCGGTTTGCTGGAAGAGTTCCAAGCAGGAAACCGTTGCTGACTCAACCATGGAAGCGGAGTACATAGCTGCTTGCGATGCCGCAAATGAAGCTGTCTGGATGAAGAAGTTCCTCATGGAACTTCAGGTGGTTCCTACCAGTGTTGATCCAATACCGCTGTATTGTGACAACAACGGCGCTATAGCTTTAGCGAAGGAACCAAGGTCCCATCAGAAGTCCAGGCACATTTTGAGGCGGTTCCACCTGATCAGGGAGATCATTGATCGCCAGGAGATCGAGGTAAAGAGAGTAAAATCAGAAGATAACACTGCAGATCCATTCACCAAGGCCTTGCCCCAGACTCAGTTCGAGCGGCTGATCGAGATGATAGGTCTTCGATACGCCAGTACATGGCCTTAGTGCAAGTGGGAGATTGTTAGTGTATATGCCCTAGAGGCCATTACTGTATCATACTAGTATGTATATTACTTAATGGAAGCTTGGGATATTCACCTTGTATTGACAATCTTGCTCAAAATAGTAGTATGCTACTTGGTTTGTTTCTACTTCAATGTGTACATGTGTTTATTTTGTATATCGCCTATACACATTAGTAGAGCCCTTAGGATCTTTGCTTGATTACCAGCGATGTGATGGCCGTCACACTAGTGGGGCTGGGTAATCTATAAGCACATCCTTATGCAGGTCCCTGGTCGCAGGACTATCGAGACAGGGCATCGATACTCCGGAGTAGACCAGCGCATGCGCTTCTCATCCCAGTATGGGAGACGGTCTGTCCCACAGCCGTCAGTACGTCGTACTTGAGATAGTATGCGGGTGCTCGTTAGGTTACGGGTACACTGGACAGGACTCGTCGGGAACTGACTAGTTGGTATTATACCTATCGTCAGTTATCAGTTCCCAGGTGACATGAGTACAGCTTAGTCCGCTGACTTGACACTGTCACTCCGCCTCGAGTGTGTTCCCACTGTACTTTGATCACTACCCTACCACGGCTCAAAAGAGTCGTGCAAACAGGTAGTGGTTGGGTGCAGTCCCGAAGCACTTGGAGGCAGTGACGGTTAGACAGGATTCGTCTCTCCCGGTATTGGGGGTTGACATCGCGCTGTGTCTAGGAGAGCCATTACACAAGTAGTCCCTGGCCAGGGCAAACGAGATATACTGGTAGGTTTCCAGTGTTATCTCAGGGTGTTTTGGGCTTCGCTCCGGCACGACTTGTACCGCTATTGGGGGACTGACGTTTACCGCCCCCTAGGCCCGCCATGCGATGTATCAGACGAACAGACCGGACTGTACGGAGAATGTCACACTCAGGCTCAGTAGGAGTTCAGATGGGTTTCGCCTCGTCGGTCTTCTTGTCGGCATTACCTGGGGACCGTTACGCACAGGTAGTGCCGCTTGCGTTCTGTGGTTAAACCCACTGCCAGCGTAGTGTCGAGTCTTTAGAGTCCCACACAGAAAGCTTTTCGCCTTTAGGCAAAAGAGTAGAGGTCGCATGGTATTGCGACAGGTCGCATGGTTTTGCGACAGGGTTCGGTCACATCCGTGCACTTGTGCACGTACAGTGTCCGGACAGTTTACACTAGCGGGCTTTGGTTTAAGCCAGATCCTAGTGTACCTTATGGGATTGGATTTATCCAGTTTGCATTCGTGTTCCTCGGAACGCGGATGCGGGTGTGTATGCACAGTTGATAGGGAGGCAGAGGCAGCGGATTCTCATTAGGGTTGTTGACAGTTGACCGTTGACTATTTGACTTTGTGCTCAACCCTAATGAGAATATGGTATGTGATTAACTATTATATTAATTAAGTATTATGGTGATATGGTTGTTGACTTGTTGACTTTTGTTGACTTGTTGACTTTGTTGACTTGTTGATTTTTGTTGACTTGTTGACCGGTTGACTAGGCTTGACTAGTTGACCATTATGATAACCATGGTTATCATTTCATGCCAAAGACTTTTACTTGCTTGCTCATTTGAGTAAAATGAGTGCATGACATGATAAGGTTATGGTTGCTTCTAAACATCACATAAGACTTTTTTTGATATGATGAGTTATGATCACTTTGGATTATGAGAGGGTGAAAGACAAAATGCTTGCTCATTCTTTCTTGCTCATTCTCTCTCTTGTTCTTGAGCTCTCCATTTTTTGCTCTCACCCTCAACCTCTTGCTCCCTCTCTTGATCTATGGTTCCCTTGTCTCATGAGTTGAGAATCAAGAACCATAGATAAAATCCCATTCTATTTCTTCTCTACTCATTCTAGTTCACTAGGTTTAGCAAACCAAGTGAACTAGTTTCTTCAAAGAACGAAGAAGGAGCTAAAGGTTGGAGCTTTCAGGTGGATCTATCTTCGGCGTACGGAGACGACGAGAAGAAGCCATCGGACCACCATCGGAGCTTTGAAGACGAAGGAGTTCAAGACAAGCAAGGTATAACCCCCTAACCGAGTAGCTAAAACTCATAGTTAGGATGTTAGATAGAAGTTTAACCAAGATCCGGGTTTTAGGTCCATGTTACCATCTTTAAGAAAATCGTTTTTTACCAAATTCCGCATTCCCGAAAGTACCGGGAGAGGTAGCATGGACTTACAGTAATAGCTCCATTCATCTGGGCGATATCTCGTCGTTTGCAGCAACAACTGGCTCATATGTCTGTGCGCTGAACAGCGCCTCTATCATCCTGAATAAGCGGTATATCGAAGGTCATTACATCCTGGCTGGACTCTAGCAGTAGCCTGATCCTCTAGTACCAATCGGCACGTCCGAGAAATCTCGTAAAAGCGATCCACCAAACACAAGTGGCGTGAAAACACAATAAGACGACGCCTCAAAATGCAATCGTAAGTCTCTAGAATCACGCCCTGGTCAGTCCTCATCTGCGACGAGCTCAAGCAGACGCAACTCTAGCCGTAGCTCCCTCTGCCCGTGTGATCGCGGCAGCTAAATCATAACCATTATCGATAAAGATAGATCATAGGAAGGAATATAATACTGTGCAAGGAAATGTACATCCTAAGGCTCCTTAAGCGGAGTAGCGTATCGTTAGTATGCCGCGGAATATACCCACGGTACGTCACTCTACTTTAGTCACCTATTCGATCAACCAAAGGTCATCCTACGCGACGAAAGTTCGGGTCTAATACCCCCTCGACTAAGTCTAAGTTCCGTAAGGTCAAGCCTAAGTTCCGTATATATATATACGCCCTAGGCTCTACATAGTAAAACTTAGACTTGAACCAAGGTTAACCCAGCGCTCTGATACTAACTTTGTCACGACCCGAAAGAGCACGTGACTGGCTCTTGAACCACATGAAGTCTATAGGGCTCCATCTGATCCAAGTAAGCCAAAAGCCCAGAAATATAAAACCATTTTAAGGGTAAATAAAGATAACTGGTTGTTTAATAGGTAAAGAAAACATGTTTTGAAGTCAAGGTTTTTAAATAACTAAGCCGAATATGCATTTTAAAAATGTAAATTCTTTTCTAAACATTTCGGCAGAGTTTCTTTTTGTAAATACTGGCCCCGAGCGGGGTACAACAAGAAAATATATATATATATATATATATATATATATATATATATATATATATATATATGCAGTGATAAAAGGCATCCCCAAGCGGGAGCTAGCTCTTCATCAATCGACGGTCACAACAATACAAGCAATATAATATACAACGCCGAACGGGGAGGATCAAAACTCAAAAAAAAGCTCAAAATAACAAGAAAACCGTAATACTACTAAGCGCGACTCTAAGGTTGAATAATACATCACTTGTGTCTAAGTCTGAAACACTATACAAGTTTTGGTTGATGGAATTTCTAGATACAAGAAATAATACATACAATGGCGGTTCTGATACAAAGAACCGACCTACCCAAAAAAGTCACCCATAAAGAATCAGTATGCAAGAAATGCCGCTACGGAACTTGTACGGCAAAACCCTGCAAGAACTGTGGCACAACGGGGGTGAGTTGCCAACTCGTGAATAGAAAATATCTACAAGCAGAAACCGAATGCAAGACATAATCCTAGGTCAATACGATTAGTATAATATAAACCTCAAGAGTAAGTCTGAAGCATGATAAGGTGGCAATGTATCATCTAAACATGTATATAGTGCCAAGTACTCAGGTAATAACATGTCGTACATATAAGGTATGTCTGCATGAAGTAAATATGATGAAGTATCAAAAATGGATATCAATACACATATATTAGCGTCCCATACCACTAATATTGGTGTAAGGGTATATATAACAGCGCCCCCATACCCTGTTATATATACAAATGAAGTATGATCAATGTAATCAAAGTCTGTATATGATCAATGTCTGTAAATATATGTGGATCCTGTCCACCTGTCACCCAATGACAATAAGCATCATGCATGTAAATATCGTAAAGCATATACATAGAAATATGAGGATATAATCAAATCATGGAACCTGAGTGCCTAGCATCGACACTCGAAAACATCATGAAACCTGTGCCTAGCATCGGCACTTAAATCCTTGTCTATCAGGCGTTGTCACCAAGACTGGCCTTGATAGGTACGTATCATACGCTCCCTCGAAACCCGAGTGCCCATCTTCGACCCTCGAATTCCGCCGTATCATTCGTACATACTCCTGTCGGTATCCCAATGAAAACCGCCGAGTCCAAATACTATCTCCGTTAGGTAGTGCTCCCCTGCCAGGCTCACCGTCTAACATATACGACTCTTCTTGCCCCGGGGTACCTTACCGGGTCCACCATGTACCCGCAGACGGTGCCTACCGCTCCTCGAATCGGGTTTCATATGCCACTCTCAGAACCGAGAAAACACATGGTGGACGCACTGAAATATCATATCAAGGGAAACCGGGTTTTAAAGACAATACATATTCTCAGTTGAAATAGCCAAGGTTCCCAAATCCAGAAAATCAAGAAAACAACATATCTCAATGCGTATAATCAGAAAGCATGATGTATGCGACATATAAAAGAATGTAAGCATATCGATATATCATGCAACAAGGAATAGTGATATGCACATATTGGGGAAGCCGCTCTTTTAAAATGAATCAGTTTTAAAAAGTATCTTGCGGTTCCCAATCTAGAAATAGCATCTATGTATGTGCAAACAAGTATGTGTACAAGTATGAGTATACAGTAAGTATGTGCACAAATATAAGTGTACAATGAGTATGTGTACAAGTATGTCATGCAAGGATCGTATCCTGAATGCAACAGTACTACAGTGTAGTGACAAGGCAATTATCGATGATGAAGTGTGTGAGCCGGCAAGTATGTGTACGTGGAACATACGCATCATCGATAATGGTGCTAGTGTCCTAGCGACATGATAGTAATATAGCAATAAACATATGCAAAGCAATGTGAACAGCATGAATATGCGGAAATCAAATAATCAACACAAATATGTATATGTCATGCAATTATGCAATTTGAAATAAGACGAATCAGGGTTTTTAGTAAAATAAGGGCTACTGTGTTTTTAAGAAAGATCCGTCTTTTGAAAATACCCGTAGAATCCCTTTATTTGTTTTTAAGATAATCCTGATTCGTAGTTTTTGAAATAGGTATGACTCGGGTCTAGTCTAACAAATCAATCGGGAGGGGTATGGAAACCACCTAAATCTGAGTCGATATTTATATATAGTAGTCGGTGATCCCGCCTCAGTAATATCACGTACGATACAGTATATCATATGACATCCTCAAGTCATGAGTGCGGATCTATCATCAATATGAAGCTCGTACGGTAAATCATCATACGGCATCCCAATAGCTGGGTACGGGTCAATATCACATTCCTCTCATCAAATATCAGGTATCATTATCATCATATCACATAATCTAGGGTACTGACCTAAGTCTAGTACAACCGATACCATCTATAAAGTATGAATGCGGGGGTAAACACGCATCCAAGCCCGCAAGAAATCACATGTCGTATCCCAAATACGAATCATATCAAATCACCGATCTCACGGAACTAAGCCCATTATCGTCGACTCATCTCCAATGTCATCCAATATCATCATCAACACAGTGTAAATATAAGTTATATGCAAGTGTGTGCGTGCGGGTGTAAATCTATTCTAGTGTTCGCAACTAGGAACCACACTAGTTTACTTCTAACCCTAAACTATTCATAATATACCTAACACAAGAACCACGACACACAATAAACTAACATATATAATATACATATATAGTATACTATCTACGGACTGCGGGGGTGCTATACGCCATCCACCCGACTTCCCCCTGTAGATATAATCAACTCACCTTGTGCCTCCATTTGTCGACGTCGCCACGCGCTTGCTTGTCGTCCCAAAGTTTTCATGGGGTACCTACACGTCAAAGTATCGTAATGCACATTAAAACCAAATCAAAGCTAAAACGGCATACGAAACCCAAAACGATACAATAAGGGGCTTATAGGTTAGAACCTACGGCACGCCTTCAAAATCATCAATCAATCCTCGTTATCGTCGTATAAACACCAAATAGTCGAGATAAAACACAAGACACAAATTCAGAATTAAAAATACGGAATACGGAAACACGAATCCAAAACAGCAACTAAGGAAATATGCTCTAGATTTCACCCTAGGTCAAACTAGACAAATCTATACATACCAGGGGTCTAATCTTCTGATAAGGGGGCACCAAAACCAAAACGAGCCAAAATGGTGCAGGTATGGCAGCAAATTGCGGCCAATACGATTAAATCTCCGGCCGGGTCATGGAGTTAGGGCTAGGTTCTTGGTGGTAGCTTCCTGGGAGCCTGCACATGTCTCTGTCCAATCAATTTAATTTTCAGAGTCTCGGGTTGATAGCAGATTCAATATACCCTTCCCAGATTTCACAAACTTTCCGATATCGGTTTCAAAATCCGTATTCCGGGTCTTAAGTCTCAGGTTTGGGTCTCAAATCATGCACTAAGGTGTTTATATAATCTCAACTGAGCTCAATTTCACAATACAACACAAGATTCCCTCAAACCCAAACTTGGTTATCCTCAAGTCCACCATATCAAACAATATCGGTTCAATCTTAACATGGGGGTAAAGGAAATGTTAAAACTAAGTTAATGGTTCAGTAATTACCTCATTGGCAACTCAAGAATTTTCTTGAGTTGCCCCTAGTGGCTAAAATCTTTGCTTTCTTGGTCCAATGTGTAGATCTTGAGCTTGTGCACATTTTTTGTGAAAAGAAGATGGGGTTTTGGTGTAGTTGTCATGGTGATTTTGGGCTATTGAAGAGGGGAGGGAGATGGGGTTTTGGTGTAGTTTTCATGGTGATTTGGGGCTATTGAAGAGGGGAGGGAGATGAAGAGTAGCAGCAGCAGCAACGGCTGAAGAGGGGGAGAGAGATGAGTGAAGGGGATGAAGGAGATGGCTAAGTCCTTGGGTCAAAGGAGACCATACCTCTCTTTCTCACCAAACCTCATATAAAAATCCTTTTCCATTTCTTTTCTTTTCTTTCTCTTTCTTTTCTCCAAAATTCCTTCTCACATAAATTGTAACCCCAAAACAAACCATGGTGAAAATGCACAAGTGTAGAAAAAGATATATGCATGTTTTGCACAAAATTGCTTAAAAGCCGATTAGCGATTTTTAATCGCGATTAGCACTAAATTATCATATAATTAATCATAAAAACTTTAAAATGGCATAATTCTTTAAAATACCCTATTTTATAATTTTCCATAATTTTCCAAAATTTTTCCCATTTATTTGTATTTGATAATACCGAAATATTAAAATATTCAATAAAATAATATTAAATTATAAAAATTCCAAAAAATTATATTTTATTTTTTTGAAATGTCACATTATAATTTTTTGTTAGTTTTTGTTTAGCGATGATCATGAAACGGTCCATGTTACCTAGTTAGGAAAATTTTTCAGTTTACCTATTCCGCCTCCCCGAAAGGACCGGGGTGGGTAACGTGGACCTAACAGTATCTACTCTCATGACCTCGATCTCCCGGCGATCAACTATCTCCCTGATCAGGTGATACCGCCTCAGAATATGTCTGGACTTTTGATGGGACCTGGGTTCCTTGGCCAACGCCACAGCTGCATTGTTATCGCAATACAGAAGTATTGGATGTTCAATAGATGGAACCACACCAAGTTCACTAATGAACTTCTTTATCCAGACAGCCTCTTTGGCAGCATCGTTTGCAGCGATGTATTCAGCCTCCATCGTCGAGTCTGCAACGGTATCCTGTTTAGAACTCTTCCAACATACTGCCCCTCCATTGAGGGTAAAGACAAAAGCCGAGTCTGACTTAGAGTCGTCCTTATTACTTTGGAAGCTGGAATCGGTAAAGGACTCCACCCGGAGTTCTCCGTTACCATACACCAAGAAGATGTCTCTAGTCCTTCGTAAGTACTTGAGAATGTTCTTCACAGCTGTCCAGTGACTCTCTCCAGGATCTGCTTGATACCGACTCACTACACTTAGTGAGTATGCTACACCGGTACTGGTGCATCGCATCGCATACATGATAGAGCCTACTGCCGAAGCATAGGGTATCCCTTGCATGCGAGCTCTCTCCAAATCTGTCTTGGGAGACATCTCTTTGGAGGGAGTGAGTCCATAGATCGTAGGTTGGTTCCCACACTTGGATTCTTCCATACTAAACCTCTTTAGTATGGTGTCAATGTACCTGGATTGGGACAATCCCAGTATCCGTTTAGATCTATCTCTATACATCATGATTCCCAATATGCAGGAGGCATCACCTAGATCTTTCATTGAGAATCTTTGTGATAAGAAGAGCTTGACTGATTGCAGCATAGGAATATCATTTCCTATCAAGAGTATGTCATCCACGAACAATACGAGGAAGAAAACATTACTCTCTGCTACCTTCTTATAGATACAAGGTTCATCTATATTTTTGATGAACTCAAACTCTTTGACTACAACATCAAAACAGATGTTCCAACTCCGCGATACTTTCTTTAACCCATAAATGGATTTAAGCAGCTTGCACATCTTTCCGCTGCTCCCACTATCGACGAAGCCCTCTGGCTGAGTCATGTACACGCACTCTTCTAAATCACCGTTTAGAAAGGCGGTCTTAACATCCATTTGCCAGATTTCGTAGTCATGGTATGCAGCAATGGCAAGTAAGATCCGGATGGACTTAAGCATAGCCACTGGAGAAAAGGTTTTGTCATAATCCACACCTGGTCGTTGACGAAAACCCTTTGCAACAAGTCTAGCTTTAAGAGTCTCAACTTTTCCATCTACACCAAATTTCTTTTTAAAGATCCACTTGCTCCCAATGGGTTTTACCCCTTCAGGAGCATTTTCCAAAGTCCATACTTTGTTGGTGTACATGGATTCCATCTCAGATCGCATTGCATCCAGCCATTTCACAGAGTCACCACTCTTGATGGCCTGCTCGAAACTAGTTGGGTCATCATCTTCCATGATGCAATCCTCTCTTTCACCATCAACGAGAAAACCGTAGTATCTCTCAGGTGGAGGAGAAACCCTGCGAGATCGGCGGAGAGGCTGGGGTTCTTCGGGTACTACTGAATCCTCTTGTTCTACCAAGTCTTCTGCTATAGTTTGTGTCGCTGGAACCTCTTCCAGTTCTACCTCCTTGCCACAAATTTCTTTTTGAAAAAATTCCTTTTCTAAAAAGGTGGCATGTCGAGAAACAAACACCTTTTGATCCTCAGTGTAGTAGAAGATATACCCTTTTGAGTTCTTGGGATATCCTACAAACTTACATAGGACAGTCCTTGCCTCGAGTTTGTCCGAATTTAGCCTTTTGACATAGGCCGGACAACCCCATATCTTAACATAGTTAAGAGATGGTCTCTTCCCTTTCCATATCTCATATGGAGTGGTAGGCACTGATTTGGTAGGAACCATATTCAATAGGTGTATTGATGTCTCAACCACAAACCCCCAGAAGGAAATAGGCAACTCAGCCTCGCTCATCATAGAGCACACCATATCTAATAGGGAGCGACTCCTCCGTTCCGATACACCGTTGTACTGTGCTATATAAGGAGGAGTAAGCTGAGAGAGAATCACATTCTCTTTTAGATAATCCAGAAAATCAATGCTTAAGTATTCTCCTCCTCGATCAGATCGAAGGATTTTAATACTTTTCCCCATTTGGTTCTATACTTCGTGCTTATATTCTCTGAATTTCTCAAAAGCATCAGACTTGTGTTTCATCAGGAACACATGTCTCTATCTAGAGAGATCGTCAGTGAATGTAATAAAGTAGGAAGAACCGTTCCTGGCATGCGTAGACATGGGACCGCATACATCACTATGTACAAGTCCTAAGAGTTCCGTAACTCTTTCTCTGTGTCCACTAAACGGAGCTTTGGTCATTTTTCCTTTGAGACATGAATGACAAGTATCATAAGATGATAATTCGAACGGATTCAAATATCTATTCTTATGTAACTTAGCAGTCGTGTCGGATTGATATGACCAAGTCTACAATGCCACAAGTAGCATTCGTTCATTTCTGAACTTTTCCTCTTGTGTGTGTTCTGTATATTGAGAACTGTATTTTGATTGAGAATGAATATGCCATATGTAACGAGCCTGATGCAATCAACTTTTGATTTAGGAAGATGTTCATAACATTATCCTGTACTACAAAATTATATCCTTCGTTACTTAATAAAGAAACTGATATAATGTTGCACATCATGTTCGGTATATAATTGCACTCATTTAGAATCAGTGTTTTACGACTTAGTAATACTAGGTGATATTCGCCAACTGCTTTGGCTGCAATACTTGCCCCATTCCCTACTTGAACGGAATGATCACCTTTTCCCAGTACTCTACCTTTCCGTAGCCCATGTAACAATTTACATATGTGGGATCCTGGTCCGGTATCTAATACCCAGGATGTAGGCTAAACTGAGAAACAGTTCTCAATAACAAACACACCTGAAGAAGGTGCATCAACATGCATGTTCTTTGTTTGGGTGGTGTGAGAATCCAGATATTCTCATGTTTTCTGTTCAGTCTTATAACTCTTATAAGAAAGAACGGGACCAACGTTCTCTTGCTCAGTATAATAAGCGGGTTCAGTCAATACATCCATATTATTATCTTGATTATGGCCTGGCATGGTCGCTACCTGAAGAGAGAGAGAGAAGAAAACACTTTAGCGTATGCTCTTGCAAGATTAGATTGGTTATTATCTTATCTAATCAGGATGTCTCCCACTGTTTTTATCAAATCTTCCTTCAAATCCTAAAAGGTAAGATTAGCCGGGATTAATTACACCCTACAATTTCGTCAATCTTTCAGTCAGATCAGTGCCGATACTTGACGGAGGTTCCCCGTGCTTTCGCACGGACCTAATTAAAGTAAACCTCGTTTTCCCAGAGGCGTAACCCCGTTAACACTTTTCTAGACACCTACTTGATCGGCTAATTGTCCTGTGTAAAACTCTCCCAGGAGTAACTCTTACTCTCAGTGGATACAGGGATCCAACTATCTCATAGGAGGTATGCAATCTCATTGCAAATTTCAACACTTGAAATTCCCAAAATTATTTTTACCCCTAACGTGCTATGACCTTGACGAATGCCAACAAACCATAGTCCGCTAGTCAAGTTCAACCCGAACATTTCTTGATTGAATTGAACCCAGCCGTACGTCCCTTGACGAAAGACAACAAAGCCTCACGACTACCCTATCCCAATCTCATCATGTGTAACAGATATGTAATAGTCAGCTACCGCACACTACGCCTTGAAGAAAGCCAACAAACGAAGCATGAATACTAAGTATTACCCATCTGAAATGTTGGAGGGCTACGCAGGTTTTTCAGAAAATCTATTGCGTAATGAACTTGATATCGTCGTAGAATCGAGTAGTTTTTGAAAAAGGAGTGTTTTTGAGGCTTTTCTAGTTTCGCTAAAGAAGTCACTCCCGGTGAAGGGATCTCGGCTCTTTCCCCATCGAATAAGGTGCAGGATATATCATATATACCGCTGTGCAAAACAAGAACTATATAAGCTGTCAAAAACAAAACCGTGAGTTTGTAGCATCTGCCAGTTTTCCTAAAGAGGTCACTCCCGGTGAAGAGATCTCGGCTCTTTCCTTATCGAATATGGTGCAGGATATATCATATATACCGCTATGCAAAGCAAAACTGTAGCTACCCTTTTTATAAAGTTTTGATTCTACAACATCTTTTAGGTTTCTTTTCTTTTTATTAATCTCATTAACAAAATCCCATCAGCTTATGCTTCCTAAGCTTCACAGAAGAAACGAAAGCAGTAATATTTATATATTAGCACATATATATAGTATAAGTATTCGTCTCAGGCAGTAATATGATCTCATCACATAACATTGCAGCAGAAGAACATATATGAAATAATGGATATACTAGGATGTCCGTGTTTTTAATACGAGCCGGTATAAAACACGGACTCCACGGTCGCGATGAATAGTCAAACCCACATCCTTAGACCCCTACGAGAGAGGCAAGTAACACTGCCAATTCTAGGGTTAGGAGACCCGGTCTCGACTCCTCGAGATGGCCTCCCACTGGACCCTAGAACCCGGTTACTTGTGCTCCCCTCCTTGGGTCTACCTAATGCGGAAAAGTAAATAATATACACTAGTGACATCAACCTCATCCCGGAAGTGCCCCAATAAAAGAATATTACATACAAATGAATTTTACATGAATGAAAATAAAAAAAAAATCATCTCACATAAAAACCCCGGCTATTCAGAACACGACGATCCATAATAACATATCACAGTAACACATAATATCACATATCATCAACGTAAGTAAGTATGCATGCACCGATCGTCGTTGATGTATAGCAACGATGACCAGCAATACAACTACATACTACACTTACGGTCACAGAAAAGAAATTGTAAAACTACAATATTTGGAATCCACAATCATTTTAGACATCGTAAATCCAAAATATCACATACTTCGCATTTCATGCCGAACTATATGAATTCCACATATTGTATCACATTCCAGATAAATAGACAGTATTAAACTTTCCGACCGGATAATCAAATACCCAAGATTTCCTAAATAGCTCAACACTTGAGCGGGGTTCAAATAATCTCAGAATATGTCACAGTACTGATGATCCAGCCGTAGAAGGGTCAAGCCAACCTTTCATATGTAGCACGCCGTACTGCCCCAAACCCTAAGGTTTAGAGGCAGTTCAAGATGGTCACATAATCGAGTTAAGGTTTGTTGTCTTCTAAAGGGTCCCCTGTGTTACTTGCACATTTTTCCGAAAGATTTAAACCCGATAAAAATTCAACACTTGAAAGTTTTTCGTGCCGGGAAAAAGTGAGTTAATGATATCCGCTCGAACATTTTAACAGTTTCTAAATATCCGGAAAACATCACAAAATTAAATTTTTCGATCGAATCAACGATTACAAAATAAACCCCAGAACACTCAACACTTGAGTCAGTTTAAAAATACCCAGAAAAATAAACAAGCATCACTAGACATTACTGTGTAAAAATAATAGCCCATATCTACAGTACGACCGCGGATCCGCGGCCCAAGGGAGGTATGGCCGCGGTTCCACGACGACATGTACGGATTGGGTGCTCGTATCTTACAGTAATGTTTATATTTACCTGCTGAATTTTTTAGGTATTTTTAATTCAGAAAAATCACAGTTTTTAAAAAATATCCAGAGAGGGGTTCATTTTGTAGTTTCGGGGTTCGTTCGGAGTTTTAACTTCGTATACACGTCGCCTAATGCTCTATCTAGGCTCTGATACTACTGTAGGGTTCCTAGGCACTCTTGTGAAGGTTCATAAGGCATTAAACATGCCCAAATAAAATTTTAGACGTGTCGAACAACCCAAAGCCGGGATCTTTGCAAGATTATTAGGGTTTAACATGCAAGTAAACATCTTTACCACTATGTGTAAGGGATTACAACCTTTGTAGTCTACTACTTCGCTTCATAAGCTCCGAGTAGAAGTCCCTTCGCCGTGATCCACGATCTCCCGGACTCAAGAGAGGCTCCACGACTCGAACAATCCATGCTAGCTTGTAGTGTTCCGTTTCTCCGATGATCTACGTCGAAATTGCTATAACTCAAGCTCTCTCACTCTAATGTGGTGAACACCCTAATCTAATGGGCTAGATTAGATGAAGATGATGGAGTAGTATTTATTCTATCTTTTTATATCAATTTCTCACAAGAAATCATCACAAAATGAATAACTAGTGAGCTTTCTCAATGATCAAGAGAGAAGAAGATGATGGAAAAAGAGTTAATCCTTTTGTGATGAATAATAGAAAAGAATATATGATTGATCATGGAACCATGGTCAAGGATGACAAGGTTAACCTTTGTAGAGAATAAACTAGGGCTAGGGTTTGGTTAGGTTAAAGAATGAGTCATGGATAAATATCAACCATAATATCTTCTTCATGACAAAAGGAAAGCTTCTTTATGGTGCAAGAAGGAGCTAATCCTAATCAAACCCTAACCTTGCTTAATCTCCACTAAACATGTTCCATTATTAATCATATCATGTCACAAAAATATATATCACATATATATATTATATATTTGCAGCAAAAGAAAATAATACAATTAACATATATCGCATATATATATCAATGTATTATCCGGTGATAAAATGAAATAATAAAGCGAGCCAATATTAGATAATGTAGTACAATATATCAAATATGTTATTATACATTAAATTATCGAATCAACACTTGATCCGGCAATCCGACTATATCGAATATAACTGACTAATATATCATGTACCGATTCATCGAATCAACACTTGATCCGATGACCCGGTTCATATCTAAATATCGTGAGAATATAATACGGTATCTCATATCACATTATCCTCGGTCCTGCACATATCATATATGTGCTTCTACTCCGTTTTGCCTGAGCCAAGAAACCTCTATGTAGGACTCTAAAGAATCATCAATACGTCGGTAGCAGATAATGATCATATCAAACACCCACAAGCTGCAAGCGGTCAGCTAAACGTAACAGCCACCCAGGTATTGAGCGATCGGAAGATCAAAAAGCTAGCATGTACGTTCTCCTATGAATCCAATCAGTAACACTCCCATATAGTCCGGTCTCTTCGTCTGATATGTCACATATCAAGTCTAGGGGTGGTATACGTCAGACCCCAGTAACCGATAAGTCGTGTCTATGTTGTAAGTCCATGCTAACTCTCCCGGTACTTTCGGGCATGCGGAATTTGGTGAAAAACAATTTTCTTTGAGGTGGTAACATGGACTCAAAACCGGATCTTTGTTAAACATCTAACTAACAACCTAACTACGAGTTGCTAACTACTCGGTTAGGGGGTTATACCTTTCTTTTTCTCGAACTCCTTCGTCTTCAAGCTTCGATGGTCGTCCGAATCGGCTTCTCCCCGTCGTCTCCTTGCGCCGAAGATAGATCCACCTGAAAGCTTCAACCTTTGGCTCCTTCTTCGAACTTTGAAGAAACTAGTTCACTCTGTTTGCTAAACCTTGTGAACTAGAGTGAGTAGAGAAGAGTTTGTATGGGATTTTATCTATGGTTCTTGGTTCTCAACTCATGAGACAAGTGAACCATAGAATCAAGAGAGGGAGAGCAAGAGGAGGAGATGAGAGCTCAAGAACAAGAGAGAGAGTGAGCATGAAAGAAAATGAGAGAAGACTTTTCTCTCTTGGCTCTCATAATCCAAAACCATCATCACAAAAATAATAATCAAGTATTGTGTAAAATGGTTCAAGTCAAAATGGCTAAATCATTTCATGCACTCATTTCTCACAAAAGAAACAAGCAAGTAAAAAGTCTTTGCCATGAAATGATAGCCATTGTCATCATGATGGTCAACTAGTCCAACCTAGTCAACCGGTCAACAAAGTCAACAAGTCAACAAAGTCAACCCCTCAACAACCATGTCACCACAATACTTAATTAATATTATTGTTAATCATATATCATATTCTCATTAGGGTTGACCAAAAAGTCAATAGTCAACAGTCAACGGTCAACAACCCTAATGAGAATCCTCTGCCTCTGTCTCTCCGTCAACTGTGCATACACACCCGCATCCGCGTTCCGAGGAACACGAATACAAACTGGATAAATCCAATCCCAAAACGTACACTAGGATCTGGCTTAAACCAAAGCCCGCTAGTGATAACTGTCCGGACACTGTACGTGCATAAGTGCACGGATATGACCGAACCCTGTCGCAAAACCATGCGACCTGCCGCAAAACCATGCGACCTCTACTCTTTTGCCTAAAGGCGAATAGCTTTCTGTGTGGGACTCTAAAGACTCGACACTACGCTGGCAGTGGGTTTAACCACAGACCGCAAGCGGCACTAGCTGTGCGTAACGGTCCCCAGGTAGATGCCGACAAGAATACTGACGAGGCGAAACCCATCTGAACTCCTACTGAGCCTGAATGTGACATTCTCCATACAGTCCGGTCTGTTCGTCTGATACATCGCATGGCGGGCCTAGGGGGCGGTAAACGTCAGTCCCCCAATAGTGGTACAAGTCGTGTCGGAGTGAAGCCCAAAACACCCTGAGATAACACTGGAAGCCTACCAGTATATCTCGTTTGCCCTAGCCAGGGACTACTCGTGTAATGGCTCTCCTAGACACAGCGCGATGTCAACCCCCAATACCGAGAGAGACGAATCCTGTCTAACCGTCACTGCCGCCAAGTGCTTCGGGACTGCACCCAACTACCACCTGTTTTCACGACTCCTTTGATCCGTGGTAGGGTAGTAATCAAAGTACAGTGGGAATACACTCGAGGCGAAGTGACAGTGTCAAGTCAGCGGACTAAGCTGTACTCATGTCACCTGAGAACTGATAACTGACGATAGGCATAATACCAACTAGTCAGTTCCCGACGAGTCATGTCCAGTATACTCGTAACCCAACGAGCACCCGCATACTATCTCAAGTACGACGTACCGACGGCTGTGGGACAGACCGTCTCCCACACTGGGATGACAAGCGCATGCGCTAGTCTACTCCGGAGTATCGATGCCCTGTCTCGATAGTCCTGCGACCAGGAACCTGCATAAGGATGTGCTTATAGATTACCCAGCCCCACTAGTGTGACTGCCACCACAACGCTGGTAATCAAGCAAAGATCCTAAGAGCTCCACTAATGTGTATAGGCGATATACTAAAATAAACACATGTACACATTGAAGTAGAAACAAACTAAGTAGCATACTACTATTTTGAGCAAGATTGTATATACAAGGGAATATCCCAAGCTTCCATTAAGTAATATACAAACTAGTATGATACAGTAATGGCCTCTAGGGCATATACACTAACAATCTCCCACTTGCACTAAGGCCATGTACTGGCGTATCGAAGACCTATCATCTCGATCAGCCGCTCGAACTGAGTCTGGGGCAAGGCCTTGGTGAATGGATCTGCAGTGTTATCTTCTGAAGCGACTCTCCGAACCTCGATCTCCTGGCGATCCACGATCTCCCTGATCAGGTGATACCGCCTCAAGATGTGTCTGGATCTCTGATGGGACCTGGGTTCCTTCGCTAAAGCTATAGCCCCGTTGTTGTCGCAATACAGAGGTATTGGATCAACAATGGACGGAACCACCTGAAGCTCTTTCAAGAACTTCCTCATCCAGACAGCTTCTTTTGTGGCATCAGATGCAGCGATGTATTCCGCTTCCATCGTCGAGTCTGCAACGGTTTCCTGTTTGGAACTCTTCCAATACACCGCCCCTCCATTGAGGGTAAAGACAAAACCCGACATGGACTTGGAATCATCCTTGTCACTCTGGAAGCTGGAGTCAGCAAAGGCCTCGATCTGGAGGTCTTTTCCGCCATACACCAAGAACATCTCCTTAGTCCTTCTTAGGTACTTGAGAATGTTCTTTACTGCTATCCAGTGTTTCTCCCCAGGGTTTGACTGATACCGGCTTACCACACTGAGTGCATAAGCTACATCCGGTCTGGTACACAACATCGCATACATTATAGAGCCTACCGCAGAAGCGTAGGGTATAATAGACATGCGATCCCTCTCCAAATCAGTCTTGGGAGACATCTCTTTAGAGAGGGTGATCCCGTGACAAGCCGGTAGGTTACCGCGCTTGGAATCTTCCATACTGAATCTTTTCAGTATGGTGTCGATGTACCTGGACTGTGAAAGTCCTAATATCCTCTTGGATCTATCACGATGGATCCGGATCCCCAGGATGAATAAGGCATCACCCAGGTCTTTCATGGAGAACCTGTGTGACAAGAACCCCTTGACAGATTGTAGCATAGGAATGTCATTTCCTATTAAGAGAATGTCATCCACGTACAAAACGAGGAATACTACAGTTCTCTCTACAAATCTACAATAGATGCATGGTTCATCTGGATTTTTGATAAAGCCAAATTCCTTGACCGTCTCATCAAAACAGATGTTCTAACTCCGCGATGCCTGCCTTAGTCCATAGATCGACTTAAGCAACTTGCACACCTTTCCGCTGCTCCCACTCTGAATGAAACCCTCTGGTTGGTCCATATAGACACACTCCTCTAAATTTCCATTTAGAAAAGCGGTCTTCACGTCCATTTGCCAGATTTCATAATCGTGGAAGGCAGCAATAGCAAGAAGGATCCGAATGGATTTCAGCATAGCCACTGGAGAAAAGGTTTCGTCATAGTCCAAGCCAGGTCTTTGACGGAAACCCTTTGCAACAAGTCTAGCTTTATAGGTCTCAACCTGTCCATCTACACCAATCTTCCTTTTGAAGATCCACTTGCATCCTACGGGTTTTACCCTATCTGGAGCAATGTCCAACGTCCATATTTTGTTGGTGTACATGGACTCCATTTCGGTCCGCATTGCATCCAGCCATTTCACTGAGTCAACGCTCTGAACGGCCTGCTGGAAGCTAGTAGGCTCATCATAATCTATGATGCAATCCTCTCTATCCCCGTCTATGAGAAAACCGTAGTATCTCTCGGGCGGATGAGACTGCCTACTACTCCTGCGGAGCGGCGAAGGAATGTCCTGTTCTTTTGAACCCTCTGGTTCCACTAAACTTTCAGTAATAGTCTGTGGTTCTGGAATTTCTTCCAGTTCTACTGCGCTCCCACTTATCTGGGTTTCTAAAAACTCAGTTTCCAAGAAGTAGGCATGACGAGTAACAAGAACTTTTTGTTCCTCTTCGCAGTAGAAGAAATATCCCTTGGAGTTCTTTGGATATCCCACGAACTTACACTGTACTGAGCGTGCCTCGAGCTTGTCCGCATGCTGCTTTTTAACAAAAGCTGGACATCCCCATGTCTTAATGTGCTTAAGATAGGGTCTCTTCCCACACCACATCTCATATGGTGTAGTAGGCACAGTCTTAGTTGGAACTCGGTTCAAAAGGTATGCAGCTGATTCTAGCGCATACCCCCAGAATGATCGTGGTAACTCAGCGTTACTCATCATGGACCGTACCATATCCAATAGGGTGCGGTTCCGTCTCTCCGATACACCGTTATGTTGCGGAGTGTATGGAGGAGTAAGCTGAGAGAGAATTCCATTCTCTTTTAAATAGTCCAGGAACTCGGCACTCAAGTATTCACCACCTCGATCCGATCTTAGGATCTTGATACTTTTGCCGGTCTGTTTTTCTACTTCATTCTTATATTTCTGGAATTTTCCAAAGGCTTCGGACTTATGTTTCATTAAGAAGACATAACCGTACCTTGAAAAGTCATCCGTCAAAGTAATGAAGTAAGAATAACCGCTTCGCGCATGTATAGACATTGGACCGTACACGTCGCTGTGTACGAGTCCCAAGAGCTCGCTCGCTCTTACTCCGTGTCCAGTGAACGGAGTCTTTGTCATCTTTCCTTTGAGACAGGATTGACAAGTGGCATACGATTGATATTCGAACGGATTCAAATATCCTTCTGTATGCAACTTTGTCAACCTTCTCTCATTGATGTGACCCAGTCTACAATGCCATAAGAAAGTCTGATTTATTTCTGGAGACTTTCTTTTGTGTGTATTCTGGACATTGAAAATCTGTGGTTGGTTTAATACGTATATACCATTGCTTAATGTACCTGACCCAATCAAAACTTGATTAAGGTGAATGTTTACAACATTACTTACAAACGCAAATTCATAACCTTCTTTAGAAACTAAAGATACAGAAATGATATTACAAGTTGCGTTGGGTACAAAAAAGCAATTACGCAAAACCAAAACATGTCCATCTGACATTCCCAGGTGATAGTCCCCCACGGCTTTAGCATCCATGCTAGCTCCGTTCGCAATTCTGAGGGTCATGTCACCTGCTTTCAAAACACTACGGTTTCTCAACGCCTGCAAAGAATTACAGATATGAGATCCTGATCCGGTATCCAATACCCAGGAAGTAAAGTTTATTGAAATACTGTTTTCAATAACATACACACCTGAAGCTGAAGCTGCAACCTGCTTCAATTCCTGTGTTCTGGCCTTCCAGGCCCTGCAATCATTCTTCCAGTGTCCTTTCTTATGACAATAGAAGCATTCTTCCTTATCCACAAGCTTCCCCGCTTTCTTTGTTGCTTTAGCTTTTCCCTTCGTATCCACTTTACTAACACCGCCTCTTGGTTTGGCGGGGGCTTTCTTCTTCTTTCCCTTGGCTTTCGCCTTGGACCTAGAAGAAGATGATCCTCTTACAAACAAAGTGGATGTTTCCCTACCTTTCTGTAGGGTGCCCTCTGCGCTCCTCAGCTTGTTGAGGAGCTCTGAAAGTTCAACTTCTTTTTCTTGTTAGTTGAAGTTCAGTATAAACTGGGCGTAAGTTGAAGGAAGGGACTGGAGATTCAAGGTCGTATAGAGCTCATTCTCCAACGTGGTCCCAAGGTCCGCGAGCTCCTCAATGTAGCCAATCATCTTAAGCACGTGTTCCGCTACCGATGATCCGACGGTCAATCTTGCCGAAAATAACTTTTTCGACACTTCGTATCTTGCGATACGAGATTGCTCTCCATACAGTTCTTTTGTATGAAGAAATATGGATTCCAGGTCCGTATTCTCGTGCCTCCTCTGATGTTCATTGTCGATAGAGGAAAGCACGAGGCACTTAGCCTTCGCGCAGTCTAGTTCCCAGGTCTTACGGATTTCCTTATCCGCGACGCTGGTTTTGGGACCTGGGACAGAGGGAGCTTTGGTGGTAAGAAGATACTCCATCTTGTCGTAAGTGATTGCCATCTTGACATTCCTGAGCCAATCTTTGTAGTTTGGCCCTGTCAGTATGTTTTTATCTAGGAGTAACTTAAGTCCAGTCATGTCGATTGGTCGCTGCAATTAGGAGAGAGAAGAAACACTCAGCTTGATGCTCTTGCAAGTTTAGAATGGTTTTTAGTTTGTCTAAACAGGATGGCTCCCACTGTTTCTCGAATCCCTCCTCAAACCAAAAAGGAAGAATTAGTCAGGATCAATCACACCGTACAATACTTGCTTAACCGTTCAGCCAGGCCAGTGTCGGTACTTCGAGGGAGGTTTTCCAACGCTTCCGCGAAGTTCCTTAATTAAATAACCTCTTTTCCCTGAGGGCGTAGCCCCGCTAACACCTTTCTAGACACCTACTTGGTTTATAGCATTGATCGTTAAGTGAGAAATTTCCCGAGGAGTAGCATATACTCACAGTAGGATCGGGATCCAAATATCATCGCGTGACGAAATTGAAGGAATCCTACCAGAATCATCACACTCCAAATGGTATGCAACACTAGCAAGTTTCAGTTCTTTTGAAACTCCCGATGTGGATTTTTGCCCCATGCTCTTATGACCTTGACTTTGGCCAACAAATCATAAGTCACATGTCAAGTTCTACCCGTCGTTCTCCAGGTTAATTTGAATCCACCCGTATCTACCCTTGACTTTGGCCAACAAGGCAGTACGACTATTCCAAACCAACGCATCTATCTATGCTGCACATGAATACCCAACAGCTACCAATCACTATGCCTTGACTTTGGTCAACAAACACAGCTTGAATACTATTGACTATTCATGTGAAACGACGGAGGGCTACGAATGGTTTTGGCGAAACCATGAACGTAGAGAACTTGATATAATCGATGGAACGAGATAGCTTTTAAAAGGAGTGGCTCAAACTCCGCATTTTAAAAGTTTGTTTTGAAAAGAACCGAGTGGTTTTTCGAAAGTGTTCCAACGATTTAACTTGGTTTATTTTCTTGCATTAGTTCTTTTAATGCGTGATATTCTTGCATTAGTTCTTTTAATGCGTCCCATCATTTAAACCTACCATTGCAGAAAACAACCAAAATATGACGTACGCTTATGCCATTCGCATTCGCCACGGGGCCCCGTCATTACCCGTTAGGTTACTTAACTAACGACAGAGCGGGGGCTGGGCTAGCGCGGCTGTAAAACATAAGCAACGCCTAAATAATATCATATATAGATATATTGCAATGATAGCCATTTCAGATCACAGATGAACACATTGGATATACTAGGAATCCGCAATTCGTACGAGCCTGTAACGAAAAGCAGATTACACGGTCGCGGTGAATAGCCAATACCCCACCCAAGACCCCTACGGGTGCGGCAAAGTACCCGCCAAGTACCCGAAGCGAAGCAACCTCCCTCAACTCCGTGAGTAGGCCACTCGGCACTTCGTCATACCCGGTAGTTTGTGCACCGCCTCCATGGGTCTATCCTAGGAGCAAAAACAGTAAAAAGAAATTATACAATGACGGCTACAACCCCGACCCGGTTGTGCGACCATACAAATAATTATTACATCAATTTACAAATTTACATGAATTGAAAGAAAAGAAAACTCTCGTCTCACAACCCCCGGCTATTCACCCGCGACAATCCAATGAATTCATATACACATTCCAGCAACATTACATATCACAGATTTGTATAACCCCCACTAATCGACATATAGCGATTAGCAGACGTTCAATACAAATATCACATCACAGAAAATCCTGTCAGCTTAAGTCTTTTAGAAGTTCGATAAAAATACGGATTTTCAGGACCCCAAAAATAAAATTTTCGTTCTGGAAAATCTGGGCAGAAAATATATATTCCAAAAATCCCAAAACAACACCAGAAAAACACTGCACCAAAATTGGACCTCGGCCAAGTCAACTCGGCCGCGGATACGCGGCGGGAGCATGCTCCCGCCGCGTTTCCACGGCGCTTTGACTCGATCGTTGGACCAAATTTGGTGGGTGATCACACAAAAGCCTGAGCAGATTTTTAAGATAAAATTTATCAATTTTTGAACAGAAAAAAAGTCGGCAGAAACTTATCATATCGGGTCCGTTTTGCGACTTTTTCTTTGATCGATCTTCTAGCTACTTTGCTAACACGTTAGATAGAGTTTAACTAGGCTCTGATTGTTAGTTATATGTATGCCCTAGAAGCCATTACTGTACATAGGATGTATATTGTAGTGGATGCTGGGACATATATAGGGAGGACTTTCTTGCTCGACATGATAGTATGCTATCTGGTTACTCTTTACCTTAACGTGTATACTGATTGTCTCTCTGTTACATGTTGGTAAAGCCCTTAGGATGGGTACTTGACTACCTGGACTATGATGCAGATCATATTAGTGGGGACAGATAGTCTATAAGTACATTCTTCAAAGTCCCTAGTCGTGGGTGTATCGAGACGGGGCATCGATATACCAGAGTAGACTAGCGTATACCTTCTCGACCCATACAGATGGGCGATGGATGATCCCATATCCATCGGTGTTTGACATCAGAGATGATATACGGGTGCTCAATGGAGACTGGGTACACTGGACGGACTCGCCGAGAACTCCTAGATGGTATTATACCTCACGTCAGATGGCAGTTCTCTGGTGACACTGGTACAGATTAGTCTGTTGACCCGAGATCGTCATAGAGTCTTGTGTGGTTCCCACTGTGCTTTGATTTCCATATTACCACGTCCAAGAGGGCATGCAAAACGGTGGTATTTGGGTACAGTCCCGAGTCACATGGAGGCAATGAGCAATAGAAGGGGATTCGTCTCTCCCGGTATAGGGGGTTGATGTTGCGCTGTGTTCGATTGGCTATAACAGGAAATCCCTGGCCAGGGTTGCTGAGATTTACTGGTAAGTGTTACCAGTAGTTTCTCGAATTGTTATAGACCTCATATCGACACGACTTATCAAGCTATTGGGGTCTGACGTTAACCATCCCTAGGCGAGATATGCGACATATCAGACGATCAGACCGAACTGTACGGTAGTGTTACTGGTTGGATTCACTGGAGTGTGAGCGGGCTTGCTCGTCGATCTTCTGATCGCTCAATACCCGGGTGGCCGTTACGTTTAGCAGACCGCTTGCGGCTTGTGGGTGCTTGATATGATCATCACCTGCTGCCGGCGTATTGACGAGTCTTTAGAGTCCTACACAGAGGTTTCCTGGCTCAAGCGAAACGAAATAGGAGCGCATATGAGATATGTGCGGGACCGAGAATAATGCGTGTATGTGATACCGTATTCCATTCTCGCGATGAATGTGTCGAATGGTTATATGCGATATAACCTAGTTATCGAATCGAGGGTTGATTCGATAAGCCGATACATTGGATACTAGTCGGTTATATGCGATATGACCGGATCGTTAAATCAAGTGTTGATTTAATGATTTAATGCATAATTATATATTTGATATATTACTTTGCGTTAACTAGTATTGGTTCACTTTAAATGGATTTTCTCACTCGGTTGTGCACATTGTATATGTGATATACTTTTGTACACAAGTTTGTATCATGTTTGATGATACATGCTCACTAGGGTTTGTGTGAAGATTAAATCATGGTTGTAGATTGGTTAGGGTTTCATTTTCTTATTCCTTTATTTATTTATTTATTCTTTTTGGAAAAATGAAAAGCATAAAGGAAAATGGTGGCTTTGTTTGTTTTCTAATTGAAGCTTTATGAAGCTTTGACCAAAGTGGCCATTTTGTCTCATGCTTAACCCTAACCACTCCATTAACCCTAGTTTAATCTCTACACATGACCATGGTTCATTATATGATAAGTATTTGATTTATTTCTATTTAATAAAAACTTATCATAACACTTTTCTTCTTCTTCTTCTTCATCTTCTTCAATGAAGAAAGCTTCACTTCATCAATGGTGGATTGATGAAAAGTGTGAGAATTCCAATTCTAAATTGAACCCACTTCCTATTTCATCATCCTCTACCTCTTGCCAAGTAGTATAGGGTGTTTCCTTCACAAGTTATCATGGCTTGGTGAAGGTGGAGCTTGATCTAGCGATCCCTCGACGTAGATCATCTTCGGCATGGACATCGACGACCTAGCTCGCCATTTCTCCGATGAAGCCGACGCTAGAGCCCGGAATTTGTTTGGACAACGAGAGGCCTTCATTGCGGAGCTATGGAGGTGGAGCACCGGATCTACAAAGGTTGTATTTCCGTATTCTCTTAGTAAAGTAGTTTACTAGTTGCTTTTTCTCCTAGACATCTAGCCAACGATCCGTAGTTTAGGGTTTCTCGGCACCATAAAATTTTAAATTGGCATGGTTGTTGCCTTGTGAGACCTCTTTGGAGTGCCTAGGAACCCTACAGTGGTATCAGAGCCTAGCTAGAGCCTTAGGCGAAGTCTAGACGGAATTTGAAGTCCGAACGACCCGAAACCCCAATTCCAAACATGCTCTCTGTCCTTTTTTCAAAAACTGGGATTTTTCCAAATTAAAAATTGCTAAAAAATTCAGCCGGGAATTCTAAGAATTACGGCGCAAAATTTATTGCATGAACAGTGTAATCTGCGGCGGAACCGCGGCAGAAGCCTAGCTTCTGCGGCGGTTCCGCGGCCTATTGATGACGTCAGCTTCTTTTGTTTGCACAGTAATTCCTATTTTCTGGAGTTGGATTTTCTGGGAATTTTTAATATTTATTCAAGAGTTGAATTTTCTGGGATTGTTTTGGGGATTCGGTGTTTCGATCGGAGTATCAGATTTTGTCTATGTGGCTTTCCGGATAAATATTAGAATATGTTAAAAAGTTCGACCGGATATAAATACCGAATTTTTCCCCTGTCGGGAAATTTCCAAGTGTTGGATTTTTCCGAAGTTTAAAGACGTTCTAAGTAGTGCAAGTAACGCGATGGACCCTCTAGAAGACAACAAACCTTAATTCGATTATGTGACCGTCTTGAACTGCCCTTTGAACCTTCGGGTTTGGGGCAGTACGGCGTGCCACATGTGAGGCGTTGGCTTGACCCTTCTACGGCTGGACCGTTGGTACTGAGGCACGAACTGAATGTTTTTAGACTTGTTTCATGTGTTGATCTGTATCGAGAAAACTTGGGTGTTCGATTGTTCGATCGGAAAGTTTGACATTTTCTATTTATCCGGAATGGGATACAATAATTGGAATTCACAAGTAGTTATGAGATAACTGAATGAATGTTGTAAATCTAGCAATTTAGTCTCACTTGATCGGTTGCCACGGAATTTTGATGTGATCAAAAGTCCGTCGCAATCACGTAGCGTACGCGGATACTCGACGGGTAAACTTAATAGACAGCCTCACTCCATGGCCCCGACCAAGTGACTGTAGGAGAACCCCGTCGCCGAAAGCATCCGTTCGGGTGCTCACGGCAGCGGTGTTCCGCCTTGGTGCACTTCGTCGACCGTATCGGGGGTGCAGCCGTCTACTGAAGTTTGCGACGAGCATTCGATCAAATTGTCGGGAATCCTGTTGAATTGCCCTACTTGGCATTGAAAAGTGTTTTCGATTTTGAGACTAAAATGCGGGGTTTATAATTGTTAGGCATGCGATGTCTAAGTAATTCATCTGATTAGGCATGCGATGTCTAAAGAGGTTGCGGATTCCAACTGTTTTAGTTTTACACTTTCTTTTCTGTGACCGTAAGTGTAATATGTGATATCGCCGGTTTCGTTGCTATATGTCAACGACAATTGGGATGCGCATATTTACTTACGTTGATGACATGTGATGTTATGTGTTGCTGGATATGTTATATTGGATCGTCGTGTTTCAATAGCCGGGGGTTTTTATGTGAAATGAGTGTTTTTCATTTTCATTCATGTAAAAACTTGTATGTAATATTCTTTTATTGGGGCACTTCCAGGTTGCGGAAGTTGTCACCTTTTGTATATTATTTACTTTTCCGCACTAGGATAGACCCAAGGAGGGGAGCACAAGTAACCGGGTTCTGGAGTCCAGTGGGAGACCAACTCGAGGAGTCGAGTCCGGGTCTCCTAACTCTAGAATTGGTAGGGTTGCTTTCCGCTCTCGTAGGGGTCTAGGGGTGTGGGTTTGGCTATTCATTGCGACCGTGGAATCCGTGTTTTATACTGGCTCGTATTGAAAACACGGACGTCCTAGTATATCCAATATTTCATATGTTTCTTCTGCTCCGATATCTGTGATGTGATCATGTGATGTTCTGTGATAGATACAGTATATAGTATATATGATATATTATATAGGCGTTACTTATGTTTTACACCCGCGCTAGCCCTGCCCCGCTCTGCCGTTAGTTACCTAACCTAACGGTGCACGAGGGGACATCGAGGCGAATGCGGATGGCATAAGTGTACGTCGTATTTATCTGTGATGTTTAGGTACTTAAATGATGGGACTTCATTAATGTGATTAATGAAATAAAAGAAACCTAAGATGTTGTAGAATCGAATTTCAAAATAAAACAGGTAGCTACCGTTCTTGCTTTGCACAGCGGTATATGTGATATATCCTGCACCTTATTCGATAAGGAAAGGACCGAGATCCCTTCACCGGGAGTGACTCCTTTAGCAATAACTGGCAGATGCTACACACTCGGTTTGTCTTTTGATTGATTTTAAGAGTTTTTGCTTTGCACAGTGATATATATGATATATCCCGCACCTCATTCGACGAGGAAAGGACCGACGATCCCTTCACCGGGAGTGACTCCTTTAGCAAAACTAGAAAAGCCTCAAAAGCACTCCATTTCAAAATTCATTCGATCCTACAACGATATCAAGTTCATTACACAATAGGTTTTCAGAAAAACCTGTCGTAGCCCTCCGTCATTTCAGATAAGTAGTAGTTAGTATTCGTGCTGCGTTTGTTGGCCTTTGTCAAGGCGCAGTGTGCGGTAGCTAACTGGTGCTTATCTGCTTATGCATATGATGCAGATTGGGTTAGGGTAGTCGTGCGACCTTGTTGGCCTTTGTCAAGGGCCGTGCGGGTGGGTTTAATTCAATCAGGAAATGACGGGTTGAACTTGACTAGCATCCTATGGTTTATTGGCCTTTGTCAAGGTCATAGGAGGTTAGGGGCAAAATATTATCGGGAATTTCAAGTGTTGAAATTTGCAATGAGATTGCATACCTTCTATGAGATAGTTGGATCCCGATACCCGCTGCGAGTAAGAGTTACTCCTGGGAGAGTTTTACACATTGCAATTAGCTGATCAAGTAGGTGTCTAGAAAGGTGTCAACGGGGTTACGCCTCTGGGAAAACGAGGTTTACATTAATTAGGTTCGTGCGAAAGCACGGGGGACCTCCCTCAAAGTACCGACACTGGCCTGGCTGAAAGATTGGCGAACTTGTAGTGTGTAATTAATCCCGGCTAGTCTTTCCTTTTTGGGTTTGAAGAAAGATTTGATAAAAAGCAGTGGGAGCCATCCTGATTAGATAAAATAATAACCAATCTATTCTTGCAAGAGCGCACGCTGAGTGTTTTCTTCTCTCTCTCTCCAGGTAGCGACCATATCACGCCTTAATCAAGATAATAATACGGATAATTGACCGAACCCAATTGTTATACTGAGCTGGGGAACGTTGGTCCCGCTCCAACTTATAATTGTTATAAGACAGAGCAGGAAATTGGGGAATACCAGAATTCCCGTGCCGCCCAAACGAAGAGAGTGCATGCTGATGCATCATCTTCGGGTGTGTTCATTACAGAGAACTGTTTTCTCAGTATCCTTTACGTCCTGGGTATGTGATACCCGATCAGGATCCCGCATATGTAATATGTTACATGTGCTACAGATAGGTAAAGAACTGAGAACGGGTGATAAGTTTCATGAGACAGAAAACGGGGCAAGTGTTGCAGCCAAGTCTGTTGGTCACTGTCACCCTGTATTACAAATACATTGAATCTGAACGAATGTTATTAGATACCGAACCTGATATACAAAATCATATCAGTCTCTTTATCAGTAAAGAAAGGATATAATTTTGTATTGTTGGATAATGTTTTGAACATTTCCTATATCAAAAGTTGATCGGTTCAGGCACGTTATCTAAAAGCATTAATGTTCTAAATCAAACTACAGTTCTTTAGTATACAGAACACACACAAGAAGAAGAGTTCAGAAATGAACGAATCCTTCTTAAGGCATTGTAGACTAGGTCATATCTATGCGACCCGACTGGCTGTAGTTACATGTAGATGCATATTTAAATCAGTTTGAATTTACATCTTGTGAAACTCGCTAGTCATGTCACAAAGATATAATGACACCAGCTGTAACATTTTCAAAAATATAAAATATTAATTTTAGGAATTTTTATAATTTAATATTATTTTATTGATTATTTTAATATTAAATGCAAATAAATAGGAAAAATGTTAGAAAAAATTATGAAAAATTATGGAAAATTCTAAAATAGGGTAAATTAGTGGATTATGGCATTTTTAAGTTTTTGTGGTTAGTTTGACAATAATTTAGTGCTAATCGCGATTAAAATCGCTAATCGGGTTTTTTGGCAATTTTGTGCAAAACTTGCACATATCACTTTTTCTACACTTGTGCATTTTTCTAGCCATGGTTTTCTTTTGGGATTACTATTGATGTGAGAAGGTTTGGATTTTAAAAGAAAAGGAAAAGAAAGGAAAATATAATGATGAGGGTAGGTGAGAGAGAGAGGTGGACTTTGACTTAGCATACTTAGCCATTCTCCTCGTTTTCTGTGCACAGCCCCTGTTCCTCTAGTGTTGACCCAGGGTACTTCTAGTTTTGACAGATTCTATCTAGGGTGAAATCTGGGACATATATCCTAAGTTGCTATTTTGGATTCGTGTTTCCGTATTCCGTATTTTTGATTCTGAAATGGTGGAATGTGTTTTGCCTCGACTAATTGTCGTTTATACGACGATGTAGTGGATTTATTGATGGTTTTGAAGGCGTGCCATAGGTTCTCACCTATAGGCCCCCTTATCGTATCGTTTTGGATTTCATGCGCCGTTTTAGATTGGATTTGGTTTTAATGCGCATATACGATATTTTGATGTGTAGGTACCCATGAAGACTTCGGGACGACAAGCAAATACGTGGTGACGTCCGCAATTGGTGATGCAAGGTGAGTAGATTATATCTACAGGGGGAAGTCGGGTGGATGGCGTATAGCACCCCCGCAGTCCGTAGATAGATTACTATGTAGTTTATTGTGATATTAGGTGTATTGTGGATAATGTAGGGTTAGAAGTGACTAGTGTAGTTCATAGTCGCGAACCCTAGGGTAGAATTACACCTACACACACACCCTTGCTTATCACTTGTACTTGCACTGTGATTGATGATATGTGATGACTTTGGAGATGAGTCGATGATGTGGGCTGGGTGCCCTGGGATCGGTGATTTTATACGATTCATATGTGGGATATGACTTGTGATTCTTGCGGGCTTGGGATATGTGTTTACCCCCGCATGCATACTTACTGAGGTTACCGTTTTGTACTAGACATAGAGTAGTACTCCAGACTATATGATCTGACGATGGTGATATCTGTTATGTGATGAGACAGTGAGATACTGACCCCTACCCAGCTATGGGGATGCCGTACGATGATTTACCGTACGAGCCGATATTGATGATAGATCCGCACTCATAACTCGAGGATATCTTATGATATGACATTGAGGCGAGATCACCGACTATATACTTTTATACATGTATCGACTCAGATTTAGGTGGTTTCCACACCTACCCCTCCTGATTGACCGGATACTTAGATGCAGTTTGCATAGTAGATACTTCACTGTGGTGTTGACTACTAGATATCTGCATTTTCCTGCTATTCGCATTGCTGGCATATGTTCATTGTTATATTATTATCATGCTGTTAGGACACCAGCACCATTATCGATGATGCGTATGTTTCACGTACACTATTTACCGGCTCACACACTTCATCATCGATAATTGCCATGCCACTACACTGTAGTACTGTTGCATTCATGATATGATTACTGCTTGGCATATTGTACACATGTACCTGTACACAAACATAGATGATTCTGACTTGATTGAGATTGAGGACCGCAAGATATTCTTTAAACTGATTCATTCTAAAGGAGCGGTTCCTCCCGACATATGTACATTACTATTCCATGTTGCATGATTTCCGATATGATTATCTCTCTTTACATGTCGCATACATCATGGATTGATTGCATAGCACATTGCATTGGATTTACTTCTTGATGTGGATTTTCATGTGATTTCTGATTTTGAGGACCGTGGGATTATTTAAGAAAAGATGTTCTTTTATGAAAACCCGGTACCTCGTGATATGATATTTGGGTGCGTCCACCACGCGTTTTCTCGGTGCTGAGACGTGTGCTTGAAACCCGATTCGAGGAGTGATGATCCGTTTGCGGGTTCGTGGTGGGCCCGGTATGGTTCCCCTCGGCGAGATGATCGATGGGTTATGCCGATTGAGCCTGGAGGCGGGCGAGTACCTACCGGTGATTGTATTTGAGCTCGGCGGATATCCGGGGGATACCGCCTGGAGCCGAGAGATGGGCGTACTGCCGGGGGCCGACGGGCCGCTACCGCAGACGGAGCCCAGAGATGGACATGGGTTGACTCGTGCTGCCGGGGCCGAGGGCTGATACCGCAGACGGAGCCCCATATGGATGAGGATTTACGTGTCGATCCTTGGCACGGGTTTCATGATGTTTTCCATGATATTGTTTATATCCTCATACTTGCATACATGATGCTTACTGTCAGTGGGTGACAGGTGGACGGGTTCCACATATATACAGACATGGATCATATACAGACTGGATTTACACTTGTTATACTTCATTTGTATATATAACAGGGTATGAGGGCGCTGTTATATATACCCTTACACCAATATTAGTGGTATGAGACGCTAATATATGTGTATTGATATCATTGATATTTCATCATACTTACCTCATGCAGGCATACCTTACACTGATGACATGTTATTACCTGAGTACCTGGCACTACATACATGATTAGATGTTACCTTGCCACCTTATTACACTCAGATGCACTCTTGTGGATTGTATTACTGATCGTTGACTTAGGTTTATGTCTTGCATTCGGTTTCTGCTTGTAGATATTTCTATTCACGAGTTGGCAACTCACCCCCGTTGTGCCACAGTCCTTGCAGGTTCTGCCGTACAGGTTTCATTGCGGCATTTCTGGCACACTACCTTCTTGCGGGTGATTTGCTTTGGTAGGTGGATTCTTTCGCATCAAGAATCACCATTTTATTCATGTATTTCATTGTATCTAGAAATTGTCCATCAACCAAAAACTTGTATATTCTTTCAGACTTAGAGACAGTGTGGTATTATTCGACCTTAGAGTCGCGCTTAGTAGTATTGCGGGTTTCTTGCTGCTTTTTGAGCTTTCCTTGATTTTGATCCTCGCCACTTGGCGTTGTATATTATCATATCATCGTGTGGTTGTGACCGTCGATTGACGAAGAGCTAGCTCCCGCTTGGGGATGCCTTTATCATTTTATATATTGTTATTCATGTTGTACCCCATTCGGGGCCAGTTTTACAAGAGAAACTCTGCCGAAAATTTTAGAAAAGACTGTACGGTTTTCAAATGCACATTCGGCTTAGTTATTTAAAAACCTTGATTTCAAACATGTTTTTCTTCACTTCTTTAAACCAGTTTTCTTTACTTATTCTCAAAAATGGTTTTAGATTTCTGGGCTTTTGGCTTACTTGGATCAGATGGAGTCCTATAGACTTCATATGGTTCAAGGGCCAGTCACGTGCTCTTTCGGGTCGTGACAAACTTGGTATCAGAGCGCTAGGTTGACCTTGGTTCGAGTCTAAGTTTGACTATGTGGAGCCTAGGGAGTTGTTTATATACGGAACTTAGGCTTGACCTTACGGAACTTAGACTTGGTCGAGGGGGTGTAAACCCGAACTTTCGTTGTTTTAGGATGACCCTTGGTTGATGGATTTGGTGACTAAAGTAGAGTGACGTACCGTTGGTATGTTCTGCGGCATACTTACGACACGCCACTCCGCTTAAGGAACCTTAGGATGTACATACTTTCGAGATCAGTGATTCTCTTTATATCCAGGATTATTCATCCATTTGAGATCCCCGATTCTATTAGTTTCATGATCATACCTTCATTGATACTGTTCCTTCCTATGATCATGTATCCACTTTGGATCTGTTGTTTCCCTTCTTGCCACTGATGTGCTCTCTTTGATACTCGATTGAGATTCCTGTCACCGTGTTTGAGCGCAGTTTGGGCTGCTGCTAGGGTTACGGCCGGTGTGAGCTCGTTTGGTACGAGGGCCGACCTTTGTGTTTTCTGGTGACATGGGAACGTCTCGAGTTAGTGTTGGTGATTGTGACCTCTAGTGGAGGCGAGTGCTTGGTCTTGCACCGGATGATCGGGCCTTTGTTAGAGCTGCCAGTTGAGAGAGGACTGTTGATGTACAGCATACCTCAGAGATGGTGATGTCGCCTACCGTGCAGACAGATGGACCAGCTGTCGCTGAGATTGACAGGGTGTTGCTTTCGGAGCTTACGAGCTGAGATTGCCGGAGCTTTCAGGCAGTTATGCGACAGATGATAGCTAGTCTACCCGATTTGAGAGACGAAGGTGATTCGTCCGATTTTGCGCCAGAGCGGGCCCAGTTGAGTTGAAGATTTCCAGTGTGGAGAGTCTTACTCAGATCTAGAGCAGGCTGATTCAGAGATGACCGCTTATGTATTGCCTTTCCTGGAGGATTGAGGCGTTGTTCGGCGTACAGGAATATGAGCCAGTTGTTGCTGCAAATGATGAGATATCGCCCAGATGATTGGAGCTACTGCAGCATTAGCATGTTCTTAGAGAGATGATAGCGAGTTGCTAGTCACCGAGGATGGATGACTAGGACGCGTGGTGAGTTCGCTTACCCCGATGCGAGGTCATCAGGTGGATTGATTCCAGCTAGAGACGACTTCACGCAGATTCGTTGAGAGTCGATTGAGACGATCGAATGTCAGGAGCCTATTTTCCAAGTTTAAAGTATACGGAAAGACATGCAGGTGATTCTATGGACCCTCTAGAAGAATGAAACCCTAACTCGACTTAATGACCGTGTGACAGCCTTAGAACCTTATGGTTTACGGCGGTTCCGCGGCGCCATTAGTGAGGCTTGGGTTTGCCCTTCTACGGCTGGACCACCGACGCTGTGGCATGTACTCGATACTATTAAACTGTACCCGAGATGTGAGCTCTTGGGGGATTATGAGGATCTGACGAGTCGATCGGATGGTTCGACATCTTCCGGATATCGTGATGGGACACTGCTTGGGAGACTCCAGGTGCGAGCATAGCCGTCGGAGCGCAGTTCGTGCAGCCATGATGAGACGAGTCCGAATCAGTCGACACTGATGCAGAGTGAAGAAAAGAGTTCGCAAGATATTTCGACGAGATGACGTCCCACTCCGCCGACATCAGAGATGTTATACGCACCCAGAGGCGTGGTATATGGATATACCTTCCAGAAAGAAGCGCGATAGGTATGCAGCCGTTCCGGAATAAGCTTTAGCTTCAGCATTGGATGATGACTTCCGGGCATTTCGGCAGGATTGAGATTTGAGAAAGGAACCTCGGTAGGACCTTTCTGGAGTACGATACGAGAAGACCTAGACCAGGAGTGGTCGTGTTGCGCACACCCAGCAGGCCAGAGTTCGGCATTGTCGACGAGGTAGTTGACCAAGTTCGGATAAAGGAACTTACCCAGATGCGTTGCGAATGGATCAAGGACGGACGAGTGATGAGTATTCCTCCGATGGTTGGGACGTGTTTCCGAGGACCAGTTCAGCCTGACATCTGCTACAGAATGATGAAGCTACAGAGTACGCGATTTCGAGTCCGTGTGAGAGACTTCAGATTGACCGTGGCCGAGAGCAGTGCAGTGTATAGTAGCTTGGCGTGACGTCATAGTGGACGACGATGGAGACAAGTGGAACCAGAGGTTCGTGTGAGACACTGACGAGCTGTCATTGCTTCCCGTCGAAACTAGAGACCTGATATGCTTACAGAAACGTTGGGATGTGACCAATTTCCGAGAAATGTTATGCTGAGGACACAGATGTCTTTCCAGCGAGAAGAGATAGTACAAGAGAGCCAGCCTCTGTACAGATCGGCATAGGCATGATTGGAAGAGACCTTGAGCAGGATTCCTTCCAGGACATTGCTGCAATGATGTTTGCACCCAGGATCAGATGTGTGACGTGCATTCAGATAGCCAGAGACCGACGTCGGTGATATGCTGCCTTACGAGTGGTCGTGAGGTTTGACCGAGAGGTGACCAGAAAAGTGCCAGAACGGAATCGTCCCCGTTAGCACACCTGACAGGGCCGATGAGCCGATTGACCGCGTGATAGGTAATCCGCAGAGAAGATAAGGACCTAGAGAGTCAGAAGACGCCAGACCGTGAGCAAGAGGCAGGTAGATATCCTGCGCTGCTAGCAGTGGATTACACTGACTCCTTCTCGACCTTGAAGGAGAAACTACCGAAGACGGTATTTATGATTTGTGATTTTGTGATTCGATTATCACGTATCCGTCATTTTGGATTTCGGTATTTTGGGCGTTCTATTTGCACGATCTAGTTTTGGTGACTGAGTTTCATGATATTGGTTTCATGCACCCACTGGATATTTATATATTTTGCGCAGAGTTTTCATGCATTTTAGTGTTAGGCTTTGATTCGTGCACGCTGATGCACACGGTTGTGAGATTTTCCTTGCGGTACCCTGATTTTGGTTTGAGCCGCATTATATCGTTGATTTTGACCCGGATTTTGATGGTTGATTTTTGCACTCCGTGCTGGCGATGTGCTTTACGCCTGTTCGGTGTTTGCTATTGGATTTCGTGATTTCCTTGCATGTTGAGTGCGCAGGGTTTAGATTTTCATTCGTGCACGATGGATGCACCGGTTTGGATATTCCCGCATGTTGGGCGCATGTTTTTAGATATGATTTTGGTGCACGCCAGATGCGCTAAATCGGGATTCTTCGTGCATGTCACATGCATCTGATTTATTTTGCTGTCAGGCACATACGATGCCCATGACAGATGCTTCGTGCACACCCGTTGCACTTGGATGTTGTTTTGTGCACCTGTTTAGCACATATATGGATTTTTTTTTGATTTCAGTGCGCACCAGACGCACAGGATGGTGTTATGTTTAGATTGGATGTCTACATGTGTAGTTCCGATCCATATCATATCGGTTTTGTATTGGATTTGACATTGTGTTTTTTTTACATTGACTCCGATGATTGCGGGATGCTTGACGGAGTTTTGTTTTCGAGTTATCTGCTCAGTACCCTTGCGCATGCATTGCGCTGTGACGTTCTATGTGTTGATGATTACGGAGCCCCGACGACTTTGGTTTATTACTGAGATGTTTTTGTATCTGGGGGTTTAAATTTAAAATTCGGGGACCGAATTTCTTTAAGGGGGGTAGATTGTAACATTTTCAAAAATATAAAATATTAATTTTGGGAATTTTTATAATTTAATATTATTTTATTGATTATTTTAATATTAAATGCAAATAAATAGGAAAAATGTTAGAAAAAATTATGAAAAATTATGGAAAATTCTAAAATAGGGTAAATTAGTGGATTATGGCATTTTTAAGTTTTTGTGGTTAGTTTGACAATAATTTAGTGCTAATCGCGATTAAAATCGCTAATCGGGTTTTTTGGCAATTTTGTGCAAAACTTGCACATATCACTTTTTCTACACTTGTGCATTTTTCTAGCCATGGTTTTCTTTTGGGATTACTATTGATGTGAGAAGGTTTGGATTTTAAAAGAAAAGGAAAAGAAAGGAAAATATAATGATGAGGGTAGGTGAGAGAGAGAGGTGGACTTTGACTTAGCATACTTAGCCATTCTCCTCGTTTTCTGTGCACAGCCCCTGTTCCTCTAGTGTTGACCCAGGGTACTTTTAGTTTTGACAGATTCTATCTAGGGTGAAATCTGGGACATATATCCTAAGTTGTTATTTTGGATTCGTGTTTCCGTATTACGTATTTTTGATTCTGAAATGGTGGAATGTGTTTTGCCTCGACTAATTGTCGTTTATACGACGATGTAGAGGATTTATTGATGGTTTTGAAGGCGTGCCATAGGTTCTCACCTATAGGCCCCCTTATCGTATCGTTTTGGATTTCATGCGCCGTTTTAGATTGGATTTGGTTTTAATGCGCATATACGATATTTTGATGTGTAGGTACCCATGAAGACTTCGGGACGACAAGCAAATACGTGGTGACGTCCGCAATTGGTGATGCAAGGTGAGTAGATTATATCTACAGGGGGAAGTCGGGTGGATGGCGTATAGCACCCCCGCAGTCCGTAGATAGATTACTATGTAGTTTATTGTGATATTAGGTGTATTGTGGATAATGTAGGGTTAGAAGTGACTAGTGTAGTTCATAGTCGCGAACCCTAGGGTAGAATTACACGTACACACACACCCTTGCTTATCACTTGTACTTGCACTGTGATTGATGATATGTGATGACTTTGGAGATGAGTCAATGATGTGGGCTGGGTGCCCTGGGATCGGTGATTTTATACGATTCATATGTGGGATATGACTTGTGATTCTTGCGGGCTTGGGATATGTGTTTACCCCCGCATGCATACTTACTGAGGTTACCGTTTTGTACTAGACATAGAGTAGTACTCCAGACTATATGATCTGACGATGGTGATATCTGTTATGTGATGAGACAGTGAGATACTGACCCCTACCCAGCTATGGGGATGCCGTACGATGATTTACCGTACGAGCCGATATTGATGATAGATCCGCACTCATAACTCGAGGATATCTTATGATATGACATTGAGGCGAGATCACCGACTATATACTTTTATACATGTATCGACTCAGATTTAGGTGGTTTCCACACCTACCCCTCCTGATTGACCGGATACTTAGATGTAGTTTGCATAGTAGATACTTCACTGTGGTGTTGACTACTAGATATCTGCATTTTCCTGCTATTCGCATTGCTGGCATATGTTCATTGTTATATTATTATCATGCTGTTAGGACACCAGCACCATTATCGATGATGCGTATGTTTCACGTACACTATTTGCCGGCTCACACACTTCATCATCGATAATTGCCATGCCACAACACTGTAGTACTGTTCCATTCATGATATGATTACTGCTTGGCATATTGTACACATGTACCTGTACACAAACATAGATGATTCTGACTTGATTGAGATTGAGGACCGCAAGATATTCTTTAAACTGATTCATTCTAAAGGAGCGGTTCCTCCCGACATATGTACATTACTATTCCATGTTGCATGATTTCCGATATGATTATCTCTCTTTACATGTCGCATACATCATGGATTGATTGCATAGCACATTGCATTGGATTTACTTCTTGATGTGGATTTTCATGTGATTTCTGATTTTGAGGACCGTGGGATTATTTAAGAAAAGATTTTCTTTTATGAAAACCCGGTACCTCGTGATATGATATTTGGGTGCGTCCACCACGCGGTTTCGCGGTGCTGAGACGTGTGCTTGAAACCCGATTCGAGGAGTGATGATCCGTTTGCGGGTTCGTGGTGGGCCCGGTATGGTTCCCCTCGGCGAGATGATCGATGGGTTATGCCGATTGAGCCTGGAGGCGGGCGAGTACCTACCGGTGATTGTATTTGAGCTCGGCGGATATCCGGGGGATACCGCCTGGAGCCGAGAGATGGGCGTACTGCCGGGGGCCGACGGGCCGCTACCGCAGACGGAGCCCAGAGATGGACATGGGTTGACTCGTGCTGCCGGGGCCGAGGGCCGATACCGCAGACGGAGCCCCATATGGATGAGGATTTACGTGTCGATGCATGGCACGGGTTTCATGATGTTTTCCATGATATTGTTTATATCCTCATACTTGCATACATGATGCTTACTGTCAGTGGGTGACAGGTGGACGGGTTCCACATATATACAGACATGGATCATATACAGACTGGATTTACACTTATCATACTTCATTTGTATATATAACAGGGTATGAGGGCGCTGTTATATATACCCTTACACCAATATTAGTGGTATGAGACGCTAATATATGTGTATTGATATCATTGATATTTCATCATACTTACCTCATGCAGGCATACCTTACACTGATGACATGTTATTACCTGAGTACCTGGCACTACATACATGATTAGATGTTACCTTGCCACCTTATTACACTCAGATGCACTCTTGTGGATTGTATTACTGATCGTTGACTTAGGTTTATGTCTTGCATTCGGTTTCTGCTTGTAGATATTTCTATTCACGAGTTGGCAACTCACCCCCGTTGTGCCACAGTCCTTGCAGGTTCTGCCGTACAGGTTTCATTGCGGCATTTCTGGCACACTACCTTCTTGCGGGTGATTTGCTTTGGTAGGTGGATTCTTTCGCATCAAGAATCACCATTTTATTCATGTATTTCATTGTATCTAGAAATTGTCCATCAACCAAAAACTTGTATATTCTTTCAGACTTAGAGACAGTGTGGTATTATTCGACCTTAGAGTCGCGCTTAGTAGTATTGCGGTTTTCTTGCTGCTTTTTGAGCTTTCCTTGATTTTGATCCTCGCCACTTGGCGTTGTATATTATCATATCATCGTGTGGTTGTGACCGTCGATTGACGAAGAGCTAGCTCCCGCTTGGGGATGCCTTTATCATTTTATATATTGTTATTCATGTTGTACCCCATTCGGGGCCAGTTTTACAAGAGAAACTCTGCCGAAAATTTTAGAAAAGACTGTACGGTTTTCAAATGCACATTCGGCTTAGTTATTTAAAAACCTTGATTTCAAACATGTTTTTCTTCACTTCTTTAAACCAGTTTTCTTTACTTATTCTCAAAAATGGTTTTAGATTTCTGGGCTTTTGGCTTACTTGGATCAGATGGAGTCCTATAGACTTCATATGGTTCAAGGGCCAGTCACGTGCTCTTTCGGGTCGTGACACCAGCTCTGTTTATTGGAAACAGAGAAAGAGTTAATGAACTCTTGGGACTGATACATGATGATGTATGTAAGGTCTCCTGTCTACACATGCCAGGACTGGTTCTTTATACTTCATTACATTCTCTGATGATCTTTCAAGATTCAGACCTATGTTCCTGTTGAAACACAAGTCCGAACCTTTTGAGATATTCACAGAATATAAGCGAGAAGTAGAGAACCAGAATACGGGTATAAGTATTATGTCCTTTGATGTGATCAAGGAGGAGAATACTTTAGCACGGAATTCCTGGATTATTCTAAAGGAGAATGAGATTCTCTCTCAGTATTACTCCTCCGTATACACCATAGCACGATGGTATATCGGGGCAGAGCAATCACACCCTATATGATAAGGTGTGCTCTATGATGAGTACTACTGAGTTACCTTTTTCCTTTTGGGAGTTATGCGCTTGAGAAGCTGCATACCTATTGAATAGAGTTCGAATCAAATCAGTTTCCTACCACTTCATATATGATATGGAAAGGGAAGAGCCCATGTCTTAAGTTAGTTAAGATTTGGGGTTGTTCGGCCTATGTCTAAAAGCAAAATCCGGACAATTTCGAGGCAAGGTTAGTTATGTAGAACTGGAAAGGTTCCAGCTATACAAGCTACAGCAGATGATTTGGTAGAACCGAAGGATTCAGTAGTTACCAACGAACCTCAGCCTCTCCGCCGATCTAGTAGGGTACCTCACCCACCTGAGAGATACTTCGGTTTCTCTATGACAGTGGGAGCGAGGATTGCATCATGAGATGATGACCCAACTAGTTTCGAGCTGGCCATCAGGAGTGGGACTCTGTAAGATTGGCTGGATGCTTAGCGATCTGAGATGGAATCCATGTACACCAACAAAGTATGGACTTTGGTTGCAATATCTGAAGGGTTAAATCCCCATCAGGAGCAAGTATATCTTGAGAAGATTACTTGGTGTAGATGGAAAAGTTGAGACTTTCAAAGCTAGACTTGTTAAAGCTTTTCTCCATCGACCAGGCGTGGATTATGATGAAACCTTTTCAAGTGACTATGCTTAAGTCCATCCAGATCCTACTTGCCACGTCTACACACCATGACTACGATATCTGGCGGTTGGGTGCCATGACTGCTTTTCTAAATGATATTTTAGAAGAGGACGTCTATAAGTACACAGCCATAGGGCTTCGTAAACAGTGGGAGCAGCGGAAACATGTACAAGATGTTTTATAGGATAAAGCAGGCATCGCAGAGTTGGAACATCTGTTTTGATGGATAAGTCAAAGAGTTTGACATCATCAAAATGGTAGATGAACCTTGTATAAACAAAAAGGTAGTAGGGAGTATGGTGGCGATTCTCGTAGAGTACGTGGATGACATACTCTTGATAGGGAAAGAGTTTCCTATGCTACGCTCGATCAATCTCCGTTTATCACAATAATTCTCCAAATAGGATCAAATTGATACCTACTAAATCCGGGGTTTTGGATCTATGAGATAGATCTAAATGGATGTTAGGATTCTCACTAGTTGTAGTTAGATGGTATCAATTGATTCTGGGGAGAATCACTGGAAGGGTTCCAGGGTGATAAAGACGACTGAATGTCAGTCACAGGCATTGTCTTTTCCCTCAGTAAAGGGACGGTATATTGGAAGAGTTCCAAGCTAGATACCGTGGCATACTAGACGATAAAGGCAGGATACATCGCTACTTAAGATGCAACCAAAGAGGCAGTCTGGGTGTATATTAGTTCATAAGATGAACTTTGTTCCTCCCATTGTGTGACAATGGAGTTGTGGCTTATGCCAAGGAACGCCGGTCCCATCAGTGATCCAGACATATTCTAAGGCAGTGTCACCTGATCATGGAGATGGATGATCTCCAGGGTGATCGAGGTTTGGAGAGTAGACCCAGAGGACAACACAGCGGATCCACTCACAAAGGCCTATTCCCAGAGAGAGATTTTTATGGGATGGTTGAGTATGAGATACTGCAACAACTGCTACAGATGGCCCTAGTGCAAGTGGGAGATTGTTAGTTATATGTATGCCCTAGAAGCCATTACTGTACATAGGATGTGTTGGAGATAGTGCCCTCAGAGTCAATTATTAGGTCACAGGTACGTGATTGCAATGATTGATGAAGGACCTATCCCGGTAGGACAGTCTTACTCGAGATGATAGTATGCTATCTGGTTTACCTTTATCATCGTGTACTGTTTAAGGTGACCTGACAAGTTGCTATTACACGTTGATAGAGCCCCTAGGATTCTTGCTTGACCACCAGCAGTATGAGGGCGATCATATAAGTGGGAGCTGGGGTCTATAAGCATATCCTTAAATGGTCCCTAGTCGTGTGAGTTTCGAGACAGGGCATCGATACTCCAGAGTAGACTAGTGTATACAGTCGAGACCCCGACGAGGGGCGGTGGCCGGTCTCACAAGCCACTGGTGTCAGTTGGATCACCTAAGATGTATACAGGTGCTCATTGGGTTATGAGTACACCAGACAGGACTCGCCGGGAACATGCTAGTTGGTCATATACCAGACGTCAGATGGCAGTTCCCTGGTGACATGTGTACAGGTTAGTTCATCGACCTGGGGATCGTCATTTGTCTTGTGTGAGTTCCCACTGTACTTTGATTACTACCCTACCACGGCTCAAAGGAGTCGTGCAAACAGGTTTTAGTTGGGTACAGTCCCGAGCCACATGGAGGCAGTGAGCGTATCTTCAGTGGTTCGTCTCTCCCGGTATTGGGGGTGAGGTCGTGCTGTGTCTAGGAGAGCCATTACACGAAGCCCTCGGCCGAGGCAAGGAGATTTACTGGTAGGTATTCCAGTAGTATCTCAGGGTGTTCTGGGCTACACTCCGACACGACTTGTACCGCTTTTGGGGGTCTGACTTTTACCAACCCCCTAGGCCCGCCATGCGATGCTCATAGACGAACGGACCGGACTGTACGGATATTGTCACTGACAGGCTCAGTAGGGTGTCAGGCTGAGTTCGCTCACAGACGTCCCTTTTGGTCAATACCTGGTAGCCCGTTATGTATTGGCTTATACCTCTAACGTGCTAGTGGTTAAATCCACAACCAAGGTGTTGATGAGTCTTTAGAGTCCCCCACATTCTGTTACTCAGCTTTCGGGCGAAAGGTTGTATAGGCCGTATGGAGATATGGCAGGGTCCGATCAGATACGTGCGGTATTGCACGGATCAGGATCGGACAGTCTGTACTATAGGCCGTATGGTTATATGGCAGGGTTCGATCAGATACGTGCGGTATTGCACGGATCAGGATCGAACAGATATTACTAGCCGGTTTTGGTATAAGCCGGATCCTAGTATAGTACAATGTAGATTTTGTCTCATTGCATTTGTATTTCGGTCGGAATACAAATGCGGCTGTGTATGCACAGTATCGGGGTTTTCCTGTAATTTATTACGGGACCAGTTTTCTGGAGTTGCCAGTTTGCTTTCCGTTTCGGCCGATTTCCATTGTTCCGTTCATTGGCCGAAGATTGGTGGAGGAGGGCTTATTTGCATTGTTGCAAATAAGCAATTGTGGAGGGGGTCTTTGCATTTTATCATGTCATGATTATAGCACCATCCTTTGACTTGATTTCTTCATGATGGCATGACTTTTTGAGTCATCATGGTTCATGATGGTTGGACTTTGTGAGGTGATGATGGTGGTGTTGGGTGTTGAGTTTACCTTGTGATCATTCCCTTTTGCATGATAGACTTTCCTCTCTCTCTCTCTTTTTTTGGATATGAGAATGACTCTTTCATTTTTGGCATCCCTCTCATTCTTCCCCTCCCCTCTCTAGCATGGCCGGCCACTTCACAAGTGGGCTGTCCAAAAATCTTGGGTGGGTTATTTTTGGTTCATATCATGCTCCAAAATACCCCAAGCTCCTTCACATTTGTTCTTGCTTCATTCCTCCACCAAATGGCAATTCCACAACCCCAAATGAGACATGTAATCCACATTATATTCTACAGCAAATCTTGGGCACGTCGAGTAGCCGGCTTCGTGCCCGAGTTGCCTCGGCATTGAGGTGGGAGCCCGTAAAAGAAGTAGGCGATGTGGTGCACTTTCGGCGACGAGGAGGAGACGGGACATTCCGCAGGAGATTGGGACGACGACGAGAAGACCGGAGGACTTGGATCGTCGGTATATCTCTTTCCCATCTTATTGCTAGCTAGGACTAATTAATGGTTCGATCCGGGTATTAGTGCGCGGCGGTTTCCCAGTTCAAGTAAAAATTAAAGTTTATCACCGCTTCCGCATTTGGCCGTCAGATTGACGGCCGGGGCGCCGCCGTGCACTTACAGTGGTATCAGAGCCTCGCCATTAACATAGTCTAGCTTGGTGTAATGTGTTTTTCTGTTTCGATCGATCGAATGTTCCAAAACTGCATTTTAGTTCGCATCAGTTTTCTGTTGAATTTTTTCAGTCCCCAAAATTTTTTCAGGTTGTAAAATATTGATGTACTAGAAATTGTAAGACTACTGTACAAATTCGAGGCACTGATCTTCTAACCAGAGCGCGGAACCGCGGCCAAAACCCACTTGTGGCCGCGGTTCCGCCGCAGTATGGAGGAATCAGTGGGTTTGGGTTTTTACAGTGGGCTTCTGGGGAGATTTTAGGGGTTTTGTAATATTAATTTTGGGCCCAGAATTTCTTGATGTGCTACAGTAGTGCTTGGGGCCCACTTGTTATAATTTGATCGATCGGATATTTTTAAACACATTTTTTCACAGTATTTACATTATATCTGCGACCGTGAATGTCACTTGATCGGTAAATCCGGTCTAACTGCTATAGCCCGGTTAGACGGATTTGCGAACGTGACTTTCACGTTGATGTTCTGTTTTTGCTGTGATGTTGCGGATCGGTCGTGGGGGATAGCCTGGATGCAATGCTAGTACAGTTGTGGTTGTATTATGTACATTTGATATTGCGGGGCGAGCGTCCGACATGTGGACTGCCGTCACTGCCTGTTTGTATTATTATTTTGGGGCACGACCTGGTTGCGGTCGATGTACCCGTTGTATGTATATTTTACTTTCTGTACTAGGATTGCCCCGCGGAGGGGTGCACGGATAGCCGGGTTCTAGAGGGAAACAAGCCCGCATCTCATGGCATTGAGACGGAGGGGGCTTCACTTTAGAATTGGCGGGCTATTCGCCGCACTCGTAGGGGGTACAGGTTGACCCAGGAGGGGTGCCCAAGTTACCGGATTCCGTGAAGTGCTGGGTGGTCCATTCACGGAGCTGAAGGGGGCTGCCTCGCTTCAGGTTTTGGCGGGTGACTTGCCGCGCCCGTAGGGGTCTAGGATTTCATTGCACAGGCTATCCACACGACCAGGGGAACGTCGGGTTTCAGTAGTGGCTCTGTGAAACCCGGGGATCCCAAATATCAGTATTGTTTCTGTGATGCTGTACATATCTGTGATGTTGCATTTTATTCACGCCTTGAGCGAAATATAATATATTGGTATATATATTAGTAGATGTTGTATATGTTTTGCATCCGCGCTAGTCCAGTCCCCGCTCTGTCGTTAGTTAGCTAACCTAACGGGTAATGACGGGACCCAGTGGCGAATACGGATGGCATATACGTACATCAGTATATTTTCGTTCTTTATGGTGTGATCAATTGATGGGACTGCGTTGATTCGGATCAATGCAAGTTAAAACAAACCTAATCTGATGTTGTTGGAACACTTTTCAAAAAGCTGTTATTGCAAGGACGTTCACTTTTGTTTTGCATCGCGGTATTCATTTAGAATATCCTACTCCTCAGTCGACGAGGCAAGGGCCGAGATCCCTTCACCGGGAGTGACCCCTTGGACAAAAGGTTTGCGTCAGGGCAATGACTTCACTATAGCCGATTACTTTTGCTTTGCACCGTGGTATTCAGTTGGAATATCCTGCACCCCATTCTACGGGGAAAGAGCCGAGATCCCTTCACCGGGAGTGACCTCTTTAGCAACGGTTTTCGTCACTATATTTCCAAAAAGCTATCCGTTCCTTCAACGATATCAAGTTCATTACGTTAAAGGTTTTCGCCAGAAACCATTCGTAGCCCTCCGTCGTTTCATATGGGTAGTCAATAGTATTCAAGCTGTGTTTGTTGGCCAAAGTCAAGGCACAGTGATTGGTAGCTATTGGGTATTCATATGCAGCATAGATAGATGCGTTGGTTTGGGACAGTCGTACTGCCATTTTGTCCAAAGTCAAGGGTAGGTACGGGTGGATTCAAATTAACCTGGAGAATGACGGGTAGAACTTGACATGTGACTTATGATATGTTGGCCAAAGTCAAGGTCATAAGAGCATTGGGTAAAAATCACATCGGGAGTTTCAAAAGAACTGAAACTTGCCAGATATGCGCATACCTTCTGGAGTGTGGTAGCGTGAGCGGATTCCGTCACGTTATCATGCGATGATAGTTGGATCCCGATTCCCACTGATGAGTTGGTATACTCCTCGGGTGATCCCGACTAATTCTTCTTTCAGGTTTGGAGGAGAATTTGAGGTACAGTGGGAGGATTCCAGATTAGATAAATTGGTAACCATTCTGATCTAGGTTAGAGTGCACGCTGAGTGTTTCTTTTCTCTCTCTCTTTGGCAGCGACCATTGACCTGACCCTAAGACTATGACTCAGTGACCAAGTTGACCGAACCTTCTTAACACTGGCTTTTGGATTGTCAGAGTTGCAAATCTCATTGCCACTCCTACTTTTACCCTTTTCTCCAGGACACCCCGTATTACTACGAACGTCCACTTCCATTGGACAAAACCATCGTATGGTTAGATACGAACTCGAAGGAATTTATTCGAGGATGGTTTCAGGTTCTGGAGGAAACGGATAGGATTATTCAGTTGTCTTTTCTTTTTACCTTCTCTCAGGTTGCGAGTACTCCTTGGTTTAGGAGATAGCACACCTATTACGCAAATTGGATAGTCTTCTTCCAAACCTTAGGCTGGTGCCGACCGGTAGGGAATGAAGAAAACCAATTAGCCTAACGATGGTGTACAGAAGGTATTAAGTTCAGACAAAGCAAGGGATTAGTAAGAGGGCAAAGTAAATTGCAACAGATATTCACGACCAAACCAGGTATTTCGTTACCACTCCCACATCACCTTTGTATTTCTCCAGGACACTCCGTATCACTACGAAGATCCACAGTTTATTGGATACTCCATCGTATGGTTATATACGAACTCGAAAGGAACTTGTTCCAGCTCGTTCGGGGATGGATTCTGGTCCAGGAGAAATAGGAATAAGGTTTATTCGGTTGTCTTTTATCTTCACCCTCTCTCATTGCGAGTGTTCCTAGGATTGGGACAGTACACCCATTATGCTTATTGGATAGTCTTCTTCCAAACCATAGGCTGGTGCCGAACGGTAGGGAAGGAAGAAAACCATTTGGCCTAAAGGGGTGTACAGAAGGTAAAGACTAAAGACATATGAAGGGATTTGGAGAGGTGGCAAAGAACTATACGGTTACAGTCGTGAATCTGGAAGAGGCATTACTAGGAATATCAGATTACCCCATCGGAACATTTCAATGTTTCAGTTTCACTGTGTAATGTTAAAGAAAAACTGATTTCCCGATTAGATACTTACTCCAGGGTATGTATTTACCAGGTACGATTCTCACATCTGTATGGTTTTACAGATGATGAGTGGGAGTAAGTTATTGGGAATTGGGTGATTATCCTCATTATATCGGGATTCGTTGTAATCGGTGATATTTGAGGAAATCACCTGGGCTGTTTGTCGGTCGGCAAATATTTGGTTTTGAATATCCGCAGTTATGCACCAATTTCAAATTGATATATCTGTACGTCTATTTTCATAGAGTGAGATATACCTTTCTGAAATTATGTCTACGACATTTACCTATATCAGTGGATGGTTAGGTAAGGAGCATTAAACAGCGGTGTAATTCTTCTTAACCATAAGTACAGTTTTCAACCTACGACACACGGTGAATGAGTTTTCAGACTCAAGGGACTTATACAGAGTATTGTATGTTGTCCAGGGTCCATCAGGACAGAGGGGTTGGTCCTCGTACTATATTCGGTTTACGTATGACTTCTCTAGTTTTTAGACAGGTGTTTCGTAGGAAACACAGGGTCCGAATTTTGAGAAGTTATAGGTATTTGAATAGAGTAGAGAACCAGGTGTTGCAAGTATCGGGATTCTTCAAAGAGATCGAAGATGTAGATACTTGTGTATGGTATTAAGTTGATAGTAATGACTAAGAGAACTTGCTTCTTTTTCAGGTTACTCATAATTAGAAGCATTCCTAAGTTGAGTAACGCTGATCGGCCTCCTTCCATTTAGTTCACATGCACTGGAGACAGTTGCATGATTTGAATCTGGTTTAATTAAATCAGTGCCTCTGGTCCTATATGGGATATAGAACAGTTCATATCTTAATGATGTTAAGGTACGGGGAGTTGTCCGGCTTATGCTTAAAACCAGACACTGGACAACTCAAGGCACGTTTCTGTAATGGCTGTTTGTGGGTTGACCCAGGCTATGACGCGGGTTGACTTTCTACCATCTGGATGAACAATAGCAATATTGTTCTAGACTCGCCACAGTTTTATTAAAAATGTTTTTTTTCCAGAAAACAGTAGTGGGAGTATGGTAGAACTGGAGGTGATTCCAGAACCACGAACGATTACTGAAGATTTGACAAGGAACCTAAAGATTCAATCTGGATTGACATTCCATTGGCCACTCCGCAGATACGGTGGGTAACTTCAGGCACCCGAGAGGTACTCCGGTAGCCTCAAGGACGGTGACAGGGAAGTTCTTGTTTACCCACAATTACCATTGCTGTTGTTCTAGGCTGCGAGACCCGGCGGGAGGATGACTATAGCGTTGTTCTAAACTAGTTTTAGAAGTGTACGTCTATATGACTCTGCCAGAGGGTTTTCGTAGTCAGTGGGAGCAGCGGAAGCATTGGTGGAAAGGTAGCTTATGTCTATTTATAGACTAAAGCAAATATAGCGGAGATAGATCATCTATTTCGGACGTGACAGTCATGGGTTTGACTTCATCAGAATAGGTGATGGATCTGTTGAGAAGGTAGTAGGGTGTGATATCCTGGTATTTGGATGACATACACAGAGTAGGAAAGGAAACTCCTATACTACGATCGGTCATACTTTGGTCGTCACACAGTGGTTTCTCCACATAGGACTTGGACTTATATCAGACATACTGGTTACTAGATCTATAGTTTTAGATCTAGATTTGGGTGGTTTCCCAATCAGGGTACTTAGACAGCATTCTAAGAGTATTTAGAATGGACGACTCCTGGCACGGTGGTGTACCTGCAGGTAATGGAGTCACCCTCTCTAAAGGTGTCTTACAGACTAAAGTAGAGAGGGATGTGCATGATTGGCATATCACTTGCTTAGGCAATTGAGTCAATCATGAAATGTCAAGTACCACACCAGATATAGTTCTTGCACTAGATTGAATAAGTTGATATTGATCCAATCCTAGAGAAACAGTCGGAAGCAGTTTTAGAACATAAGTGGATGTTCTAGGGATATGATAACGACAGCCTCATTCGGGAAACAGTTATCATTCCAGGCTTCCAAGGTGACATGGACGACAAGGAGGTTGTCAGAGCTATAGTTTTCCTTCTGATGAGGGGCAGTATTTTGGACAGATGGTCCAAGGCAATACTGAGGGTGGCATGGCGCAGGATACTGATTAAGTTCAGTTGACGATACAGTCTAAGAAGTTTGGATTTGGAGTTCATTTATGAGCTATGTCCCATCAGACATCCAGACACATTCTAAGACAGGTATTGCTCATTTCGGGAGATGGTTTTCTCCGCGAACTTGAGATATAGAGAGACATAGAAAGATACAACAAGGCGGATCCACTCACTGAGGCTATTCCTCGAACGCAATAGTTTCGCAAACGAGCTTTGTGAGACTGACTAGTAGAGGAGTTGGGTGTTCGGTATCACACGGGCTGTGAGTATGCGACATCGCAATAATTAGCCTTGAATGCAAGTGGGAGATTGTTGGAGATAGTGCCCTCAGAGTCAATTATTAGGTCACAGGTACGTGATTGCAATGATTGATGGAGGACCTATCCCGGTAGGACAGTCTTACTCGAGATGATAGTATGCTATCTGGTTTACCTTTATCATCGTGTACTGTTTAAGGTGACCTGACAAGTTGCTATTACACGTTGATAGAGCCCCTAGGATTCTTGCTTGACCACCAGCAGTATGAGGGCGATCATATAAGTGGGAGCTGGGGTCTATAAGCATATCCTTAAATGGTCCCTAGTCGTGTGAGTTTCGAGACAGGGCATCGATACTCCAGAGTAGACTAGTGTATACAGTCGAGACCCCGACGAGGGGCGGTGGCCGGTCTCACAAGCCACTGGTGTCAGTTGGATCACCTAAGATGTATACAGGTGCTCATTGGGTTATGAGTACACCGGACAGGACTCGCCGGGAACATGCTAGTTGGTCATATACCAGACGTCAGATGGCAGTTCCCTGGTGACATGTGTACAGGTTAGTTCATCGACCTGGGGATCATCATTTGTCTTGTGTGAGTTCCCACTGTACTTTGATTACTACCCTACCACGGCTCAAAGGAGTCGTGCAAACAGGTTTTAGTTGGGTACAGTCCCGAGCCACATGGAGGCAGTGAGCGTATCTTCAGGGGTTCGTCTCTCCCGGTATTGGGGGTGAGGTCGCGCTGTGTCTAGGAGAGCCATTACACGAAGCCCTCGGCCGAGGCAAGGAGATTTACTGGTAGGTATTCCAGTAGTATCTCAGGGTGTTCTGGGCTACACTCCGATACGACTTGTACTGCTTTTGGGGGTCTGACTTTTACCAACCCCCTAGGCCCGCCATGCGATGCTCATAGAAGAACAGACCGGACTGTACGGATATTGTCACTGACAGGCTCAGTAGGGTGTCAGGCTGAGTTCGCTCACAGACGTCCCTTTTGGTCAATACCTGGTAGCCCGTTATGTATTGGCTTATACCTCTAACGTGCTAGTGGTTAAATCCACAACCAAGGTGTTGATGAGTCTTTAGAGTCCCCCACATTCTGTTACTCAGCTTTCGGGCGAAAGGTTGTAGAAGCCGTATGGAGATATGGCAGGGTCCGATCAGATACGTGCGGTATTGCACGGATCAGGATCGGACAGTCTGTACTATAGGCCGTATGGTTATATGGCAGGGTTCGATCAGATACGTGCGGTATTGCACGGATCAGGATCGAACAGATATTACTAGCCGGTTTTGATATAAGCCGGATCCTAGTATAGTACAGTGTAGATTTTGTCTCATTGCATTTGTATTTCGGTCGGAATACAAATGCGGCTGTGTATGCACAGTATCGGGGTTTTCCTGTAATTTATTACGGGACCAGTTTTCTGGAGTTGCCAGTTTGCTTTCCGTTTCGGCCGATTTCCATTGTTCCGTTCATTGGCCGAAGATTGGTGGAGGAGGGCTTATTTGCATTGTTGCAAATAAGCAATTGTGGAGGGGGTCTTTGCATTTTATCATGTCATGATTATAGCACCATCCTTTGACTTGATTTCTTCATGATGGCATGACTTTTTGAGTCATCATGGTTCATGATGGTTGGACTTTATGAGGTGATGATGGTGGTGTTGAGTGTTGAGTTTACCTTGTGATCATTCCCTTTTGCATGATAGACTTTCCTCTCTCTCTCTATTTTTTTTGATATGAGAATGACTCTCTCATTTTTGGCATCCCTCTCATTCTTCCCCTCCCCTCTCTAGCATGGCCGGCCACTTCACAAGTGGGCTGTCCAAAAATCTTGGGTGGGTTATTTTTGGTTCATATCATGCTCCAAAATACCCCAAGCTCCTTCACATTTGTTCTTGCTTCATTCCTCCACCAAATGGCAATTCCACAACCCCAAATGAGACATGTAATCCACATTATATTCTACAGCAAATCTTGGGCACGTCGAGTAGCCGGCTTCGTGCCCGAGTTGCCTCGGCATTGAGGTGGGAGCCCATAAAAGAAGTAGGCGATGTGGTGCACTTCCGGCGACGAGGAGGAGACGGGACATTCCGCAGGAGATTGGGACGACGACGAGAAGACCGGAGGACTTGGATCGTCGGTATATCTCTTTCCCATCTTATTGTTAGCTAGGACTAATTAATGGTTCGATCCAGGTATTAGTGCGCGGCGGTTTGCCAGTTCAAGTAAAAATTAAAGTTTATCACCGCTTCCGCATTTGGCCGTCAGATTGACGGCCGGGGCGCCGCCGTGCACTTACAGGATGTATATTGTAGTGGATGCTGGGACATATATAGGGAGGACTTTCTTGCTCGACATGATAGTATGCTATCTGGTTACTCTTTACCTTAACGTGTATACTGATTGTCTCTCTGTTACATGTTGGTAAAGCCCTTAGGATGTGTACTTGACTACCTGGACTATGATGCAGATCATACTAGTGGGGACAGATAGTCTATAAGTACATCCTTCAAAGTCCCTAGTCGTGGGTGTATCGAGACGGGGCATCGATATACCAGAGTAGACTAGCGTATACCTTCTCGACCCATAAAGATGGGCGATGGATGATCCCATATCCATCGGTGTTTGACATCAGAGATGACATACGGGTGCTCAGTGGAGACTGGGTACACTGGACGGACTCGCCGAGAACTCCCAGATGGTATTATACCTCACGTCATATGGCAGTTCTCCGGTGACACTGGTACAGAGTAGTCTGTTGACCCGAGATCGTCATATAGTCTTGTGTGGTTCCCACTGTGCTTTGATTTCCATCTTACCACGTCCAAGAGGGCGTGCGAAACGGTGGTTTTTGGGTACAGTCCCGAGTCACATGGAGGCAATGAGCGATAGGAGGGGATTCGTCTCTCCCGGTATAGGGGGTTGATTTTGCGCTGTGTTCGATTGGCTATAACAGGAAATCCCTGGCCAGGGTTGCTGAGATTTACTGGTAAGTGTTACCAGTAGTTTCTCGAATTGTTATAGACCTCATATCGACACGACTTATCATGCTATTGGGGTCTGACGTTAACCACCCCTAGGCGAGATATGCGACATATCAGACGATCAGACCGGACTGTACGGTAGTGTTACTGGTTGGATTCACTGGAGTGTGTGCGGGCTTGCTCGTCGATCTTCTGATCGCTCAATACCCGGGTGGCCGTTACGTTTAGCAGACCGCTTGCGGCTTGTGGGTGCTTGATATGATCATCACCTGCTGCCGGCGTATTGACGAGTCTTAAGAGTCCTACACAGAGGTTTCCTGGCTCAAGCGAAACGAAATAGGAGCGCATATGAGATATGTGCGGGACCGAGAATAATGCGTGTATGTGATACCGTATTCCATTCTCGCGATGAATGTGTCGAATGGTTATATGCGATATAACCTAGTTATCGAATCGAGGGTTGATTCGATAAGCCGATACATTGGATACTAGTCGGTTATATGCGATATGACCGGATCGTTAAATCAAGTGTTGATTTAATGATTTAATGCATAATTATATATTTGATATATTACTTTGCATTAACTAGTATTGGTTCACTTTAAATGGATTTTCTCACTCGGTTGTGCACATTGTATTTGTGATATACTTTTGTACACAAGTTTGTATCATGTTTGATGATACATGCTCACTAGGGTTTGTGTGAAGATTAAACCATGGTTGTAGATTGGTTAGGGTTTAATTTTCTTATTCCTTTATTTATTTATTTATTCTTTTTGGAAAAATGAAAAGCATAAAGGAAAATGGTGGCTTTGTTTGTTTTCTAATTGAAGCTTCATGAAGCTTTGACCAAAGTGACCATTTTGTCTCATGCTTAACCCTAACCACTCCATTAACCCTAGTTTAATCTCTACACTTGACCATGGTTCATTATATGATAAGTATTTGATTTATTTTCTATTTAATAAAATCTTATCATAACACTTTTCTTCTTCTTCTTCAATGAAGAAAGCTTCACTTCATCAATGGTGGATTGATGAAAAGTGTGAGAATTCCAATTCTAAATTGAACCCACTTCCTATTTCTTCATCCTCTACCTCTTGCCAAGTAGTATAGGGTGTTTCCTTCACAAGTTATCATGGCTTGGTGAAGGTGGAGCTTGATCTAGCGATGCCTCGACGTAGATCATCTTCGGCATGGACATCGACGACCTAGCTCGCCATTTCTCCGATGAAGCCGACGCTAGAGCCCGGAATTTGTTTGGATAGCGAGAGGCCTTCATTGCGGAGCTATGGAGGTGGAGCACCGGATCTACAAAGGTTGTATTTCCGTATTCTCTTAGTAAAGTAGTTTACTAGTTGCTTTTTCTCCTAGACATCTAGCCAACGATCCGTAGTTTAGGGTTTCTCGGCACCATAAAATTTTAAATTGGCATGGTTGTTGCCTTGTGAGACCTCTTTGGAGTGCCTAGGAACCCTACAGTGGTATCAGAGCCTAGCTAGAGCCTTAGGCGAAGTCTAGACGGAATTTGAAGTCCGAACGACCCGAAACCCCAATTCCAAACATGCTCTCTGTCCTTTTTTCGAAAACTGGGATTTTTGTAAATTAAAAATTGCTAAAAAATTCAGCAGGGAATTCTAAAAATTACGGCGCAAAATTTATTGCATGAACAGTGTAATCTGTGGCGGAACCGCGGCAGAAGCCTAGCTTCTGCGGCGGTTCCGCGGCCCATTGATGACGTCAGCTTCTTTTGTTTGCACAGTAATTCCTATTTTCTGGAGTTGAATTTTTTGGGAATTTTTAATATTTATTCAAGGGTTGAATTTTCTGGGATTGTTTTGGGGATTCGGTGTTTCGATCGGAGTATCAGATTTTGTCTATGTGGCTTTCCGGATAAATATTAGAATATATTAAAAAGTTCGACCGGATATAAATACCCAATTTTTCCCCTGTCGGGAAATTTCCAAGTGTTGGATTTTTCCGAAGTTTAAAGACGTTCTAAGTAGTGCAAGTAACGCGATGGACCCTCTAGAAGACAACAAACCTTAACTCGATTATGTGACCGTCTTGAACTGCCCTTTGAACCTTCGGGTTTGGGGCAGTACGGCGTGCCACATGTGAGGCGTTGGCTTGACCCTTCTACGGCTGGACCGTTGATACTGAGGCACGAACTGAATGTTTTTAGATTTGTTTCATGTGTTGATCTGTATCAGGAAAACTTGGGTGTTCGATTGTTCGATCGGAAAGTTTGACATTTTCTATTTATCCGGAATGGGATACAATAATTGGAATTCACAAGTAGTTATGAGATAACTGAATGAATGTTGTAAATCTAGCAATTTAGTCTCACTTGATCGGTTGCCACAGAATTTTGATGTGATCAAAAGTCCGTCGCAATCACGTAGCGTACGCGGATACTCGCCGGGTAAACTTAATAGACAGCCTCACTCCATGGCCCCGTCCAAGTGACTGTAGGAGAACCCCGTCGCCGAAAGCATCCGTTCGGGTGCTCGCGGCAGCGGTGTTCCGCCTTGGTGCACTTCGTCGACGGTATCAGGGGTACAGCCGTCTACTGAAGTTTGCGATGAGCATTCGATCAAATTGTCGGGAATCCTGTTGAATTGCCCGAATTGGCATTGAAAAGTGTTTTTGATTTTGAGACTAAAATGCGGGGTTTATAATTGTTAGGCATGCGATGTCTAAGTAATTCATCTGATTAGGCATGCGATGTCTAAAGAGGTTGCGGATTCCAACTGTTGTAGTTTTACACTTTCTTTTCTGTGACCGTAAGTGTAATATGTGATATCGCCGGTTTCGTTGCTATTTGTCAACGACAATTGGGATGCGCATATTTACTTACGTTGATAACATGTGATGTTATGTGTTGCTGGATATGTTATATTGAATCGTCGTGTTTGAATAGCCGGGTTTTTTTTATGTGAGATGAGTGTTTTTCATTTTCATTCATGTAAAAACTTGTATGTAATATTCTTTTGTTGGGGCACTTCCAGGTTGGTGAAGTTGTCACCTTTTGTATATTATTTACTTTTCCGCACTAGGATAGACCCAAGGAGGGGAGCACAAGTAACCGGGTTCTGGAGTCCAGTGGGAGACCAACTCGAGGAGTCAAGTCCGGGTCTCCTAACTCTAGAATTGGTAGGGTTGCTTGCCGCTCTCGTAGGGGTCTAGGGGTATGAGTTTGGCTATTCATCGCGACCGTGGAATCCGTGTTTTATACTGGCTCGTATTGAAATCACGGACGTCTTAGTATATCCAATATTTCATATGTTTCTTCTGCTGCGATATCTGTGATGTGATCATGTGATGTTCTGTGATAGATACAGTATATAGTATATATGATATATTATATAGGCGTTACTTATGTTTTACACCCGCGCTAGCCCTGCCCCGCTCTGCCGTTAGTTACCTAACCTAACGGTGCACGAGGGGACATCGAGGCGAATGCGGATGGCATAAGTGTACGTCGTATTTATCTGTGATGTTTAGGTACTTAAATGATGGGACTTCATTAATGTGATTAATGAAATAAAAGAAACCTAAGATGTTGTAGAATCGAATTTCAAAATAAAACAGGTAGCTACAGTTCTTGCTTTGTACAGCGGTATATGTGATATATCCTGCACCTTATTCGATAAGGAAAGGACCGAGGTCCCTTCACCGGGAGTGACTCCTTTAGCAATAACTGGCAGATGCTACACACTCGGTTTGTCTTTTGATTGCTTTTAAGAGTTTTTGCTTTGCACAGTGATATATATGATATATCCTGCACCTCATTCGACGAGGAAAGGACCGACGATCCCTTCAGCGGGAGTGACTCCTTTAGCAAAACTAGAAAAGCCTCAAAAGCACTCCATTTCAAAATTCATTCGATCCAACAACGATATCAAGTTCATTACGCAATAGGTTTTCAGAAAAACCTGTCGTAGCCCTCCGTCATTTCAGATAAGTAGTAGTTAGTATTCGTGCTGCGTTTGTTGGCCTTTGTCAAGGCGCAGTGTGCGGTAGCTAACTGGTGCTTCTCTGCTTATGCATATGATGCAGATTGGGTTAGGGTAGTCGTGCGACCTTGTTGGCCTTTGTCAAGGGCCGTGCGGGTGGGTTTAATTCAATCAGGAAATGACGGGTTGAACTTGACTAGCATCCTATGGTTTGTTGTCCTTTTTCAAGGTCATAGGAGGTTGGGCAAAATATTATCGGGAATTTCAAGTGTTGAAATTTGCAATGAGATTGCATACTTCTATAAGATAGTTGGATCCCGATACCCGCTGCGAGTAAGAGTTACTCCTTGGAGAGTTTTACACATTGCAATTAGCTGATCAAGTAGGTGTCTAGAAAGGTGTCAACGGGGTTACGCCTCTGGGAAAACGAGGTTTACATTAATTAGGTTCGTGCGAAAGCACGGGGGACCTCCTTCAAAGTACCGACACTGGCCTGGCTAAAAGATTGGCGAACTTGTAGTGTGTAATTAATCCCGGCTAGTCTTTCCTTTTTGGGTTTGAAGAAAGATTTGATAAAAAGCAGTGGGAGCCATCCTGATTAGATAAAATAATAACCAATCTATTCTTGCAAGAGCGCACGCTGAGTGTTTTCTTTTCTCTCTCTCCAGGTAGCGACCATATCACGCCTTAATCAAGATAATAATACGGATAATTGACCGAACCCAATTGTTATACTGAGCTGGGGAACGTTGGTTCCGCTCCAACTTATAATTGTTATAAGACAGAGCAGGAAATTGGGGAATACCAGAATTCCCGTGCCGCCCAAACGAAGTGAGTGCATGCTGATGCATCATCTTCGGGTGTGTTCATTACAGAGAACTGTTTTCTCAGTATCCTTTACGTCCTGGGTATGTGATACCGGATCAGGATCCCGCATATGTAATATGTTACATGGGCTACAGATAGGTAAAGAACTGAGAACGGGTGATAAGTTTCATGAGACAGAAAACGGGGCAAGTGTTGCAGCCAAGTCTGTTGGTCACTGTCACCCTGTATTACAAATACATTGATTCTGAACGAATGTTATTAGATACCGAACCTGATATACAAAATCATATCAGTCTCTTTATCAGTAAAGAAAGGATATAATTTTGTATTGTTGGATAATGTTTTGAACATTTCCTATATCAAAAGTTGATCGGTTCAGGAACGTTATCTAAAAGCATTAATGTTCTAAATCAAACTACAGTTCTTTAGTATACAGAACACACACAAGAAAAAGAGTTCAGAAATGAACGAATCCTTCTTAAGGCATTGTAGACTAGGTCATATCTATGCGACCCGACTGGCTGTAGTTACATGTAGATGTATATTTAAATCAGTTTGAATTTACAACTTGTGAAACTCGCTAGTCATGTCACAAAGATATAATGACACCAGCTCTGTTTATTGGAAACAGAGAAAGAGTTAATGAACTCTTGGGACTGATACATGATGATGTATGTAAGGTCTCCTGTCTACACATGCCAGGACTGGTTCTTTATACTTCATTACATTCTCTGATGATCTTTCGAGATTCAGACCTATGTTCCTGTTGAAACACAAGTCCGAACCTTTTGAGATATTCACAGAATATAAGCGAGAAGTAGAGAACCAGAATACGGGTATAAGTATTATGTCCTTTGATGTGATCAAGGAGGAGAATACTTTAGCACGGAATTCCTGGATTATTCTAAAAGAGAATGAGATTCTCTCTCAGTATTACTCCTCCGTATACACCATAGCACGATGGTATATCGGGGCAGAGCAATCACACCCTATATGATAAGGTGTGCTTTATGATGAGTACTACTGAGTTACCTTTTTCCTTTTGGGAGTTATGCGCTTGAGAAGCTGCATACCTATTGAATAGAGTTCGAATCAAATCAGTTGCCTACCACTTCATATATGATATGGAAAAGGAAGAGCCCATGTCTTAAGTTAGTTAAGATTTGGGGTTGTCCGGCCTATGTCTAAAAGCAAAATCCGGACAATCTCGAGGCAAGGTTAGTTATGTAGAACTGGAAAGGTTCCAGCTATACAAGCTACAGCAGATGATTTGGTAGAACCGAAGGATTCAGTAGTTACCAACGAACCACAGCCTCTCCGCCGATCTAGTAGGGTACCTCACCCACCTGAGGGATACTTCGGTTTCTCTATGACAGTGGGAGCGAGGATTGAATCATGAGATGATGACCCAACTAGTTTCGAGCTGGCCATCAGGAGTGGGACTCTGTAAGAATGGCTGGATGCTTAGCGATCTGAGATGGAATCCATGTACACCAACAAAGTATGGACTTTGGTTGCAATATCTGAAGGGTTAAATCCCCATCAGGAGCAAGTATATCTTGAGAAGATTACTTGGTGTAGATGGAAAAGTTGAGACTTTCAAAGCTACACTTGTTAAAGCTTTTCGTCATCGACCAGGCGTGGATTATGATGAAACCTTTTCAAGTGACTATGCTTAAGTCCATCCAGATCCTACTTGCCACGGCTACACACCATGACTACGATATCTGGCGGTTGGGTGCCATGACTGCTTTTCTAAATGATGTTTTAGAAGAGGACGTCTATAAGTACACAGCCAGAGGGTTTCGTAAACAGTGGGAGCGGCGGAAACGTGTACAAGATGTTTTATAGGATAAAGCAGGCATCGTGGAGTTGGAACATCTGTTTTGATGGATAAGTCAAAGAGTTTGACATCATCAAAATGGTAGATGAACCTTGTATAAACAAAATGGTAGTAGGGAATATGGTGGCGATTCTCGTTGAGTACGTGGATGACATACTCTTGATAGGGAAAGAGTTTCCTATGCTACGCTCGATCAATCTCCGTTTATCACAATAATTCTCCAAATAGGATCAAATTGATACCTACTAAATCCGGGGTTTTGGATATATGAGATAGATCTAAATGGATGTTAGGATTCTCACTAATTGTAGTTAGATGGTATCAATTGATTCTGGGGAGAATCACTGGAAGGGTTCCAGGGTGATAAAGACGACTGAATGTCAGTCACAGGCATTGTCTTTTCCCTCAGTAAAGGGACGGTATGTTGGAAGAGTTCCAAGCTAGATACCGTGGCATACTAGACGATAAAGGAAGGATACATCGCTACTTAAGATGCAACCAAAGAGGCAGTCTGGGTGTATATTAGTTCATAAGATGAACTTTGTTCCTCCCATTGTGTGACAATGGAGTTGTGGCTTATGCCAAGTAACGCCGGTCCCATCAGTGATCCAGACATATTCTAAGGCAGTGTCACCTGATCATGGAGATGGATGATCTCCAGGATGATCGAGGTTTGGAGAGTAGACCCAGAGGACAACACAGCGGATCCACTCACAAAGGCCTATTCCCAGAGAGAGATTTTTATGGGATGGTTGAGTATGAGATACTGCAACCACTGCTACAGATGGCCCAAGTGCAAGTGGGAGATTGTTAGTTATATGTATGCCCTAGAAGCCATTACTGTACATAGGATGTATATTGTAGTGGATGCTGGGACATATATAGGGAGGACTTTCTTGCTCGACATGATAGTATGCTATGTGGTTACTCTTTACCTTAACGTGTATACTGATTGTCTCTCTGTTACATGTTGGTAAAGCCCTTAGGATGTGTACTTGACTACCTGGACTATGATGCAGATCATACTAGTGGGGACAGATAGTCTATAAGTACATCCTTCAAAGTCCCTAGTCGTGGGTGTATCGAGACGGGGCATCGATATACCAGAGTAGACTAGCGTATACCTTCTCGACCCATACAGATGGGCGATGGATGATCCCATATCCATCGGTGTTTTTGACATCAGAGATGATATACGGGTGCTCAGTGGAGACTGGGTACACTGGACGGACTCGCCGAGAACTCCCAGATGGTATTATACCTCACGTCAGGTAGGAGTTCTCTGGTGACACTGGTACAGAGTAGTCTGTTGACCCGAGATCGTCATAGAGTCTTGTGTGGTTCCCACTGTGCTTTGATTTCCATCTTACCCCGTCCAAGAGGGCGTGCAAAACGGTGGTTTTTGGGTACAGTCCCGAGTCACATGGAAGCAATGAGCGATAGGAGGGGATTCGTCTCTCCCGGTATAAGGGATTGTTGTTGCGCTGTGTTCGATTGGCTATAACAGGAAATCCCTGGCCAGGGTTGCTGAGATTTACTGGTAAGTGTTGCCAGTAGTTTCTCAAATTGTTATAGACCTCATATCGACACGACTTATCAAGCTATTGGGGTCTGACGTTAACCACCCCTAGGCGAGATATGCGACATATCAAACGATCAGACCGGACTGTACGGTAGTGTTACTGGTTGGATTCACTGGAGCGTGAGCGGACTTGCTCGTCGATCTTCTGATCGCTCAATACCCGGGTGGACGTTATGTTTAGCAGACCGCTTGCGGCTTGTGGGTGCTTGATATGATCATCACCTGCTGCCGGCGTATTGACGAGTCTTTAGAGTCCTATACAGAGGTTTCCTGGCTCAAGCGAAACGAAATAGGAGCGAATATGAGATATGTGCGGGACCGAGAATAATGCGTGTATGTGATACCGTATTCCATTCTCGCGATGAATGTGTCGAATGGTTATATGCGATATAACCTAGTTATCGAATCGAGGGTTGATTCGATAAGCCGATACATTGGATACTAGTCGGTTATATGCGATATGACCGGATCGTTAAATCAAGTGTTGATTTAATGATTTAATGCATAATTATATATTTGATATATTACTTTGCGTTAACTACTATTGGTTCACTTTAAATGGATTTTCTCACTCGGTTGTGCACATTGTATATGTGATATACTTTTGTACACAAGTTTGTATCATGTTTGATGTTACATGCTCACTAGGGTTTGTGTGAAGATTAAACCATGGTTGTAGATTGGTTAAGGTTTCATTTTCTTATTCCTTTATTTATTTATTTATTCTTTTTGGAAAAATGAAAAGCATAAAGGAAAATGGTGGCTTTGTTTGTTTTCTAATTGAAGCTTCATGAAGCTTTGACCAAAGTGACCATTTTGTCTCATGCTTAACCCTAACCACTCCATTAACCCTAGTTTAATCTCTACACTTGACCATGGTTCATTATATGATAAGTATTTGATTTATTTTCTATTTAATAAAAAATTATCATAACACTTTTCTTCTTCTTCTTCATCTTCTTCAATGAAGAAAGCTTCACTTCATCAATGGTGGATTGATGAAAAGTGTGAGAATTCCAATTCTAAATTGAACCCACTTCCTATTTCTTCATCCTCTACCTCTTGCCAAGTAGTATAGGGTGTTTCCTTCACAAGTTATCATGGCTTGGTGAAGGTAGAGCTTGATCTAGCGATGCCTCGACGTAGATCATCTTCGGCATGGACATCGACGACCTAGCTCGCCATTTCTCCGATGAAGCCGACGCTAGAGCCCGGAATTTGTTTGGAAAGTGAGAGGCCTTCATTGCGGAGCTATGGAGTTGGAGCACCGGATCTACAAAGGTTGTATTTCCGTATTCTCTTAGTAAAGTAGTTTACTAGTTGCTTTTTCGCCTAGACATCTAGCCAACGATCCGTAGTTTAGGGTTTCTCGGCACCATAAAATTTTAAATTGGCATGGTTGATGCCTTGTGAGACCTCTTGGGAGTGCCTAGGAACCCTACACTGATACTACTGTAAGTCCATGCTACCTCTCCCGGTACTTTCGGGCAAGCGGAATTTGGTGAAAAACAATTTTCTTTGAGGTGGTAACATGGACTCAAAACCGGATCTTTGTTAAACATCTAACTAACAACCTAACTACGAGTTGCTAACTACTCGGTTAGGGGGTTTTACCTTTCTTTTTCTCGAACTCCTTCGTCTTCAAGCTTCGATGGTCGTCCGAATCGGCTTCTCCCCGTCGTCTCCTTGCGCCGAAGATAGATCCACCTGAAAGCTTCAACCTTAGGCTCCTTCTTCGAACTTTGAAGAAACTAGTTCACTCGGTTTGCTAAACCTTGTGAACTAGAGTGAGTAGAGAAGAGTTCGTATGGGATTTTATCTATGGTTCTTGGTTCTCAACTCATGAGACAAGTGAACCATAGAATCAAGAGAGGGAGAGCAAGAGGAGGAGATGAGAGCTCAAGAACAAGAGAGAGAGTGAGCATGAAAGAAAATGAGAGAAGACTTTTCTCTCTTGGCACTCATAATCCAAAACCATCATCACAAAAATAATAATCAAGTATTGTGTAAAATAGTTCAAGTCAAAATGGCTAAATCATTTCATGCACTCATTTCTCACAAAAGAAATAAGCAAGTAAAAAGCCTTTGCCATGAAATGATAGCCATTGTCATCATGATGGTCAACTAGTCCAACCTAGTCAACCGGTCAACAAAGTCAACAAGTCAACAAAGTCAACCCCTCAACAACCATGTCACCACAATACTTAATTAATATTATTGTTAATCATATATCATATTCTCATTAGGGTTGACCAAAAAGTCAATAGTCAACAGTCAACGGTCAACAACCCTAATGAGAATCCTCTGCCTCTGTCTCTCCGTCAACTGTGCATACACACCCGCATCCGCGTTCCGAGGAACACGAATACAAACTGGATAAATCCAATCCCAAAACGTACACTAGGATCTGGCTTAAACCAATGCCCGCTAGTGATAACTGTCCGGACACTGTACGTGCATAAGTGCACGGATGTGACCGAACCCTGTCGCAAAACCATGCGACCTGCCGCAAAACCATGCGACCTCTACTCTTTTTCCTGAAGGCGAATAGCTTTCTGTATGGGACTCTAAAGACTCGACACTACGCAGGCAGTGGGTTTAACCACAGACCGCAAGCGGCACTAGCTGTGCGTAACAGTCTCCAGGTAGATGCCGACAAGAAGACTGACGAGGTGAAACCCATCTGAACTCCTACTGAGCCTGAATGTGACATTCTCCTACAGTCCGGTCTGTTCGTCTGATACATCGCATGGCGGGCCTAGGGGGCGGTAAACGTCAGTCCCCCAATAGCGGTACAAGTCGTGTTGAGTGAAGCCCAAAACACCCTGAGATAACACTGGAAGCCTACCAGTATATCTCGTTTGCCCTGGCCAGGGACTACTCGTGTAATGGCTCTCCTAGACACAGCGCGATGTCAACCCCCAATACCGGGAGAGACGAATCCTGTCTAACCGTCACTGCTTCCAAGTGCTTCGGGACTGCACCCAACTACCACCTGTTTGCACGACTCCTTTGAGCCGTGGTAGGGTAGTAATCAAAGTACAGTGGGAACACACTCGAGGCGAAGTGACAGTGTCAAGTCAGCGGACTAAGCTGTACTCATGTCACCTGGGAACTGATAACTGACGATAGGCATAATACCAACTAGTCAGTTCCCGACGAGTCCTGTCCAGTGTACTCGTAACCCAACGAGCACCCGCATACTATCTCAAGTACGACGTACCGACGGCTGTTGGACAGACCGTCTCCTACACTGGATGAGAAGCGCATGCGCTAGTCTACTCTGGAGTATCGATGTCCTGTCTCGATAGTCCTGCGACCAAGGACCTGCATAAGGATGTGCTTATAGATTACCCAGCCCCACTAGTGTGATTGCCATCACAACGCTGGTAATCAAGCAAAGATCCTAAGGGCTCCACTAATGTGTATAGGTGATATACTAAAATAAACACATGTACACATTGAAGTAGAAACAAACCAAGTAGCATACTACTATTTTGAGCAAGATTGTATATACAAGGTGAATATCCCAAGCTTCCATTAAGTAATATACAAACTAGTATGATACAGTAATGGCCTCTAGGGCATATACACTAACATATGTGAGGCTCATAACGAGTCGAGAAACTACTAGTAACACTTAGCAATAAATCTCTATATCAGCCCCTGGCCAGGGACTTCCAGTTATAGCTAATCGAACACAGCACAACATCAACTCCCTATAGCGGGAGAGACGAATCCCCTCCTATCGCTCATTGCCTCCATGTGATTCGGGAGAGCACCCAAAAGCCACCGTTTTGCATGCCCTCTTGGACATGGTAAGGTGGAAATCAAAGCACAGTGGAATCACACAAGACTCTATGACGATCTCGGGTCTACAAACTACCCTGTACTAGTGTCCCCGGAGAACTGCCATCTGACGTGTGGTATATTAACAACTGGGAGTTCTCGGCGAGTCCGTCCAGTGTACCCAGTCTCCACTGAGCACCCGTACACCATCCTTGATGTCAAACACCGATGATGGATATGGGATCATCCATCGCCCATCATATGGGTCAAGATGCGTATACGCTAGTCTACTCTGGTGCATCGATGCCATGTCTCGATATACCCTCGACTAGGAACAGTTATAGGATGTACTCATCGAATACCATGGCCCCACTAGTATGATCTCATCATAGTCACAGTAGTCGAGTACAGATCCTAAGGGCTTTATCAACATGTGAGAGAAAGACAGTAAACCATTACAAGTCAACATGTTAAGATAAAGGAAACCAAATAGCATACTATCATGTCGAGCAAGATAGTCCTCTCTATTTATATCCCAGCATCCATTATAATATACATCATATATACAACAATGGCCTCTAAGACATATACATAACTGTAGCGTCTTGAAAGTCGTTTTGGTGTTTTCCTGAAAATCGGTGAAAATTCGGTATTTTTCTGGAAACCGTCTTTTTTGTTATTTTGCAGTTTAGGGCTAATTATACCTAAAGTGGATAGGTAATTGCTTGTTTTTAGTAGCTAATGAGTTAATTATGAAATTCTGGTCGTTTAAAAATTTTCCCTAATTTTTCAATTTTTTTAATATTATTTTAAGCCGGTAAGAAAATACATTAATTTAGCGATAAATACAAATTTTTCCGGGCTAATTTTAATGTTTAAAATTATGTTAATTAAAATCTAGTTGTAACATAAATTTTTAGTATTTTATTTTGATTTTTAACTAATTTTTATGATAGGAAACGAATTTATTGAATTTTAAGCTAAAACTTGCAAATATGAACTTGTAGGGGGTCTTTTTTGCATAGAACATTTTTGTATTCACTCCCACTCACCCCCACTCCCCAAGGCCGGCCCCACCACTGCTGCAGCAGCCCCCATCCCTCTCTTTTTGACTTTTAAATCATGTTAATGAATTGTTTGGAGTAGGATTTAAATATAGTAATTTGCATGTGGGTTTTTAGTGAGATGTGAGAGCTTTGACCTTGGAAAATTCCACATAACTCTCCACCACTCCTCCCCCTTTCCCCCTAGGCCAAAACCCCACCTGCTCACAGCCCATTCTTTTCCCCCAAATTTCCCTTCTCTTTTGCTTCAAAATTTCCATCAAAATCCATTAAAAACCATCAAAAATCCACAAATTTCTTCACAAAACCAAAATAAATCCTTGTGCTATCTCTTCTCAAGCCTATTATAGTTGAAAACATGTGGAAAGGAGGCATTTTTAGAGGCAAATCACCATGCTTGATCCATAGAAATTGAGGTATAATTCTTACCCATTCAACACTTGTGGCTAAATTCCTTTAATTATATGGTTTTAGTGTTAAAAGTTTAACTAATTTCTAATCTAGTTCTAAAAGAGTAGTTTGTTTTAAACTAGGGTTTTTAGCACACCATTATTTGGTTAATTAAATTTATTTGCTTGCTAGTTCCTACACAACCAAATCAAAGAAGTTACCTTGTTTATGTGGTCTTCAAATTATGCTAACTTAGTTAATTTTAAAAGTTTGATTTTGGTTGTAAATTGTTGTTTTAGGAAATTCGAGAGAGGGTTTATGTATGGAAAATGGGTTGTGAAGCATGATAAATGAGTTGAATTAGGGTTTAGAAACCATTATTTAGTTGAATAAATCTAAATTGTTATCTAGTTGTTTTGCTAACCTAATCTAGAAGGTTAACTTGCTAATTGAGTTATAAATTAGTGTTAATTTAAGGTTTTCATATATAGTTTGGATTAAGAATTGCTAGGTTATATAATTCAAGTAATGGTTGTTTATGGAAAATAGGTTTTGAATCTTTGCTAATGTGTTGCAATTATAGTGTTTGTAGATTGCTTGTTGTGTGGTTGGATATTGTGTTGGATTGTGATAACCGTATCGATAATTTTCGATTTTTGCACCAAAATTGCTAGTTTGTGCTTACTAGGTTTTTATTAAAATTATTTGGTGAATTATTTGTGATACCTTGGGGATGTTTTTAGCATCTCCTATGACGTTTAGGATGCGTGAGCGCGGAGTTTTGAGTAGTCGGGTTTTAGTTTTGCCGGGCGACCAAATCGGCGATTTTTTGCAGTTTTTGCGATTTTCGCGTATGTTCCGCGCACCCTGCGCACGTTGTACCTAGCTAGTGAACATTAGTAGTTCGTTTAGGTTTTGCGTCGTTCTTGATACGTAACCTTATGTTTGGTATTGATGTAAATTCCAGGTTCGGTCGCGGAGACGTCAGACGCGGCACAAAAGGGGAAAGCGGTGATTGGACACAGCTAGCCAAGGATTCCGGTGAGTAGATGTAACATCTACGGGGGACTATCGTTGGATGGCGCAAGCCGCCCGATAGTTTTAGTAACTTAAAAGATTCTTAGTAATGTTAGTAATTAAGGTGTAATACCTGTATGATTATTTGCTACATTCATACCCTATATTGACATACCTATACGAAACCATTTTATAGGACACCTGCACCATTGCCAGGGTTTTTATATGCAGCACGAGCACTATTCATGCTTACACACACACCCTGATAATTGCCATGCCACCACGCTAGATAACCTTTAAATTTAAACCTTTTACTAATTAATTCCTTAAAATGAAACCGTAGGATTGCTATTCATGTGCATGTACTTCATCATATTAATTGTTCATACCAAATCTATTAATCACACATCGCAACTTGATTATTGATACCATATGCATTCATTATCATTGATATATGCACTTATGAGGATTTCTTGAGATTTTATGATATTTCTGGATTTCGGGGGAAAGCCGCAAAATTTCTAAACTCATTATATTTTTAAAACATGTAAATTGCGGTTTTCTAGTGATGTAAGTATCGTCCACCATGAGTTTGCTGTGGTTTTTGAGACCCGTTTCGAGAAGTTGGATGAACCGTCTCGGGTACATGGTGGGCCCGGTAGGGTACCCCGGGGCAAGAAGCTCGTGGTGCTGACGATGAGCCTGGCAGGGGGCGGATTACCTACCGGTGACTTCATTGGGCACGGCGGATATCCAGAGGATACCGACCGGGGCCGCGAGAGGATGAGATATTGATATTGAGATGGGTCAGCCGGATGGCTGAGGCCAGAGACACTATGACATGGATTTATGAGATTTGAGACAGCTTTTAGGTGTCGTTGCTGGACACCGGTTCTCGTCGATTCCTTGAGTATTATGCTGGCATTCTAAAAGAGTTTCAAAAACAAAAAGAGATAAAATGTTTCTTATAGATACCTATTGAGACCTCAGATATTCATGTTGCATGCATATTAGTACACTGATGTTGTATACACACCTGCTAGTGCATCCAGCCTTACCTGTATTTTAGACGCTAGGATGCTTGTGTGCATGCATACGATAGCCTTTGTAGATGTTATTTATTACTCACGAGTTGGCAACTCACCCCCGTTGTGCCACAGCCTTTTGCAGGTCCGCTCCGTCAGTACAGTAGCGGCGGGCGCACTTGTTCTTTTGCCTCCTTTGCCTGGACTCGAGGTTTTGCTCCTAGGTGGGTTATATCATTATTTTTGTACCACCTTGTATATTCTTTGTATCTAGTACACTCCATCTACTGTATCTACCAGTATTATTGTATATTGACCTAGAGATGAGACTGTGAGGTTTGTGGACTTTTTATGCTGTATTTTGGGGTCGAGCTCACTTGAGTCGACATGCTGTTTTTCTTATGCTTCATTGTGATTATTTTGCTTGTTGTCATTTTATATTGCGTGGGATTTGTGACCGCCTTATGGCGAAGAGCTAGCTCCCGCTTGGGGATGCCCTATTTTGTTAGATTCATATATATTTTTGTTGTACCCATTTTGGGGGCCAGTATTTACAAAGGAGACTCTGCCGAAATTTTCGGAAAAATTTGTATTGTTTTTAAAAAGGGTTTTACATGACTTAATTGATAAACTCGCTTTCAATGGATTGGTTTTCCTTCATTCTTTTGCTTAATTGGTTTTGTTTTCTGGGCTTTGGCTTACTTATTTTACGGACGTCTTTAGACGTTTCGTAAACTTAAGTGCCAGTCACGTTCTGTACCCTGCGGGTCGTGACAAAGTTGGTATCAGAGCGATAGGTTTTACCTTTTTGAGTGTAGGATGACCCTTGGTAGATGGAGTAAGTGACTTAAGTAGGGTAACGTAGCGTGTGTATGTCCGCGGCATACTTACGATACGGTACTCCGCCTAAGTGACTTTAGGATATACTTGCTTGGAAATTCCTTCTTCAATTCCGTGTATCCTATGATCCTATTGCACTGTTCTTACTATCCGTTTTCCTGTAACAGCCACTATGCCGCCGAAGGCTACGAGGGCACAGAGGGCTGCCGCCAGAGACAAGATTCGAGCTGGCTCGTCCGAGACTAGGACTGAGCAGGGTGGTATGCCTACGCCGCAGGGACAGACCGATCCACCTTCCCCAGGCCGTATGGATAGGCTCGAGACTGGTATGGAGGAGTTGCGACAGATGATGTGAGGCATGCAGGAGCTACGTCAGATGGTAGGATCCCTAGTTGCAGCCAGTCGTACACCGGGGCCGGATGACGTACCTACTACATCACAGACGACCATGATACCTGCTCCTACTACTACCACCGTGGCCATCCCGGTTTCACTACAGGATTTAATGAGGCTGAGACCTCCAGTATTCACCGGCACCGAGGCAGCGGAGGACCCACAGACGTTCCTTGACAGTTTAGCCAGGATCTGCCGTTCGCTGAGATGTTCGGATGATCGATGGGTAGAGCTTGCGAGTTTCCGACTAGAGGGTCTCGCGCAGACATGGTGGGAGTCAGTCTTGAGAGGTCGAGCTGCAGGTCTACCGCCTATGACTTGGGCCGAGTTTACAGCGGTCTTTCTAGCTCGTTTCCTCCCAGAGAGCGTTCGTGACGCCAGAGCTCGCAGCTTCGAGGCCTTAGTCAAGACACCTGGGATGACGGTGTCTGAGTATGACATCCAGTTTACACAGTTATCCCGATATGCTCAGTTTTTGGTGGATACCGAGGAGAAGATGGTGAAGAGGTTCGTACAGGGACTTGATGCCCAGCTATATCTTGCCATTGGCGCCCAGCACTACGACACTTATTCAGCTGCTATGGATACGGCACTGCGGATGGAGGCACGCATATCACGGACTTCGGCCGTTTCTGGGCCGAAGAGGATTCGCACCGATGTACCGTCTCAGAGGCAGCACGCCAGATTCTTTCCGAGAGATAGGCCTGGCAGAGGATTTGGGCGGGGACATTTATATGGTTCTTATCCACAGGGGCAGCAGCCGTCGCCAGGGTGTTTTGGGTGCGGGAGTTTGCACCATCTTGTCAGAGACTGTCCGGCGAGACGACAGGGAGCACCGACAGTTCCGCATGTGACCCTACCACCATCGCCACCCCCTCCACAGAGAGCCCTACTTCCTACCACAGGCGATGCTCCATGCCAGTTAGGTGCACCCAGAGGCCGTGGACGCGGCGGTCCTGTTCATAGAGGACGAGGAGGCAGAGGCCGAGGTCGAGGTCAGCCCGCTATCGGTGGAGGACAGGCCCGAGTATTTTCTTTGACACCGCAGGATGCGCAGGCATCCAATGCCGTTGTGACAGGTACCTTGCCAGTTTGTTCTTTCGACGCACGGGTATTATTCGACCCAGGTTCCACACATTCGTACGTCTCTACAAACTTTGCACCGATGTTGGGCCGTGAGTCGTGGTCGTTAGATCATCCGCTTGTTGTTGTTACTCCGGTAGGCAAGTCGTTTGTCGCTCGGTTTGTATTTCGTTTGTGTTCCGTTCGTATCGGGGAGAGGGATTCATCAGTTGATTTGATTCTCCTCGATATGTTGGACTTTGATGTGCTTCTGGGCATGGATTGGCTAGCCACTTGTTATGGTTCGGTGGACTGCCGTGAGAAGGCAGTCATATTTAGCTTTCCGGGAGAGCCAGTCCTTGTTATTCAGGGAGACCGCAGTGTCACCCTTCCCAGCTTAATTTCGTCTCTTCGCGCTGGTCAGCTCTTGCGGAAGGGATGTCAGGGATTCTTAGCATTTGTTTGTGATACTCGAGCTGCAGAGGTTCCGTTAGACCGGGTCCCGGTTGTTTCTGAGTTCCCTGATATTTTCCCTGATGAGCTACCTGGGCTACCGCCTGAGCGCGATGTTGAGTTCTGCATTGATTTGATTCCCGGCTCGGGGCCTATTTCTATACCACCTTATCGGATGGCCCCGGCAGAGCTTCGAGAGCTGAAGGATCAGTTGCAGGATTTGTTAGATAAGGGGCTTATTCGACCGAGTGTTTCTCCGTGGGGTGCTCCGGTCCTGTTTGTCAAGAAGAAGGATGGAAGTTTGCGCCGATGTATCGACTACCGCCAGCTGAACAAAGGTACCGTTCGGAACAGGTATCCGTTGCCGCGCATTGATGATTTGTTCGACCAGCTTCAGGGTGCGGGGTATTTTTCGAGGATCGACTTGCGATCAGGATACCATCAGCTGCGAGTTCGACAGGAGGATATACCGAGGACAGCTTTCCGTACGCGCTACGGCCACTACGAGTTTTTGGTGATGTCGTTCGGACTCACCAACGCCCCAGCAGCATTCATGGATTTGATGAACCGTACATTCAGGCCGTATCTTGACTTGTTCATCATCGTGTTTATCGACGATATCTTGGTGTACTCCCGGAGCAGGGAGGAGCACGAGCAGCACTTGCGGATTACGTTACAGACTCTGAGGGAGCACCAGCTGTTCGCAAAGTTCTCCAAGTGTGCATTCTGGCTGGACAGCGTCGGATTCTTGGGTCACGTGGTTACGAGAGACGGCATTTGTGTGGACCCGAAGAAGATTGAGGCTATTCAGCAGTGGCCCCGACCTACATCGGTTACTGAGATCCGTAGTTTTCTAGGCCTGGGGGGCTACTACAGGCGTTTTTTCAGGACTTCTCCCGTATAGCTGCACCGTTGACCGGTTTGACTCGGAAGGGAGTTCCTTTCGTCTGGACAGAGGAGTGCGAGCGCAGTTTCCAGCAGCTACGGACTTGTTTGACTACGGCGCCGGTATTATCTTTGCCTTCGGGATCAGGCGGATTTGTTGTCTACTGTGATGCTTCGCGAGTGGGATTAGGATGCGTATTGATGCAGCATGGCCGGGTGAACGCTTATGCTTCTCGGCAGTTGAAGAAGCATGAACAGAACTACCCCACTCATGATTTGGAGATGGCTGCAGTGGTCTTTGCACTGAAGATTTGGCGACATTACCTATACGGCGAGTCGTGTCAGATATTCACCGATCACAAGAGCTTAAAGTACATATTTCAGCAGCGAGACCTGAACCTCAGACAGCGTCGTTGGATGGAGTTGGTGAAAAACTACGACTGCGAGATCTTATATCACCCAGGCAAGGTGAATGTGGTGGCAGATGCGTTGAGTAGGAGGCCCGGGGGTAGTCTATCCTTTTTGCGCGCAGTGTAGAGGCAGTCGTCAGCAGATTGGCAGATGTTATGCGACAGCCGAGTTGAGTTCGAGTTCACTCAGACAGGGGGACAGCTCGCGCATGTTCGTGCACGCCCACAGTTGCTTGACCGTATATATGAGTCACAGCGCAGTGACGACCGTTGCTCAGAGATCATGGCACAGATGGGACAGGGCAGATTTTCCGAGTTCGTGGTTGACGATCACGGGATTTTACAATATGGATCTAGACTGTGCGTACCAGATGCTGATGGATTGCGACGCGACATTCTTGAAGAGGCACACCGATCAGTGTATAGTGTCCACCCCGGTTCCACCAAGATGTACCATTATATGAGAGAGACCTACTGGTGGGACGGGATGAAGAGGGACATTGCGGAGTTCGTTTCGAGATGCCTGACTTGTCAGCAAGTCAAGGCCGAGCACCAGAGGCCCGCAGGAGAGCTACAGCCGTTACCCATTCCAGAGTGGAAATGGGAACAGATTTCGATGGACTTCGTTGTGGGTCTACCTAGGACCAGTCGAGGGTACGACTCCATCTGGGTGATCGTGGATAGATTGACGAAAGCGGCTCACTTCCTACCGGTGAAGACCACTTTCAGCTTCGCTCAGTATGCTCAGCTCTATATTGACGAGATCGTGCGACTACACGGCGTACCGACTTGTATCGTGTCAGATCAAGGCACTCAGTTCACCAGCCGACTTTGGCAGGGACTTCAGGAGGCTTTAGGCACTCGTTTGAGCTTCAGCACAGCGTTTCATCCGCAGACCGACGGACAGTCAGAGCGGACCATTCAGACTCTCGAGGACATGCTCAGAGCGTGCGTTTTAGACTTTGGTGGTAGCTGGGATCGTCATTTACCTCTAGTGGAGTTCTCCTACAACAACAGCTTCCAGGATACTATTCAGATGGCACCTTTCGAGGCATTGTATGGGAGGAGATGCAGATCGCCCGTCTGTTGGACAGAGCTCAGCGAGAGCAGCATTTTGGGGCCGCAGCTTGTTGAGGAGACGACAGTGAAGATACAGTTGATCCGAGACCGGATGAGAGCGGCTCAGAGCAGACAGAAATCCTATGCAGACAGGCGCCGTCGCAGATTAGAGTTCACAGTTGGCGACCATGTTTTTCTGAAAGTCTCTCCGATGAAGGGCGTGATGCGTTTTGGGCGAAAGGGGAAGCTTAGCCCTAGATTCGTAGGTCCCTTCAAGATCCTCGAGCGTGTCGGAGCAATTGCATATCGTTTGGCTCTTCCTCCCAGCTTTCCCGATGTTCACCCCGTCTTCCATGTTTCGATGCTCCGCAAGTACCTTCACGACCCTTCGCATGCGATTCAGCACCCGACAGTCCAGCTAGAGCGCGACCTTTCTTTTGCAGAGCAGCCGGTAGCCATCCTGGATCGGCAGGTGAAGAAGTTGAGGTCGAAAATTATACCTACCGTCAAGGTTCTTTGGCGTAGCCCGAGCAGCGAGGAGGTTACCTGGGAGACCGAGGGCGAGATGAGGAAGAAATATCCCCATCTCTTTGAAGGTACGCGTAGTTATTTTTTATTTTTTATTTTTTAAATTCGGGGACCGAATTTCTTTAAGGGGGGGAGACTGTAGCGTCTTGAAAAGTCGTTTTGGTGTTTTCCTGAAAATCGGTGAAAATTCGGTATTTTTCCGGAAACTGTCTTTTTTGTTATTTTGCAGTTTAGGGCTAATTATACCTAAAGTGGATAGGTAATTGCTTGTTTTTAGTAGCTAATGAGTTAATTATGAAATTCTGGTCGTTTAAAAAGTTTCCCTAATTTTTCAATTTTTTTAATATTATTTTAAGCCGGTAAGAAAATACATTAATTTAGCGATAAATACAAATTTTTCCGGGCTAATTTTAATCTTTAAAATTATGTTAATTAAAATCTAGTTGTAACATAAATTTTTAGTATTTTATTTTGATTTTTAACTAATTTTTATGATAGGAAACGAATTTATTGAATTTTAAGCTAAAACTTGCAAATATGAACTTGTAGGGGGTCTTTTTTGTATAGAACCTTTTTGTATTCACTCCCACTCACCCCCACTCACCAAGGCCGGCCCCACCACTGCTGCAGCAGCCCCCATCCCTCAATTTTTGACTTTTAAATCATGTTAATGAATTGTTTGGAGTAAGATTTAAATATAGTAATTTGCATGTGGGTTTTTAGTGAGATGTGAGAGCTTTGACCTTGGAAAATTCCACATAACTCTCCCCCACTCCTCCCCCTTTCCCCCTAGGCCGAAACCCCACCTGCTCACAGCCCATTCTTTTCCCCCAAATTTCCCTTCTCTTTTGCTTCAAAATTTCCATCAAAATCCATTAAAAACCATCAAAAATCCACAAATTTCTTCACAAAACCAAAATAAATCCTTGTGCTATCTCTTCTCAAGCCTATTATAGTTGAAAACATGTGGAAAGGAGGCATTTTTAGAGGCAAATCACCATGCTTGATCCATAGAAATTGAGGTATAATTCTTACCCATTCAACACTTGTGGCTAAATTCCTTTAATTATATGGTTTTAGTGTTAAAAGTTTAGCTAATTTCTAATTTAGTTCTAAAATAGTAGTTTGTTTTAAACTAGGGTTTTTAGCACACCATTATTTGGTTAATTAAATTTATTTTGCTTGCTAGTTCCTACACAACCAAATCAAAGAAGTTACCTTGTTTATGTGGTCTTCAAATTATGCTAACTTAGTTAACTTTAAAAGTTTGATTTTGGTTGTAAATTGTTGTTTTAGGAAATTCAAGAGAGGGTTTATGTATGGAAAATGGGTTGTGAAGCATGATAAATGAGTTGAATTAGGGTTTAGAAACCATTATTTAGTTGATTAAATCTAAATTGTTATCTAGTTGTTTTGCTAACCTAATCTAGAAGGTTAACTAGCTAATTGAGTTATAAATTAGTGTTAATTTAAGGTTTTCATATATAGTTTGGATTAAGAATTGCTAGGTTATATAATTCAAATAATGGTTGTTTATGGAAAATAGGTTTTGAATCTTTGCTAATTTGTTGTAATTATAGTGTTTGTAGATTGCTTGTTGTGTGGTTGGATATTGTGTTGGATTGTGATAACCGTATCGCTAATTTTCGATTTTTGCACCAAAATTGCTAGTTTGTGCTTACTAGGTTTTTATTAAAATTATTTGGTGAATTATTTGTGATACCTTGGGGATGTTTTTAGCATCTCCTATGACGTTTAGGATGCGTGAGCGCGGAGTTTTGAGTAGTCGGGTTTTAGTTTTGCCGGGCGACCAAATCGGCTATTTTTTGGCAGTTTTTGCGATTTTCGCGTATGTTCCGCGCACCCTGCGCACGTTGTACCTAGCTAGTGAACATTAGTAGTTCGTTTGGGTTTTGCGTCGTTCTTGATACGTAACCTTATGTTTGGTATTGATGTAAATTCCAGGTTCGGTTGCGGAGACGTCAGACGCGGCACAAAAGGGGAAAGCGGTGATTGGACACAGCTAGCCAGGGATTCCGATGAGTAGATGTAACATCTACGGGGGACTATCGTTGGATGGCGCAAGCCGCCCGATAGTTTTAGTAACTTAAAAGATTCTTAGTAATGTTAGTAATTAGGGGTGTAATACCTGTAAGATTATTTGCTACATTCATACCCTATATTGACATACCTATACGAAACCATTTTATAGGACACCTGCACCATTGCCAGGGTTTTTATATGCAGCACGAGCACTATTCATGATTACACACACACCCTGGTAATTGCCATGCCACCACGCTAGATAACCTTTAAATTTAAACCTTTTACTAATTAATTCCTTAAAATGAAACCGTAGGATTGCTATTCATATGCATGTACTTCATCATATTAATTGGTCATACCTAATCTATTAATCACACATCGCAACTTGATTATTGATACTATATGCATTCATTATCATTGATATATGCACTTATGAGGATTTCTTGAGATTTTATGATATTTCTGGATTTCGGGGGAAAGCCGCAAAATTTCTAAACTCATTATATTTTTAAAACATGTAAATTGCGGTTTTCTAGTGATGTAAGTGTCGTCCACCATGAGTTTGCTGTGGTTTTTGAGACCCGTTTCGAGGAGTTGGATGAACCGTCTCGGGTACATGGTGGGCCCGGTAGGGTACCCCGGGGCAAGAAGCTCGTGGTGCTGACGATGAGCCTGGCAGGGGGCGGATTACCTACCGGTGACTTCATTGGGCACGGCGGATATCCAGAGGATACCGACCGGGGCCGCGAGAGGATGAGATATTGATATTGAGATGGGTCAGCCGGATGGCTGAGGCCAGAGACACTATGACATGGATTTATGAGATTTGAGACAGCTTTTAGGTGTCGTTGCTGGTCACCGGTTCTCGTCGATTCCTTGAGTATTATGCTGGCATTCTAAAAGAGTTTCAAAAACAAAAAGAGATAAAATGTTTCTTATAGATACCTATTGAGACCTCAGATATTCATGTTGCATGCATATTAGTACACTGATGTTGTATACACACCTGCTAGTGCATCCAGCCTTACCTGTATTTTAGATGCTAGGATGCTTGTGTGCATGCATACGATAGCCTTTGTAGATGTTATTTATTACTCACGAGTTGGCAACTCACCCCCGTTGTGCCACAGCCTTTTGCAGGTCCGCTCCGTCAGTACAGTAGCGGCGGGCGCACTTGTTCTTTTGCCTCCTTTGCCTGGACTCGAGGTTTTGCTCCTAGGTGGGTTATATCATTATTTTTGTACCACCTTGTATATTCTTTGTATCTAGTACACTCCATCTACTGTATCTACCAGAATTATTGTATATTGACCTAGAGATGAGACTATGAGGTTTGTGGACTTTTTATGCTGTATTTTGGGGTCGAGCTCACTTGAGTCGACATGCTGTTTTTCTTATGCTTCATTATGATTATTTTGCTTGTTGTCATTTTATATTGCGTGGGATTTGTGACCGCCTTATGGCGAAGAGCTAGCTCCCGCTTGGGGATGCCCTATTTTGTTGGATTCATATATATTTTTGTTGTACCCATTTTGGGGGCCAGTATTTACAAAGGAGACTCTGCCGAAATTTTCGGAAAAATTTGTATTGTTTTTAAAAAGGGTTTTACATGACTTAATTGATAAACTCGCTTTCAATGGATTGGTTTTCCTTCATTCTTTAGCTTAATTGGTTTTGTTTTCTGGGCTTTGGCTTACTTATTTTACGGACGTCTTTAGACGTTTCGTAAACTTAAGTGCCAGTCACGTTCCGTACCCTGCGGGTCGTGACAATAACTAACAGACTCCAGGCATGGTAGTGTACCTGCTGGTGATGGAGTCACCCTCTCTAAAGGTGTCTTACAGACTAAAGGGGAGAGGGATGTGCATGATTGGCAGATCACTTGCTTAGGCAATTGAGTAAATCATGAAATGTCAAATACCACACCAAATGTTGTTTTTGCAGTAGATGCAATAAGATATTGATCCAATCTTGGAGAAACATTCGGAAGCAGTTTTAGAACATAAGTGGATGTTCTAGGGATATGATAACGGCAGTCTCCTTCGGAAGACGGTTATCATTCCAGGCTTCCATGGTGACCTGGATGACAGAGTGACTGTCAGAGTTATAGTTTTCCTACTAACGAGGGGCAGTATTTTGGACAGGTGGTCCAAGTTGATACTGAGGGAGGCATGGCGCAGGATACTGATTAAGTTTAGTTGACGATACAGTCCATGAAGTTTGGATTTTGAGCTCATTTATGAACTAGGTCCCATCAGATATCCAGACATTCTAAGACAGGTATTGCTCATTTCCGGAGATGGTTTTCTCCGCGAACTTGAGATAAAGAGAGACATAGAAAGAAACTTCAAGGCGGATCCACTAGCTGATGCTATTCCTCGAACGCTATAGTTTCGCAAACGGGCTTTTGTGAGACTGATTAGTAGAGGAGTTGGGTGTTCGGTATCATACGGGCTGTGAGTATGCGACACCGCAATAATTAGCCTTGAGTGCAAGTGGGAGATTGTTGGATATAGTGCCATCAGAGTCAATTATTGGATCACAGCTACATGGTTGCAATGATTGAGGGAGGACCTATACCGGTAGGACAGTCTTACTCAAGATGATTGTATACTATCCGGTTTATCTTTATCATTGTGTACATGCTTTAGGTGACATTGTAGTTCACTATTACACGTTGATAGAGAATAGTGTGCTACCATGGTTTATCATTATCAGTTGTGTACAGCTTTAGGTGACCTTACAGGTCGCTATTACACGTTGATAGAGCCCTTAGGATTCTTGCTTGACTACCAGCAGTATGATGGTGATCATGTAGGGTTAGTACGCACACTAATGAAGCTCTAGAAGGCATCGACCATGCCGGATTAAAATTTTTAGGTGCCTAACAACCCGAAGCAAGATCGTTAACTAGAAATTAGGCGAAAACTATGGCAAGTAAATCACATTTACACTAAAGGGAAGGGACTACAACCTTTGTTGATCCGGTCCACCACTTCCAAAGCTCCATGACGACGTACCTTCACTGCAATCATCCAACTCTCAGACTCTCGGACGGCTCCTTGAGAAGTTGCAACGGGATCGCTTGAAGTCTTCGATGCCGAAGATGATCTACGTCGAGGGAATACGGACTCAAGCTTCTACCTCACTAATCAAAGAATTAGTGAAGCAAACACCCTAAACTAAAGTGCTAGTCTAGTAGAGGATGGTGAGATAAGAAATGGGTACTCTTTACATTTTGATTTATTACACTTAATCTTCACTTGATAATTTTCTAGCAAGCCTTTTCTTTTCTTCAAGAAGAAGAAGAAGAAAAGAAAAGCATAAGAATAAGAATAATTCCAAAAATGAATTATCAAGTGATGTCTATCATTATGTAACCATGGGTGAGATAAACCATTGTAGAGACTAAACTTGAGTTTTGGTTAATGGTAAGGTTAAGGAAAATGACATGCAAAACAAAATGGTGGACTTTGTCGAAGATGCTTGAAAGCATCATGAAGCTTCAAGCAAAGACAAAGCAATCCACCATTTTATTATACCAAAATAAATAAAAACCCAAACCTTTAACCTAAACATAGTGTAAGTCAAACACACACCCAAGTTTGCATGTATCATCAAACATGATACAAACTTGTGCACAAAAATATATCACATATACAACTTGTGCACATCAATTGAGAAAATCAAACTAAAGTGAACCAATACTAGTTAATGTAAAGTAATATATCAAATATATAATTATACATTAAATCATTAAATCAACACTTGATTTAACGATCCGGTCATATCGCTTATAACCGACTAATATCGAATGTATCGACTTATCGAATCAATCCTTGATTTGATAACTAGGTTATATCGCATACAACCAATCGATACAATCATCGCGAGAATAGAATTCGGTATCACATACTCGTATCATTCTCGGTCCCGCACATATCACATATGCGCTCCTATCTCATTTTGCCTGAGCCAGTACAACCTCTATGTAGGACTCTAAAGACTCGTCAATACGCCGGCAATAGGTGATGATCATATCAAACACCCACGAGCCGTCAGCGGTACTAGATGGACGTAACGGCTACCCGGGTATTGAACGATCAGAAGATCAGCAAGCAAGCCTGCTCCAACTCCTGCAAAAAGCCTAACAGTGACACTATCGTACAGTCCGGTCTCCTCGTCTGATATGTCGCATATAAAGACTAGGGGTGGTAAATGTCAGACCCCCGATAACCGATAAGTCATGCCGATGAGAGGCATATAACGGGTCGAGAAACTACTGGTAACACTTACCAGTAAATCTCTAAACCAGCCCTGGCCAGGGACTTCCCTGTTTTGGCCAATCGAGCATAGCGCAACATCAACCCCCAATACCGGGAGAGACGAAACCCTTCCTACCGCTCATTGCCTCCATGTGACTCGGGACTGTACCCAAAAACCACCATTTTGCATGCCCTCTTGGACGTGGTAAGGTGGAAATCAAAGCACAATGGGAATCACACAAGACTCTATGACGATCTCGGGTTTACAGACTAACCTGTACCAGTGTCACCAGAGAACTGCCATCTGACGTAAGGTATAATACCATCTGTGAGTTCTCGGTAAGTCCGTCCAGTGTACCCAGTCTCCACTGAGCACCCGTATATCATCTCTGATGTCAAACACCAATGGATATGGGATCATCCATCGCCCATCTGTATGGGTCGAGAAGGTATACGCTAGTCTACTCTGGTGTATCGATGCCCTTTCTCGATACACCCACGACTAGGGACCTTGAAGGATGTACTTATGGACTACCATGTCCCCACTAGTATGATCCGCATCATAGTCCAGGTAGTCAAGTACACATCCTAAGGGCTTTACCAACATGTAACAGAGAGACAATCCGTATACACGTTAAGGTAAAGAGCAACCAGATAGCATACGCAAGGGTTAGCCTAGCACCTCATGAAGGGATTGGAAGCATCACATGTACCAAAGATGGAATTTTTAGGGTGCTAAGTTAACGATCATTGAATCGTTCCTAGAAAATAAGGGTTTCGAAATTTTCCATATCAACATAAGCAAGAAAAGCTAGGGTTTTGAGAGTACAACCTTTGTAGCTCCCTACGCTAGACTACTCGGCTACTTGGGGTTTGGAAATGGGTCCGCTTGAACTCCTCTTGGTCACCGATGATCCACCCGGAGTCCGCTTTGTCCAAGCTTGCAACTTCACCCGATCAATAGAATGAAATGAAGCTAACACTCCAAACAAGTGGGCTAGACTTGTGTAGAATGATGTTGTGGTTCTCTTTCTCACATCAAAATCCTAATTTGATGAGTATATTGCTCACTACAAAAATCTAGAGAGCAAAAGAGAGAGGAAGAAGAAGATGATGGCTATATCTTTTTCAAGAGCGAAAAGAATAAATCTTGTTAAAGAAAAATGAAAATATATGAATATATATTTTCTTGTTCTCATCTCAAACCATGGTTTAAACAATGAATATCTTATTGAACTTGAGTTAAAGCACAAAAGGAAAGTTTACCCAAGGTTAAAAGGTGGATGAGGATGGTTAGGTCAAAAGAAGAGTGTAGAAACAGTTCAATCATAACCATTTTCCTTTTTCCTTTTTGCTTTAAATCAAATGCAATAAAAACCATATATAAAACCATGGTGTGAGTCTTATATTGCCACCATTTTCATGTATGTACAACCATGAAGGATGTATGTATGTATGTATGTGTGTATGTACATCCATATATGCATGAATCTATAAAGAAGGCATACATGCATGCATACATCCATCAAACTCAAGAAAGGATTTCAAGTGAGAAACTAATGGTTAAATGATAAATCAACACTTGATTTATCAATCTGGTCATATCACATATGACCCTAACCAAAAGCAAGCCGCCCGATCAATATACGGTATCCTATACGCGCATTTTAATCGGGTCCATGCGCATATCGCATACGCGCACCACAACGTTTCGCCTGGACTAGGTAACTCCATTGTGGGACTCAAAGACTCGTCAATACGCCGGCAGTGGGTGATGATTATATCAAGCACCCCCAAGCCGCAAGCGTTTAGCTAAACGTAACGGCCACCCGGGTATTGAGCGATCAGAAGAGAACAAGCGAACCTGCTACAACTCCCGTCGAGCCAACCGGCAACACTTCCCATACAGTCCGGTCTCCTCGTCTGATATGTCGCATATCAAGTCTAGGGGTGGTAAACGTCAGACCCCAATAACTGATAAGTCATGCCGATGTGAGGCTCATAACGGGTCGAGAAACTACTGGTAACACTTACCAGCAAATCTCTGAATCAGCCCTGGCCAGGGACTTCCCTGTTACGGCCAATCAAGCACAGCGCAACATCAACCCCCAATACCGGAAGAGACGAAACCCCTCCTATCGCTCATTGCCTCTATGTGACTCGGGACTGTACCCAAAAACCACCGTTTTGTACGCCCTCATGGACGTGGTAATGTGTAAATCAAAGCACAGTGGGAATCACATAAGACTCTATGACGATCTTGGGTCTACAGACTAACCTGCACAAGTGTCACCTGAGAACTGCCATCTGAAGTAAGGTATAATACCATCTGGGAGTTCTCGGCGATTCCGTCCAGTGTACCCAGTCTCCAGTGAGCACCCGTATACCATCTCAGATGTCAAACACCAATGGATATGGGATCATCCATCGCCCATCACATGGGTCGAGAAGCGAATACGCTAGTCTACACTGGTGTATCGATGCCCCGTCTCGATACACCTACGACTAGGGACCTTGAAGGATGTACTTATAGACTACCATGTCCCCACTAGTATGATCTGTATCATAGTCCAGGTAGTCATGTACACATCCTAAGGGCTTTACCAACATGTAACCATATGACAGTATAAAGAGACTAGTATACATGTTAAGATAAAGAGCAACCAGATAGCATACTATCATATCGAGCAAGAAATTCATCTCTATATATGTCTAAGCATCCAATATAATATACATCATCTGTACGATACTGTCCTCTAGGGCATACGTACAACTAACAATCTCCCACTTGCACTAGGGCCAGCTGCTGTAGTATCGCATACCGAGCATCCCGAAGAGTCTCTCAAACTGTATCTGGGGAATGGTCTTCGTGAGTGGATCCGCTGTGTTATTCTTCGTGTCAACCCTCCTGACCTCGATCTCCCAGCGATCAACTATCTCCCGGATCAGGTGATACCGCCTCAGAATATTCCTGGATCGCTTATGGGACCTGGGTTCCTTGGCCAAAGCCACCGCTCCATTGTTATCGCAATACAAAGGTATTGGATGCTCAATGGATGGAACCACTCCAAGTTCAGTGATGAACTTCTTGATCCAGACAGCCTCTTTGGCAGCATCGTTGGCAGCGATGTATTCAGCCTCCATCGTCGAGTCTGCCACGGTTTCCTGCTTGGAACTCTTCCAGGTAACCGCCCCTCCGTAAAGGGTAAAGACAAATCCTGACTGCGACTTAGACTCGTCCTTATCACTCTGGAAGCTCGAATCGGTAAAGGACTCCACTTGGAGTTCTCCATTACCATACACCAAGAGCATCTCTTTAGTCCTTCGTAAGTACTTGAGAATGCTCTTCACAGCTGTCCAGTGACTCTCTCCAGGATCAGCTTGATACCTGCTCACTACACATAGTGAGTATGCTACATCGGGTCTGGTACACAGCATCGCGTACATGATAGAGCCTACAGCCGAAGCATAGGGTATCCCTTGCATGCGAGCTCTCTCCAAATCAGTCTTGGGAGACATCTCTTTGGAGAGAGTGACTCCAGAGATCGTGGGTAAGTTCCCACGCTTGGATTCTTCCATACTAAACCTCTTTAGTATGGTGTCAATATACCTGGATTGGGACAATCCCAATATCCGTTTGGATCTATCTCTATAGATCCTAATTCCCAATATGCAGGAGGCATCACCAAGATCTTTCATCGAGAATCTTTGTGACAAGAAGAGCTTGACCGATTGCAGCATAGGAATGTCATTTCCTATCAAGAGTATGTCGTCCACATACAATACGAGGAAGACTACCTTACTCTCTGCCACCTTCTTGTAGATACAAGGTTCATCTACGTTTCTGACGAAATCAAACTCTTTGATAACGACGTCAAAGCAGATGTTCCAACTCCGCGATGCTTGCTTTAATCTATAAATGGATTTAAGCAGCTTGCACACCTTCCCGCTGCTCCCACTATCTACGAAGCCCTCTGGCTGAGTCATGTACACGCACTCTTCTAAATCACCGTTTAGAAAGGCGGTCTTAACATCCATTTGCCAGATTTCGTAGTCATGATACGCAGCGATGGCAAGCATGATCCGGATGGATTTAAGCATAGCCACTGGAGAAAAGGTCTCGTCATAGTCCACACCTGGTCTTTGACGAAAACCCTTTGCAACAAGTCTAGCTTTTAAAGTCTCCACTTTCCCATCTACACCAAGTTTTTTCTTGAAGATCCACTTGCTCCTAATGGGTTTTACCCCTTCAGGAGCATCTTCCAAGGTCCATACTTTGTTGGTGTACATGGATTCCATCTCAGACCGCATAGCATCCAGCCATTTCACTGAGTCCCCACTCGTGATGGCCTGCTCGAAGCTAGTTGGGTCATCATCTTCCATGATGCAATCCTCGCTTTCACCATCCATGAGAAAACCGTAGTATCTCTCAGGTTGGCGAGGAACCCTACTAGATCGGCAGAGAGGCTGAGGTTCGTTGGGAACTACCGAATCCTCTGGTTCAACCAAATCTTCTGTCGTAGTCTGTATTGCTGGAACCTCTTCCATTTCTACCTCCTTGCCACTAATCTCTTTTTCAAGAAATTCCTTTTCTAAAAAGGTGGCATGTCGAGAAACAAACACCTTTTGTTCCTCGGTGTGGTAGATGATATACCCGCGCGAATGTTTGGGATATCCAATAAACTTACACAGAATGGACCTTGCCGCGAGTTTGTCCGGATTTTGCGTTTTTACATATGCCGGACAACCCCATATCTTAACATAATGAAGACATGGTCTCTTTCCTTTCCATATCTCATATGGAGTGGTTGGCACGGATTTGGTGGGAACCATATTCAATAGGTCTGCAGCTGTTTCAAGTGCATATCCCTAGAAGGAAATAGGTAACTCAGTTGTGCTCATCATAGAGCGCACCATATCTAATAGGGTGCGGTTCCTCCGTTCTGATACACCGTTGTGCTGTGGTGTATATGGAGGAGTCAGCTGAGAGAGAATCCCATTCTCTTTTAGGAAGTCCAGGAATTCATTGCTCAAGTATTCACCTCCTCGATCAGATCGAAGGATTTTAATACTTTTCCCGGTTTGGTTCTCGACTTCTAGTTTATATTCTCTAAATTTCTCAAAAGCTTCTGATTTGTGTTTCATCAGGAACACATATCCGAATCTAGAGAGATCGTCAGTGAATGTAATGAAGTACGAAGAACCATCCCTAGCATGTGTAGACATGGGACCGCATACATCACTATGTATCAGTCCCAAGAGTTCGGTAACTCTTTCTCCGTGTCCCGTAAACGGAGTTTTGGTCATCTTGCCTTTGAGACATGACTGGCAAGTGTCATAAGATGAAAATTCAATCGGATTCAAATATCCATCATTATGCAACTTAGCTAGTCGTGTCGCATTGATGTGACCCAGTCTACAATACCACAAGAAGGATTCGTTCAGTTCTGAATTTTTCCTCTTGTGTGTGTTTGTTATGCTTAGAACTGTTGATTGATTTAGAACTTAAATGCCATTGCATAACGTGCCTGATCCAACCAACTTTTGGTTACGGAAAATGTTCATAACATTATCCTGTAATGCAAAATTATATCCCTCTTTACTCAGTAAAGAAACCGATATAATGTTGCATATCAGGTTCGGCATTTAATAGCATTCGTTCAGAACAAATGTATTACCAGTTGGCAATAAAAGGTGATATTCCCCGACGGTCTTAGCTGCAACAATTGCACCATTTCCAACTCTTATGTCTTTATCACCTTCTCCAAGTTCCCTACCTTTCCTAAGCCCATGTAACTGATTACATATATGGGATCCTGATCCGGTATCTAATACCCAGGACCTAGGGCAAATGGAGAAACAGTTCTCTGTAACGAACACACCCGAAGAAAATGCATCATCATGTACTTTCTTCATTCGGGTGGCATGGGAATCCTGGTATTCCCCTATGTCCTGTTCAGTCCTATAACTCTTATAAGAAAGAACGGAACCAACGTTCCCCAGCACAGTATAACATGTGGGTTCAGTCAATACATCCATATTATTATCTTGATTAAGGCATGACATGGTCGCTACCTGGAGAGAGAGAGAAGAAAACACTTTAGCGTATGCTCTTGCAAGATCAGATTGGTTATTATCTTATCTAATCAAGATGGCTCCCACTGTTTTTATCAAATCATCCTTCAAACCCTAAAAGGAAAAACTAGCCGGGATTAATTACACCCTACAACTTCGTCGATCTTTTAGCCAGGCCAGTGTCGGTACTTTGAGCGAGGTTCCCCGTGCATTCGCACGGACCTAATTAAAGTAAACCTCATTTTCCCAGAGGCGTAACCCCGTTGACACCTTTCTAGACACCTACTTGATCGGCTAATTGTCCTATGTAAAACTCTCCCAGGAGTAACAATTACTCGCAGTGGGTATCGGGATCCAACTATCTCATAGAAGGTACGCAATCTCATTGCAAATTTCAACACTTGAAATTCCCGATAATATTTTGCCCCTAACGTCCTATGACCTTGACGCAGGCCAACAACCATAGTGCACTAGTCAAGTTCAACCCGTCATTTCTTGATTGAATTAAACCCACCCGTACGACCCTTGACGCAGGCCAACAAAGTCGCACGACTACCCTAATCCAATCTGCATCATATGCATCAACAGATAAATACTAGTTAGCTACCGCACACTACGCCTTGACGCAGGCCAACAAACGTAGCACGAATACTAAGTATGATTTATCTGAAATGACGGAGGGCTACTACAGGTTTTTCTGAAAACCCATTGCGTAATGAACTTGATATCGTTGTAGAATCAGATGAAATTTTTAAATGGAGTGATTTTGAGGCTTTTATTAGTTTTGCTAAAGAGGTCACTCCCGGTGAAGGGATCTCGGCTCTTTCCTCATCGAATAAGGTGCGGGATATATCATATATATCACTGTGCAAAGCAAAACTCCAAAAGAAGTCAAAAGTCAAACCGAGTGTTGTAGCATCTGCCAGTTTTGCTAAAGAGGTCACTCCCGGTGAAGGGATCTCGGCTCTTTCCCCATCGAATAAGCTGCAGGGTATATCATATATACCGCTATGCAAAGCAAGACCGTAGCTACCCTTTTATTTGAAAATTTGATTCTACAACATCTTTTAGGTTTCTTTTCATTAATCACATTAACGAAGTCCAATCATTTAAGTCACCTAAACATCACAGATAAATACGACGTACACTTATGCCATCCGCATTCGCCTCGATGTCCCCTCGTGCACCGTTAGGTTAGGTAACTAACGACAGAGCGGGCTAGGGCTAGTGCGGGTGTAAAACATAAGTAACGTCTATATAATATATCATATATACTATATACTGTATCCATCACAGAACATATCTAATGATCACATCACAGATATCGCAGCAGAAACATAGATATAATATGGGATATACTAGGACGTCCGTATTTAGTACTTAGCCAATAATAGAAAATACGGATTCCACAGTCGCGATGAATAGCCAAGCCCACACCCTGGACCCCTACGAGAGAGGCAAGCGACCCTACCAATTCTGGAGTTTAGGAGACCCGGTCTCGACTCCTCGAGATGGCCTCCCACTGAACCCCAGAACCCGGTCACCTGTGCTCCCCTCCTTGGGTCCATCCTAATGCGGAAAAGTAAATAATATACAACACTAGTGGCATCAACCTCAACTCGGAAGTGCCCCAAATAAAAGAATATTACATTACATTTAAATTTACATGAATGAAAATATAAAACTCTCATCTCACATAAAAACCCCCGGCTATTCAATCGCGACAATCCTGCACATCATATCTCAGCAACACATAATATCATATATCATCAACGTAAGTAAGTATGCGTACCCCAATTGTCGTTGATGTGTAGCAACGAAACCGGCGATATCGACATACTACGCTTACGGTCACAGAAAAGAAAGTGTAAAACTGCAATATTTGGAATCCACATTCTTTTTAGACATCGTAAATACGAAATATCACATACTTAGTATTTCATGTCCAACTATATGAATTCCACATATTGTATCTCATTCCAGATAATTAGACGGTATTAAAGTTTTCGAACGAATGATCAAATACCCAAGATTCCCTAAAGCTCAACACTTGAGCGCAGTTCAAAAACCCGGAGTGTGACACAGTGGTAGCGGTCCAGCCGTAGAAGGGTCAAGCCAACGCCTCACATGTGGCACGCCGTACTGCCCCAAACCCTAAGGTTCAAAAGGCAGTTCAAGATGGTCACATAATCGAGTTAAGGTTTGTTGTCTTCTAGAGGGTCCACCACAAACAAACTTGCACGTATTTCCGAAAGATTTTAAACCCCGTGAAAAGTGTGCAAATGATACTCGTTCAAACACTTCAATACATTCTAATTTATCCGGAAAAGTCATGAAATGAAAATTCCGATCGAATCGACGAGTCCAATACCATCTCCAGAACAAACAGCATACAAGTCAGATTAAAAATACCCTAAAAAATATACAAGCAGAAACAAGCATTACTGTATAAAATTCATACAGAGATTGATGTGTACGGCCGCGGAACCGCGGCCAAAGCAAGCTTAGGCCGCGTTTCCTCGGCAATAAAGACTGTTCACTGTATCGAATTTTACAGTAATTCTTATATTTACCTGCTGTAATTTTTACATATTTTTAATACTGAAAAACAACAGTTTTGAAAAAATGTCCAGAGAGCACTAAAAACCGTATTTTTCGGTTCGATCGGAGTTTTAACTTCGCTAAAGTAACGCCTAATGTTCTAGGTCGGCTCTGATACCAATGAAGGGTTAGCCTAGCACCTCATGAAGGGCTTTGGAGCATCACATGTACCAAAGATAGAATTTTTAGGGTGCTAAGTTAACGATCATTGAATCCTTCCTAGAAAATTAGGGTTTCGAAATTTTGCATATCAACATAAGCAAGAAAAGCTAGGGTTTTGATAGTACAACCTTTGTAGCTCCCTACGCTAGACTCCTCAGCTACTTGGGGTTTGGAAACGGGTCCGCTTGAACTCCTCTAGGTCACCGATGATCCACCCGGAGCCCGCTTTGTCCAAGCTTGCAACTTCACCCGATCAAGAGAATGAAATGAAGCTAACACTCCAAACAAGTTGGCTAGACTTGTGTAGAATGATGTTGTGGTTCTCTTTCTCACTTCAAAATCCTAACTTGATGAGTATATTGCTCACTACAAAAATCTAGAGAGCAAATGAGAGAGGAAGAAGAAGATGATGGCTATATCTTTTTCAAGAGTGAAAAGAATAACTTTTGTTAAAGAAAAATTAAAATATATGAATATATATTTTCTTGTTCTCATCTCAAACCATGGTTTAAACATTGAATATCTTATTGAACTTGAGTTAAAGCACAAAAGGAAAGTTTACCCAAGGTTAAAAGGTGGGTGAGGATGGTTAGGTCAAAAGAAGAGTGTAGAAACAAATCAATCATAACCATTTTCCTTTTTCCTTTTTGCTTTAAATCAAATGCAATAAAAACCATATATAAAACCATGGTGTGAGTCTTATATTGCCACCATTTTCATGTATGTACAACCATGAAAGATGTATGTATGTATGTATGTATGTGTGTATGTACATCCATATATGCATGAATCTATAAAGAAGGCATACATGCATGCATACATCCATCAAACGCAAGAAAGGATTTCAAGTGAGAAACTAATGGTTAAATGATAAATCAACACTTGATTTATCAATCCGGTCATATCACATATGACCCTAACCAAAAGCAAGCCGCCCGATCAATATACGGTATCCTATACGCGCATTTTAATCGGGTCCATGCGCATATCGTATACGCTCACCACAACGTTTCGTCTGTACTAGGTAACTCCATTGTGGGACTCTAAGACTCGTCAATACGCCAGAAGTGGGTGATGATCATATCAAGCACCTCTAAGCCGCAAGCGGTCAGCTAAACGTAACGGCCACTCGGGTATTGAGCGATCAGAAGAGAACAAGCGAACCTGCTACAACTCCCGTCGAGCCAACCGGCAAGACTTCCCGTACAGTCCGGTCTCCTCGTCTGATATGTCGCATATCAAGTCTAGGGGTGGTAAATGTCAGACTCCAATAACCGATAAGTCATGCCGATGTAAGGCTTATAACGGGTCGAGAAACTACTGGTAACACTTACCAGCAAATCTCTGAATCAGCCCTGGCCAGGGATTTCCCTGTTACGGCCAATCGAGCACATCGCAACATCAACCCCCAATACCGGGAGAGACGAAACCCCTCCTATCGCTCATTGCCTCCATGTGACTCGGGACCGTACCCAAAAACCACCGTTTTGCACGCCCTCATGGACGTGGTAAGATGGAAATCAAAGCATAGTGGGAATCACATAAGACTCTATGACTATCTTGGGTCTACAGACTAACCTGCACAAGTGTCACTAGAGAACTGCCATCTGACGTGAGGTATAATACCATCTGGGAGTTCTCGGCGAGTCCGTCCAGTGTACCCAGTCTCCACTGAGCACCCGTATACCATCTCTTATGTCAAACACCAATGGATATGGGATCATCCATCGCCCATCTCATGGGTCAAGAAGCGAATACGCTAGTCTACACTGGTGTATCGATGCCCCGTCTCGATACACCTATTACTAGGAACCTTGAAGGATGTACTTATGGACTACCATGTCCCCACTAGTATGATCCATATCATAGTCCAGGTAGTCAAGTACACATCCTAAGGGTTTTACCAACATGTAACCATAAGACAGTATAAAGAGACTAGTATACATGTTAAGATAAAGAGCAACCAGATAGCATACTATCATATCGAGTAAGAAAGCCATCTCTATATATGTCCAAGCGTCCAATATAATATACATCATCTGTACAATACTGGCCTCTAGGGCATACGTACAACTAACACATACTATCATGTCGAGCACGAAAGTCCTCCCTATATATGTCCAAGCATCCACTACAATATACATCCTATGTATAGTAATGGCCTCCAGGGCATACATATAACTAACAATCTCACACTTGCACTAGGGCCATCTGATAATAGTGGTTGTAGTATCTCATACTCAACCATACCATAATAGTCTCTCTCTAGGAAAAAGCCTTCGTGAGTGGATCCACCGTGCTGTCCTCTGAGTCTACTCTCCTAACCTCGATCCCCTGGAGATCAACCATCTCCATGATCAGGTGACACTTGCCTTAGAATATGTCTGGATCACTGATGGGACGGGCGTTCCTTGGCATAAGCCACAACCCCATTGTCACACAATGGGAGGAACGAAGTTCATCTCATGAACTTATACAAATATCCAGACTGCCTCTTTGGTAGCATCTTTGGTAACGATGTATCTTGTCATTAATCGACTAGTATGTCACGGTATCTAGCTTGGAACTCTTCCAACATACCGTCCCTTTACTGAGGGTAAATACAATGCCTGTGACTGACTTTCAGTCGTCCTTATCACCCTAGAACACTTCCAGTGACTCACTCCATGATCGATTGATACCATCTCACTACATCTAGTGAGTATCCTAACATCCAATTAGATCTATCTCATAGATCCAAAACCCAGGATTTAGTAGGTATCACTTTGATCCTATATGAAGAATCCTTGTGATAAGCGGAGATTGACAGAGCGTAGCATAGGAAACTCCTTACCTATCAAGAGTATGTCATCCACATACTCTATAATGATCACCACCATACTCCCTACTACCTTTTTGTATATACAAGGTTCATCTACCATTTTGATGAAGTCAAACTCTTTAACTAACACATCAAAATTGATGTTCCAACAGCGCGATACCTGCTTTATCACATAAAACATACTGCACACGTTTCTGCTTCTCCCACTGTCTACGAGGCCATCTGGCTGTGTACTTATAGACGCGCTCTTCTAAAACATCATTTAGAAAAGCGGTCATGACACCGAACCGCTAAATATCGTAGTCATGGTATGTAGCCGTGGCAAGTAGGATCTGGATGGATTTAAGCATAGCTACTTAGAAAAGGTTTCAACATAATCCATACCTGGTTAATGATGCAAACCTTTAACAAGTCTAGCTTTGAAAGTCTTAACTTTTCCATGTGCACCAAGTAATCTTCTTAAGATATACTTGCTCCTGATGGGGGTTTAACCCTTCAGATAAAGCAACCAAAGTCTATACTTTGTTGGTGTATAAGGATTCCATCTCAGATCACTAAGCATCCAGCCATTCATTCAGAGTCCTACTCCTGATGGCCAGCTCGAAACTAGTTGGGTCATCATCTCATGATGCAATCCTCACACCCACTGTCATAGAGAAACCAAAGTATCCCTCAGGTGGGTGAGGAACCCTACTAGATTGGCGGAGAGGCTGAGGTTCATTGGAAGCTACTGAATCCTTTGGTTCTACCAAATCATATGTTGTAATTTGTATAGCTGGAACCTTTTCCAGTTCTACCTCATGACCACTACTTTCTTCTCAAGAAATTCCCTTTCAAAAAGGTGGCATGTTGAGAAACAAAACATTTTTGTTCCTCGGTTTGGTAGATGATATTCCCTTGCTAATGCTTAGGATATCCAACAAATTTCTACAGAATTGAATTTGCCTCGAGCTTGTCCGGATTTTTCTTTTTAGACATAGGCCGGACATCCCAAAATCTTAACAAACTTAAGATATGGGCTCTTCCTAATCCATATCTCATATGAAGTGGTAGGCAACTGACTTGATCGGAACCCTTATTCAATAGGTATGCAACTTCTCCAGTGCATAACTCCCAAAAGGAAAATGGTAACTTAGTAGTACTCATCATAGAGCACACCATATCATATAGGGTGTGATTGCTCCGCCCCGATACACCGACATGCTGAAGAGTATACGGAGGAGTAATGCTGAGAGAGAATCTCATTCTCCTTTAGAATAATCCAGGAATTCCGTGCTCAAGTATTCTTCTCCTTGATCACATCAAAGGACATAATACTTATACCTTTTTTGGTTCACTACTTCTAACTTATATTCTGTGAATATCTCAAAAGATTCGGACTTATGTTTCAACAGGAACATATGGCTGAATCTTGAGAGATTATCAGAGAATGTAATGAAGTACAAAGAACCGGTCCTGGCATGTGCAAACAGGGGACCTTAAATACATCATCATGTATCAGTCCCAAGAGTTTACTAACTCTTTCTCTTTTTCCAATAAACAGAGCTATGGTCATCTAATCTTTGTGACATGATTGGCAATGTTTCATAAGATGTAAATTCAAACTGATTTAAATATTCATCTAAATGTAACTTTAGCCAGTCGGGTCGCATTGATATGACCTAGTCTACAATACCTTAAGAAGGATTCATTCATTTCTGAACTCTTCCACTTGTGTGTGTTCTGTATATTAAGAACTGTAGTTTGATTTAGAACGTCAATGCTTTTAGATAACGTGCCTGAACCGATAACCTCTTGATATAGGAAATGTTCAAAACATTATCCAACAATACAAAATTATATCCTTCTTTACTAATAAAGAGACTGATATGATTTTGTATATCAGGTTCGGTATCTAATAACATTCGTTCAGAATCAATGTATTCTGGTAATTCAGGGTAATAGTGACCAACAGACTTAGCTGCAACACTTGCACCGTTTTCTATCTCATGAAACTTATCACCCGTACTCAGTTCTTTACCTATCTGTAGCCCATGTAACAGATTACATATGCGGGATCCTGATACGGTATCATATACCCAGGACGTAAAGGACATTGAGAAACAGTTCTCTGTAATGAATACACCCGAAGATGATGCATCATCATGCATTTTCTTCGTTTGGGCGGCACGGGAATTCTGGTAATCCCTAATTTCCTGCTCTGTCTTATAACAATTATAAGTTGGAGCGGGACCAACGTTCCCCAGCACAGTATAACAAGCGGGTTAGGTCAATACATCCGTATTATTATCTTGATTAAGGCGTGATATGGTCGCTACCTAGAGAGAGAGAGAGAAGAAAACACTCTGCGTATGCTCTTGCAAGATCAGATTGGTTATTATTTTATCTAATCAGGATGGCTCCCACTGTTTTTATCAAATCTTCCTTCAAAACCTAAAAGGCAAGACTAGCCGGGATTAATTACACGCTACAATTTCGCCAATCTTTCAGCCAGGCCGGTGTCGGTACTTTGAGGGAGGTGCCCCGTGCTTTCGCACGGACCTAATTAATGTAAACCTCGTTTTCCCAGAGGCTTAACCCCGTTAACATCTTTCTAGACGCCTACTCGATCGGCTAATTGTAATGTGTAAAACTCTCCCAGGAGTAACAATTACTTGCAGTCGGTATCGGTATCCAACTATCTCATAGAAGGTATGTAATCTTATTGCAAATTTCAACACATGAAATTCCCGATAATTTTGCCCCAAACGATCTATGACCTTGACAAAGTCAACAAACCATAGACCGTAAGTCAAGTTCAACCCGTCATTTCTTGATTGAATTAAACCCACCCGCACGACACTTGACAAGGTCAACAAGGCCGTACGACTACCCTAAAACAATCCGCATCATATGCATAAGCAGATAAATACTGGTTAGCTACCGCATACTGCGCCTTGACAAGGTCAACAAATGCAGCACGAATACTAAGCAGGACTTATCTGAAATGACGGATGGCTACGACAGGTTTTTCTGAAAACCTATTGCGTAATGAACTTGATATCATTGTAGAATCAAATGATTTTAAAATGGAGTGTTTTTTAGGCTTTTACTAGTTTTGCTAAAGGGGTCACTCCCGGTGAAGGGATCGTCGGCCCTTTCCTCATCGAATAAGGTGCAGGATATATCATATATATCACCATGCAAAGCAAAAACTCTAAAAGCAATCAAAAGACAAACCGAGGGGTGTAGCATCTGCCAGTCATTGCTAAAGGGGTCACTCCCGGTGAACGGATCTCAGCCCTTTCCTTATCGAATAAGGTGCAGGATGTTCTACAAGGAACACCGCGATGCAAAGCAAGAACTGTAGCTACCTGTTTTTGAAAATTCGATTCCACAAAATCATTTAGGTTTCTTTTTCTTTCATTAATCACATTAATGAAATCCCATCATTTAAGTTACCTAAACATCACAGATAAATACGACGTACACTTATGCCATCCGCATTCGCCTCGATGTCCCCTCGTACACCATTATGTTAGGTAACTAACGGCAAAGCGGGGCAGGGCTAGCGCGGATGTAAAACATTAGTAACGTCTATATAATATATCATATATAATATATACTGTATCTATCACAGAACATCACATGACCACATCACAGAAATCGCAGCAGAAGAAACATATGAAACATTGGATATACTAGGACCTCCGTGTTTTGATACGAGCCAGTATAAAACACGGATTCCACGGTCGCGATGAATAGCCAAACCCACACCCCTAGACCCCTACGAGAGCGGCAAGCAACCCTTCCAATTCTAGGATTAGGAGACCCGGACTCGACTCCTCCAGTTGGTCTCCGCCTGGACCCTAGAACCCGGTTACTTGTGCTCCCCTCCTTGGGTCTATCCTCGTGTGGAAAAGTAAATAATATACAAATGGTGACATCTTCCGCAACCTGGAAGTGCCCCAATAAAAGAATATTACATACAAGTTTTTACATGAATGATAATGAAAAACACTCATCTCACATAAAAACCCCACGGCTATTCAAACACGACGATCTAATATAACATATCCAGCAACACATAACATCACATGCCATCAACGTAAGTAAATATGCGCATCGCAAATGTCGTTGACATATAGCAACGAAACCGGTGATATCACATATTACACTTACGGTCGCAGAAAAGAAAGTGTAAAACTACAACAGTTGGAATCCGCAACCACCTCAGACATCGCATGCCTAACTGTTATAAACCCCGCATTTTAGTCTATATATTGAAAACACTTTTCAATATCTAGTCGGGCAATTCAACAAGATTCCCGATACTCTGATTAAATGCTCGTCGCAAACTTTAGTAGACGGTCGAACCCCCGGATGCCGTCGACGAAGTGCACTAAAGCGGAACACCGCTGCCGCGAGCACCCTGACGGATGCTCTTGGCGACGGGTTCTCCTACAGTCACTTGGTCGGGGCTATGGGGCGTGGCTGTCTATTAAGTTTACCCGGAGAGTATCCGCGTACGCTACGTGATTGCGACGGATTTTTGACCGCATCAAAATTCCGTGGCAACCGATCAATTTAGACAAAACTGCTATGTTTATAAAATCCAAATCAGTTATCTCATAACTACTTGTAGATTCCAAATATTGTATCACATTCCAGATAAATAGAAAATATTAAACTTTTCGATCGAACAATCAAACATCCAAGTTTTCCCGAAACAACTCAACACCTGAAATAAGTCTGAAAACATCCATTTCATGCCACAGTACCAACGGTCCAGCCGCAGAAGGGTCAAGCCAACGCCTCACATGTGGCACGCCGTACTGCCCCAAATCTTAAGGTTCAAAGGGCAGTTCAAGACGGTCACATAATCGAGTTAAGGTTTGTTGTCTTCTAGAGAGACCATCGCGTTACTTGCACTACTTAGAACGTTATTAAACTACGGAAAAATCCAACAATTGGAAATTTCCCGGCAGGGGAAAAAGTGGGTATTTATAACCGGTCGAACTTTTTAACATGTTCTAAATATCCGGAAAAACATTACGAAATTAAATATTCCGATCGAATCATCGAATACAAAATAAACCCCAAATATGCTCAACACTGGTGTCAGATAAAAATACCCATAAAATATCGGGAAATTGAATAGGAACAATACTGCGCAAAATGACAAGGCTGATGTCACTTTATGGCCACGGAACCGCCGCACGAGCCATGCTCGTGCCGCGGTTCCACGGCGCTTTGGGCGCCAAACATTTTCGTTTTGCACTGTTTCCCTTATAATTACCTGCTGATTTTTTTAAGCATTTTTAATTCAGAAAAATCCCAGATTTTAAAAAATGTACAGAGAGGGGTTTGAAATGTCGTAGTTGGGTTCGTTCGGAGTATTAACTTCATAAACACATCGCCTAATGCTCTAGCTAGGCTCTGATACCACTGTAGGGTTACTAGGCACACTAATGAAGCTCTAGAAGGCATCGACCATGCCGGATTAAAATTTTTAGGTGCCTAACAACCCGAAGCAAGATCGTTAACTAGAAATTAGGCGAAAACTATGACAAGTAAATCGCATTTACACTAAAGGGAAGGGACTACAACCTTTGTAGATCCGGTCCACCACTTCCAAAGCTCCGTGACGACGTACCTTCGCTACGATCATCCAACTCCCGGACTCTCGGAAGGCTCCTTGAGAAGTTGCAACGGGATCGCTTGAACTCTTCGATGCCGAAGATGATCTACGTCGAGGGAATACGAACTCGAGTTTCTACCTCACTAATCAAAGAATTAGTGAAGCAAACACCCTAAACTATAGTGCTAGTCTAGTAGAGGATGGTGAGATAGGAAATGGGTACTCCTTAGATTTTGATTTCTCACACTTGATCTTCACTTGATAATTTTTTAGCAAGCCTTTTCTTTTCTTCAAGAAGAAGAAGAAGAAAAGAAAAGCATAAGAATAAGAATAGTTCCAAAAATGAATTATCAAGTGATGTCTATCATAATGCAACCATGGGTGAGATAAACCATTGTAGAGACTAAACTTGAGTTTAGGTTAATGGTTATGTTAAGGAAAATGACATGCAAAACAAAATGGTGGACTTTGTCAAAGATGCTTGAAAGCTTCATGAAGCTTCAAGCAAAGACAAAGCAATCCACCATTTTATTTTACCAAAATAAATAAAAACCCAAACCTTTAACTTAAACATGGTGTAAGTCATACACACACCCAAGTTTGCATGTATCATCAAACATGATACAAACTTGTGTACAAAAATATATCACTTATACAACTTGTGCACATCAAGTGAGAAAATCAATCTAAAGTGAACCAATACTAGTTAATGTAAAGTAATATATCAAATATATAATTATACATTAAATCATTAAATCAACACTTGATTTAACGATCCGGTCATATCGCATATAACCGACTAATATCGAATGTATCGACCTATCCAATCAATCCTTGATTTGATAACTAGGTTATATCGCATACAACCAATCGATTCAATCATCGTGAGAATAGAATATGGTATCACATACTCGTATCATTCTCGGTCCCGCACATATCACATATGCGCTCCTATCTCGTTTTGCCTGAGCCAGTATAACCTCTATGTAGGAATCTAAAGACTCGTCAATACGCCGGCAGTAGGTGATGATCATATCAAACACCCACAAGCCGTCAGCGGTACTAGTTGGACGTAACGGCTACCCGGGTATTGAACGATCAGAAGATCAGCAATCAAGCCCGCTCCAACTCCTACAAAACGCTTAACAGTGACACTACCGTACAGTCCGGTCTCCTCGTCTGATATGTCGCATATCAAGTCTAGGGGTTGTAAACGTCAGACCCCAATAACCGATAAGTCATGCCGATGAGAGGCACATAAAGGGTCGAGAAACTACTGGTAACACTTACCAGTATATCTCTAAACCATCTCTGGCCAGGGACTTCCCTGTTATGGCCAATCGAGCATAGCGCAACATCAACCCCCAATACCGGGAGAGACGAAACCCCTCCTATCGCTCATTGCCTCCATGTGACTCGGGACTGTACCTAAAAACCACCGTTTTGCACGCCTTCATGGACCTGGTAAGGTGGAAATCAAAGCACAGTGGGAATCACACAAGGCTCTATGACGATATCGGGTCTACAGACTAACCTGTACCAGTGTCACCAGAGAACTGCCATCTGACGTAAGGTATAATACCATCTGGGAGTTCTCGGTGAGTCCGTCCAGTGTACACAGTCTCCACTGAGCACCAGTATATCATCTCTGATGTCAAACACCAACGGATATAGGATCATCCATCGCCTATCTGTATGGGTCGAGAAGGTATACGCTAGTCTACTCTGGTGTATCGATGCCCCGTCTCGAGACACCCACAACTAGGGACCATTAAGGATGTACTTATGGACTACCATGTCCCCACTAGTATGATCCGCATCATAGTCCAGGTATTCAAGTACACATCCTAAGGGCTTTACCAACATGTAACAGAGAGACAATTAGTGTACACGTTAAGGTAAAGAGCAACCAGATAGCATACTATCATGTCGAGCAAGAAAGTCCTCCCTATATATGTCCAAGCATCCACTATAATATACATCCTATATATAGTAATGGCCTCTAGGGCATATATATAACTAACAGATCATATACGTGAGAGTTGGGTAGTCTATAAGCACATCCTTAAAGTGGTCCCTAGTTGTGGGAGTTTCGAGACTGAGCATTGATACTCCATTAGTAGACTAGTGTATACAGTCGAGACCCCGACGAGGGGCGGGGGACGGTCTCACAAGCTATTGGTGTCAGTTGGTTCACCTAAGATGCATACAGGTGCTAATTGGGTTATGAGTATACTGTATAGGACTCGCCGGGAACATGCTAGTTGGTATTATACCTGACGTCAATAGCAGTTCCCTGGTGACATGTGTACAGGTTAGTTCATCGACCTGAGATCGTCATTTGTCTCGTGTGAGTTCCCACTGTACTTTGATTACTACCCTACCATGGCTCAAAAGAGTCGTGCAAACAGGTTTTAGTTGGGTACAGTCCCGAGCCACATGGAGGCAGTGAGCGGATCGGCAGGGGTTTCGTCTCTCCCGGTATTGGGGATGAGGTCACGCTGTGTCTAGGAGAGCCATTACATAAAGCCTTCGGCCGAGGCAGGAGATTTTCTGGTAGGTATTCCAGTAGTATCTCAGGGTGTTCTAGGCTACACTCCGACACGACTTCTACCTCTTTCGGGGGTCTGACTTTTACCAACCCCTAGGCCCGACATGCGATGCTCATAGACGAACGGACCGGACTGTACGGATATTTTCACTGACAGGCTCAGTAGGGTGTCAGGATGAGTTCGCTCATCGACCTCCCTTGTGGTCAATGCCTGGTAGCCCGTTACGTACAGCTAGTACCTCTGACGTGCTGTTGTCAAATCCACAGCCAAAGTATTAACGAGTCTTTAGAGTCCCCCACATATAGTTTCTCAAGTTTCGGGTGAAACGTTGTAGAGGCCGTATGATATATGGTAGGGTTCGATCATATACATGCGGTATTGCACGGATCATGATCGGACGGATCATACTACTGGGCTTTGGTTTAAGCTGGATCCTAGTATTAGATTTGTTGGATTACTTTAGTCTCATCGCATTCGCATTCAGTCGGAATGCGGATGCAGGTATGTATATAAAGGTGAGGGGTATCCTTGTGATCCGTCACGAGTTTACTTTAGATGTTGCCGTATCTTTTTGTTGTGGCAAACATCTGGATTAATGTTTGCTTATGGAAATAATGAGCTAGAGTTTCATCACGACATGCATTAAATGTGACATAGACTTCATTAGTGACTCATGGTCTCTTTTTTAGCAAAAATGTCACTTTAGTAGATTGATTTTAGTGATGAAATGAGAAGGAGAGAGAAAGGGGTTGCCATGATGATATGTTTGGGCTTGTATTTTTCTCACTCTCTCTCTCACTCCCATTCCATCACAACAAAGGAAAAGAGAGAGGAAACTCCTTCTTCTTCCTCTTTCTTCTCTAGCTCAAATCTCCATTAATGGCAACACCTCTAACCTCCATACAAATCCATGGATGTAAGAGACAAAGTGATCACAAACATTCTCTACATCACCTTAGACACGTCGGCTAGCACACTTCGTGCCCGAGTTGCTTCGGATGAAGCGGGAGCCCGTAAAAAGACTCGTAGATGTGGTGCCCTTTCCGACGAAGAGATCAAGACCGGAGATGCCGCGAGGAGGTTGGGATGGTGGCCAAAGACCGAAGGAAATGGATCGATCGGTATAGCATTCTATCCCATCTCTAGATAGCTAGTTGTAGGTTAATGGTTCGATCCTGGTTTTAAGCATACGATAGCGCCGGTTTTCAAGTTAAGAAAAATTTTCGTTTCCGCATTTTGGCCTCGGAAAGACGGCCTGGGCGCTACCGTAGTCTTACAGTTTTGATCCTTCTAAACATGTTGGATTTGTCGTTCTCCTGGGCATGGACTGGTAACTTACGTGCTATGCGTCTGTGGACTGCCGTGAGAAAATAGACAGGGTTTGTTTTCCCGGTGAGTCAGTTCATGTTGTGCATGGGAGGGCAGTGGTGCCGCCTCACACAGCTTGAATTCAGCCTTTTTCGCGAGTCGGCTTTTGAGGAGAAGATGTCGAGGATTCTTGGCGTTCATTCGTGATACCGGAGCCACAGTGGGTTTGTTGGACATGCTTTCCTTCGTGCGAGAGTTTTCTGACGTTGTTCCAGATGAGCCGGCGAAGCTTAGGGAGCTTAAGGATCAGCTGCAGAGTTGTTTGTTGGGGGGCTTATGCGTATGAGTGTTTCGCATTTGGGGAGCTCATATTCTGTTCGTCAGGAGAAGGACAGCAGTTGAGCTTATGTATCGATTGATCGTCAATTTAACCGGCTTACGGTGCGGATAGGTATCCTTTACCTCGCATTGACGATTTCTTCGATCAGCTTCCGAGTGCGAGACATTTTCTAAGTTTGTTTGGGATCAGGTCATCATTGTTGAGGGTTCGGAGTGATGACATTCCGAAGACTGCCCTGTGCAAGCTATGTGCTTTGTGTGTTTTGGTGGTGTCATTGGACTAACCAATGCCCTAGCAGCATTTGTAGAGGTGATGAACCAGATTTCTTCAGGCTGTTCCTCGACCGGTTATTGTTGTGTTATTGATGACATTCTGGTCTATTCAATGTGTCGTGAGGGACAGGAATAGCACTTGAGGATTTGTTTTGCAGAAATTAGGAGAGCCCCAGTTGTTGCTAGATTCTCGGAGTGTTCCTTCAGGCTTATTTCTGTTGACTCCTAGGACTTGTAGTTACGGGAGACAGTTTTCATATGGTTCCGAGGAAGATCGAGGCCATACAACTTTGGCCAAGACTTGTATACGGGCGGAAGTCCGTAGATTTTTGGGCTTAGCAGGTTTATACCGCCATTTCGTGCAGGATTGCTAGTGTAGTGCTGCACCGTTAACTGAACTAGCTAGAAGGGAGGTTTCTTTTCTTTGGACTGAGGTATGCGTGCGGAGTTTCTCAGCAGGTTAAGACTTGGTTAACAACTGCATCAGTTCTTTCTTTACTTCTGGTTCGGGCGACTTTGTTTTCTAACTGTAATGTTTCGCGAGTGAGGCTCGATTGTGTACTGAGGTGACACTATAGAGTTATCTCTTTTGCTTCCCTACATCTGGAGGAAGTACGAGAAGGATATCCCACTCATGATCTGGAGATCGCCGCGGTGGTCGTGCATTGGAGATTTGGAGACACTACTTGTTCGAGAGTCGTGTCAGATTTTCACGGACCACCAGAGCTTAATGTACATCTTCCTGCAGCGGATTTTGATTGTTGAGATAGTTTTCTGCAGATTTACAGTTCATGTTCGATCGTTGAGTACAGCTTAAGCTCATCTCTACTGAGGGGACAGCTTGCTCATGTCTGCGCCCGACCACTTTTCCTTAATCGCTTTCACGAGGCACTGCCCGCCATTGATCGTTCGTCAGAGATACTTGAGCATACTTGGCTGGGTAATGATTTGGAGTCCTTGATTTGTGACCTAGGTGTGCTACGTTTAGGGATGCGTTTGTGTACCTGTTGCTGATGGGCAGAGACACGAAATCCTAGAGCAGTCACATCAGTCAACTTTCGGTGTTCATTCAAGTTCCACCAATTTGTAGCATGACTTATGAGATAGTTACGGGTGGGATGGGGTGAAGAGTGAAGTTTCGAATTTTGTTTCAGGGTTTCTGTTTTGTTGCGTGCTAAGGTTGAGCATCTGAGATCGGATGGAGAGTTGCTACCTTTAACCGTTCCGGAGTGGGAATGGGAGCAGGTCTCCATGAATATTCGTTATGGAGTCTAACCAGGTTTAGTCATGGTGTGACTCCATTCGGATGCTAGTTGTCCGGTTATACTCGGGTTGCCCAGTTGTTCTTTGTTAAGTTTGTGCGTTGCACGGAGTTCCTTCATAGGTCGTATCCAATGAAGGCACCCTGTTCTCTTGCCATTTTGGACAGGAGCTTCAGGAAGCCTTGGGTACTGGTTGAGCTTTAGCTCCGCCTTTCCATCCGCAGGATGATGGTTTTGTGAGAGCGGGCTATACCGACTCTGGAGGATATGCTTGTGCGTGTGTACTAATTGTTGTCGGCTGTGGGGATCGTCACTTGCTGTTGTTAGGGTTCTCCTCCGATAGCAGTTATCAGGAGGCACTCCAATTGGCAACCTTTAAGTTTAGTTGTTGGGTCATGTCGATCTCCAGTCTATTTTCTGACTCTGCGTAAGTAGGATTTTTGGACCCCAGCTAGTCTAGAGATTTCGGAGATGATCCAGTTGGTTCAGGTAAGGATGAGAGTGGCCCAGTGCAGACAGAGGTCTTATGCCGACCGTAGTGGTCGCAGACTTGAGTTCGCAGTGGGAGATCATGTATTCCTACGAGATTTTCCGATGAATGACGTGTTGAGTATTTGGAAGTATCCCAGAATTGTAGGTCCTGTTGAGATCCTTTAAGCGAGTTGGTTCCGTTGCCTATAATTTCGTATTTCTGCCCAGATTTTTGAGAATTCACCCGTATTCCTTGTGTCGATATTTCACAATTACCTTTATGACATTTTTCACATGATTCAGCATCAGACCAATTAGCTTGGATGCGATCTTTCGTTCACCAGCAGCGGCTAGTTATAGTGGATCGGCAGGTGGAGGAACTTCGGTCAAGGGACTTGCCGTCTGTGAGGGTTCTTTGGCGTAGCTGTATAGTGAGGTGATCACTTGGCAAGCTGCGAGCAAGATTTAGGAGTTTTGTACTTATCTTCTTGAAGGTACGCGTAGATGAATTTTAATTCGGGGACAGAATTTCATTAAGGGGAGAAGATTGTAACGTTTCAGAAATCGTTTTGCGAATTTTTCCGTTTTAGGGCAAAATAGTCGGTATTTTCCGTTTTAACCCGATTTCGATCAAACGTCCGTAAAAACTTGCCGACACCTACTTTTGCTAAAATAAATCTAGTGTGCGAACTTTGGGGGTATATGGGAGGTTTTGATTCAGATAGAATTTTTCCCTATTTAAATTTTTTAATGCTTTATTTGGGCACTTTATTTGTGGTAATTATTTTTTTATGTGGGTAAATTTCTACAAATGGGTTTTTATGCTAAACTTATCATTAGAAATTTGTTTAGAACCTTCTCTCCAAATATCTTGATTTTGGTGGAATTAATGGATTTTTTTAAAAGAAAATGGTGAATACTGCTATTTTTGTTTTATTATGAAAATTATTGTATTTTTTCCTTCTAGAAAATTCCACACAACTCCACACAAAACCTATTTTCCTCCTTGGCCCGACACAATCATTCCCTTGCATCCCTTCATCATTTTTGCTTTATTTCTTCTCATTTTGCTTCAAATAAATCATGAAAAATCAAAATTAATTCATAGAAATTCAAATAAAATCCAAAAGCTTCATTCTTCTTCACAAAAGTTGCTTGGATCTTCATTCTAGCGAGGATTTTGGAGGCTAAAGTTTGGTTTTATTCTTGATTCAAGTGGTGTTCTTGAAGGTATAAAACCTTAAATCTAATCTCTTTTTTGTTGCTTAATATTTTATGCTAGCTTAATTAGATGTTAATTTAAGCTTTAATTTCATGTTTCAAAATTCTAGAAATGGTTTTAGAAGTTCAAGTTAAGGTTAAAACTTGATTTAAGTGTTTAATGTTTTATTTATATGTTAATTTGTTATTAGGAAAAGCTTAACCTAGAAGAAAATGTTAATTATTGTTAATGAATACTTTGTTTAATTATGTTATATTGCTTACGAGGTTTTTGCTAAAACTTATTTTGCAAGTGTTAAAAATATAGAATTGGTTTTGATAGCTTAGTTAATCTATTTTAAGGAGTTTGTAATCGTTAGAAATGTGTTAGCTTGATTCTACTGCGGAATATTGCGATAAGTTGTTTTCTAGGTTTCGGGGCTTTTCCGATGTGGGTTCGATTAGTCGTTTCGAGGTTATATCTATTATATTCCTCGTATTTATTGTGTTGTGTTGCGCAATCGGGACGATCGAAGTCTAGGCATGGCGTTTCGTAGTTTAGCAACCCTGGTTAGTGTTTTTGGCCGATGTCGTGCGCGATAGATGCGCTAAGGGCGCAGGGCATTTTTCTGGGCGTTATCCTTGCGTTTCGTTGTCTTTTCGTCGTTTCAGAATATTTAGCTTATGTGCTGTGTTTGTGAAATTTTAGGTTCACAGGCGGTGACTTCGGATGCTACGACAAAGGGAAAACAAGTGGTAGGCTTCACTTAGCTAGGAGCGTTGGAGAGTAGATTTAACATCTATAGGAGAATCTCCAGCATGACATTATGCGTCTGGGCTAGAGATGACTTGACTTGTCGCACATTATATTTCATATTTAGAATTTGCGCATACACCTTATTGCTTAATTAATTGTTGTGCTTAGACTAGTACCCTTAGGACTGTTAGTTATACGTATGCCCTAGAGGCTATTACTGTACATACGATGTATATTGTAATGGATGCTTAGACATATATAGCGAGGACTTTCTTGCTCGACATGATAGTACGCTATCTGGATGCTTTTTATCATAACATGTACTCTGATTGTCTCTATGTTACATGTTGATAAAGCCCTTAGGATGAATACTTTACTACCACGACTATGATGCGGATCATACTAGTGGGGACAGTGTAGTCGTCAAGTACATCCTTCAAATGTTCCTAATCGTTGGTGTATCGAGACAGGGCATCGATATACCAGAGTAGAAAAGCGTATGCACTTCTTGACCCATATGATGCGTGATGGATGATCCCATATCCAGTGGTGTTTGACATCAGAGAAGGTATACGGGTGCTCAGTGGAGACTGGGTACACTGGACGGACTTGCCGAGAACTCCCAGATGGTATTATACCTCACGTCAGATGGCAGTTCTCTGGTGACACTGTTACAGGTTAGTCTGTAGACCCGAGATCGTCATAGAGTCTTGTGTGATTCCTACTGTGCTTTGATTTCCATCATACAACGTCTAAGAGGGCATGCAAAAAGGTGGCTTTTAGGTACAGTCCCGAATCACATGGAGGCAATAAGCGATAGGAGGGGATTCGTCTCTCCCGGTATAGGGAGTTGATGTTGCGCTGTGTTCGATTGGATATAACTGGAAATCCCTGGCCAGGGTTGCTGAGATTTACTGGTAAGTGTTATCAGTAGTTTCTCGAACTGTTATGGACCTCATATCGACACGACTTATCAAGCTACTGGGGTCTGACGTTTACCACCCCTAGGCGAGATATGCGACATATCAGACGAAGAGACCGGACTGTACGGGAATGTTACTGATTGGATTCGCAGGAGATTGTATAGGCTTGCTTGTTGATCTTCTGATCGCCCAATACCTGGGTGGTTGTTACGTTTTGCTGACCGCTTGCAGCTTGTGGGTGTTTGATATGATCATTACCTACTGCCGGCGTATTGACGATTCTTTAGAGTCCTACACAGAGGTTTCTTGACTCGGGAAAAATGGAGTAGGAGCACATATATGATATGTGCGGGACTGAGAACAATACGTGTATGTGATACCGTATTAGATTCTCGCGATATGAGATATCGGCCGGGTATATGTGATATAGCCGGGTAATCGGATCAAGTGTTGATTCGATGAACTGATACAGATTATATTAGTCGGTTATTTGTGAAATAGCCGGATTATCGGATCAAGTGTTGATTCGATAATTTAATGTATACTTATATATTTGATATATTAAATTGTAAGTCCATGCTACCTCTCCTGGTACTTTCGGGCATGCGGAATTTGGTGAAAAACAATTTACTAGAGGTGGTAACATGGACTCAAAACCGGATCTTTGTTAAACATCTAACTAACAACCAAACTAGGAGTTGTTAACTACTCGGTTAGGGGGTTATACCTTTCTTTCTTGAACTCCTTCGTCTTCAAGCCTCGATGGTTGTCCGGATAGGCTTCACCCCGTCGTCTCCTTGCGCCGAAGATCGATCCACCTGAAAGCTTCTACCTTTGGCTTCTTCTTCGAGCTTTGAAGAAATTAGTTCACTCGGTTTGCTAAACCTTGTGAACTAGAGTGAGTAGAGGAGAGTGTGTTGGGATTTTCTCTATGGTTTTTGGTTCTCAACACATGAGACAAGTGAACCATAGACTAAAGAGAGGGAGAGCAAGAGGAAGAAGATGAGAGCTCAAGAGCACAAGAGAGAGAAAGGAAATGAAAGAATGAGCAAGACTTTTCTTTCTTGGCTCTCATAATCCAAAACCATCATAACCCATAATCGCAATCAAGTATTAGTGATGGTTTAAGCTACAATAGCCATATCATTTCATGCACTCATTTTGCATAAGAGAACAAGAAAGCAAAAGTCTTTGCATGAAATGATAGTCATTGTCATCATGATGGTCAACTAGTCCAACCTAGTCAACCGGTCAACAAAGTCAACAAGTCAACAAAGTCAACCCCTCAACAACCATGTTACTATAATACTTAATTAATATTATTGTTAATTACATATCATATTCTCATTAGGGTTAAGTAAAAAGTCAATAGTCAACAGTCAACGGTCAACAACCCTAATGAGAATCCTCTGCCTCTGTCTCTCTGTCAACTGTGCATACACACCCGCATCTGCGTTCTGAGGAAATACTGGATAAAACCAATCCCAAAACGTACCCTAGGATCTGGCTTAAACCAAAGCCCGCTAGTGTTAACTGTCTGGACACTGTACATGCACAAGTGCACGGATGTGACCGGACCCTGTCGCAAAACCATGCGACCTGTCGCAAAACCATGCGACCTCTACTCTTTTGCCTAAAGACGAATAGCTTTCTGTGTGGGACTCTAAAGACTCGACACTACGCTGGCAGTGGGTTTAACCACAGACCGCAAGCGGCACTAGCTGTGCGTAACGGTCCCCAAGTAGATGCCGACAAGAAGACTAACGAGGTGAAACCCATCTGAACTCCTACTGAGCCTGAATGTGACAGTCTCCGTATAGTCCGGTCTGTTCGTCTGATACATCGCATGGCGGGCCTAGGGGCGGTAAACGTCAGTCCCCTAATAGCGGTACAAGTCGTGTCGGAGTGAAGCCCAATACACCCTGAGATAACACTGGAAGCCTACCAGTATATCTCGCTTGCCCTGGCCAGGGACTACACGTGTGATGGCTCTTCTAGACACAGCGCGATGTCAACCCCCAATACCGGGAGAGACGAATCCTGTCTAACCGTCACTGCCTCCAAGTGCTTCGGGACTGCACCCAATTACTACCTGTTTGCATGACTCCATTGAGCCGTGGTAGGGTAGTAATCAAAGTACAGTGGGAACACACTCAAGGCGAAGTGACAGTATCAAGTCAGCGGACTTAGCTGTACTCATGTCACCTGGGAACTGATAACTGACGATAGGTATAATACCAACCGGTCAGTTCCCGACGAGTCATGTCCAGTGTACTCGTAACCTAACGAGCACCCGCATACTATCTCCAGTACGATGTACTATCGGCTGTGGGACAGACCGTCTCCCACACTGGGATGAGAAGCGCATGCGCTAGTCTACTCCGGAGTATCGATGCCCTGTCTCGATAGTCCTGCGACTAGGGACCTGCATAAGGATGTGCTTATAGATTACCCAGCCTCCGCTAGTGTGACTGCCATCACAACGCTGGTAATCAAGCAAAGATCCTAAGGGCTTCACTAATGTGTATAGGCGATATACTAAAATAAACACATGTACACATTGAAGTAGAAACAAACTAAGTAGCATACTACTATTTTGAGCAAGATTGTATATACAAGGTGAATATCCCAAGCTTCCATTAAGTAATATACAAACTAGTATGATACAGTAATGGCCTCTAGGGCATATACACTAACATAAATTACATTAACTAATATAAGCTCACTAAAAGATCCTTTTTCTCACTCGGTTAATACATTGATATATATGCGATATATGTTAATTGTATTATTTTATTTTGTTACAATAAATATTGTATATGTGATATATAATATTGTAACATGTTAGGGTTATTAATGCAACATGTTTAGTGGAGATTAAACATGGTTAGGGTTTGATTTGGGTTAATCTTTTCTAGAAGTTTCTAGAAGCTTTGCTTTTGTTTCTTGCAAAGATATTTGTTATGATGTTTTTGTAAATATTTTGTTAGCCCAACCTAACCCTTTAAAAATGGTTCATTCTCTATATGGGTTAAGTTTTCATAATTAACCCAAGGTTGCATTTCTAACCTTACAAGAGTTTTCATTATTCATCACAAAGAGAATGGTTCTTCTTCTTCCTTCTTCTTTCGGATGGAAAAACATACTAGCTTTTTCATAAGTGATGATTTTGAGTGAGATTAAGAAAACAAATGAGAGCTAAAATCCTACTTCATCATCATAATCTATCCTAGCCATTTATATTAAGGTGTTCACTTCATTAGTGACTGAGAGCTTGAGTTAAAGTTTCTTTTAGGTAGATCATCTTAGTTATCGAAGATCGGAAGCAAGCTTGTATCTTTCTTTTATGGAGCCACTCTAGAGTACGGATTCTTAATGATCGCAGCGAAGGGACCTCAACACGGAGCATATGAAGGGAAGGACCAGACTACAAAGGTTGTAATCCCAAACTCTCAGATGTTAAAGTGTTTAACATGTTTTGTTTCGCCTAATCTCTAGTTTAAAGATCTTGGTTAAGGTTGTTCGCCACTTCTAAATTTTAAATCGGACATGGTTGATTCCTTGTAGACCCTTGTGAGAGTGCCTAGTAACCCTACAGTGGTATCAGAGCCAAGCTAGAGCTTTAGGCGAAGTCTAGAAGAAGTTTTAAGTTCGATCGAACTCCGAATACCCGATAAAACCTTGTTTCTGGAAAAAATTTCAAAAGTTGATATTTTTTATATTAAAAATACTCAGAAAAAAAGCAGGTAAATCTAAGAATTTTTTTGAAGTACGGACCACTAACTCGATCACGTGAGCGCGGAACCGTGGCCAAACAACGCGTTTGGCGGCGGTTCCGCGGCCATAATTTGGAGTTGGTCCCTGATACTTCAGGTATTAATTCTAGGGTCCTTTTTCATAGTTCTGGGAATTTTTAATTCTACTCAAGTGTTGAGTTTTCTGGGATGTATTGGGAACTCGTTCATTCGATCGGAAAGTTTAACTTCGTTTAATTTTTCCGGGTATTTTAGAACGTGTTAAAAGTTCGAACTGATATCAATAACTCACTTTTTCACCTACCGGAAAATTTCCAAGTGTTGGATTTTTCCGTAGTTTAAGAACGTTCTAAGTCGTGCAAGTAACGCGGTGGACCCTCTAGAAGAACACAAACCTTAACTCGATTATGAGACCGTCTGAACCGCCTTTGAACCTTAAGGTTTGGGGCAGTACGGTGTTGCCACATGTGAGGCACTGGTTTGACCCTTCTACGGCTGGACCATTGGTACTGTGGTGTGTGATGGATGTTTTAAAACCAATTTCAAGTGTTGAGCTATTTGGGAAATCTTGGGTGTTTATTTATTCGATCGGAAAGTTTAACATTGTCTATTTATCTGGAATGTGATACAATATTTAGAATCCACAAGTTGTTATGAGATAACTAATTTGAATGTTATAAATCTAGCAGTTTAGTCTCAGTTGATTGGTTGCCACGGGATTTTGATGCGATCAAAAGTCCGTCGCAATCACGTAGCGTATGTGGATACTCGTCGGGTAAACAGAATAGATAGCCACGCCCCATATCCCCGACCAAGTGAATGCAGGAGAACCCCGTCGCCAAAAGCATCCGTTCGGGTGCTCGCGGCAGCGGTGTTCCGCCATAGTGAACTTTGTCGACGACATCCGGGGGTGCGGCCGTCTACTAAATTTTGCGACAAGCATTCGATCAGGATGTCGGGAATCTTGTTGAATTGCCGACTTGATACTGAAAAGTGTTTTCGAGATCGAGACTAAATGCGGGGTTTACAAATTGTTAGGCATGCGATGTCTAATGAATTCATCTGGTTAGGCATGAGATGTCTAAGGAGGTTGCGGATTCCAACTATTGTAGTTTTACACTTTTTTCTGTGACCGTAAGCGTAGTATGTGGTGTATCGCCGGCTTCGTTGCTATACATCAACGACAATCGGGATACGCATACTTACTTATGCTGATGATATGAGATATTATGTATTGTTGTGATATGTTATATTGGATCGTCGCGTTTTGAATAGCCAGGGGTTTTATGTGAGATGATAGTTTTTCTTTTTCATTCATGTAAAATTCATTTGTACGTAATATTCTTTTATTGGGGCACTTCCGGTCCGAGGATGATGTCACCGTTGTATATTATTTATGTCACGTCCCGAAAGTACGGAATATGACCGGCACTTAAACTACGAACGTCTCGAGGCGTACGTAATCTAAGTAAGCCGAAAACCCAGAAATCCAAACCAAGAAAAGTAGTAGAGTGAAAGAAAACCAATATAAATCAAGTAGTTTTAATAGCATAAGCCGAATTATGCGGTTTTAATAACATCAAATATTTCCTGAAAATTTCGGCAGAGTCTCCTTTGTAAAACTGCCCCCCAAACGGGATACAACATGAATAGTATACGAAATCAATAAAAATGCATCCCCAAGCGGGAGCTAGCTTTTCGTCAATCGACGGTCACAACCACACAAGCAATATAATATACAACGCCAAGGGCGAGGATCAAAACTCAAAAGGAAACTCAAAACCACCAGAAATCCACAGAAATATAACGCGTGACTCTAAGGTCGAAAGAATAACATCACTGGTCTCTATCTCAGAAATAAATACATGTTTGGTTGATGGAACTTCTTGATACAACAGAATAATAATATACAAGATATAATGATGGGTACAATACAAATAAACCCACCTACTAGCAAGTCACCCGGAAATGGAAATAGTGCCAGCAAAGCCGTAATGAAACCTGTACGGTGAAACCTGCAAAAACTGTGGCACAACGGGGGTGAGTTGCCAACTCGTGAATAGAAATACATCTACGCACAGAAATTGCATAAATAACGCAACGTAGGTCAATGATCATAATATATCCTCAATTATATGTATAACATGCAGCCTATAACAATGGCTAGGGTAATATCTAACCGAGTGTAATCCCATATGCCTGTGTCAGTGCCTCAGGTAGCGATATATCATATGGATGATGTTTGAATGCATGAAACAGAATGCATGTACTGAATAAAGCTACTTTCATAAATCAATGAGATTTCTATATTTTAAATAGGAGGCACCATAAATGAAATCAGCATAAAACAGTACCTAGCATCGACACAAAACAAGTATCCAAATATCTCGATATCTCTGTGTCACAATCTCTGTACCTCAATATCTCAAAATCTCAATGTCTCAATCACAATATCTTGGGCACCGTCAGTCCAGACCGGCCCCTACCATCCATCTCAAGACCACGACGGTATCCTCCGGATATCCGACGCGTCGGGTAAAATCACCGGTCGGTAGTGCTCCCCTGCCAGGCTCAACGTCAACAATACGATCCTCTTGCCCGGGGTACCGCACCGGGCCCACCATGTACCCGAAACGGTTCCTCCACTCCTCGAATCGGGTCTCGAAATCCATCAGCAAACTCATGGTGGACGACTCATATATCATGGGAAAACCGCACTTTTTATTTTAAAAGAGAGAAAATGTTTATTTATGTTTTTGCGGTTTTCCTCCAAATCCAAGAAATCTTATGAAATCCGAATCCAAGTCATCAATAGCATGTAAACAGTGAATATAGGCATGAGAATCCATGAATGCGACACAACAGTGAATAATAACATGCATGAAGTAGTAGACAATAACTACAATGTCTAACTAGCATATAAGGCAAGTACACTAATATCATGTCTAAACTATTAGCTAACAAGTTATGTCAAATGAAATAGTATTTTCTAAAGTGTATGTGACATGGCAATTACCGATGAAGATGTGTGTGAGCCGGCAAGTAAGTGTACATGGTACATACGCGTCATCGGTAATGGTGCCGGTGTCCTAACAGCATGATATTAATAATAGGATATGAATCATAATATAAGCATGCTATGCGGAGCGAACAACAATAATGAGCGGGAGCTAAATACTAAACAATGGTGCCCTTTGAAATAACACGAATCGTGGGGTTTTGAAAATAAGGGCTACGGTGGTTTTAATAATGGATACGTCTTTTGAAATATCCGTAGATCCCTTGACCTGTCTTTTAAAATACCCACGATCCGTTAGTTTTGAAATAGGTAGAAATCTAATCTAGTCTGACAACTACACTAAAGTATACGGCTGAACTAAAGGTAATGAAACCGCCTAGCATCTGAGTCGATACATATTTGAATATATATTAGTCGGTGATCCCGCCTCGATACTATCAATCCGATACCATATCTATAATCAGATATTCCGAAGTCAAGAGTGCGGATCAATCATCAATATATAGCTCGTACGCAAATCCGTCGTACGGCATCCCCAAATCTGGGTACGGGTTAATATCATATTCATCACACTATTCATCTGGTATCCTCTTTATCCAAGATCATAGTCCAGGGTACTGACCTATGTCTAGTATAATACTAATATCATCAATATAGTCATGATCTGACTACTGATCGACAGTCTCGTACAAACCGATATCATCAGCACATATCATCATCAAGGGGTATACATCGCCCAATACGGCCTTGTATCAATATCCTAACATATCATATCTCATATCACGATCACATGTCGACCATTTTATTTATAGCACTATTCACCCGTATCGTCGTTCAAAGACCCGCTATAACATCAGGACGTATCTCAAATACGAATCCTGCCATATCACCGATATCACAACCTCAATACAAATCTCATCGACTCATCTCAAACCCAAGTATCATCCTCAAATCCCTATGTGAACACATAGTCCCATACCCATGTGAACACATAACTATATATTCCCGAATAAGCACAAATGAAAGAAGAAAGTATGCAAGTATGGGTGGTTGTGTGCATGTGTGGTGCGACCACTACTCTAGGGTTTCGCGACACTAAATCATCCAAGAACACCAAATATCCATATTATCATCAATATACTCAAACAAAATATAATCAATATATATATGTGTGTGTATACGTATTCGTATACATCACCACGAACTGCGGCGGTGCTATACGCCATCCACCCGACTTCACCCCGTAGATATAAATCTACTCATCTGGTCCTCGCTCGCCGGTGCCGACGTCACCACGCGTTTGCTTGTCGTCTCGAAGTCCACATGGGTACCTACATATCATAACGCACCGTATCGCATTAAAATCCGACACATGATCAAAACGACACACGAAACCCACATAGGTCAAAACCTATGGTTGCTTTCACAAATCAACCCAAAAATCCTCGACGTCCGCGTACAAACGCCAAACCATCGAGAAAAACCTAAACGCACTCATTTGTACAATAACAAGCACTAATTATAATATAAAATAGCTTAAAATTCACAAAACCCCAAATTCACTTTAAAAGCCATTTTTCCGAAAATCTAACAAGCACAAATTACCCGTTTTAGTACAAAACTCGACGTTTGAACAGATTTAATGACCATAATACTTATTAAACATCTTAAATAAGTCATAAAAACCATTTCCATTATTTAATCTCATTAAATTTCTTTAGCCCCAAAATTCTAGTTTATAATATACCCAAATTTTAAAAATTTTATAGCAAAAATGCACAAACAACAATTTAGCTAGGATTTTCATGAACTAAAGACATTAAACCACACTTAATAATATTAATGAAGTCAAGAAAAACCTAATTACATTTTTCTCTTAATCAAATTCGAGGTTTACAAAAACCTATTTTGCAATTTAAGCAATTTGGACAAATTACATATAACAAGTGCAATTTAATCAACCAAACTAGGTTTTACATACATTAAGATATTAAACTAAACCTTGCATCCCTAATGATATGATAAAAACCCTAATTGAAATCACAAACCCTTACTATATTTTTCAAAACATTCAATTAATCCCAAACTATTAACTAATTATGCTAGATTTAAAGTATTCAAACAACAATTAGACATAAGGTTAAGAATTTACCCCACAATCATCTTGAAATCTAGCACAAATCTAGCCTCCCAAACATGCTTCCCTTCACCAAGATCCATACTAGAATGGTCAAGTAAAAATGGGTAGGGATTAGATTTTGATTTTGTGGAATTTTTGAAGCATTTTGGATGATTTTTTGATGGAATTTTGAAGAGAAAAGAGAGGAAGAAATGGAGGGGGGCTGCTGCTGCTGGTTTCAGCAGAGGAAGAGGGGGGAAACGGTGAGGGGATGATGCCAAAATATCCAAGTCAAAGCCCCTCCCAATTACCATAATACCCCCACCTACTTTACTGTATATAAAAACCTTATTTTAACCCATTTCTCACATGGTTTAAGGTCAAAAAGAGGGAAATAAAATTCATGGGCTACTACAATAGTGTGGGGCCGGCCAAGGGGAGTGAGGGTGAGTGTGAGATACTTTACAAAAAAATTCTATGCAAAAAGACCCCCACAATACCATATTTGCAGGTTTTAGTTCAAAATAACTATATTTTTTTTCCATAAAATAAATCAATTAAAAATTGAAATAAAATACTAAAAAATTATATTACAACTAGATTTTAATTAACATGATTTTAAAGATTAAATTTATCCCATTTAAATTTGTATTTATCGCTAATTTAATGTATTTTCTTACCGGCTTAAAATAATATTAAAATGATTAATTTCGGAAAAATTTCCAGAAAATTTGAAATTTCAGCAGGTGCTCAATAAACACCAAATACTAGCAATTTTATAGCTAGAATATGTATATTTAATTTTATAATAAAGATATTTGCATTTTGACTTTTTACAGAAAACCCCCTTATTTTACGGTTTTTTCGAAATTTCACCGAAACGATTTTCAAAACGTTACAATTTACTTTTCCGCATTAGGTTGACCCAAGGCGAGGAGCACAAGTAACCGGGTTCTAGGGTCCAGTGGGAGACAATCTCGAGGAGTTAAGACCGGGTCTCCTAACCCTAGAATTGGCAGGGTTACTTGCCGCTCTCGTATGGGTCTAGGGATGTGGGTTTGTCTATTCATCACGACTGTGGAATCCGTGTTTTATACAGGCTCGTATTAAAACATGGACGTCCTAGTATATCCAATATTTCATATATGTTCTTCTGCTGCAATGTTCTGTGATGAGATCTTATTACTGCCTGAGACGAATGTTTATATTATATATATTAGATATATGTTATATTGCAAATTTCGTATCAAATGTGATGCTTGTGAAGCATAATAAAATGGGACTTCATTAATGAGATTAATGAAACTAAAGAAACCAAAATATGTTGTAGAAACTTGTTTAAAAACCGGTAGCTCTAGTTCTTGCTTTGCATAGCGGTATTCCTTGTAGAATATCCAGCACCTTATTCGAAAAGGAAAGAGCCGTGATCCCTTCACCGAGAGTGACCTCTTTAGCGAAACCAGCAGATGCTACAATCTCGGTTTGTATTTCGATTGCTTCTATAGTTCTTGCTTTTCATAGTGGTATTTGCGAAATATCCTGCACCTAATTCGATGAGGAAAGAGCCGAGATCCCTTCACCTGGAGTAACCTCTTTAGCGAAACTAAAAAAGTCCTCAAAAACATTCCATTAAAAATCACTCGATTCTACAACGATCAAGTTCATTACGCAAAGGGTTTTCTGAAAAACCTGTCGTAGCCCTCCGTCATTTTAGATAAGTATTACTTAGTATTCATGCTACGTTTGTTTGCCTGCGTCAAGGCGTAGTGTGCGATAGCTAACTAGTGCTTATCTGCAGCATACGATGAGATTGGATTAGGGTAGTCGTGCGACTTTGTTGGCCTGCGTCAAGGATCGTGCGGGTGGGTTTAATTCAATCAGGAAATGTACGGGTTGAACTTGACTAGCGGACTATACTTTGTTGGCCTGGGTCAAGCTCATAGGATGCAAGAGGTAAAAATATTATTGGGAATTTCAAGTGTTGAAATTTGCAATGAGATTGCATACCTTCTATGAGATAGTTGGATCCCGATACCCGCTGCGAGTAAGAGTTACTGCTGGGAGAGTTTTACACATTACAATTAACCGATCATGTAGGTGTCTAGAAAGGTGTTAACGGGGTTACACCCTTGGGAAAACGAGGTTTATTTTAATTAGGTCCGTGCGAAAGCACGGGGAACCTCCCTCAAAGTACCGGCACAGGCCTGACTGAAAGATTGGCGAACTTGTACGGTGTAATTAATCCCGGCTAGTCTTTCCTTTTAGGGTTTGAAGGAAGATTTGACTAAAACAGTAGGAGACATCCTGATTGGATAAATTGATAACCAATCTATTCTTGTAAAAGCGCATGCTGAGTGTTTTCTTCTATCTCTCTCCAGGTAGCGACCATGTCATGCCTTAATCAAGATAATAATATGGATGTATTGACCGAACCCGCTTGTTATACCGCGCTAGGGAACGTTGGTCCCGCTCTAACTTATAATTGTTATAAGACAAAGCAGGAAATAGGGGATTACCAGAATTCCCGTGCCGCCCAAACGAAGAAAGTGCATGCTGATGCACCTTCTTCGGGTGTGTTCATTACCGAGAATTGTTTCTCAGTATCCTTTATGTCCTAGGTATGAGATACCGGATCAGGATCCCGCAAATGTAATTTGTTACATGGGCTACAGACAGGTAGAGAACTGAGAACGGGTGATAAGTTTCAAAAGTTGGAAATGATGCAAGTGTTGCAGCCAAGTCTGTTGGCAGTTATCACCCTGTATTACAAGAATGCATTGATTCTGAACGAATGTTATTAGATACCGAACCTGATATACAACATCATATCAGTCTCTTTATTAGTAAAGAAGAATATAATTTTGTATTGTTGGATAATGTTTTGAACATTTCCTATATCAAGAGTTGATCGGTTCAGGCACGTTATCTAAAAGTATTGACGTTCTAAATCAAACTACTGTTCTTAGTATGCAGAACACACACAAGAGGAAGAGTTCAGAAATGAACAAATCCTTCTTGAGGTATTATAGACTAGGTCATATCAGTGTGACCCGACTAGCTGAAGTAACATTTAGATGCATATTTAAATTAGTTTGAATTTACATCTTGTGAAACATTCCGGTCATGTCACAAAGATAAGATGACCACAGCTCTGTTTATTGGAAACAGAGAAAGAGTTAGTAAACTCTTGGGATTGATACATGCTAATGTATGAAGGTCCCCTGTCTACACATACCAAGACCGGTTCTTTGTACTTCATTACATTCACTGATTATCTCTCAAGATCCGAACATATGTTCCTGTTGAAACACAAGTCTGGAACTTTTGAGAAATTCAATGAATATAAGTTAGAAGTAAGGAACAAAAAATGGGTATAAATGTTATGTCTATTGATGAGATCAATGAGGAGAATACTTGAGCACGGGATTCCTGGACTGTTTTAAAGGAGAATGAGATTCTCTCTCAGCATTTCTCCTCCGAATACACCACAGCACGTCGGTGTATCGGGGTGGAGCAAATACACCCTATTTGATATGGTGCGCTCTATGATGAGTACTATTGAGTTTCCTATTTCCTTTTGGGAGTTATGCACTTAAGAAGCTGCATACCTATTGAATAGGATTCCAATAAAATCAGATGCCTACCACTCCATATGTTATATGGTTTGGGAAGAGCCCATCTCTTAAGATGTTAATATTTGGGGTTGTCTAGGCTATGTCTAAAAGCAAAATCTGGACAAGCTCAAGGCAAGATCAGTTCAGTGGAACTTTATTGGATATCCCAAGCATTCGCATGGGAATATCTTCTACCAAACTGAGGAACAAAAGATGTTTTGTTTCTCAGCATTCCACCTTTGTGAAAGGGAATTTCTTATGAAGAAATTAGTGGTCATGAGGTAGAACTGGAATGAGTTCCAGCTATACAAACTGCAGCTGATGATTTGGCAAGCCTGAAGGATTCAATAGTTTCCAACGAACCTCAGCCTCTCCGTCGATCTAGTATGGTTCCTCACCCACCTGAGAGATACTTTGGTTTCTCTATGACAGTGGGAGCGAGGATTGCATCATGAGATGATGACCCAGCTAGTTTCGAGCTGGCCATCAGGAGTGGGACTCTGTAAGAATGGCTGGATGCTTGGCGATCTGAGATGGAATCCTTTTACACCAACAAAGTATGGATTTTGGTTGCTTTATCTGAAGGGTTAAATCCCCATCAGGAGCCAGTATATTTTGAGAAGATTATTTGGTGTACATGGAAAAGTTGAGACTTTCAAAGCTATGCTTAAGTCCATCCAGATCCTACTTGCCACTGCTACATACCATGAATGCGATATCTGGTTGTTGGGTGTCATGACAGCTTTTCTAAATGATGTTTTGGAAGAGAGCGTCTATAAGTACACAGCCAGAGGGCTTCGTAAATAGTAGGAGAAGCAGAAACGTGTGCAAGATGTTTTATGTGATAAATCAGGCATCGCGGAGTTGAAACGTCTGTTTTGATCTGGTAGTCAAAGAGTTTGACTTCATTAAAATGGTAGATGAACCTTGTATATACAAAAAGGTAGTAGAGAGTATGGTGGTGATCCTCGTAGAGTACGTGAATGACATACTCTTGATAGGAAAGGAGTTTCCAAATGTTAGTTATACGTATGCCCTAGAGGCCATTACTATACATAGGATGTATATTGTAGTGGATGCTTGGACATATATAGGGAGGACTTTCTTGCTCGACATGATAGTATGCTATCTGGTTGATCTTTACCTTAACGTGTACATTGATTGTCTCTCTGTTACATGTTGGTAAAGCCCCTAGGATGTGTACTTGACTACCTGGACTATGATGCGGATCATACTAGTGGGGACATGGTAGTCCGTAAGTACATCCTTCAAAGTCCCTAGTCGTGGGTGCGTCGAGACGGGGCATCGATATACCAGAGTAGACTAGCGTATACCTTCTCGACCCATGTAGATGGGCAATGGATGATCCCATATCCATTGGTGTTTGACATCAGAGATGATATACGGGTGCTCAGTGGAGACTGGGTACACTGGACGGACTCGTCGAGAACTCCCAGATGGTATTATACCTTACGTCAGATGGCAGTTCTCTGGTGACACTGGTACAGAGTAGTCTGTTGACCCGAGATCGTCATAGAGTCTTGTGTGGTTCCCACTGTGCTTTGATTTCCATCTTACCACGTCCAAGAGGGCGTGCAAAACGGTGGTTTTTGGGTACAGTCCCGAATCACATGGAGGCAATGAGCGATAGGAGGGGATTCGTCTCTCCCGGTATAGGGAGTTGATGTTGCGCTGTGTTCGATTGGCTATAACAGGAAATCCCTGGCCAGGGTTGCTGAGATTTACTGGTAAGTGTAACCAGTAGTTTCTCGAAATGTGATAGACCTCATATCGACACGACTTATCAAGCTATTGTGGTCTGACGTTTACCACCCCTAGGCGAGATATGCGACATATCAGAGGATCAGACCGGACTGTACGGTTAGTGTTACTGGTTGGATTCACAGGAGTGTGAGCGGGCTTGCTCGTCGATCTTCTGATCGCTCAATACCCGGGTGGCCGTTACGTTTAGTAGACCGCTTGCGGCTTGTGGGTGCTTGATATGATCATCACCTGCTGCCGGCGTATTGACGAGTCTTTAGAGTCCTACACAGAGGTTTCCTGGCTCAAGCGAAATGAAATAGGAGCGCATATGAGATATGTGCGGGACCGAGAATAATGCGAGTATGTGATACCGTATTCTATTCTCGCGATGAATGTATCGAATGGTTATATGCGATATAACCTAGTTATCGAATCGAGGGTTGATTCGATAAGCCGATACATTTGATACTAGTCGGTTATATGCGATATGACCGGATCGTTAAATCAAGTGTTGATTTAATGATTTAATGTATAATTATATATTTGATATATTACTTTGCATTAACTAGTATCGGTTCACTTTAAATGGATTTTCTCGCTCGGATGTGCACATTGTATATGTGATATACTTTTTGTGCACTTGATTGTATCATGTTTGATGATACATGCTCTTTAGGGTTTGTGTAAAGATTAAACCATGGTTGTGTAATGGTTAGGATTTTCTTTTCATTTATTTATTTATTTCATTTATTTTATTTTGGAAAAGAAATGGCAAAAGAAAAGAAATTGGTCGCTAGTTTTATTTTACATTGAAAGTTCATGAAGCTTTGACTAAGTGACCATTTTGTCTTCATGCATAACCCTAACCATCCCACTAACCATGATTTATTCTCTACACTTGACCATGGTTTGTTTATGATAAGTATTCTTTTAGTTTTCTTTTTGGAATTAACTTATCATAACTTTATCTTCTTCTTCTTCATCTTCAACATTGAAGCAAGCTTGCCTCCATCAATGGCAACTTGTGAAAGAGAGTGAGAAATCCAATTCTAAAGTGAACCCACTTCCTATTTCTTTATCCTCTACCTCTTGCCAAGTAGTAGAGTGTGTTTCCTTCACAAGTTTTCTAGACTTGGTGAAGTTGGAGCTTGATCTAGTGATTCCTCGACGTAGATCATCTTCGGCATCGTCGTCGATGACCTATCCCCCTTTTTCTCCGATGAAGCCGACGCTAGAGCCCGGGATTCGATTTGGACAGCGAGGAGACTTCATTGCGGAGCTACGGAGGTGGAGGACCGGATCTACAAAGGTTGTATTTCCGTTCTCTTAGTAAAGTAGTTTACTAGTTGCATCTTTCGCCTAGACATCTAGTTAACGATCCGTAGTCTACGGTTTCTCGGCACCCCCATTTTTGAAATTGGCATGGTTGATGCCTTGTGAGACCTCTTGAGAGTGCCTAGGAACCATACAGTGGTATCAGAGCCTAGCTAGAGCCTTAGGCGATGCGTAGACGGAGTTTGAAGTCCGATCGAACCGAAAACCTACATCCAAAATGCTCTCCGGACATTTTTGAGATTCGGGGTTTTTCCAGAATTAAAAACATGCAGAAAAACCAGCAGGAATTTATAAGAATTACTGTGAAGTTCGATGACGTAATTCCATAAAAGTGCGGCGGAACCGCGGTATTAGCGTGCTAATGCGGCGGTTCAGCGGCCCTTTTGTCTCTTCTCCCATTAAATTTTGCACAGTAATTCCTATTTGGCAGTGCTGGTTTTCCTGGGAATTTTTAATCTGAAATCAAGAGTTGAGTATTTTGGGTTGTATTGGGAGTTCGTACATTCGATCGGATTGTCAAACTTTGTCTATGTGTTTTTCCGGATAATTTTAAAATATGTTAAAAAAGTTCGACCGGATATAAATACCCAATTTTTCCCTGCCGGAAAATTTCCAAGTGTTGGATTTTTCCGAGGTTTAAAGACGTTCTAAGTAGTGAAAGTAACGCGATGGTCCCTCTAGAAGACAACAAACCTTAACTCGATTATGTGACCGTCTTGAACTGCCCTTTGAACCTTCGGGTTTGGGGCAGTACGGCGTGCCACATGTGAGGCGTTGGCTTGACCCTTCTACGGCTGGACCGTTGGTACTGAGGCATGAAGTGAATGTCTTTGAACTTATTTCATGTGTTGAGCTGTTTCGGGAAAACTTGGGTGTTCGAATGTTCGATCGGAAAGTTTAACATTTTCTATTTATCTGGAAAGGTATACAATAATTGGAATTCACAAGTAGTTATGAGATAACTGAATGAATGTTATAAACATAGCAGTTTAGTCTCACTTGATCGGTTGCCACGGAATTTTGATGCGATCAAAAGTCCGTCGCAATCACGTAGCGTACGCGGATACTCGCCGGGTAAACTTAATAGACAGCCTCACTCCATAGCCCCGACCAAGTGACTGTAGGAGAACCCCGTCGCCGAAAGCATCCGTTCGGGTGCTCGCGGCAGCGGTGTTCCGCCTTGGTGCACTTCGTCGACGGTGTCGGGGGTGCGGCCGCCTACTGAAGTTTGCGACGAGCATTCGATCAGGCTGTCGGGAATCCTGTTGAATTGCCCGACTTGGTATTGAAAAGAGTTTTCGATTTTGAGACTAAAATGCGGGGTTTATAATTGTTAGGCATCCGATATCTAAAGAATTCATTTGGTCAGGCATGCGATGTCTGAGATGGTTGCGGATTCCAACTGTTGTAGTTTCTCACTTTCTTTTCTGTGACCGTAAGTGTAATATGTGATATCGCCGGTTTCGTTGCTATATGTCAACGACAATTGGGATGTGCATATTTACTTACGTTGATGACATGTGATGTTATGTGTTGCTGGATATGTTATATTGGATCGTCGTGTTTGAATAGCCGGGGTTTTTTATGTGAGATGAGTGTTTTTTCATTTTCATTCATGTAAAAACTTGTATGTAATATTCTTTTATTGGGGCACTTCCTGGTTGCGGAAGATGTCACCGTTTGTATATTATTTACTTTTCCGCACTAGGATAGACCCAAGGAGGAGGGCATAAGTAACCGGGTTTTGGAGTCCAGTAGGAGACCAACTCGAGGAGTCGAGTCCGGGTCTCCTAACTATAGAATTGGTAGGGTTGCTTGCCGCTCTCGTAGGGGTCTAGGGGTGTGGGTTTGGCTATTCATCGCGACCATGGAATCCGTGTTTTATACTGGCTCGTATTGAAAACACGGACGTCCTAGTATATCCAATATTTCATGTGTTTCTTCTGCTGCGATATCTGTGATGTGATCATGTGATGTTCTGTGATAGATAAAGTATACAGTATATATGATATATTATATAGGCGTTACTTATGTTTTACACCCGCGCTAGCCCTGCCCCGCTCTGCCGTTAGTTACCTAACCTAACGGTGCACGAGGGGACATCGAGGCGAATGCGGATGGCATAAGTGTACGTCGTATTTATCTGTGATGTTTAGGTACTTAAATGATGGGACTTCATTAATGTGATTAATGAAATAAAAGAAACCTACGATGTTGTAGAATCGAATTTCAAAATAAAACAGGTAGCTACAGTTCTTGCTTTGCACAGCGGTATATATGATATATCCTGCACCTTATTCGATGAGGAAAGGACCGAGATCCCTTCACCGGGAGTGACTCCTTTAGCAATAACTGGCAGATGCTACACACTCGGTTTGTCTTTTGATTGCTTTTAAGAGTTTTTGCTTTGCACAGTGATATATATGATATATCCCGCACCTCATTCGACGAGGAAAGGACCGATGATCCCTTCACCGGGAGTGACTCCTTTAGCAAAACTAGAAAAGCCTCAGAAGCACTCCATTTTAAAATTATTTGATTCTACAACGATATAAAGTTCATTACGAAAAAGGTTTTCTTAAAAACCTGTCGTAGCCCTCCATCATTTCAGATAAGTCCTAGTTAGTATTCGTGCTGCGTTTGTTGACTCAGTCAAGGCGTAGTGTGCGGTAGCTGATTATTGCTTATCTGCAAAGCATATGATGCGATTGGATTAGGGTAGTCATGCGGCCTTGTTGACTCAGTCAAGGGTCGTGCGGGTGGGTTTAATTCAATCGAGAAATGACGGGTTGAACTTTACTTGCGGTCTATGTTTTGTTGACTCAGTCAAGGTCATAGATCGCTTGGGGAAAAATATTATCGGGAATTTCAAGTGTTGAAATTTGCAATGAGATTGCATACCTTCTATGAGATAGTTGGATCCCGATACCCGGTGCGAGTAATTGTTACTCCTGGGTGAGTTTTACACATTACAATCAGCCGATCAAGTACATGTCTAGAAAGGTGTCAACGGGGTTACGCCTCTGGGAAAACGAGGTTTACATTAATTAGGTTCGTGCGAAAGCACGGGGGACCTCCCTCAAAGTACCCACACTGGCCTGGCTGAAAGATTGGCGAACTTGTAGTGTGTAATTAATCCCGGCTAGTCCTTCCTTTTAAGGTTTGAAGGAAGATTTGATAAACAGCAGTGGGAGCCATCCTGATTAGATAAAATAATAACCAATCTATTCTTGCTAGAGCGCACGCTGAGTGTTTTCTTCTCTCTCTCTCCAGGTAGCGACCATATCACGCCTTAATCAAGATAATAATACGGATATTGACTGAACCCGCTTGTTATACTGAGCTGGGGAACGTTGGTCCCGCTCCAACTTATAATTGTTATAAGACAGAGCAGGAAATAGGGGAATACCAGATTTCCCATGCCGCCCAAACGAAGAGAGTGCATGCTGATGCATCATCTTCGGGTGTGTTCATTACAAAGAACTGTTTCTCCGTATCCTCTACGTCCTGGGTATGTGATACCAGATCAGGATCCCAGATATGTAATCTGTTACATAGGGCTACAGAAAGGTAGAGAACTGAGAACGAGTGATAAGTTTCATGAGGCAGAAAACGGGGCAAGTGTTGCAGCCAAGTCTGTTGGTCACTGTCACCCTGTATTACCAATACATTGATTCTGAACGAATGTTATTAGATACCGAACCTGATATACAAAATCATATCAGTCTCTTTATTAGTAAAGAAATGATAAAATTCTGTATTGTTGGATAATGTTTTGAACATTTCCTATATCAAAAGTTGATCGGTTCAGGCACGTTATCTAAAAGCATTAATGTTCTAAATCAAACTACAGTTCTTAGTATACGGAACACACACAAGAGGAAGAGTTCAGAAATGAACAAATTCTTCTTGAGGTATTGTAGACTAGGTCATATCAATGCGACCCGACTAGCTGAAGTTACATATAGATGCATATTTAAATGAGTTTGAATCTACATCTTGTGAAACATTCCAGTCATGTCACAAAGATATAATGACACCAGCTCTGTTTATTGAAAACAGAGAAAGAGTTAATGAACTCTTGGGATGATACATGTTGATGTATGTAGGTCCCCTGTCTACACATGCCAAGAATGGTTCTTTGTACTTCATTATGTTCTCTGATAATCTCTCAAGATTCAGACATATGTTCCTGTTGAAACACAAGTTTGAAACTTTTGAGATATTCACAGAATATAAGTTAGAAGTAGAGAACCAATACGGGTATAAGTATTATGTCCTTTGATGAGATCAAGGAGGAGAATACTTGAGCATGGAAATCCTGGACTATTCTAAAGGAGAATGAGATCCTCTCTCAGCATTACTCCTCCGTATACACCGTAGCACGATGGTATATGGGGGCGGAGCAATCACACCCTATATGATAAGGTGTGCTCTATGATGAGTACTACTGAGTTACCTATTTCCTTTTTGGGAGTTATGCACTTGAGAAGCTGCAAACCTATTGAAAAGGGTTCAGATCAAATCAGTTGCCTACCACTTTATATGTGATATGGAAAGGGAAGAGCCCATATCTTAAGACAGTTAAGATTTGGGGTTGTCCGGGCTGTGTTTAAAAGCAAAATCCGGACAAGCTCGAGGCAAGGTCTGTTATGTACAACTGGAAAGGTTCCAGCTATACAAATTACAACAGATGACTTGGTAGAACCAAAGGATTCAATAGTAACCAACGAACCTCAACCTCTCCGCCGATCTAGTAGGGTTCCTCACCCACCTGAGAGATACTTCGGTTTCTCTGTGACAGTGGGAGCGAGGATTGCATCATGAGATGATGACCCAACTAGTTTCGAGCTGGCCATCAGGAGTGGGACTCTGTAAGAATGGCTGGATGCTTAGCGATCTGAGATGGAATCCTTATACACCAACAAAGTATGGACTTTGACTGCGATATCTGAAGGGTTAAATCCCCATCTGGAGCAAGTAAATCTTGAGAAGATTACTTGGTGTACATGGAAAAGTTGAGACTTTCAAAGCTAGACTTGTTAAAGGTTTTCGTGATCGACCAGGCGTGGATCATAATGAAACCTTTTCTAAGGATCTATGCTTAAGTCCATCCAGATCCTACTTGCCACGGCTACATACTATGACTACGATATCTGGCGGTTGGGTGTCATGACTGCTTTTCTAAATATTGATTTAGAAGAGGGCGTCTATAAGTACACAGCCAGAGGGCTTCGTAGACAGTGGGAGCAGCGGAAACGTGTATAAGATGCTTTATAAGATAAAGCAGGCATCGCAGAGTTAGAACATCTGTTTTGATGGATTAGTCAAAGAAGTTGACATCATCAAAATGGTAGATGAACCTTGTATAAACAAAAAGGTAGTAGGGAGTATGGTGACGATCCTCGTAGTGTACGTGGATGACATACTCTTGATAGGGAAGGAGTTTCCTATGCTACGCTCGATCAATCTCCGCTTATCACAATGATTCTCCATATAGGTTCAAAATGATACCTCCTAAATCCTGAGTTTGGATCAATGAGATAGATCTGAATGGATGTTAGGAGCCCCACTAGTTGTAGTGAGACGGTATCAATTGATCCTGGGAAGAATCACTGGAAGTGTTCCAGGGTGATAAAGACGACTGAATGTCAGTCACAGGCATTGTATTTACCCTCTATCGAGGGACGGTATGTTGGAAGAGTTCCAAACTAGATACCGTGACATACTAGACGATTAAGGCAGGATACATCGCTACTTAAGATGCTACCAAAGAGGCTGTTTGGGTGTATATTGGTTCATGAGATGAGCTATGATCCAACCATTGTGAGACAATGGAATTGTGGCTTATGCCAAGGAACGCAGGTCCCATCAGTGATCCAGACATATTCTAAGGCAGTATCACCTGATCAAGGAGATGGTTGATCTCTAAGAGATCGAGGTTAGGAGAGTAGACTCAGAGGACAACACCGCGGATCCACTCACAAAGGCCTTTTCCCAGAGAGAGACTTTTATGGGATGGTTGAGTATGAGATACTACAACCACTGCTATCAGATGGCCCTAGTGCAAGTGGGAGATTGTTAGTTATATGTATGCCCTGGAGGCCATTACTATACATAGGATGTGTATTGTAGTGGATGCTTGGACATATATAGGAAGGATATTCTTGCTCGACATGATAGTATACTATCTGATTGATCTTTACCAAAACGTGTACATTGATTATCTCTCTGTTACATGTTGGTAAAGCCCATAGGATGTGTACTTGACTACCTGGACTATGATGCGGATCATACTAGTGGGGACATGGTAGTCCGTAAGTACATCCTTCAAAGTCCCTAGTCGTGGGTGTATCGAGACGGGGCATCGATATACCAGAGTAGACTAGCGTATACCTTCTCGACCCATATAGATGGGCGATGGATGATCCCATATCCATTGGTGTTTGACATCAGAGATGATATACGGGTGCTCAGTGGAGACTGGGTACACTGGACGGACTCGCCGAGAACTCCCAGATGGTATTATACCTTACGTCAGATGGCAGTTCTCTGGTGATACTGGTACAGAGTAGTCTGTTGACCCGAGATCGTCATAGAGTCTTGTGTGGTTCCCACTGTGCTTTGATTTCCATCTTACCACGTCCAGGAGGGCGTGCAAAATGGTGGTTTTTGGGTACAGTCCCGAATCACATGGAGGCAATGAGCGATAGGAGGGGATTCGTTTCTCCCGGTATAGGGAGTTGATGTTGCGCTGTGTTCGATTGGCTATAACAGGAAATCCCTGGCCAGGGTTGCTGAGATTTACTGGTAAGTGTTACCAGTAGTTTCTCGAAATGTTATAGACCTCATATCGACATGACTTATCAAGCTATTGGGGTCTGACGTTTACCACCCATAGGCGAGATATGCGACATATCAGACGATCAGACCGGACTGTACGGTTAGTGTTACTGGTTGGATTCACAGGAGTGTGAGTGGGCTTGCTCGTCGATCTTCTGATCGCTCAATACCCGGGTGGCCGTTACGTTTAGCAGACTGCTTGCGGCTTGTGGGTGCTTGTTATGATCATCACCTGCTGCCGGCATATTGACGAGTCTTTAGAGTCCTACACAGAGGTTTCCTGACTCAAGCGAAACGAAATAGGAGCGCATATGAGATATGTGCGGGACCGAGAATAATGCGAGTATGTGATACCGTATTCTATTCTCGCGAAGAATGTATCGAATGGTTATATGCGATATAACCTAGTTATCGAATCGAGGGTTGATTCGATAAGCCGATACATTTGATGCTAGTCGGTTATATGCGATATGACCGGATCGTTAAATCAAGTGTTGATTTAATGATTTAATGTATAATTATATATTTGATATACTACTTTGCATTAACTAGTATCGGTTCACTTTAAATGGATTTTCTCGCTTGGATGTGCACATTGTATATGTGATACACTTTTTGTGCACTTGATTGTATCATGTTTGATGATACATGCTCTCTAGGGTTTGTGTAAAGATTAAACCATGGTTGTGTAATGGTTAGGGTTTTTGTTTTCATTTTTTTATTTATTTCATTTATTTTATTTTGGAAAAGAAATGGAAAAAGAAAAGAAAATGGTTGCTAGTTTTGTTTTACATTGAAAGTTCATGAAGCTTTAACTAAGTGACCATTTTGTCTTCATGCTTAACCCTAACCATCCCACTAACCATGATTTATTCTCTACACTTGACCTGGTTTGGTTATGATAAGTATTCTTTTAGTTTTCTTTTTGGAATTAACTTATCATAACTTTATCTTCTTCTTCTTCATCTTCAACATTGAAGCAAGCTTGCCTCCATCAATGGAAACTTGTGAAAGAGAGTGAGAAATCCAATTCTAAAGTGAACCCACTTCCTATTTCTTCATCCTCTACCTCTTGCCAAGTAGTAGAGTGTGTTTCCTTCAGAAGTTTTCTAGACTTGGTGAAGTTGGAGCTTGATCTAGTGATGCCTCGACGTAGATCATCTTCGGCATCGTCGTCGATGACCTAGCCCCCTTTTTCTCCGATGAAGCCGACGCTAGAGCCCGGGATTCTATTTGGACAGCGATGAGACTTCATTGCGGAGCTATGGATGTGGAGGACCGGATCTACAAAGGTTGTATTTCCGTTCTCTTAGTAAAGTAGTTTACTAGTTGCATCTTTCGCCTAGACATCTAGTTAACGATCCGTAGTCTAGGGTTTCTCGGCACCCCCATTTTTTAAATTGGCATGGTTGATGCCTTGTGAGACCTCTTGAGAGTGCCTAGGAACCCTACACCTATGCTATGCTCGGTCAACTTATCACAAGTATTCTCCATATAGGATCAAAGTGATACCTCCTAAATCCTGGGTTTTGGTTCTATGAGATAGATCTAATTGGATGTTAGGATACTCACTAGTTTTAGTGAGATGGTATCAATCGATCCTGGGAAGTGTCACTGGAAATGTTCCAGGGTGATAAGGACGACTGAATGTCAGTCGCAGGTATTGTCTTTACACTCAGTGGATGGATGGTATGTTGGAAGAGTTCTAAGATAGATACCGTGACTTGCTAGACGATTAAAGATACATCATTACCAAGGATGCTACCAAAGAGGCAGTCTGGATATATTTTAGTTCATGAGATGAACTTCGTTCAAACCATTGTGTGACAATGGAGTTATGGCTTTGGCCTAGAAACCCCCGTCTCATCAGAAATCCAGATATAATTCTTATGCAGTATCACCTGATTATGGAGATGGTTGATCTCCAGGGAGATCGAGGTTAGGAGAGTAGACACAGAGGACAACATCGCGGATCCACACACAAAGGCCTATTTCGCAGTAGAGACTTTTATGGGAAGGTTGAGTATGAGATACTTCAACCACAGCTGAATGTTTGGTATGCGATACCACAACAAATGGCCTTAGTGCAAGTGGGAGATTGTTTGTTATATGTATGCCCAAGAGGCCATTACTGTACAAACGATGTATATTGTAGTGGATGCTTGGACATATATTGGTAGGACTTTCTTGCTCGACATGATAGTACGCTATCTGGTTGCTCTTTATCTTAACATGTACTCTGATTGTCTCTAAGTTACATGTTGATAAAGCCCTTACGATGAGTACTTGACTATGAGGACTATAATGCAGATCATACTAGTTGGGACGGTGTAGTCGTCAAGTACATCCTTCAAATGTTCCTAGTCGTAGGTGTATCGAGACAGAGCATTGATATACCAGAGTAGACTAGCGTATGCGCTTCTTGACCCATATGATGGGCGATGGATGATCCCATATCCATTGGTGTTTGACATCAGAGAAGGTATACGGGTGCTCAGTGGAGACTAGGTACACTGAACGGACTCACCGAGAACTCCCAGATGGTATTATACCTCACGTCAGATGGCAGTTCTCTGGTGACACTGGTACAGGTTAGCCTGTAGACCCGAGATCGTCATAGAGTCTTGTGTGATTCCCACTGTGCTTTGATTTCCATCATACCTCATCCAAGAGGGCGTACAAAAAGATGGCTTTTGGGTACAGTCCCGAATAACATGGAAGCAATGAGTGATAGGAGGGGATTTGTCTCTCCCGGTATAGGGAGTTGATGTTGCACTGTGTTCGATTGGCTATTGTAGGGTTCCTAGGCACTCTAGTGAAGTCTCACAAGTGATCAAACATGCACAAATCAAATTTTACGGGTGCCTACAAACCCGACTACGGATCGTTTACTAGATATTTAGGCGAAACATGTAAACTAGTTTACATTTTTAACTAAGGGAACAGATATACAACCTTTGTAGATCCGGTCCTCCACCTCCACGGCTCCGAGATGAGGTCCTCTCCGCTGTCCAAATAAAATCCGGGCTCTAGCGTCGGCTTCGTCGGAGAATGGGCAAGCTAGGTCGTCGATGTCCATGCCGAAGATGATCTACGTCGAGGCATCGCTAGATCAAGCTCACAACTTCACCAAGTCATGAAACTTGTGAAGTAAACACACTCTACTACTTGGCAAGAGGTAGAGGATGAAGAAATAGGAAGTGGGTAAACTTTAGAATTGGATTTCTCACTCATTTGCATCAATCACCATTGATGACCTCAAGCTTCTTCAAAGAAGAAGATGAAGAAGAAGATGAAAGAGTTATGATAAGAATAAATTAAAATGAAAAGAATAATCCATTCTTATCATAAGTGAACCATGGTTAGTTGTAGAGAGTGAACTAGGGTTAGTGAAATGGATAGGGTTAAGCATGAGACAAAAAGGGTGACTTTGGTCAAAGCTTCAAGAAGCTTTTGCTAGAAAACAAATTAAGCCACCATTTTCTCTTAATGCTTATCAATTTCCAAAAAGAATAAATAAATGAATAAATGAATAAGGAAATAGTAAACCCTAACCATTTCATTAACCAAGGTTTGATACTTTACACTTAACCAAAAAGTATGTATCATCAAACATGATACAATCAAGTGCGCAAAATCATATCGCATATGGAATGCGCACACCCGAGTGAGAAAATCCATTTAAAGTGAACCGATACTAGTTAATGCAAAGTAATATATCAAATATATAATTATGCATTAAATCATTAAATCAACACTTGATTTAACGATCCGGTCATATCGCATATAACCGACTAGTATCATTAGTAACAACTTATCGAATCAACACTTGATCCGATAACCCGGCTATATCGGATATAACCGATCAATGTCACATCGCGAGAATCGAATACAGTATCACATACTGGTATTATTCTCGGTCCCGCACATATCTCATACGCGCTCCTATTTCGTTTTGCTTGAGCTAAGAAGCCTCTATGTAGGACTCTAAAGACCCGTCAATACGCCGGCAGCAGATGATGATCATATCAAACACCCACAAGCCGCAAGCGGTCTGCTAAACGTAACGGCCACCCGGGTATTGAGCGATCAGAAGATCGACGAGCAAGCCCGCTCACACTCCTGCGAATCCAACCAGTAACACTTACCGTACGGTCCGGTCTGTTCGTCTGATATGTCGCATATCTCGCCTAGGGGTGGTAAACGTCAGACCCCAATAGCTCGATAAGTCATGCCGACGTAAGGTCCATAACATTCGTGAAACTACTGATAACACTTACCAGTATATCACAACAACCATGGCCAGGGATTTCCTGTTATGGCCAGTCGAGCATAGCACAACATCAACCCCCAATACCGGGAGAGACGAATCCCCTCCTATCGCTCATTGCCTCCATATGAATCGGGACTGTACCCAAAAACCACCTGTTTGCACGACTCAGTAGAGCCGTGGTAGGGTGGAAATCAAAGCACAGTGGGAGACACACAAGACTCTATGACGATCTCGGGTCAACAGACTAAGCTGTACCAGTGTCACCAGAGAACTGCCATCTGACGTGAGGTATAATACCATCTGGGAGTTCTCGGCGAGTCCGTTCAGTGTACCCAGTCTCCACTGAGCACCCGCATACCATCTTTGATGTCAAACACCAATGGATATGGGATCATCCATCGCCCATCGCATGGGTCGAGAAGATATGCGCTAGTCTACTCTGGAATATCGATGCCCCGTCTCGATATTCCCTCGGCTAGGAACATTTCAAGGATGTACTCATGGACTACCCAGGCCCCACTAGTATGATCTACATCATAGTCATGGAAGTCGAGCACACATCCTATGGGCTTTATCAACATGTAATCAGAGAGAGACAGAAAGTATACATGTTAAGATAAAGAGCAACCAGATAGCGTACTATCATGTCGAGCAAGAAAGTCCTTCCTATATATGTCCCAGCATCCACTACAATATACATCCAATGTACAGTAATGGCCTCTAGGGCATACATATAACTAACAATCTCCCACTTGCACTAGGGCCATCTGTAGCAGTGGTTGCAGTATCATATACTCAACCATCCCCTAAAAGTCTCTCTTTGGGAAAAAGGCCTTCGTGAGTGGATCCGCCGTGTTGTCCTCTGAGTCTTCTCTCTTAACCTCGATCACCCTGGAGATCAACTATCTCCATGATCAGGTGATGCTGCCTCAGAATTTGTCTGGGTCACTGATGGGACCAGGGTTCCAGGGCCAAAGCCATACTTCCATTGTCACACAATGGTAGGAACCTAGTTCATCCTATGAACCATTATACACCCAAACTGTCTCTTTGGTAGTATCATTAATAGCGATGTTATCAGCCTTTATCGTCTAGTTTGTCATGGTATCTAGCTTGGAAATCTTCCAACATATCGTCCTTTTACTGAGGGTAAAGACAATGCCTGTGACTGACATTCAGTCGTCTTTATCACCCTGGAACACTTCCAGTGATTCTCCCCAGGATCGATTGATACCATCTCACTACCACTAGTGAGTATCCTAACATTCAATTAGATCTATCTCATAGATGATAACTCAGGATGTAGGAGGTATTACTTTGATCCTATTTGGAGAATACCTGTGATAATAGGAGATTGACCGATCGTAGTATAGGAAACTCTTTTTCCTATTAAGAGTATGTTGTTTACGTACAATACGAAGATGACCACCTTACTCTCTACTACCCTTTTGTATATACAAGTTTCGTCTACCATTTTGATGAAGTCAAACACTTTGACTATCACATCAAAACAGACGTTCCAACTCCGCGATGCCTGCTTCATTATGTAAAGCAACTTGCACACGTTTCCGCTGCTCCCACTGTTTACGAAGACCTCTGGCTGTGTTCTTATAGACGTTCTCTTCTAAATCAGTATTTAGAAAAGCAGTCATGGCACCCAACCACCAGATATCGTAGTCATGGTATGTAGCCGTGGTAAGTAGGATCTGGATAGACTTAAGCATAGCTACTTGAAAAAGGTTTCATCATTATCCACGCCTGGTCGATGACGAAAACCTTTAACAAGTCTAGCTTTGAAAGTCTCAACTTTTCCATCTACACCAAGTAATCTTCTCAAGATATACTTGCTCCTGATGGGGATTTAACCCTTCAGATATAGCAGCTAAAGTTCATACTTTGCTGGTGTACATGGATTCCATCTCATATCGCTAAGCATCCAGCCATTCTTACAGAGTCCCTACTCTCGATGGCCTGCTCGAAACTAGTTGGGTCATCATCTCATGATGCAATCCTTGCTCCCACTGTCATCGAGAAACTGAGGTATCTCTCAGGCGGATGAGGAACCCTACTAGATCGGCGGAGAGGCTGAGGTTCGTCGGAAACTATAGAATCCTTTGGTTCTGTCAAATCTTCAGCTGTAGTTTCATATAGCTGGAACCTTTCCAGTTCTATAGAACTGACCTTGCCTCGATCTTGTCCGGATTTTGCTTTTCACATAGGCCGGACAATCCCAAATCTTAACTAACTTAAGAGATAGGCTCTTACCATACCATATCTCATATGGATTGGTAGGCACTGATTTGAATCGAACCTAATTCAATAGGTATGCAGCTTCTCAAGCGCATAACACCCAAAAGGAAATAGGTAACTCAGTAATACTCATCATAGAGCACATGATATCTAATATTGTGTGATTGCTCCACCCCGATACACCGTTGTGCTGTGGTGTATTCAGAGGAGTAATACCGAGAGAGGATCTCATTTTCCTTTAGAATAGTCCAAGGATTCCATGCTGAAGTATTCTCCTCCCTGATCTCATCATAGGACATAATACTTATACCCGGTTATTGGTTCTCTACTTCCTACTTATATTCTGTGAATACCTCAAAAGGTTCGGACTTATATTTCAACAGGAATATATGACTGAATCTTGAGAGATTATCAGAGAATACAATGAAGTATAAAGAACCAGTCCTGGCATTTGTAGACAGGAGACCTTACATACATCATCCTGTATCAGTCCCAGGAGTTTACCAACTCTTCCTCTGTTTCCAGTAAACAGAGCTGGTGTCATTATATCTTTGTGACATGACTGGCAAGTTTCACAAGATGTAAATTCAAACTAATTTAAATATACATCTAAATGTAACTTCAGCCAGTCGGGTCGCATTGATATGACCTAGTCTACAATACTTCAAGAAGAATTCGTTCATTTCTGAACTCTTCTTCTTGTGTGTGTTCAGTATACTAGGAACTGTAGTTTGATTTAGAACGTTAATGCTTTTAGATAGCGTGCCTGAACCGATCAACTTTTGATATAGGAAGTGTTCAAAACATTATCCATCAATACAAAATTATATCCTTTCTTTACTAATAAAGAGACTGATATGATTTTGTATATTAGGTTCGGTATCTAATAGCATTTGTTCAGAATCAATGTATTCGTAATACAGGGTGACAGTGACCAACAGACTTGGCTGCAACACTTGCCCCGGTTTCTGTCTCATGAAACTTATCACCCGTTCTCAGTTTTTCTACCTTTTTGTAGCCCTATGTAACAGATTACATATCTGGGATCCTGATCCGGTATCATATACCCAGGATGCAGGGGATACTGAGAAACAGTTCTTTGTAATGAACACACCCGAAGGAGATGCATCATATGCACTTTCTTCGTTTGGGCGGCATAGGAATTCTGGTATTCCCCAATTTCCTGCTCTTCCTTATAACAATTATAAGTTGGAGCGGGACCAACGTTCCCCAGCTCAGTATAACAAGCGGGTTCGGTCAATACATCCGTATTATTATCTTGATTAAGGCGTGATATGGTCGCTACCAGGAGAGAGAGAGAAGAAAACACTCTGCGTGCGCTCTTGCAAGATCAGATTGGTTATATATTTTATCTAATCAGGATGGCTCCCACTGTTTTTATCAAATCTTCCTTCAAACCTTAAAAGGAAAGACTAGCCGGGATTAATTACACTCTACAAGTTCGCCAACCTTTCAGCCAGGCCAGTGTCGGTACTTTGAGGGAGGTTCCCCGTGCTTTCGCACGAACCTAATTACTGTAAACCTCGTTTTCCCAGAGGCGTAACCCCGTTGACACCTTTCTAGACACCTACTTGATCGGCTAATTGCAAAGTACAAAACTCTCCCAGGAGTAACAATTACTCGCAGTGGGTATCGGGATCCAACTATCACATAGAAGGTATGCAATCTCATTGCAAATTCCAACACTTGAAACTCCCGATAAAGGTTTTTACCCCTAGCACCTATGACCTTAACTATGGTCAACAAATCATAAGTACTAGTCAAGTTCTACCCGTCATTTCGTGATTAATTAGACCCACCCATATGACCCTTAACTAAGGTCAACAAAGTCACGCGACTGTCCTAACTAATCGCATCATATGCGGTGTAGGAAGACATCACTTAGCTACCGTACACTGTGCCTTGACTATGGTCAACAAACACAGCACGTATACTGAGTACTCTACTTCCTAAAATGACGGAGGGTTGCGGCTGGTTTTTGTGAAAACCTTTAACGCTTTGAACTTGATCTCGTTGCGGAATCAAATGGTTTTTAAATGGAATGTTTTCGAGGCTTTTCTTGTTTTGCTAAAGGGGTCACTCCCGATGAAGGGATCGTCGGCCCTTTCCTCGTCGAATGAGGTGCGGGATATATCATATATATCACTGTGCAAAGCAGAAACTATAGAAGCGATCAAAGACAAACCGAGGGTCGTAGCATCTGCCAGTTATTGCTAAAGGAGTCACTCCCGGTGAAGGGATCTCGGTCCTTTCCTCATCGAATAAGGTGCAGGATGTTCTATAATGAACACCGCGATGCAAAGCAAGAACTGTAGCTACCTGTTTTTATTTTGAAATTCGATTCCACAACATCAATTAGGTTTATTTTCTTTCATTAATCTTATTAATGAATATCCCATCATTTAAATTACCTAAACATCACAGATAGATATGACGTACACTTATGCCATCCGCATTCGCCTCGATGTCCCCTCGTGCACCGTTAGGTTAGGTAACTAACGGCAGAGCGGGGCAGGGCTAGCGCGGGTGTAAAACATAAGTAACGTCTATATAATATATCATATATACTATAATATCTGTCACAGAACATCAGAACATCGCATGATCACAGATAAAACACAGCAGAAGAAACATATGAAATATTGGATATACTAGGACGTCCGTGTTTTCAATACGAGCCAGTATAAAACACGGATTCCACGGTCGTGATGAATAGCCAATCCCACACCCCTAGACCCCTACGAGAGCGGCAAGCAACCCTGCCAATTCTAGGGTTAGGAGACCCGGACTCGACTCCTCGAGTTGGTCTCCCACTGGACCCCAGAACCCGGTTACTTGTGCTCCCCTCCTTGGGTCTATCCTAGTGCAGAAAAGTAAATAATATACAAACGGTGACTACTTCCGCAACCTGGAAGTGCCCCAATAAAAGAATATTACATACAAGTTTTTACATGAATGAAAATGAAAAACACTCATCTCACATAAAAACCCCCGGCTATTCAAACACGACGATCCAATATAACATATCCAGCAACACATAACATCACATGTCATCAACGTAAGTAAATATGCGCATCCCAATTGTCGTTGACATATAGCAACGAAACCGGCGATATCACATATTACACTTACGGTCACTGAAAAGAAAGTGTAAAACTACAACAGTTGGAATCCGCAACCACCTCACACATCGCATGCCTGACTAAATGAATTACTTAGACATCACATGCCTAACAATTATAAACCCCGCATTTTAGTCTCATTATCGAAAACTCTTTTCAATATCAAGTCGGGCAATTCAACAGGATTCCCGACATTCTGATCGAATGTTCGTCGCAAACTTCAGTAGACGGCCGCACCCCTAATACCGTCGACGAAGTGCACCAAGGCGGAACACTGCTACCGCGAGCACCCGAACGGATGCTTTCGGCGACGGGGTTCTCCTACAGTCACTTGGTCGGGGCTATGGAGTGAGGCTGTCTATTAAGTTTACCCGGCGAGTATCCGCGTACGCTACGTGATTGCGACGGACTTTTGATCACATCAAAATTCCGTGGCAACCGATCAAGTAAGACTAAACTGCTATGTTTATAATATTCATTCCGTTATCTCATAACAATTTGCGAATTCCAATTATTGTATCACATTCCGGATAAATAGAAAATGCTAAACTTTTCGATCGAACAATCGAACACCCAAGTTTTCCCGATACTACTCAACACATGAAATAAGTCTAACAACATTCAGTTCGTGCCTCAGTAGCAACGGTCCAGCCGTAGAAGGGTCAAGCCAACGCCTCACATGTGGCACGCCGTACTGCCCTAAACCCGAAGGTTCAAAGGGCAGTTCAAGACGGTCACATAATCGAGTTAAGGTTTGTTGTCTTCTAGAGGGTCCATCGCGTTACTTGCACTACTTAGAACGTCGTTAAACTACGGAAAAATCCAACAATTGGAAATTTCCCGGCAGGGGAAAAAGTGGGTATTTATATCCGGTCGAACTTTTTAACATATTCTAAAATTACCCGGATAGCCACACCGAAAAAATTTGACAGTCCGATCGAACATACAGAGTCTCCAATACCACTCAGAAAATACAACTCTGGAATAAATATTAAAATATCCCCAGGAAAACCAGCATTAAAAACTAGGAGTTACTCTGAAAAAAAATCATGCTGATGTGACTAGTTGGCCGTGGAACTGCCGCACGAGCCTTGCTCGTGCCGCGGTTCCGCCGCGCTTTAGAGGAATCGTGCTCACGAATTTCACAGTATGTCTTAGGATTACCTGCTGATTTTTCTGAATATTTTTAATTTTGAAAAAACCACATTTTACAGAAATGTCCAGAGAGCAATATTCGGGTCGGGGTTTTGGGTCGATCGGACTTCTAACTCCGTCGGGACTTCGCCTAAGGCTCTAGCTAGGCTCTGATATCACTGTAGGGTTCCTAGGCACTCTAGTGAAGTCTCACAAGTGATCAAACATGCACAAATCAAATTTTACGGGTGCCTACAAACCCGACTACGGATCGTTTACTAGATATTTAGGCGAAACATGTAAACTAGTTTACATTTTTAACTAAGGGAACAGATATACAACCTTTGTAGATCCGGTCCTCCACCTCCACGGCTCCGAGATGAGGTCCTCTCCGCTGTCCAAATCAAATCCGGGCTCTAGCGTCGGCTTCGTCGGAGAATGGGCAAGCTAGGTCGTCGATGTCCATGCCGAAGATGATCTACGTCGAGGCATCGCTAGATCAAGCTCACAACTTCACCAAGTCATGAAACTTGTGAAGTAAACACACTCTACTACTTGGCAAGAGGTAGAGGATGAAGAAATAGGAAGTGGGTAAACTTTAGAATTGGATTTCTCACTCATTTGCATCAATCACCATTGATGACCTCAAGCTTCTTCAAAGAAGAAGATGAAGAAGAAGATGAAAGAGTTATGATAAGAATAAATTAAAATGAAAAGAATAATCCATTCTTATCATAAGTGAACCATGGTTAGTTGTAGAGAGTGAACTAGGGTTAGTGAAGTGGATAGGGTTAAGCATGAGATAAAAAGGGTGACTTTGGTCAAAGCTTCAAGAAGCTTTTGCTAGAAAACAAATTAAGCCACCATTTTCTCTTAATGCTTATCAATTTCCAAAAAGAATAAATAAATGAATAAATGAATAAGGAAATAGTAAACCCTAACCATTTCATTAACCAAGGTTTGATACTTTACACTTAACCAAAAAGTATGTATCATCAAGCATGATACAATCAAGTGCGCAAAATCATATCGCATATGGAATGCGCACACCCGAGCGAGAAAATCCATTTAAATTGAACCGATACTAGTTAATGCAAAGTAATATATCAAATATATAATTATGCATTAAATCATTAAATCAACACTTGATTTAACGATCCGGTCATATCGGATATAACCGACTAGTATCATTAGTAACAACTTATCGAATCAACACTTGATCCGATAACCCGGCTATATCGGATATAACCGATCAATGTCACATCGCGAGAATCGAATACAGTATCACATACTGGTATTATTCTCGGTCCCGCACATATCTCATACGCGCTCCTATTTCGTTTTGCTTGAGCTAGGAAACCTCTGTGTAGGACTCTAAAGACTCGTCAATACGCCGGCAGCAGATGATGATCATATCAAACACCCACAAGCCGCAAGCGGTCTGCTAAACGTAACGGCCACCCGGGTATTGAGCGATCAGAAGATCGACGAGCAAGCCCGCTCACACTCCTGCGAATCCAACCAGTAACACTTACCGTACGGTCCGGTCTGTTCGTCTGATATGTCGCATATCTCGCCTAGGGGTGGTAAACGTCAGACCCCAATAGCTCGATAAGTCATGCCGACGTAAGGTCCATAACATTCGTGAATCTACTGATAACACTTACCAGTATATCACGGCAACCCTGGCCAGGGATTTCCTGTTATGGCCAGTCGAGCATAGCACAACATCAACCCCCAATACCGGGAGAGACGAATCCCCTCCTATCGCTTATTGCCTCCATGTGAATCGGGACTGTACCCAAAAACCACCTGTTTGCACGACTCAGTAGAGCCGTGGTAGGGTGGAAATCAAAGCACAGTGGGAGACACACAAGACTCTATGACGATCTCGGGTCAACAGACTAAGCTGTACCAGTGTCACCAGAGAACTGCCATCTGACGTGAGGTATAATACCATCTGGGAGTTCTCGGCGAGTCCGTTCAGTGTACCCAGTCTCCACTGAGCACCCGCATACCATCTTCGATGTCAAACACCAATGGATATGGGATCATCCATCGCCCATCGCATGGGTCGAGAAGATATGCGCTAGTCTACTCTGGAATATCGATGCCCCGTCTCGATATTCCCTCGACTAGGAACATTTCAAGGATGTACTCATGGACTACCCAGGCCCCACTAGTATGATCTACATCATTGTCCTAGAAGTCGAGCACACATCCTATGGGCTTTATCAACATGTAATCAGAGAGAGACAGAAAGTATACATGTTAAGATAAAGAGCAACCAGATAGCGTACTATCATGTCGAGCAAGAAAGTCCTTCCTATATATGTCCTAGCATCCACTACAATATACATCCAATGTATTGTAATGGCCTCTAGGGCATACATATAACTAACAGCTATAACTGGAAATCCTTGGCCAGGGTTGCTGAGATTTACTGGTAAGTGTTATCAGTAGTTTCTCGAACTTTTATGGACCTCATATCGACATGACTTATGAAGCTACTTGGGTCTGACGTTTACAACCCCTAGGCGAGATTTCCGACATGTCAGACGAAGAGACCGGACTGTACGGGAGTGTTACAGATTGGATTCGCAGGAGAATGTACAGGCTTGCTTGTTGATCTTCTGATCGCTCAATACCTGGGTGCCTGTTACGTTTAGCTGACCGCTTGCAGCTTGTGGGTGTTTGATATGATCATCACCTACTGCCGGCGTATTGACGATTCTTTAGAGTCCTACACAGAGGTTTCTTGACTCAGGAAAAATGGAGTAGGAGCACATATATGATATATGCGGGACCGAGAACAATACATGTATGTGATACCGTATTCGATTCTCGCGATATGAGATATCGCCCGGGTATATGTGATATAGCCAGGTCATCGGATCAAGTGTTGATTCGATGAACTGATACAGATTATATTAGTCGGTTATTTGTGAAATAGCCGGATTATCGGATCAAGTGTTGAATCGATAGTTTAATGTATAATTATATATTTGATATATTAAACTGCATTAACTAATATAAGCTCACTAAATGATTCTTTTTCTCACTCGGGTAATACATTGGAATATATGCGACATATGTTAATTTTATTATTTTATTTTGTTACAATAAATATTGTATATGTAATATATAATATTGTAACATGTTAGGGCTATTAATGCAACATGTTTTGTGGAGATTAAACATGGTTAGGGTTTGATTTGGGTTAATCTTTTCGAGAAGTTTCTAGAAGCCTTCCTTTTGTTTCTGGCAAAGATATTTGTTTTGATATTTTTGTAGATACATTGTTAACCCAACCTAACCGTTTAACCATGGTTCATTCTCTACATGTGTTAAGTTATCATACTTAACCCAAGGTTGCATTTCTAACCTCACTTAAGTTTTCATTATTCATCACAAAGAGAATGGTTTTTCTTCTTCCTTCTTCTTTTGGATGGAAAAGCTTACTAGCTTTTTCATAAGTGATGATTTTGAGTGAGATTAAGAAAACAAATGAGAGCTAAAATCCTACTTAATCAACATAATCTATCCTAGCCATTTAGATTAGGATGTTCACTTCATTAGTGAGTGAGAGCTTGAGATAAAGTTTCTGTTGGAGATAGTGCCCTCAGAGTCAATTATTAGGTCACAGGTACGTGATTGTAATGATTGAGGGAGGACCTATCCCGGTAGGACAGTCTTACTCGAGATGATAGTATGCTATCTGGTTTACCTTTATCATCGTGTACTGCTTTAGGTGACCTGACTCGTCGCTATTACACGTTGATAGAGCCCCTAGGATTCTTGCTTGACCACCAGCAGTATGAGGGCGATCATATAAGTGGGAGCTGGGGTCTATAAGCTTATCCTTAAAAGGTCCCTAGTCGTGGGAGTTTCGAGACTGGGCATCGATACTCCATTAGTAGACTAGTGTATACAGTCGAGACCCCGACGAGGGGCGGTGGCCGGTCTCACAAGCCACTGGTGTCAGTTGGATCACCTAAGATGTATACAGGTGCTCATTGGGTTATGAGTACACCGGACAGGACTCGCCGGGAACATGCTAGTTGGTCATATACCAGACGTCAGATGGCAGTTACCTGGTGACATGTGTGCAGGTTAGTTCATCGACCTGGGGATCGTCATTTGTCTCGTGTAAGTTCCCACTGTACTTTGATTACTACCCTACCACGGCTCAAAGGAGTCGTGCAAACAGGTTTTATTTAGGTACAGTCCCGAGCCACATGGAGGCAGTGAGCGTATCTTCAGGGGTTCGTCTCTCCCGGTATTGGGGGTGAGGTCGTGCTGTGTTTAGGAGAGCCATTACACAAAGTCCTTGGCCAAGGCAAGGAGATTTACTGGTAGGTATTCCAGTAGTATCTCAGGGTGTTCTGGGCTACACTCCGACACGACTTGTACCGCTTTTGGGGGTCTGACTTTTACCAACCCCCTAGGCCCGCCATGCGATACTCATAGACGAACGGACCGGACTGTACGGATATTGTCACTGACAGGCTCAGTACGGTTGTCAGGCTGAGTTCACTCACAGACGTCCCTTTTAGTCAATACTTGGTAGCCCGTTACGTATTGGCTTATACCTCTGACGTGCTAGTGGTTAAATCTACAACCGAGGTGTTGACGAGTCTTTAGAGTCCCCCACATTCAGTTACTCAACTTTCGGGCGAAAGGTTGTAGACGCCGTATGGAGATATGGCAGGGTCCGATCAGATACGTGCGGTATTGCACGGATCAGGAGATCGGAGGGTTTGTACTATAGGCCGTATGGTTTTATGGCAGGGTTCGATTAGATACATGCGGTATTGCACGGATCAGGATCGAACAGATATTACTAGCCGGCTTTGGTTTAAGCCGGATTCTAGTATAGTACAGTGTAGATTTTGTCTCATTCCATTTGTATTTCGGTCGGAATACAAATGCGGGTGTGTATGCACAGTATCGGGGTTTTCCTGTAATTTATTACGGGACCAGTTTTCTGGAGTTGCCAGTTTGCTTTCCGTTTCGGCCAATTTTCCTTTGTATCGTTCATTGGCCGAAGTTTGGTGGAGGAGGGTTTATTTGCATTGTTGCAAATAGGCTTTTGTGGAGGTTTTTTTTTGCATATATTGGTATCATGATGGTTTTCATGATGTGCACCATCCTTTGACTTGATTTCTTCATGATGGCATGACTTTTTGAGTCATCATGGTTCATGATGGTTGCTTTGAGTGTTGGGATTGTTTTAGGAATGATGGTTGATTTTGATAGCCTTCTCTCTCTTTTTTTTTGGTATTATTGGATGGCTCTCTCATTATCTTGCATATGACACTCTCATTCTCTCCTCTCTTGATGTCATGGCCGGCCTTCCCCTTGGAAGGGCTGTCCAAGTTTTTGAGGGTGGAAATCTTGTTCATTTGATGCTCCAAAAGCCTACAAGTTCCTCCACATAATCCTTGTATCATCCCTCCACCAAATGGCACCTCCTTAACCCCAAAATGAGACATGGATCTCTACACTACATTCTACAGCAAACCTTGGGCACGTCGAGTAGCCGGCTTCGTGCCCGAGTTGCCTCGGCATTGAGGTGGGAGCCCGTAAACAAAGTAGGCGATGTGGTGCACTTCCGGCGACAAGGAGGAGACGGGATTTTTCCGCAGGAGATCGGGACCATGACGAGAAGACCGGAGGACTTGGATCGTCGGTATATATCTAACCCATCTTCTAGTTAGCTTAGACTTGTTAATGGTTGCGATCCGGATGTTTAGTGCGCGGTGGTGCCGGTTTGCTAAGTCCAAGAAAATTAAAGTTTTTCACCGCTTCCGCATTCCGCCGTCGGATTGACGGCCGGGGCGCCGCCGTGCACTTACAGTTGTATCAGAGCCTCCCCATTAACTTAGTCTAGCTTTGTGTAGTGTGTTTTTCTGTTTCGATCGATCGAATGTTCCAAAACTACATTTTTGTTAGCATCAGTTTACTGTTGGAAATTTTTGGTGTCGAAATTTTTTTCAGGTTGTAAAATATTGATGTACTGGAAAATATAAGAGCTCTGTAAAAATTCGACGAAGTAACTCCACAGTGGGAGCGCGGAACCGCCGCGAAAACCCCCTTCCCGCCGCCCTTCCGCCGCGCACTGTGGAGATCACTTCACCAATTTTTTACAGAGGCCTTCTGGGATTAAAATATGGGTTTTGGAATGTTAAAATTGGGCCCAGGTTTTCTGTGAGTGCTACAGTTTTGATTGGGGGCCCACTTGTTAATTTTTGATCGATCGGATATTTTAAACACATTTTTCACAGTATTTACATTATATCTGCGACCGTGAATGTCACTTGATCGGTAAATCCGGTCTAACTGCTATAGCCCGGTTAGACGGATTTGCGAACGTGACTTTCACGTTGATGTTTTGTTTTTGCTGTGATGTTGCGGATCGGTCGTGGGGGATAGCCTGGATGCAATGCTAGTACAGTTCTGTTGTATTATGTACATTTGATATTGCGGGGCGAGCGTCCGACATGTGGACTGCCGTCACTGCCTGTTTGTATTATTATTTTGGGGCACGACCTGGTTGCGGTCGATGTACCCGTTGTATGTATATTTTACTTTCTGTACTAGGATTGCCCCGCAGAGGGGTGCACGGATAGCCGGGTTCTGGAGGTCAACAAGCCCGCATCTCATGGCATTGAGATGGAGGGGGCTTCACTCTAGGATTGGCGGGCTATTCGCCGCACTCGTAGGGGGTACAGGTTGACCCAGGAGGGGTGCCCAAGTTACTGGATTCCGTGATGTGCTGGGTGGTCCATTCACGCCGCTGAAGGAGGCTGCCTCGCTTCAGGTTTTGGCGGGTAACTTGCCGCGCCCGTAGGGGTCTAGGATTTCATTGCACAGGCTATCCACACGACCAGGGGAACGTCGGGTTTCAGCAGTGGCTCTGTGAAACCCGGGGATCCCAGATATCTGTATTGTTTCTGTGATGCTGTACATTTCTGTGATGTTGCATTTTATTCACGCCTTGAGCGAATATAATATATTGGTATATATATTAGTAGATGTTGTATATGTTTTGCATCCGCGCTAGTCCAGTCCCCGCTCTGTCGTTAGTAAGCTAACCTAACGGGTAATGACGGGACCCAGTGGCGAATGCGGATGGCATATACGTACATCAGTATATTTTCGTTCTTTTTGGTGTGATCAATTGATGGGAATGCGTTGATTCGGATCAATGCAAGTTAAAAACAAACCTAATCTGATGTTGTTGGAACACTTTTCAAAAAGCAGTTATTGCAAGGACGTTTACTTTTGTTTTGCATCGTGGTATTCGTTGGAATATCCTGCTCCTCTGTCGACGAGGCAAGGGCCGAGATCCCTTCACCGGGAGTGACCCCTTGGACAGAAGTTTGGGTCAGGGCATTAACTTCACTATAGCCGATTACTTTTGCTTTGCATCGCGGTATTCATTTGGAATATCCTGCACCCCATTCTACGGGGAAAGAGCCGAGATCCCTTCACCGGGAGTGACCTCTTTAGCGAAGGTTTTCGTCACTATATTTTTAAAAGCTATCCGTTCCTTCGACGATATCAAGTTCATTACGTTAAAGGTTTTCGCCAGAAACCATTCGTAGCCCTCCGTCATTTCAGTTAAATATTCGGTAGTATTCAAGCTATGTATTTTGACCTCATGCCAAGGCATAGTGATTGGTAGCTGCCGGGTATTTATCTGTTGCATAGATAGATGCGTTGGTTTGGGACAGTCGTACTACTATTTTGGCCTACGTCAAGGGTATGTACGGGTGGGTTCAGATTAACCTGGATAATGACGGGCAGAACTTGACATGTGACTTATGATATTTTGACCTCACGCCAAGGTCATAAGAGCATGGGGCAGAAATCACATCGGAAGTTTCAAAAGAACTGAAACATGCCAGATATGCGCATACCTTCTGGAGTGTGATGACGTGAGCGGATTCCGTCACGTTATCATGCGATGAGAGTTGGATCCCGATTCCCACTGATGAGTTAGTTTACTCCTCGGGTGTTCCCGACTGATTCTTCTTTTAGGTTTGGAGGAGAATTTGAGATACAGTGGGAGGATTCCAGATTAGATAAATTGGTGACCATTCTGATCTAGGTTAGAGTGCACGCTGAGTGTTTCTTTTCTCTCTCTCTTTGGCAGCGACCATTGACCCGACCCTAAGACTTTGACTCAGTGACCAAGTTGACTGAACCTTCTTAAACACCGGCTTTTGGATTGTCAGAGTTGCAAACCTCATTGCCACTCCTACTTTTACCCTTTTCTCCAGGACACCCCGTATTACTACGAACGTCCACTTCCATTGGACAAAACCATCGTATGGTTATATACGAACTCGAAAGAATATATTCGAGGATGGTTTCCGGTTCTGGAGAAAACGGATAGGATTATTCAGTTGTCTTTTCCTTTTACCCTCTCTCAGGTTACGAGTACTCCTTGGTTTAGGGGTAGTACACCTATTACGCAAATTGGATTGTCTTCTTCCAAACCTTAGGCTGGTGCCGACCGGTAGGGAATGAAGAAAACCAATTAGCATAACGATGGTGTGCAGAAGGTATTAAGTTCAGACAAAGCAAGGGATTAGTAAGAGGGCAAAGTAAATTGCAACAGATATTCACGACCAAACCAAATATTTCGTTACCACTCCCACATCACCTTTGTATTTCTCCAGGACACTCCGTATCACTACGAAGATCCACAGTTTATTTGGATACTCCATCGTATGGTTATATACGAACTCGAAAGGAACTGGTTCCAGTTCGGGGATGGATTCTGGTTCAGGAGAAATAGGAATAAGGTTCATTCGGTTGTCTTTTATCCTCACCTTCTCTCGCATTGCGAGTGTTCCTAGGATTAGGACAGTACACCCATTATGCTTATTGGATAGTCTTCTTCCAAACCATAGGCTGGTGCCGAACGGTAGGGAAGGAAGAAAACCATTTGGCCTAAAGGGGTGTGCAGAAGGTAATGACTAAAGACATATGAAGGGATTTGGAGAGGTGGCAAAGAATTATACGGTTGCAATCGTGAATCTGGAAGAGGCATTACTAGGAATACCAGGATACCCCATCGAAACATTTCAATGTTTCAGTTTCACTGTGTGATATTAAAGGAAAACTGATTTCCCGATTAGATACTTACTCCAGGGTATGTATTTACCAGGTACGATTCTCACATCTGTATGGTTTTACAGATGATGAGTGGGAGTAAGTTATTGGGAATTGGGTGATTATCCTCATTATATCAGGATTCGTTGTAATCGGTGATATTTGAGGAAATCACCTGGGCTGTTTGCCGGTCGGCAAATATTTGGTTTTGAATATCCGCTGTTATGCACCAATTTCAAAATGATATATCTGTACGTCTATTTTCATAGAGTGAGATATACCTTTCTGAAATTATGTCTACGACATTTACCTATATCAGTGGATGGTTAGGTAAGGAGCATTAAACAGCGGTGTAATTCTTCTTAACCATAAGTACAGTTTTCAACCTACGACACACAGTGAATGAGTTATCAGACTCAAGGGACTTATACAGAGTATTGTATGTTGTCCAGGGTCCATCAGGACAGAGGGGTTGGTCCTCGTACTATATTCGGTTTACTTATGACTTCTCTAGTTTTTAGACAGGTGTTTCGTAGGAAACACAGGGTCCGAATTTTGAGAAGTTATAGGTATTTGAATAGAGTAGAGAACCAGGTGTAGCAAGTATCGGGATTCTTCAAAGAGATCGAAGATGTAGATACTTGTGTATGGTATTAAGTTGTTAGTAATGACTAAGAGAACTTGCTTCTTTTTCAGGTTACTCATAATTGGAAGCATTCCTAAGTTGAGTAACACTGATCGGCCTACTTCCATTTAGTTGACATGCGCTGGGGACAGCTGCATGATTTGAATCTGGTTCAATTAAATCAGTGCCTCTGTTTCTATATTGGATATAGAACAGTTCATATCTTAACGATGTTAAGGTACGGGGAGTTGTCCGGTTTATGATTAAAACCAGACACTGGACAACTCAAGGCACGTTTCTGTAATGGCTGTTTGTGGGTTGACCCAGGCTATGACGAGGGTTGACTTTCTACCATCTGGATGAACAATAGCGATATTGTTCTAGACTCGCCACAGTTTTATTAAAGATGGATTTTTCAGAAAGCAGTAGTGGGAGTATGGTAGAACTGGAAGTGATTCCAGAACCACAAACGATTACTGAAGATTTGATAAGGAACCTAAAGATTCAATCCGATTTGACATTCCATTGGCCACTCCGCAGATGCGGTGGGTAACTTCAGGCACTCGAGAGGTACTACGGTAGCCTCAAGGACGGTGACAGGGAAGTTCTTGTTTACCCACACTTACCATTGCTATTGTTCCAGACTGTGAGACCCGGCAGGAGGATGAGTATAGCGTCGTTCTAAACTAGTTTTAGAAGTGTACGTCTATATGACTCTGCCAGAGGGTTGTCGTAGTCAGTGGGAGCAGCGGAAGCATTGGTGGACAGGTGGCTTATGTCTATTTATAGACTAAAGCAGATATAGCGGAGATAGATCATCTATTTCTGATGTGACAGTCATAGGTTTGACTTCATCAGAGTAGGGGATGGATCTGTTGAAAAGCTAGTAGGGTGTGATATCCTGGTATTTGGATGATATACACAGAGTAGGAAAAGAAACTCCTACACTACGATCGGTTATACTTTGGTCGTCACACAGTTGTTTCTCCACAAAGGAAATGGATTTTATATCAGACATACTGGTTACTAGATCTATGGTTTTTATCTAGATTTGGGTGGTTTCCCAATCAGGGTACTTGACAGCATTCTAAGAGTATTTAGGATGGACGACTCCTGGCACGATAGTGTACCTGCAGGTAATGGAGTCACCCTCTCCAAAGGTGTCTTACAGACTAAAGGGGAGAGGGACGGGCATGATTGACAGATCACTTGCTCAGGCAATTGAGTCAATCGTGAGATGTCGAGTACCACACCAGATGTTGTTCTTGCACTAGATGCAATAAGTTGACATTAATCCAATCCTGGAGAAACAGTCGGAAGCAGTTTTAGAACATAAGTGGATGTTCTAGGGAGATGATAACGACAGCCTCATTCAGGAGACAGTTATCATTCCAGGCTTCCTAGGTGACATGGACGACAAGGAGGTTGTCAGAGTTATAGTTTTCCTTCTGATGAGGGGCAGTATTTTGGACAGGTGGTCCAAGGCAATACTGAGGGAGGCATGGCGCGCAGGATACTGATTAAGTTCAGTTGACGATACAGTCTAAGAAGTTTGGATTTGGAGTTCATTTATGAGCTAGGTCCCATCAGACATCCAGACATATTCTGAGACAGGTATTGCTCTTTTCGGGAGATGGTTTTCTCCGCGAACTTGAGATATAGAGAGACATAGAAAGAAACAACTAAGCGGATCCACTCACTGAGGACATCGAAGTCTACTCTGGTATATCGATGCCCCGTCTCGATACACCCACGACTAGGGACTTTGAAGGATGTACTTATGGACTACCATGTCCCCACTAGTATGATCCGCATCATAGTCCAGGTAGTCAAGCACACATCCTAAGGGCTTTACCAACATGTAACAGAGAGACAATCAGTATACACGTTAAGGTAAAGTTCAACCAGATAGCATACTATCATGTCGAGCAAGAAAGTCCTCCCTATATATGTCCCAGCATCCACTACAATATACATCCTATGTACAGTAATGGCCTCTAAGGCATACATATAACTAACAATCTCCCACTTGCACTAGGGCCATCTGATAGCAGTGGTTGCAGTATCTCATACTCAACCATCGCATAAAAGTCTCTCTCTAGGAACAGGCCTTTGTGAGTGAATCCGCTGTGTTTTCCTTTGAGTCTACTCTCCAAACCTCGATCACTCTAGAGATCAACTATCTCCATGATAAGGTGATACTGCCTTAGAATATGTCTGGATCACTGATGGGATGGACGTTCCTTGGCATAAGCCACAACTCCATTGTCACACAATGGTAGGAACATAGTTCATCTCATGAACCTATATACACCCAAACAGCCTCTTTGGTAGCATCTTAAGTAGCGATGTATCCTGCCTTTATCGTCTAGTATGTCACAGTATCCAGCTTGGAACTCTTCCAACATACCGTCCCTTTACTGAGGGTAAAGACAATGCCTGTGACTGACATTCAGTCGTCTTTATCACCCTGGAACCCTTCCAGTGATTCTCCTCAGGATCGATTGACACCACCTCACTACATCTAGTGAGTTTCCTAACATCCATTTAGATCTATCTCATAGATCCAAAATCCAGGATTTAGTAGGTATCACTTTGATCCTATATGGAGAATCTTTGTGATAAGCGGAGATTGATCGAGCGTGGCATAAGAAACTCCTTTCTTATCGAGAGTATGTCATCCACGTACTCTACGAGGATCGTCACCATACTCCCTACTACCTTTTTGTATATACAAGGTTCATCTACCATTTTGATGATGTCAAACTCTTTGACCGCTTCATCAAAACAGATGTTCCAACTCCGCGATGCCTGCTTTATCCTATAAAGCATCTTGCACACGTTTCCGCTGCTCCCACTGTCTACGAAGCCCTCTGGCTGTGTACTTATAGACACTCTCTTCTAAACATCATTTAGAAAAGCTGTCATGATACCCAACCACCAGATATCGTAGTCATGGTATGTAGCCGTGGCAAGTAGGATCTGGATGGACTTAAGCATAGCTACTTAGAAAAGGTTTCATCATCATCCACGCCTGGTCGATGACGAAAAGCTTTAACAAGTCTAGCTTTGAAAGTCTCAACTTTTCCATCTACACCAAGTAATCTTCTCAAGATATACTTGCTCCTGATGGGGATTTAACCCTTCAGATATTGCAACCAAAGTCCATACTTTGTTGGTGTATAAGGATTCCATCTCAGATCGCTAAGCATCCAGCCATTCTTACAGAGTCTTACTCCTGATGGCCAGCTCGAAGCTAGTTGGGTCATCATCTCATGATGCAATCTTTGCTCCCACTGTCATAGAGAAACCGAAGTATCTCTCAGGTGGGTGAGAAACCCTACTAGATCGGCGGAGAGGCTGAGGTTCGTTGGAATCTACTGAATCCTTCAGTTCTATCAAATCATCAGCTGTAGTTTGTATGGTTGGAACTTTTCCAGTTCTACATTACAGATCTTGCCTCGAGCTTGTCCGGATTTTGCTTTTAGACATAGGCCGGACAACCCCAAATCTTAACTAGCTTAAGACATGGGCTCTTCCCTTTCCATATCACATATGAAATGGTAGGCAACTGATTTGATTGGAACCCTATTCAATAAGTATGCAGCTTCTCAAGTGCATAACTCCCTAAAAGGAAATAGGCAACTCAGTAGTACTCATCATAGAGCGCACCTTATCATATAGGGTGTGATTGCTCCGCCCCGATATACCATCGTGCTATGGTGTATACAGAGGAGTAATGCTGAGAGAGAATCTCATTCTCCTTTAGAATATTCCAGGAATTCCATGCACAAGTATTCTCCTCCCTGATCTCATCATAGGACATAATACTTATACCCGTATTTTGGTTCTCTACTTCTCGCTTATATTCTGTGAATATCTCAAACGGTTCGGACTTGTGTTTGAACAGGAACATAGGTCTGAATCTTGAGAGATCATCAGAGAACGTAATGAAGTATAAAGAACCAGTCTTGGCATGTGTAGACAGGGGACCTAACATACATCAACATGTATCATCCCAAGAGTTCAGTAACTCTTTCTCTGTTTCCAGTAAACGGAGCTATGGTCATCTTATCTTTGTGACATGACTGGCGAGTTTCACAAGATGTAAATTCAAACTGATTTAAATATGCATCTAAATGTAACTTCAGCCAGTCGGGTCGCATTGATCTGATCTAGTCTACAATGCCTCAAGAAGGATTCGTTCATTTCTGAACTCTTCCTCTTGTGTGTGTTCAGTATACGAAGAACTGTAGTTTGATTTAGAACATTAATGCTTTTAGATAACGTGCCTGAACCGATCAACTTTTGATACAGGAAATGTTCAAAACATTATCCAACAATACAAAATTTTATCATTTCTTTACTAATAAAGAGATAGATATGATTTTGTATATCAGGTTCGGTATCTAATAACATTCGTTCAGAATCAATGTATTGGTAATACAGGGTGACAGTGACCGACAGACTTGGCTGCAACACTTGCCCCGTTTTCTGCCTCATGAAACTTATCACCCGTTCTCAGTTCTCTACCTTTCTGTAGCCTTATGTAACAGATTACATATTTGGGATCCTGATCTGGTATCATATACCCAGGACGTAAAGTATACTGAGAAACAGCTCTTTGTAATGAACACACCCGAATATGATGCATCATCATGCACTCTCCTCGTTTGGGCGGCACGGGAAATCTGGTATTCCCCAATTTCCTGCTCTGTCTTATAACAATTATAAGTTGGAGCAGGACCAACGTTCCCCAGCTCAGTATAACAAGCGGGTTCGGTCAATATTCCGTATTATTATCTTGATTAAGGCGTGATATGGTCGCTACCTGAAGAGAGAGAGAAGAAAACACTCAGCGTGCGCTCTGTCAAGAATAGATTGGTTATTATTTTATCTAATCAGGATGGCTCCCACTGCTTTTTATCAAATCTTCCTTCAAACCCTAAAAGGAAAGACTAGCCGGGATTAATTACACACTACAAGTTCGCCAATCTTTCAGCCAGGCCAGTGTCGGTACTTTGAGGGAGGTCCCCCGTGCTTTCGCACGAACCTAATTACTGTAAACCTCGTTTTCCCAGAGGCGTAACCCCGTTGACACCTTTCTAGACACCTACTTGATCGGCTAATTGTAATGTATAAAACTCTCCCAGGAGTAACTCTTACTCGCAGTGGGTATCGGAATCCAACTATCTCATAGAAGGTATGCAATCTCATTGCAAATTTCAACACATGAAATTCCCGATAATCTTTTGCCCCTAGCAGCTATATGACCTTAACATAGTCAACAAATCATAAGTGCTAGTCAAGTTCAACCCGTCATTTCCCGATTGAATTTAACCCACCCGCACGACCCTTAATATAGTCAACAAAGTCGCACGACTACCCTAATCCAATCGCATCATATGCTTATACAGATAAGCACTAATTAGCTACCGCACACTACGCCTTAACATAGTCAACAAACGTAGCACGAATACTAACCAGTACTTATCTGAAATGACGGAGGGCTACGCAGGTTTTCATAAAACCATGAGCGTAATGAACTTGATATCGTTGTAGAATCAAATGAAGTTTTGAAATGGAGTGATTTTGAGGCTTTTCCAGTTTTGCTAAAGGGGTCACTCCCGGCGATGGGATCGTCGGCCCTTTCCTCATCGAATGAGGTGCGGGATATATCATATATATCACTATGCAAAGCAAAAACTCTTAAAAGCAATCAAAGCCAAACCGAGTGTGTAGCATCTGCCAGTTATTGCTAAAGGAGTCACTCCCGGTGAAGGGATCTCGGTCCTTTCCTCATCGAATAAGGTGCAGGGTATATCATATATACCGCTATGCAAAGCAAGAACTGTAGCTACCTGTTTTGTTTAAAATTAGATTCTACAACATCATTTGGTTTCTTTTCTTTCATTAATCACATTAATGAAGTCCCATCATTTAATACCTAAACATCACAGATAGATATGACGTACACTTATGCCGTCCGCATTCGCCTCGATGTCCCCTCGTGCACCGTTAGGTTAGGTAACTAACGACAGAGCAGGGCAGGGCTAGCGCGGGTGTAAAACATAAGTAACGTTTATATAATATATCATATATACTATATATACTATATCCATCACAGAATCACAACACGGATATCGCAGCAGAATCAACATATGAAATATTGGATATACTAGGACGTCCGTGTTTTCAATACGAGCCAGTATAAAACACGGATTCCACGGTCGTGATGAATAGCCAATCCCACACCCCTAGACCCCTACGAGAGCTGCAAGCAACCCTGCCAATTCTAGGGTTAGGAGACCCGGACTCGACTCCTCGAGTTGGTCTCCCACTGGACCCTAGAACCCGGTTACTCGTGCTCCCCTCCTTGGGTCTATCCTAATGCGGAAAAGTAAATAATATACAAAGGGTGACAACTTCCGCTACCTGGAAGTGCCCCAAATAAAAGAATATTACATACAAGTTTTTACATGAATGAAAATGAAAAACACTCATCTCACATAAAAACCCCCCGGCTATTCAAACACGACGATCCAATATAACATATCCAGCAACACATAACATCACATGTCATCAACGTAAGTAAATATGCGCATCCCAATTGTCGTTGACATATAGCAACGAAACCGGTGATATCACATATTACACTTACGGTCACAGAAAAGAAAGGGTAAAACTACAACAATTGGAATCCGCAACTTCTTTAGACATCGCATGCCTAATCAAATGAAATACTTAGACATCACATGCCTAACAGATATAAATCCCGCATTTTAGTCTCATTATCGAAAACTCTTTTCAATATCAAATGAAACTAAACCGCTAGATTTATATTATTCATTCAGTTATCACATAACTGTTTGTGAATTCCAATTATTGTATCCCATTCCAGATAAATAGAATATATTAAACTTTCCGATCGAACATTCGAATACCCAAGTTTTCCCGAAACCATCCATCACATGAAATAGGTTCAAAGACATTCGTTTCATGCCTCAGTACCGACGGTCCAGCCGTAGAAGGGTCAAGCCAACGCCTCACATGTGGCACGCCGTACTGCCCCAAACCCGAAGGTTCAAAGGGCAGTTCAAGACGGTCACATAATCGAGTTAAGGTTTGTTGTCTTCTAGAGGGACCATCGCGTTACTTGCACTACTCAGAACGTCCTTAAACCACACAATAATCCAACACTTGGATATTTTAGGCAGGGGAAAGATTGGATATTTATATCCGGTCGAACTTTTTAACATATTCAAAAATTTATCCGGAAAGCACATAGACAAAGTTCGATAATCCGATTGAATCGACAATTCCCAATACAACCCCAGAATCCTCAAACCTGGAGCCAAATTAAAATTCCCAGAAAACTCAGAATAATAAATCAGGTATTACTGTGCAAAGAAGTGGGGCTGACGTCATCAAGGAGCCGCGGAAACGCCGCAGAAGCCATGCTTCTGCCGCGGTTCCGCCGCAGTTTATACTGTTCACAGGAAACTTTTTACACAGTAATTCTTAGATTTTATTACTGATTTTTTTAGGCATTTTTAATTGACAAAAAACCACAAATTCGGAAAATTTCCAGAGAGCTATTTTGGGGTTGGGTTTTCGGTTCGTCCGGATTTCAAACTCCGTCTAGACTTCGCCTAAGGCTCTAGCTAGGCTCTGATACAACTGTAGGGTTCCTAGGAATCCTATAGAGGTCTCACAAGGCATCGAACATGCCAAATTTAAAAATTATGGTGCCGAGAAACCCTAGTTAATGGATCGTTGCTAGATGTCTAGGCGAAACAACAAACTAGTTAACACTTTAACTAAAGTTGAGATGCTACAACCTTTGTAGATCCGGATATCCACTTGCTTAGCTCCATGTGGTCGACCCCTCGCTGTCCATCACGAACCTCGGACTCTCGCGACGGCTTCATCGGAGAGGTGAGCGGAATAGTTCGTCGGCTTCGTGTCGAAGACGATCTACGTCGAGGTTGCACTAATTAAAGCTCCGACTTCACAAAGTAGTGAAACTTGTGAAGAAAACACCCAAAACCACTTGGCAAGAGGTAGAGGATGAAGAAATAGGAAGTGGGTAGACTTTAGAATTGGATTTCTCACTTGTTTTCATCAATCACCATTGATGAAGTGAACTTTCTTCATGTGAAGAAGATGAAGAAGAAGAAGAAAGAAATATGATAAGTTAATTATCTTTTGAAAAGAAAATGAATACTTATCATATTAGAACCATGGTCAAGTGTAGAGAATTAACCAAGGTTAGATTAATGGTTAGGGTTTAAGATGAAGACAAGAATGGTTACAAAGTCAAAGCTTCATGAAGCTTCAACTAAACTCCAAAATTAGCAACCATTCTTTTCTTATCTATTCAAAATAAATAAATAAATAAATAAGTAATAAAAAGAAAACCCTAATCATTAGTTTAACCATGGCTTAATTCATTACACTTAACTATAGTTAAACATGTATCATCAAACATGATACAATCAAGTGTACGAAAGTATATCACATATACAATGTGCACAAACCAAGTGAGAAAATCCGTTTAAAGTGAACCAATACTAGTTAGTGCAAAGTAATATATCAAATATATAATTATGCATTAAATCATTAAATCAACACTTGATTCAATGATCCAGTCATGTCGCACACAACCGACTAGTATTCAATGTATCGGCTTATCGAATCAATTCTTGATTCGATACCTAGGTTATATCGCATACAACCATTCGATACAATCATCGGGAGAATAGAATACGGTATCACATACACGCATTATTCTCGGTCCCGCACATATCTCATATGCGCTCCTATTTCGTTTCGCTTGAGCCAGGAAACCTCTGTGTAGGACTCTAAAGACTCGTCAATACGCCGGCAGCGGATGATGATCATATCAAACATCCACAAGCCGCAAGCGGTCTGCTAAACGTAACGGCCACCCGGGTATTGAGCGATCAGAAGATCGACGAGCAAGCCCGCTCACACTCCTGTGAATCCAACCAGTAACACTACCGTACAGTACGGTCTGATCATCTGATATGTCGCATATCTTGCCTAGGGGTGGTAAACGTCAGACCCCAATAGCTCGATAAGTCGTGTCGATATGAGGCTCATAACGGGTCGAGAAACTACTGGTAACACTTACCAGCAATTCTCTGAGCAGCCCTGGCCAGGGACTTCCTGTTATAGCCAATCGAACACAGTGCAACATCAACTCCCTATACCGGGAGAGACGAATCCCCTCCTATCGTTCATTGCCTCCATGTGACTCGGGACTGTACCCAAAAACCACCATTTTGCACGCCCTCTTGGACGTGGTAAGATGGAAATCAAAGCACAGTGGAAACCATACAAGACTCTATGACGATCTCGGGTCAACAGACTACTCTGTACCAGTGTCACCAGAGAACTGCCATCTGACGTGAGGTATAATACCATCTGGGAGTTCTCGGCGAGTCCGTCCAGTGTACCCAGTCTCTACTGAGCACCCGTATAGCATCTCTGATGTCAAACACCAATGGATATGGGATCATCCATCGCCCATCTGTATGGGTCGAGAAGGTATACGCTAGTCTACTCTGGTATATCGATGCCCCGTCTCGATACACCCTCGACTAGGGACTTTGAAGGATGTACTTATGGACTACCATGTCCCCGCTAGTATGATCCGCATCATAGTCCAGGTAGTCAAGCACACATCCTAAGGGCTTTACCAACATGTAACAGAGAGACAATCAGTATACACGTTAAGGTAAAGTTCAACCAGATAGCATACTATCATGTCGAGCAAGAAAGTCCTCCCTATATATGTCCCAGCATCCACTACAATATACATCCTATGTACAGTAATGGCCTCTAGGGCATACATATAACTAACATTGTGCACGTACAGTGTCCGGACAGTTAACACTAGCAGGCTTTGGTTTAAGCCGGATCCTAGTGTACGTTTTGGGATTAATTTTATCTTGTTTGTATTCGTGTTCCTCGGAACGCGGATGCGGGTGTGTATGCACAGTTGACAGAGAGACAGAGGCAGAGTATTCTCATTGGGGTTATTGACTGTTGACTGTTGACAGTTGACTGTTGACCATTGACTTTTGCTTAACCCTAATGAGAATAAGATATATGATTAACATTAATATTAATTAAGTATTGTAGTGACATGGTTGTTGAGGGGTTGACTTTGTTGACTTGTTGACTTTGTTGACCGGTTGACTAGGTTGGACTAGTTGACCATCATCATGACAATGGCTATCATTCCATGGCAAAGACTTTTGCTTGCTTGTTTATTTATGCAAAATGAGTGCATGAAATGATATAGCCATTTTGACTTAAACCATTTTACACAATACTTGATTACTATTTTTGTGATGAGGGCTTTTGGATTATGAGAGGTGAGAATGAGATGAGTATGGTTCATTCTATCATTTTGCTTTCTCTCTCTTGAGCTCTCTCATTCTCAAGCTCTCCCTCTTCCTCTTGCTCTCTCTACCTCAAGGCAAACCATTCTCATGTGTTGAGACTCATTGCCTTAGAGATAAAAAGACACCAAAACATTCCTCTACTCATTCTAGTTCACAAGGCCTAGCAAGCCAAGTGATCTAGTTTCTTCAAAGTTCGAAGAAGCCGCCAAAGGTAGAAGCTTTCGGGTGGATCCATCTTTGGCGCAAGGAGAACACGAGGTGAGGCCGATCCGTACACCGGAAGGAGTCAAAGACGAAGGAGTTCAAGAAAGGTATAGCCCCCTAACCGAGTAGGTAAACTCTTGTTAGGTTGTTAGTTAGTTGTTTAACAAAGATCCGGTTTTTGAGTCAATGTTACCGCCTCTTGAAAATTGTTTTTCACCAAATTCCGCATGCCCGAAAGTACCGGGAGAGGTAGTATGGACTAACAGTGGTATCAGAGCCTAGTTAAACACTACCTAACATATTAGCATAGTAACTAGAAATTCGATCGGAGAAAAAGTCGCAAAATACACCCGGATTTCAAACTTTCTGTCGATTTTCAAAGTGTTGCAAAAATTATTTGAGATATACCAAAAATCGACTCAGGGTTTTTAGAAGAAACTGCAAAAATTCGACCCACTGAATCGATCAACGCGCCGCGGAACTGCTGCCGAGTTGACTCGGTCGTGGGATTTTATTTTTGCAGCTTGTTCATAGGGGTATTTTTGGATTTTTGGAATATGTATTTTCTGCCCAGATTTTCCAGAACGAAAATTTTGTGTTTGGGGCCTGAAAATCCGTATTTTTGATCGATCTTCTAAAAGACTTAAGCTGACGGGTTTTTCTGTGATGTGATATTTGTATTGACCGTCTGCTAATCGCTATATGTCGATTAGTGGAGGTTATACAAATCTGTGATCTGTAATGTCATTGGAATGTGTATATGAATTCATTGGATTGTCGCGGGTGAATAGCCGGGGGTTGTGAGACGAGAGTTTTCTTTTCTTTCAATTCATGTAAATTTGTAAATTGATGTAATAATTATTTGTATGGCCGCACAACCGGGTCGGGGTTGTAGCCGTCATTGTATAATTTCTTTTTACTGTTTTTGCTCCTAGGATTTACCCATGGAGGGGGTGCACAAACTACCGGGTATGCCGAAGTGCCGAGTGGCCTACTCACGGAGATGAGGGAGGTTGGTTCGCTTCGGGTACTTGGCGGGTAGTTTGCCACACCCGTAGGGGTCTTGGGTAGGGTTTTGGCTATTCACCGCGAACGTGTAATCTGCTTTTCGTTACAGGCTCGTACGAATTGCGGATTCCTAGTATATCCAATGTGTTCATCTGTGATCTGAAATGGCTATCATTGCAGTATATCTATATATGATATTATTTAGGCGTTGCTTATGTTTTAAAGCCGCGCTAGCCCAGCCCCCGCTCTGTCGTTAGTTAAGTAACCTAACGGGTAATGACTGGGCCTCGTGGCGAATGCGAATGGCATAAGCGTACGTCATATTTTGGTTGTTTTCTACAATGGTAGGATTAAATGATGGGACACATTAAAAGAACTAATGCAAGAATATCACGTATTAAAAGAACTAATGCAAGAAAATAAACCAAGTTAAAATCGTTGGAACACTTTCGGAAAACCACTCGGTTCTTTTCAAAACTAACTTTTAAATGCGGAGCTTAAGCCACTCCTTTTAAAAGCTATCTCGTTCCATCGATTATATCAAGTTCACTACATTCACGGTTTTGCCAAAACCATTCGTAGCCCTCTGTCATTTCACATGAATAGTCAATAGTATTCAAGCTGTGTATGTTGGCCAAAGTCAAGGCATAGTGATTGGTAGCTATTGGGTATTCATGTGTAGCATAGATAGATGCGTTGGTTTGGGACAGTCGTACTGCCATTTTGGCCAAAGTCAAGGGTAGGTACGGATGGATCCAAATTAACCTGCAGAATAACGGGTAGAACTTGACATGTGACTTATGATATTTTGGCCAAAGTCAAGGTCATAAGAGCATGGGACAAAAATCCACATCGGGAGTTTCAAAAGAACTGAAACTTACTAGTGTTGCATACCATTTGGAGTGTGATGATTCTGGTAGGATTCCTTCAGTTTCGTCATGTGATGATATTTGGATTCCGATCCTACTGTGAGTATATGCTACTCCTCGGGAAATTTCTCACTTAACGATCAATGCTATAAACCAAGTAGGTGTCTAGAAAGGTGTTAGCGGGGCTACGCCACCAGGAAAAAGAGGTTATTTAATTAAGGAACTTCGCGAAAGCGTTGGAAAACCTCCCTCGAAGTACCGACACTGGCCTGGCTGAACGGTTAAGCAAGTATTGTACGGTGAGATTGATCCTGACTAATTCTTCCTTTTTGGTTTGAGGAGGGATTCGAGAAACAGTGGGTGCCATCCTGTTTAGACAAATTAAAACCATTCTAAACTTGCAAGAGCATCAGGCTGAGTGTTTCTTCTCTCTCCTAATTGCAGCGACCAATCGACATGACTGGACTTAAGTTACTTCTAGATAAAAACATACTGACAGGGCCAAACTACAAAGATTGGCTCAGGAATGTCAAGATGGCAATCACTTACGACAAGCTGGGGTATCTTCTTACCACCAAAGCTCCCCCTGTCCCAGGTCCCAAAACCAGCGTCGCGGATAAGGAAATCCGTAAGACCTGGGAACTAGATTGCGCGAAGGCCAAGTGCCTCGTGCTTGCCTCTATGGACAACGAACATCAGAGGAGGCATGAGAATATGGACCTGGAATCCATATTTCTTCATACAAAAGAACTGTATGGAGAGCAGTCTCGTATCGCAAGATACGAAGTGTCGAAGAAGTTATTTTCGGCAAGATTGGCCATCGGATCATCGGTAGCGGAACACGTGCTTAAGATGATTGGCTTCATTGAGGAGCTCGCGGAACTTGGGACCACGTTGGAGAATGAGCTCTATACTGACTTGATTCTCCAGTCCCTTCCTTCCACTTACGCCCAGTTTATCCTGAACTTCAACTTACAAGAAAAGGAAGTTGAACTTTCAGAACTTCTCAACATGCTGAGGAGCGCAGAGGGCACCCTACAGAAAGGTAGGGAAACATCCACTTTGTTTGTAGGAGGATCTTCCTCTTCTAGGTCCAAGGCGAAAGCCAAGGGAAAGAAGAAGAAAGCCCCCGCCAAACCAAGGGGCGGTGTTAGTAAAGTGGATACGAAAGGAAAGGCAAAAGCAACAAAGAAAGTGGGAAAGCTTGTGGATAAGGAAGAATGCTTCTATTGTCATAAGAAAGGACACTGGAAGAATGATTGCAAGGCTTGGAAAGCCAGGACACAGGAATTGAAGCAGGTTGCGGCTTCAGCTTCAGTTGTGTATGTTATTGAAAACTGTCTTTCAATAAACTCTACTTCCTGGGTATTGGATACCGGATCAGGATCTCATATCTGTAATTCTTTGCAGGCGTTGAGAAACTGTAGGGTTTTGAAGGCAGGTGACATGACCCTCAGAGTTGCAAACGGAGCTAGCATAGATGCTAAGGCCGTAGGGGACTATCACCTGGGAATGTCAGATGGACATGTTTTGGTTTTGCGTAATTGCTTTTTTGTACCCGACGCAACTTGTAATATCATTTCTGTATCTTTAGTTTCTAAAGAAGGTTATGAATTTGCGTTTGTAAGTAATGTTGTAAACATTCACCTTAATCAAGTTTTGATTGGGTCAGGTACATTGAGCAATGGTATATACTGTAAGTCCATGCTACCTCTCCCGGTACTTTCGGGAATGCGGAATTTGGTAAAAAACAATTTTCTTAAAGATGGTAACATGGACCTAAAACCCGGATCTTGGTTAAACATCTATCTAACAACCTAACTATGAGTTTCTAGCTACTCGGTTAGGGGGTTATACCTTACTAGTCTTGAACTCCTTCGTCTTCAAACTCCGATGGTGGTCCGGACCGGCTTCTTCTCGTCGTCTCCGTACGCCGAAGATAGATCCACCTGAAAGCTCCAACCTTTAGCTCCTTCTTCGTTCTTTGAAGAAACTAGTTCACTTGGTTTGCTAAACCTAGTGAACTAGAATGAGTAGAGAAGAATTAGAATGGGATTTTATCTATGGTTCTTGATTCTCAACTCATGAGACAAGAGAACCATAGATTAAAGAGAGGGAAAATGAGCAAGAGGGTGAGAGCAAAAGGAGAGCTCAAGAACAAGAGAGAGAATGAGCAAGAAAGAATGAGGCTCTCTTTTGTCTTTCACCCTCTCATAATCCAAAGTGATCATAACTCATCATATCAAAAAAAGTCTTATGTGATGGTTGAAGCAACCATAACCATATCATTTCATGCACTCATTTTACACAAATGAGTAAGTAAACAAAAGTCTTTGCCATGAAATGATGGCTATGGTTATCATGATGGTCAACTAGTCAAGCCTAGTCAACCGGTCAACAAGTCAACAAAAGTCAACAAGTCAACAAAGTCAACAAGTCAACAAGTCACCAAAGTCAACAACCATATCACCATAATACTTAATTAATATAATAGTTAATCACATATCATATTCTCATTAGGGTTGAGCAAAAAGTCAAATAGTCAACGGTCAACTGTCAACAACCCTAATGAGAATCCGCTGTCTCTGCCTCCCTGTCAACTGTGCATACACACCCGCATCCGCGTTCCGAGGAACACGAATGCAAACTGGATAAATCCAATCCCATAAGGTACACTAGGATCTGGCTTAAACCAAAGCCCGCTAGTGTAAACTGTCCGGACACTGTACGTGCACAAGTGCACGGATGTGACCGAACCCTGTCGCAAAACCATGCGACCTGTCGCAATACCATGCGACCTCTACTCTTTTGCCTAAAGGCGAAAAGCTTTCTGTGTGGGACTCTAAAGACTCGACACTACGCTGGCAGTGGGTTTAACCACAGACCGCAAGCGGCACTAGCTGTGCGTAACGTTCCCCAGGTAATGCCGACAAGAAGACCGACGAGGCGAAACCCATCTGAACTCCTACTGAGCCTGAGTGTGACATTCTCCGTACAGTCCGGTCTGTTCGTCTGATACATCGCATGGTGGGCCTAGGGGGCGGTAAACGTCAGTCCCCCAATAGCGGTACAAGTTGTGCCGGAGCGAAGCCCAAAACACCCTGAGATAGCACTGGAAACCTACCAGTATATCTCGTTTGCCCTGGCCAGGGACTACTCGTGTAATGGCTCTCCTAGACACAGCGCGATGTCAACCCCCAATACCGGGAGAGACGAATCCTGTCTAACCGTCACTGCCTCCAAGTGCTTCGGGACTGCACCCAACCACTACCTGTTTGCACGACTCCTTTGAGCCGTGGTAGGGTAGTGATCAAAGTACAGTGGGAACACACTCGAGGCGAAGTGACAGTGTCAAGTCAGCGGACTAAGCTGTACTCATGTCACCTGGGAACTGATAACTGACGATAGGTATAATACCAACTAGTCAGTTCCCGACGAGTCCTGTCCAGTGTACCCGTAACCTAACGAGCACCCGCATACTATCTCAAGTACGACGTACTGACGGCTGTGGGACAGACCGTCTCCCACACTAGGATGAGAAGCGCATGCGCTGGTCTACTCCGGAGTATCGATGCCCTGTCTCGTTAGTCCTGCGACCAGGGACCTGCATAAGGATGTGCTTATAGATTACCCAGCCCCACTAGTGTGACGGACATCACATCGCTGGTAATCAAGCAAAGATCCTAAGGGCTCTACTTATGTGTATAGGCGATATACAAAAATAAACACATGTACACATTGAAGTAGAAACAAACCAAGTAGCATACTACTATTTTGAGCAAGATTGTATATACAAGGTGAATATCCCAAGCATCCATTAAGTAATATACAAACTAGTATGATACAGTAATGGCCTCTAGGGCATATACACTAACAATCTCCCACTTGCACTAAGGCCATGTACTGGCGTATCGAAGACCTATCATCTCGATCAGCCGCTCGAACTGAGTCTGGGGCAGGGCCTTGGTGAATGGATCTGCAGTGTTATCTTCTGAAGCGACTCTCCGAACCTCGATCTCCTGGCGATCTACGATCTCCGTGATCAGGTGATACCGCCTTAAGATGTGCCTGGATTTCTGATGAGACTTTGGTTCCTTCGCTAAAGCTATAGCCCCGTTGTTGTCGCAATACAGAGGTATTGGATCAACAATGGACGGAACCACCTGAAGTTCTTTCAAGAACTTCCTCATCCAGACAGCTTCTTTTGCGGCATTAGATGCAGCGATGTATTCCGCTTCCATTGTCGAGTCTGCAACGGTTTCTTGTTTGGAACTCTTCCAACACACCGCCCCTCCATTGAGGGTAAAGACAAAACCCGACATGGACTTGGAATCATCCTTGTCACTCTGGAAGCTGGAGTCAGCAAAGGCTTCGATCTGGAGGTCTTTTCCGCCATACACCAAGAACATCTCCTTAGTCCTTCTCAGGTACTTGAGAATGTTCTTTACCGCTATCCAGTGTTTCTCCCCAGGGTTTGACTGATACCGGCTTACCACACTCAGTGCATAAGCTACATCCGGTCTGGTACACAACATCGCATATATTATAGAGCCTACCGCAGAAGCGTAAGGTATAATAGACATGCGATCCCTCTCCAAATCAGTCTTAGGAGACATCTCTTTAGAGAGGGTGATCCCGTGACAAGCCGGTAGGTTACCGCGCTTGGAATCTTCCATACTGAATCTCTTCAGTATGGTGTGGATGTACCTGGACTGTGAAAGTCCTAATATCCTCTTGGATCTGTCACGGTAGATCCGGATACCCAGAATGTACGAGGCATCACCCAGGTCTTTCATGGAGAACCTGTGTGACAAGAACCCCTTGACAGATTGTAGCATAGAAATGTCATTTCCTATTAAGAGAATGTCATCCACGTATAAAACGAGGAATACTACAGTTCTCGCTACAAATCTACTATAGATGCATGGTTCATCTGGATTTTTGATAAAGCCAAATTCTTTGACCGTCTCATCAAAGCAGATGTTCCAACTCCGCGATGCCTGCTTTAGTCCATAGATGGACTTAAGCAACTTGCACACCTTTCCGCTGCTCCCACTCTGAATGAAACCCTCTGGCTGGTCCATATAGACACACTCCTCTAAATTTCCATTTAGAAAAGCTGTCTTTACGTCCATTTGCCAAATCTCATAATCGTGGAAGGCAGCAATGGCAAGAAGGATCCGAATGGATTTCAGCATGGCTACTGGAGAAAAGGTTTCGTCATAGTCCAAACCAGGTCTTTGACGAAAACCCTTTGCTACCAGCCTAGCTTTATAGGTCTCAACCTGTCCATCTACACCAATCTTCCTTTTGAAGATCCACTTGCATCCTACGGGTTTTACCCCGTCTGGAGCAATGTCCAACGTCCATACCTTGTTGGTGTACATGGACTCCATCTCGGTCCGCATTGCATCCAGCCATTTCACTGAGTCAACGCTCTGAACGGCCTGCTGAAAGCTAGTAGGCTCATCATATTCTATGATGCAATCCTCTCTATCCCCGTCTATGAGAAAACCGCAGTATCTCTCGGGCGGATGAGACTGCCTACTACTCCTGCGGAGTGGCGTAGGAATGTCCTGTTCTGTTGAACCCTCTGGTTCCACTAACCTTTCAGTAATAGTCTGTGGTTCTGGAATTTCTTCCAGTTCCACTGCGCTCCCAATATTTTCCTTTTCCAAGAACTGGTGTTCTAGAAAGTGGGCATTACGAGAAACAAGGACTTTTTGTTCCTCTGCGTAGTAGAAAAGATACCCCCTGGTGTTCTTTGGGTATCCCACAAACTTGCACAGTACTGAGCGTGCCTCGAGTTTGTCCGCATGCTGCTTTTTGACAAAAGCTGGACATCCCCAGATCTTCAGATATTGAAGATAGGGTTTCTTCCCACTCCACATTTCATATGGGGTGGTAGGCACAGTCTTAGTCGGAACTCGGTTCAAAAGGTATGCTGCTGATTCTAGCGCATATCCCCAGAATGATCGCGGTAACTCAGCGTTACTCATCATGGACCGAACCATATCCAATAGGGTTCGATTCCGTCTCTCCGATACACCATTATGTTGCGGAGTGTATGGAGGAGTAAGCTGAGAGAGAATACCATTCTCTTTTAAGTAATTCAGGAATTCGGCACTTAAGTATTCTCCACCTCGATCCGATCTTAGAATCTTAATACTTTTGCCGGTCTGTTTCTCTACTTCATTCTTATACTCCTGGAATTTTCCAAAGGCCTCGGACTTATGTTTCATTAAGAAGACATAACCGTATTTTGAGAAGTCATCCGTAAAAGTAATGAAGTAAGAATGTCCGCTTCGGGCATGTGTAGACATTGGACCGCACACGTCACTGTGTACGAGTCCCAAGAGCTCGCTCGCTCTTACTCCATGTCCAGTAAACGGAGTCTTTGTCATCTTTCCTTTGAGACAGGATTGACAAGTGGCATACGACTGATATTCGAACGCATTCAAACACCCTTCTGTATGTAACTTCGTCAACCTTCTCTCATTGATGTGACCCAATCTACAATGCCATAAGAAAGTTTGATTTATTTCTTGAGACTTTCTTTTGTGTGTATTCTGGACATTAAAAATCTGTGGTTGGTTCAACACGTATATACCATTACTCAATGTACCTGACCCAATCAAAACTTGATTAAGGTGAATGTTTACAACATTACTTACAAACGCAAATTCATAACCTTCTTTAGAAACTAAAGATACAGAAATGATATTACAAGTTGCGTTGGGTACAAAAAAGCAATTACGCAAAACCAAAACATGTCCATCTGACATTCCCAGGTGATAGTCCCCCACGGCTTTAGCATCCATGCTAGCTCCGTTCGCAACTCTGAGGGTCATGTCACCTGCCTTCAAAACCCTACGGTTTCTCAACGCCTGCAAAGAATTACAGATATGAGATCCTGATCCGGTATCCAATACCCAGGAAGTAGAGTTTATTGAAAGACAGTTTTCAATAACATACACACCTGAAGCTGAAGCTGCAACCTGCTTCAATTCCTGTGTTCTGGCCTTCCAGGCCCTGCAATCATTCTTCCAGTGTCCTTTCTTATGACAATAGAAGCATTCTTCCTTATCCACAAGCTTCCCCGCTATCTTTGTTGCTTTACCTTTTCCCTTCGTATCCACTTTACTAACACCGCCCCTTGGTTTGGCGGGGGCCTTCTTCTTCTTTCCCTTGGCTTTCGCCTTGGACCTAGAAGAAGATGATCCTCCTACAAACAAAGTGGATGTTTCCCTACCTTTCTGTAGGGTGCCCTCTGCGCTCCTCAGCATGTTGAGGAGCTCTGAAAGTTCAACCTCTTTTTCTTGTAAGTTGAAGTTCAGTATAAACTGGGCGTAAGTGGAAGGAAGGGACTGGAGAACTATATCCGTATATAGCTCACTCTCCAATGTGATCCCTAGGTCAGCGAGCTCCTTAATGTAGCCGATCATCTTTAGCACGTGCTCGGCTACTGATGATCCGACGGCCATTCTTGTCGAAAATAACTTTTTCGACGCTTCGTATCTTGCGATACGAGATTGCTCTCCATACAGTTCTTTTGTATGAAGCAATATGGATTCCATGTCCATATTCTCATGCCTCCTCTGATGTTCGTTGTCCATCGAGGCAAGCAGGAGGCATTTGGCCTTCGCGCTATCAATCTCCCAAGTCTTGTGGATTTCCTTATCCGCGACGCTGGAAGTTGGACCAGGGACAGGGGGAGCTTTGGTGGTAAGAAGATACCCCAGCTTGTCGTAAGTGATTGCTATCTTGACATTCCTGAGCCAATCTTTGTAGTTTGGCCATGTCAGTTTGTTTTTATCTAGGAGTAACTTAAGTCCAGTCATGTCGATTTGGTCGCTGCAATTAGGAGAGAGAAGAAGAAACACTCAGCAAGATGCTCTTGCAAGTTTAGAGTGGTTTTTAGTTTGTCTAAACAGGATGGCTCCCACTGTTTCTCGAATCCCTCCTCAAACCATAAAGGAAGAATTAGTCAGGATCAATCCCACCGTACAATACTTGCTTAACCGTTCAGCCAGGCCGGTGTCGGTACTTCGAGGGATGTTTTCCAACGCTTTCGCGAAGTTTCTTAATTAAAGAACCTCTTTTCCCTGGGGGCGTAGCCCCGCTAACACCTTTCTAGGCACCTACTAGGTTTATAGCATTGATCGTTAAGTGAGAAATTTCCCGAGGAGTAGCATATACTCACAGTAGGATCGGGATCCAAATATCATTGCGTGACGAAACTGAAGGAATCCTACCAGAATCATCACACTCCAAATGGTATGCAAATCCAGCAAGTTTCAGTACTTATGAAACTCCCGATGTGGATTTTTGCCCCATGCTCTTATGACCTTGGCGTGAGGTCAAAATGTCATAAGTCACATGTCAAGTTCGTCCCATCATTATCCAGGTTAATTTGAACCCACCTGTACATACCCTTGACGTAGGCCAAAATGGCAGTACGACTGTCTCAAACCAACTCATTCTATCTATGCAACAGATAAATATCCGGCAGCTACCAATCACTATGCCTTGGCGTGAGGTCAAAATACATAGCTTGAATACTACCGAATATTTAACTGAAATGATGGAGGGCTACGGATGGTTTTGGCAAAACCGTGAACGTAGTGAACTTGATTTGGTCGATGGAACGAGATAGCTTTTAAATGGAGTGGCTCAAACTCCGTATTTTAAAAGTTTGTTTTGAAAAGAACCGAGTGGTTTTTCGAAAGTGTTCCAACGACTTTAACTTGGTTTATTATCTTGCATTAGTTCTTTTAATGCGTGATATTCTTGCATTAGTTCTTTTAATGCGTCCCATCATTTAATCCTACCATTGCAGAAAACAACCAAAATATGACGTACGCTTATGCCATTCGCATTCGCCACGGGGCCCCGTCATTACCCGTTAGGTTACTTAACTAACGACAGGGCGGGGGCTGGGCTAGCGCGTCTGTAAAACATAAGCAACGCCTAAATAATATCATATATAGATATACTGCAATGATAAACATTTCAGATCACAGATGAATACATTGGATATACTAGGAATCTGTAATTCGTACGAGCCTGTAACGAAAGACAAATTACACGGTCGCGGTGAATAGCCAAATACCCCCCCAAAGACCCCTACGGGTGCGGCAAACTACCCGCCAAGTACCCGAAGCGTAGTAACCTCCCTCATCTCCATGAGTAGGCCACTCGACACTTCGGCATACCCAGTAGTTTGTGCACCCCCTCCATGGGTCTATCCTAGGAGCAAAAACAGTAAAAAGAAATTATACAATGACGGCTACAACCCCGACCCGGTTGTGCGGCCATACAAATAAATATTACATCAATTTACAAATTTACATGAATTGAAAGAAAAGAAAACTCTCGTCTCACAACCCCGGCTATTCACCCGCGACAATCCAACATATTCATATACACATTCCAGCACATTACAGATCACAGATTTGTATAACCACCACTAATCGACATATAGCGATTAGTAGACGTTCAATACAAATATCACATTATAGAAAAACCCGTTAGCTCAAGTCTTTTAGAAGTTCGATCAAAAATACGGATTTTCGGGACCCCAAAATAAAATTTTCGTTCTGGAAAATCTGGGTTGAAAATATATATGCTAAAAATCCTAAAATACCCCCATAAAAACACTGCACCAAAAATTTACCTCGGCCGAGTCGACTCGGCCGCGGATCCGCGGCGGGAGCGTGCTCCCGCCGCGTTTCCGCGGCCCTTTGACTCGAACGTTGGACAATTTTTGGTGGGTGCTCACAGAAAAGCCTGAGCCGATTTTAGGTGTTAAAATAATCAACTTTTGAACAGTGGAAAAATCGACAGAAACTGCAAATTTTTGGGGTTTGTTTCGGGACTTTTTCGTTGATCGATCTTCTAGTTACTTGCTAACATGCTAGATAGAGTTTAACTAGGCTCTGATACCATTGTAAGTCCATGCTACCTCTCCCGGTACTTTCGGGAATGCGGAATTTGGTAAAAAACAATTTTCTTAAAGATGGTAACATGGACCTAAAACCCGGATCTTGGTTAAACATCTATCTAACAACCTAACTATAAGTTTCTAGCTACTCGGTTAGGGGGTTATACCTTACTAGTCTTGAACTCCTTCGTCTTCAAACTCCGATGGTGGTCCGGACCGGCTTCTTCTCGTCGTCTCCGTACGCCGAAGATAGATCCACCTGAAAGCTCCAACCTTTAGCTCCTTCTTCGTTCTTTGAAGAAACTAGTTCACTTGGTTTGCTAAACCTAGTGAACTAGAATTAGTAGAGAAGAATTAGAATGGGATTTTATCTATGGTTCTTGATTCTCAACTCATGAGACAAGAGAACCATAGATTAAAGAGAGGGAAAATGAGCAAGAGGGTGAGAGCAAAAGGAGAGCTCAAGAACAAGAGAGAGAATGAGCAAGAAAGAATGAGGCTCTCTTTTGTCTTTCACCCTCTCATAATCCAAAGTGATCATAACTCATCATATCAAAAAAAGTCTTATGTGATGGTTGAAGCAACTATAACCATATCATTTCATGCACTCATTTTACACAAATGAGCAAGTAAACAAAAGTCTTTGCCATGAAATGATGGCTATGGTTATCATGATGGTCAACTAGTCAAGCCTAGTCAACAGGTCAACAAGTCAACAAAAGTCAACAAGTCAACAAAGTCAACAAGTCAACAAAAGTCAACAAGTCAACAAAGTCAACAACCATATCACCATAATACTTAATTAATATAATAGTTAATCACATATCATATTCTCATTAGGGTTGAGCAAAAAGTCAAATAGTCAACGGTCAACTGTCAACAACCCTAATGAGAATCCGCTGCCTCTGCCTCCCTGTCAACTGTGCATACACACCCGCATCCGCGTTCCGAGGAACACGAATGCAAACTGGATAAATCCAATCCCATAAGGTACACTAGGATCTGGCTTAAACCAAAGCCCGCTAGTGTAAACTGTCCGGACACTGTACGTGCACAAGTGCACGGATGTGACCGAACCCTGTCGCAAAACCATGCGACCTGTCGCAATACCATGCGACCTCTACTCTTTTGCCTAAAGGCGAAAAGCTTTCTGTGTGCGACTCTAAAGACTCGACACTACGCTGGCAGTGGGTTTAACCACAGACCGCAAGCGGCACTAGCTGTGCGTAACGGTCCCCAGGTAATGCCGACAAGAAGACCGACGAGGCGAAACCCATCTGAACTCCTACTGAGCCTGAGTGTGACATTCTCCGTACAGTCCGGTCTGTTCGTCTGATACATCGCATGGCGGGCCTAGGGGGCGGTAAACATCAGTGCCCCAATAGCGGTACAAGTCGTGCCGGAGCGAAGCCCAAAACACCCTGAGATAGCACTGGAAACCTACCAGTATATCTCGTTTGCCCTGGCCACGGACTACTCGTGTAATGGCTCTCCTAGACACAACGCGATGTCAACCCCCAATACCGGGAGAGACGAATCCTGTCTAACCGTCACTGCCTCCAAGTGCTTCGGGACTGCACCCAACCACTACCTGTTTGCACGACTCCTTTGAGCCGTGGTAGGGTAGTGATCAAAGTACAGTGGGAACACACTCGAGGCGAAGTGACAGTGTCAAGTCAGCGGACTAAGCTGTACTCATGTCACCTGGGAACTGATAACTGACGATAGGTATAATACCAACTAGTCAGTTCCCGACGAGTCCTGTCCAGTGTACCCGTAACCTAATGAGCACCCGCATACTAACTCAAGTACGACGTACTGACGGCTGTGGGACAGACCGTCTCCTACACTGGGATGAGAAGCGCATGCGCTGGTCTACTCCGGAGTATCGATGCCATGTCTCGATAGTCCTACGACCAGGGACCTGCATAAGGATGTGCTTATAGATTACCCAGCCCCACTAGTGTGACGGCCATCACATCGCTGGTAATCAAGCAAAGATCCTAAGGGCTCTACTAATGTGTATAGGCGATATACAAAAATAAACACATGTACACATTGAAGTAGAAACAAACCAAGTAGCATACTACTATTTTGAGCAAGATTGTATATACAAGGTGAATATCCCAAGCATCCATTAAGTAATATACAAACTAGTATGATACAGTAATGGCCTCTAGGGCATATACACTAACATATACGTATTAAACCAACCACAGATTTTCAATGTCCAGAATACACACAAAAGAAAGTCTCCGGAAATAAATCAGACTTTCTTGTGGCATTGTAGAATGGGTCACATCAATGAGAGAAGGTTGACGAAGTTACATACAGAAGGATATTTGAATGCGTTCGAATATCAATCGTATGCCACTTGTCAATCCTGTCTCAAAGGAAAGATGACAAAGACTCCGTTCACTGGACACGGAATAAGAGCGAGCGAGCTCTTGGCACTCGTACACAGCGACGTGTGCGGTCCAATGTCTACACATACGCGAAGCGGTTATTCTTACTTCATTACTTTTACGGATGACTTTTCAAGGTACGGTTATGTCTTCTTAATGAAACATAAGTCCGAAGCCTTTGGAAAGTTCCAGGAATATAAGAATGAAGTAGAAAAACAAACTGGCAAAAGTATCAAGATTCTAAGATCGGATCGAGGTGGTGAATACTTGAGTGCCGAGTTCCTGGACTATTTAAAAGAGAACGGAATTCTCTCTCAGCTTACTCCTCCATACACTCCGCAACATAACGGTGTATCGGAGAGATGGAACCGAACCCTATTGGATATGGTACGGTCTATGATGAGTAACGCTGAGTTACCGCGATCATTCTGGGGATATGCGCTAGAATCAGCTGCATACCTTTTGAACCGAGTTCCCACTAAGACTGTGCCTACCACACCATATGAGATGTGGTGTGGGAAGAGACCCTATCTTAATCACATTAAGACATGGGGAAGTCCAGCTTTTGTCAAAAAGCAGCATGCGGACAAGATCGAGGCACGCTCAGTACAGTGCAAGTTCGTGGGATATCCAAAGAACTCCAACGGATATTTCTTCTATTGCGAACAGGAACAAAAGGTTTTTGCTTCTCGTCATGCCCATTTTCTAGAACACCAGTTCTTAGAAAAGGAAATTAGTGGGAGCGCAGTAGAACTGGAAGAAATTCCAGAACCACGAGCTATTACTGAAAGCTTAGTGGAACCAGAGGGTTCAAAAGAACAGGACATTCCTACGCCGCTCCGCAGGAGTAGTAGGCAGTCTCATCCGCCCGAGAGATACTACGGTTTTCTCATAGACGGGGATAGAGAGCATTGCCTCATAGATTATGATGAGCCTACTAGCTTCCAGCAGGCCGTTCAGAGCGTTGACTCAGTAAAATGGCTGGATGCAATGCGGACCGAAATGGAGTCCATGTACACCAACAAAGTATGGACGTTGGACATTGCTCCAGACGGGGTAAAACCCATAGGATGCAAGTGGATCTTCAAAAGGAAGATTGGTGTAGATGGACAGGTTGAGACCTATAAAGCTAGACTGGTTGCAAAGGGTTTTCGTCAAAGACCTGGTTTGGACTATGACGAAACCTTTTCTCCAGTAGCTATGCTGAAATCCATTCGGATCCTTCTTGCCATTGCTGCCTTCCACGATTATGAGATCTGGCAAATGGACGTAAAGACCGCTTTTCTAAATGGAAATTTAGAGGAGTGTGTCTATATGGACCAACCAGAGGGTTTCATTCAGAGTGGGAGCAGCGGAAAGGTGTGCAAGTTGCTTAAGTCCATCTATGGACTAAAGCAGGCATCGCGGAGTTGGAACATCTGTTTTGATGAGACGGTCAAGGAATTTGGCTTTATCAAAAATCCAGATGAACCATGCATCTATAGTTGATTTGTAGCGAGAACTGTAGTATTCCTCGTTTTGTACGTGGATGACATTCTCTTAATAGGAAATGACATTCCTATGCTACAATCTGTCAAGGGGTTCTTGTCACACAGGTTCTCTATGAAAGACCTGGGTGATGCCTCATACATCCTGGGGATCCGGATCCATCGTGATAGATCCAAGAGGATATTAGGACTTTCACAGTCCAGGTACATCGACACCATACCGAAGAGATTCAGTATGGAAGATTCCAAGCGCGGTAACCTACCGGCTTGTCATGGGATCACCCTCTCTAAAGAGATGTCTCCCAAGACTGATTTGGAGAGGGATCGCATGTCTATTATACCCTACGCTTCTGCGGTAGGCTCTATAATGTATGCGATGTTGTGTACCAGACCGGATGTAGCTTATGCACTGAGTGTAGTAAGCCGGTATCAGTCAAACCCCGGGGAGAAACACTGGATAGCGGTAAAGAACATTCTCAAGTACCTGAGAAGGACTAAGGAGATGTTCTTGGTGTATGGCGGCAAAGACCTCCAGATCGAGGCCTTTGCTGACTCCAGCTTCCAGAGTGACAAGGATGATTCCAAGTCTATGTCGGGTTTTGTCTTTACCCTCAATGGAGGGGCGGTGTGTTGGAAGAGTTCCAAACAGAAAACCGTTGCAGACTCGACGATGGAAGCGGAATACATCGCTGCATTTGATGCCGCAAAAGAAGCTGTCTGGATGAGGAAGTTCTTGAAAGAACTTCAGGTGGTTCCGTCCAATGTTGATCCAATACCTCTGTATTGCGACAACAACGGGGCTATAGCTTTAGCGAAGGAACCCAGGTCCCATCAGAGATCCAGACACATCTTGAGGCGGTACCACCTGATCAGGGAGATCGTGGATCGCCAGGAGATCGAGGTTCGGAGGGTTGCTTCAGAAGATAACACTGCAGATCCATTCACCAAGGCCTTGCCCCAGACTCTGTTCGAGTGGCTGATCGAGATGATAGGTCTTCGATACGCCAGTTCATGGCCTTAGTGCAAGTGGGAGATTGTTAGTGTATATGCCCTAGAGGCCATTACTGTATCATACTAGTTTGTATATTACTTAATGGAAGCTTGGGATATTCACCTTGTATATACAATCTTGCTCAAAATAGTAGTATGCTGCTTGGTTTGTTTCTACTTCAATGTGTACATGTGTTTATTTTATTATATCACCTATACGCATTAGTGGAGCCCTTAGGATCTTTGCTTGATTACCAGCATTGTGATGGCAGTCACAGTAGTGGGGCTGGGTAATCTATAAGCACATCCTTATGCAGGTCCCTAGTCGCAGGACTATCGAGACAGGGCATCGATACTCCGGAGTAGACTAGTGCATGCGCTTCTCATCCCAGTGTGGGAGACGGTCTGTCCCACAGCCGTCAGTACGTCGTACTGGAGATAGTATGCGGGTGCTCGTTGGGTTATGAGTACACTGGACAGGACTCGTCGGGAACTGACCGGTTGGTATTATACCTATGGTCAGTTATCAGTTCCCAGGTGACATGAGTACAGCTTAGTCCGCTGACTTGACACTATCACTTCACCTCGAGTGTGTTCGCACTGTACTTTGATTACTACCCTACCACGGCTCAAAGGAGTCATGCAAACAGGTAGCAGTTGGGTGCAGTCCCGAAGCACTTGGAGGTAGTGATGGTTAAACAGGATTCGTCTCTCCCGGTATTGGGGGTTGACATCGCGCTGTGTCTAGGAGAGCCATTACATGAGTAGTCCCTGGCCAGGGCAAGCGAGATATACTGGTAGGCTTCCAGTGTTATCTCAGGGTGTATTGGGCTTCACTCCGACACGACTTGTACCTCTATTAGGGGACTGACATTTACCGCCCTCCTAGGCCCGCCATGCGATGTATCAGACGAACAGACCGGACTGTACGGAGATTGTCACAGTCAGACTCAGTAGGAGTTCAGATGGGTTTCACCTCGTCAGTCTTCTTGTCGGCATCTACCTGGGGTTCGTTACACACAGCTAGTGCCGCTTGCGGTCTGTGGTTAAACCCACTGCCAGCGTAGTGTCGAGTATTTAGAGTCCCACACAGAAAGTTATTCGCCTTTAGGCAAAAGAGTAGAGGTCGCACGGTTTTGCGACAGGTCGCATGGTTTGCGACAGGGTCCGGTCACATCCGTGCACTTGTGCACGTACAGTGTCCGGACAGTTAACACTAGCAGGCTTTGGTTTAAGCCGGATCCAAGTGTTCGTTTTGGGATTGATTTTATCTTGTTTGTATTCGTGTTCCTCGGAACGCGGATGCGGGTGTGTATGCACAGTTGACAGAGAGACAGAGGCAGAGTATTCTCATTGGGGTTGTTAACTGTTGACAGTTGACAGTTGACTGTTGACCATTGACTTTTGCTTAACCCTAATGAGAATAAGATATATGATTAACATTAATATTAATTAAGTATTGTAGTGACATAGTTGTTGAGGGGTTGACTTTGTTGACTTGTTGACTTTGTTGACCGGTTGACTAGGTTGGACTAGTTGACCATCATCATGACAATGGCTATCATTCCGTGGCAAAGACTTTTGCTTGCTTGTTTATTTATGCAAAATGAGTGCACGAAATGATATATCCATTTTGACTTAAACGATTTTACACAATACTTGATTACTATTTTTGTGATGATGGCTTTTGGATTATGAGAGGTGAGAATGAGATGAGTATGGTTCATTCTATCATTTTGCTTTCTCTCTCTTGAGCTCTCTCATTCTCAAGCTCTCCCTCTTCCTCTTGCTCTCTCTACCTCAAGGCAAACCATTCTCATTTGTTGAGACTCATTGCCTTAGAGATAAAAAGACACCAAAACATTCCTCTACTCATTCTAGTTCACAAGGCCTAGCAAGCCAAGTGATCTAGTTTCTTCAAAGTTCGAAGAAGAAGCCAAAGGTAGAAGCTTTCGGGTGGATCCATCTTCGGCGCAAAGAGACGACGAGGTGAGGCCGATCCGTACACCGGAAGGAGTCAAAGACGAAGGAGTTCAAGAAAGGTATAGCCCCCTAACCGAGTAGGTAAACTCTTGTTAGGTTGTTAGTTAGTAGTTTAACAAACATCCGGTTTTTGAGTCCATGTTACCGCCTCTTGAAAATTGTTTTTCACCAAATTTCGCATGCCCGAAAGTACCGGGAGAGGTAGCATGGACTTACAGTAGGGAGTATGGTGGTGATCCTCGTAGAGTGCGTGGATGACATACTCTTGATAGGGAAGGAGTTTCCTATGCTACGCTCGGCCAATCTCCGCTTATCATAAGGATTCTCCATATAGGATCAAAATGATACCTTCTAAATCCTGGATCTTGTATATATGAGATAGATCTAATTGGATGTTAGGATACTTACTAGTTGTAGTGAGAAGGTATCAATCGATCCTGGGGAGAATCACTGGAAAGGTTCCAGGGTGATAAGGACGACTGAATGTCAGTCGCAGGCATTGTCTTTACCCTCAGTAAAGGGACGGTATGTTGGAAGAGTTCCAAGCTAGATGCCGTGGCTTACTAGACGATAAAGGCTGGATACATCGCTACTTAAGATGCTGCCAAAAAGGCTGTCTAGGTGTATAGTCGTTTCATGAGATGAACATAGTTCCTCCCATTGTGTGACAATGGAGTTGTGGCTTATTCCAAGGAACGTCCGTCCCATCAGTGATCTAGACATATTCTGAGGCAGCATCACCTGATCATGGAGATGGTTGATCTCCAAGGAGATCGAGGTTAGGAGAGTAGACTCAGAGGACAACACGGCGGATCCACTCACAAAGGCCTTTTCCCAGAGAGAGATTTTTATGGGATGGTTGAGTATGAGATACTACAACCACTGCTATCAGATGGCCCTAGTGCAAGTGGGAGATTGTTAGTTATATGTATGCCCTAGAGGCCATTACTATACATAGGATGTATATTGTAGTGGATGCTTGGACATATATAGGGAGGACTTTCTTGCTCGACATGATAGTATACTATCTGGTTGCTCTTTATCTTAACGTGTATACTGATTGTCTCTCTGTTACATGTTGGTAAAGCCCTTAGGATGTGTACTTGACTACCTAGACTATGATGCGGATCATACTAGTGGGGACATGGTAGTCCATAAGTACATCCTTCAAGGTCCCTAGTCATGGGTGTATCTAGACGGGGCATCGATATACCAGAGTAGACTAGCGTATACCTTCTCGACCCATACAGATGGGCGATGGATGATCCCATATCCATTGGTGTTTGACATCAGAGATGATATACGGGTGCTCAGTGGAGACTGGGTACACTGGACAGACTCCCCGAGAACTCCCAGATGATATTATACCTTACGTCAGATGGCAGTTCTCTGGTGACACTGGTACAGAGTAATCTGTTCACCCGAGATCGTCATAGAGTCTTGTGTGATTCCCACTGTGCTTTGATTTCCACCTTACCACGTCCAAGAGGGCATGCAAAATGGTGGTTTTTGGGTACAGTCCCGAATCATATGGAGGCAATGAGCGATAGGAGGGGATTCGTCTCTCCCGGTATAGGGAGTCGATGTTGCGCTGTGTTCGATTGGCTATAACCGGAAATCCCTAGCCAGGGTTGCTGGGATTTACTGGTAAGTGTTACCAGTGGTTTCTCGAACTGTTATAGACCTCATATCGACACGGCTTATCAAGCTATTGGGGTCTGACGTTTACCACCCCTAGGCGAGATATACAACATATCAGACGAACAGACCGGACTGTACGATAAGTGTTACTGGTTGGATTCACCGGAGTGTGAGCGGGCTTGCTCGTCGATCTTCTGATCGCTCAATACCCGGGTGGCCAGTACGTTTGGCAGACCGCTTGCGGCTTGTGGGTGTTTGATATGATCATCACCTGCTGCCAGCGTATTGACGAGTCTTTAGAGTCCTACACAGAGGTTTCCTGGCTCAAGCAAAACGAAATAGGAGCGCATATGAGATATGTGCGGGACCGAGAATAATGCGTGTATGTGATACCGTATTGTATTCTCGCGATGAATGTATCAATTGGTTGTATGCGATATAACCTAGTTATCGAATCAAGGATTGATTCGATAAGTCGATACATTGGATATTAGTCGGTCATATGCGATATGACCGGATCGTTAAATCAAGCATTGATTTAATGATTTAATGTATAATTATATATTAGATATATTACTTTACATTAACTTGTATTTGTTCACTTGAAGATGGATTTTCTCACTTGATGTGCACATTATATATATGATATAGTTTTGTGCACTAGATTGTATCATGTTTGATGATACATGCAAACTTGGGTGTATGTTTACTTTATACCATGTTTAAGTGAATGGTTAGGGTTTTGTTATCATTTCTTGATTATTTATTTTATTTATTTATTCATTTTAGCAAGAAAAGAAATGGTTGCTTCTTTTGTTTTTTCCTTGAAGCTTCAAGAAGCTTTGACCATTTTTGTTTCTTTTGCTTAACCTAACCATAGTTTATTCTCTACACTCAACCATGGTTGCATTATGATAAGAATGACTTGGATTTTCTTTTTGAAAATAATTCTTATCATATTCTTTTCTTCTTTTTCTTCTTCAAGAAGAAGAAAACTTGCTACCTTCAATGGTGCCATGAAAAAAAGAGTGAGAAATCCAAATCCAAAGTGAACCCACTTCCTATTTCTTCATCCTCTACCACTTGCCATGTAGTATAGGGTGTTTTCTTCATAAGTATCATGACTTGGTGAAGTTGGAGCTTGATCTTGAGTTGCCTCGACTTAGATCTTCTTCGACATCGAAGTCGACGACCTAGCCCGATCATTTCTTCAACGAAACCATCGCTAGAGTCCGGGATCCGATGATCGCAGCGGAAGGACACCATCACGGAGCTAAGGAAGTGGAGGACTGGATCTACAAAGGTTGTAGTCTCTTTCACTTAGCAGTAAAGTTGTTTACTAGCTTGTAGTTTCGCCTATTCTCTAGTTAACGATCAAGTTTAGGGTTTCTCGGCACCGGAAAATTTTGAATTTGGCATGGTTGATGCCTTGTGAGACCTCATTAGTGTGCCTAGGAACCCTACATAACACACCCAAGTCAACCCCCTTCCCTCTCTCACTCTTCATTAATTGAAGCATGGCAAGGCCATCATGCCCCATCATGCACTCTCTCTCTCCCTCTCCCACATGGTCAACACTTCAACCAAAATTTAAATCCTTTTAAATTCATTTTTCATTTTAAAACAACCATCATGCATAAAACCCATAACACTTAAAACAAAACTATAAAACTAGATTAGGGAATTGTTAGTTCACCATGTTGCTAATCATGGTTAAACCCCCAAAACAACCCTAGTTATCATGCACAAGTGTGTACAAGCCTAGGAAAAATCTAATAAAATATTCATTAAATAGAATAAAATAATTGAAAACCAATTTGGTAAACATTTTATTAAAAACTATATATAAAAATATAATTAGCTACAAAACACATTCTAAGGTGTTACACCGGTGGGGAATGAAGAAAACCAATTAGCCTAACGATGGTGTACAGAAGGTATTAAGTTAAGACAAAGAAAGGGATTAGTAAGAGGGCAAAGTAAATTGCGACTGCTATTCACGACCAAACCAAGTATTTCTTCGCCAATCCTTAAATCACCTTTGTATTTCTCCAGAACACTCCGTATCACTACGAAGATCCACAGTTTATTGGATACTCCATCGTATGGTTATATACGAACTCGAAAGGAACTTGTTCCAGTTCGTGGATGGATTCTGGTTCAGGAGAAATAAGAATAAGGTTTATTCGGTTGTCTTTTATCTTCACCTTCTCTCGCATTGTGAGTGCTCCTAGGATTAGGACAGTACATCTATTATGCTTATTGGATAGTCTTCTTCCAAACCATAGGCTGGTGCCGAACGGTAAGGAAGGAAGAAAACCATTTGGCCTAAAGGGGTGTGCAGAAGGTAATGACTAAAGACATATAAAGGGATTTTGAGAGGTGGCAAAGAAATATATGGTTACAGTTGTGAATCTGGATAATGGAAGAGGCATTACTAAGAATACCAGGATACCCCGTCGAAACATTTCAATGTTTCAGTTTCACCGTGTACTGTTAAAAGAAAACTGATTTCCCAATCAGATCTTGCTCCAGGGTATGTATTTACCAGGTATGATTCTCACATCTGTATGGTTTTACAGATGATGAGTGGGAGTAAGTTATTGGGAATTGGGTGATCATCCTCATTATATCGGGATTCGTTGTAATCGGTGATATTTGAGGAAGTCACCTGGACTGTTTGCCGGTCGGCAAATATTTGGTTTTGAATATCCGCTGTTATGCACCAATTTCAAATTGATACATCTGTACGTCTATTTTTATAGAGTGAGATATATCTTTTTAAAATTATGTCTGTGACATTTACCTATATCAGTGGATGGTTAGGTAAGGAGCATTAAACAACGGTGTAATTCTTCTTAACCATAAGTACAGTTTTCAACCTACGACACACAGTGAATGAGTTATCAGACTCAAGGGACTTATACAGAGTATTGTATGCTGTCCAGGGTCCATTAGGACATAGGGGTTGGTCCTCGTACTATATTCGGTTTACTTATGACTTCTCTAGTTTTTATACAGGTATTTCTTGGAAATACAGGGTCCGAATTTTGAGAAGTTATAGGTATATGAATAAAGTAGAGAACCAGGTATTGCAAGTATCGGGATTCTTCAAAGTGATCGAAGATGTAGATACTTGTGTATGGTATTCAGTTGATAGTAATGATTAAGAGATCTTGCTTCTCTTTCAGGTTACTCATAATTGGAAGCATTCCTAAGTTGAGTAACGCTGATCGGCCTCTCTCCATTTAGTTGACATGCACTGGAGATAGCTGCATTATTTGAATCTGGTTCAGTTAAATCATTGTCTCTGGTTCTATATTGGATATAGAACAGTTCATATCTTAACGATGTTAAGGTACGGGGAGTTGTCCGGGCTTTGCTTAAAACCAGACTCTGGATAACTCAAGGCATGTTTCTGTAATGGCTGTTTGTGAGTTGACCCAGGCTATGACGAGTGTTGACTTTCTACCATCTGGAAGATCAAAAGTGATATTGTTCTAGACTCGCCACAGTTTTATTAAAAATGGATTTTTTCAGAAAACAGTAGTGGGAGTATGGTAGAACTGGAAGTGATTCCAGAACCACAAACGATTACTGAAGATTTGATAGGAACCTAAAGATTCAATCTGGTTTGACATTCTATTGGCCACTCCGCAGATAAGGTGGGTAACTTCAGGCACCCGAGAGGTACTCCGGTAGCCTTAAGGACGGTGACAGGGAAGTTCTTATTTACCCAGACTTGCCATTGCTGTTGTTCCAGACCGTGAGACCCGGCAGGAGGATGAATATAGCGTCGTTCTAAACTTGCTTTAGAAGTGTACGTGTATATGACTCTGCCAGAGGGTTGTCGCAGTCAGTGGGAGCAGCGGAAGCATTGGTGGACAAGTGGCTTATGTCTGTTTATAGACTAAAGCAGATATAGCGGAGATAGATCATCAATTTCTGATGTGACAGTCATAGGTTTGACTTCATCAGAATAGGGGATGGATCTGTTAAGAAGGTAGTAGGATGTGATGTCCTGGTATTTGGATGACATACACAGAGTAGGAAAAGAAACTCCTATACTACGATCGGTCATACTTTGGTCGTCACACAGTGGTTTCTCCACAAGGAACTTAGACATTATATAAGACATACTGGTTACTAGATCTATGGTTTTAGATCTAGATTTGGGTGGTTTCCCAATCAGGGTACTTAGACAGCATTCTAAGAGTATTTAGAATGGACGACTCCTGGCACGGTAGTGTACCTGCAGGTAATGGAGTCACCCTCTCTAAAGGTGTCTTACAGACTAAAGGGGAGAGGGATGTGCATGATTAGCAGATCACTTGCTCAGGCAATTGAGTCAATCATGAGATGTTAAGTACCACACCAGATGTTGTTCTTGTACTAGATGCAATAAGTTGACATTGATCCAATCCTGGAGAAACAGTCGGAAGCAGTTTTAGAACATAAGTGGATGTTCTAGGGATATGATAACGACAGCCTTTTTTAGGAGACAGTTATCATTCCAGGCTTCCAAGGTGACCTGGACGACAAGGTGGTTGTCAGAGTTATAGTTTTTCCTTCTGACGAGGGGCAGTATTTTGGACAGGTAGTCCAAGGAAATACTGAGGGAGGCATGGCGCAGCATACTGATTAAGTTCAGTTGACGATACAGTCTAAGAAGTTTGGATTTGGAGTTCATTTATGAGCTAGGTCCCATCAGATATCCAGACACATTCTAAGACAGGTATTGCTCATTTCGGGAGATGGCTTTCTCCGCGAACTTGAGATATGGAGAGACATAGAAAGAAATATCAAGGCGGATCCACTCACTGAGGCTATTCCTCAAACGCAATAGTTTCGCAAACAGGTTTTGTGAGACTGACTAGTAGAGGAGTTGGGTGTTCGGTATAACACGGGCTGTGAGTATGCGACATCGCAATAATTAGCCTTGAGTGCAAGTGGGAGATTGTTGGAGATTGTGCCCTCAGATTCAATTATTAGATCACAGGCACGTGATTGCAATGATTGAGGGAGGACCTATCCCGGTAGGACAATCTTACTCAAGATGATAGTATGCTATCTGGTTTATCTTTATCATCGTGTACTGCTTTAGGAAACCTGACAGGTCACTATTGCACGTTGATAGAGCCCCTAGGATTCTTGCTTGACTGCCAGCAGTATGAGGGCGATCATATACGTGAGAGCTGATGGTCTATAAGCATATCCTTAAAAGGTCCCTAGTCGTAGGAGTTTCGAGACAGGGCATCGATACTCCAGAGTAGACTAGTGTATACATTCGAGACCCCGACGAGGGGCGGTGGCCGGTCTCACAAGCCACTGGTGTCAGTTGGTTCACCTAAGATGTATACATGTGCTCATTGGGTTATGAGTACACCGGACAGGACTCGCCGGGAACATGCTAGTTTGTCTTATACCTGACGTCAGATAGCAGTTCCCTGGTGACATGTGTACAGGTTAGTTCATCGACCTGGGGATCGTCATTTGTCTCGTGTGAGTTCCCACTGTGCTTTATTACTACCCAACCACACTCAAAGGAGACGTGCAAACAGGTTTTCGTTGGGTACAGTCCCGAGCCACATGGGGGCAGTGAGCGGATCTTCGGGGGTTCGTCTCTCCCGGTATTGGGGGAGAGGTCGCGCTGTGTCTAGGAGAGCCAGAACATGAAAAGTCCTTGGCCAAGGCAGGAGATTTACTGGTAGGTATTCCAGTAGTATCTCAGGGTGTTCTGGGCTGATCTCTGACATGACTTGTACCGCTTTTGGGGGTCTGACTTTTACCAAACCCTAGGACCGCCATGCGATGCTCACAGACGAACGGGCCGGACTGTATGGATATTGTCACTGACAGGCTAAGTAGGGTGTCAGGATGAGTTTGCTCATCGACGTCCCTTTTGGTCAATAGCAGGTAGCCCGTCACGTATGGCCAATACCTCTGACGTGCTAGTGGTTAAATCCACAGCCATAGTATTGACGAGTCTTTAGAGTCCCCCACGTTCAGTTACTCAAGATTCGGGCGAAATGCTGTAGAGGCCGTATGGAGGTATGGCAGGGTTCAATCAGATACGTGCGGTATTGCACGCATCAGGATCGGACGGTTAATACTAGCGGGCTTTGGTTTAAGCCGGATCCTAGTATTGTACAGTGTAGATTTTGTCTCATTGCATTTGTATTTCGGTCGGAATACAAATGCGGGTGTGTATACACAGTAGCAGGGTTTTCCTGTAATTTATTACGGGTCCAGTTTTCTGGAGTTGCCAGTTTGCTTTTCGTTTCGGCCATATTTCTTTGTATCTTTCATTGGCCGAAGATTGGTGGAGGAGGGCTTATTTGCATTTGTGAAAATAAGCATTTGTGGAGGGAGTTCTTTGCATTTTGTTGCATCATGATGGTTTTCATGATGGGTGCACCATCCATTGACTTGATTAATCCATCATTGCTTGACTTCTATCTTCATGATGGCATGACTTTTGGAAGTGATGATTTTTGTTTGAGTGTTGGACTTTCCTAGTGATCATTTCTTTGCATGATAGCCTTTTCTCTCTTGCTTGATTGGTTGGCTCACTCTCTCACACATACACTCCCTCTCTCATTCTCACTCCCTTCACTTGGTAGTGGCTGGCCATTGCTTTGGGCGGGGGGGCTGAAATATTTGGGGGTGATTTTGAGCTCTCATTTTGGTTTCAAAATACTCTCTAGTTCATCACAAAATTTCCATATATCATTTCCTCCACCAAAAAGCAACTCCATAACCCCAAATGAGACATGGCCTTCTACACGCATTCTACAGCAAATCTTGGGCACGTCGACTCGCCAACTTCGTGCCCGAGTTGCCTCGGGCTAGAGGTGGGGGCCCGTAAAAGAAGCAGGCGACGTGGTGCCCTTCCAGTGACGAGGTGGAGACAGGAGATTCCGCGAGAGATCGGGACGACGATGAGAAGACCGGAGGACACGGATCACTCGGTATATTTCTCTTCCCATCTTGTAGTTAGCTAGGACTAGTTTAATGGCCCGATCCGGGTTTATAGTGCGCGATGGTGCCGGTTTGAAAAGTTAAAGTAAATCACCGCTTCCACATTCCGGCGTCGGATTGACGGCCGGGGCGCCGCCGTGCACTTACAATAATATTGTTTGAATAGGGACATTGAGACATTAATTCATATTTCTTTTTGCACACATCATATAGCATACCTGTATACCTACATGCTTACACATATACCTTGATATGCTTACTTGCTAGTTACGTGTATACCTATAGAGTATTGTACCATTAGCGATAGGTACATACACACTTCATGACACAGCTACAGGTATACCTCGCACACATACTTCACTTATACCCAGGGGGTATATTACATCATTACTTATAGGTAGATACATATACCTTGCTGTACCTTTATGTTTACACATATATCTGGTTATAGCTACATGTTGACATTTACCTGATGTTATTTAGTATTGGAGAAAATAGGAACCGCATGATATTTTATATTAACTTGTTGCAGTTAATTAGTGGGTTTCCCTTTATATTCTTTCATTACCATTTTATGTTGCATATATTATATTCATGGATTCTCGCATTGAGATATGCATTTTTCATGATGTTTTCTGGATTTGGGGACCGTGAGAGTTCATGAAATTATGCATTATTTAAAAAACACTGTTTCCCTTAATATGATATTTCAGCAGCCACCATGAGATTTATCGGTTCGGATATATATATATACCCTACGCGTGGAATGGAGGGGTCATGTGCGGGTACATGGTAGGGCCCGGAGGTACCCCGGGGCAAGAATCTCAGTAAGAAGATGAGTTAGTGGGGAAACCATACTTTCCGGTGACATTACCAATGACTCGGCAGTTATCCTGGAGATACCGACGGGAGTCATGCGCGTATGGATGCGTCGAGAGGCGAGGGTCAGAGCTAGGCACTCGAGCTTTCGGGATAGCGTATGATACGTACCTATCAGGGGGCCAGTCTTGGTGACAGCACCTGATAGATCAGCATTTCTGTGTCGATGCTTGACACATTGGTTTCATGATATTTCTTTTTACTCCTAAGTATATATAACAATGGAATGGGACGCTGTTATATATACCTTTATACCAATATTAGTGGAATGGGACACTAATATATGTGTATTGATATCAATTTATATACATCATTATATTTATTCATGCAAATATAGGTGATTCATTTGATATTGGATACAAGATATATATGAGATTGCTGATTTTGTACATTCAGGATATATGAGATTTATTCGATATTGTACATTAAGGATTTGTGAGACTTATATGATATGAGAGCCAATTTGGGGGATAATTTGAGGAAATTGGGATTTGGATTGTCTTGATGGACTTTGATCCTACCACAATGTCAGGATTTCGTGGAAATGACATGTTTCATTCCATACTCAACATTTATTGTTTATGCACTGTTTCATGTATTAGTAGTACCTGATAGAGTACCTTCCATGACTGTTGCAATTACATACTTTTACTTTATATGCATTGCTTCATGTACTAGTAGTACCTGATAGAGTACCTTTCATGACTGTTGCATATATACATTGTCATATCATTGCTCCATGTATTAGTTGTACATGATAGAGTACCTTACATGATTGTTGTATACAGATTGTCATATTACTGTTTCATGTATTAGTGATACCTGCTAGTGTACCTTTCATGACTATTGCACACATATGACTTTTTTTGCTATTAGTTTCTTATGTTAGATTCGTCCTGTACGTACATACTTGCGATTACCTGCATATGTTATTTACTATTCACGAGTTGGCAACTCACCCCTGTTGTGCCACAGTGTTTGTAGGTTGTTCCCCAGAGTAGTCGAGGCAGGCTATTCATCTATCTTATTATCTTTTGTTGCGGATACCGCATCAGCTCACAATGTGCAGTTTGCTTAGGTGGGTTTGTGGTTATTCGTTGTTGTATTGTATATTCTTTGAAACCTTGTACTCTCCATCTACTATTTTCATGTTGACTTAGAGACTTGGTGAGTAAGATATTGTATATTATTTTGTGACTGGGTTGTCTTTTATACAGTTTCCATTTTATCGTCTTTTATTTCATCGCTAGGCGTCGTATATCTGTTGTGGTGGTTGTTTTTCGCCGTTGGGCATGGATTTGCTCCCGTTAGGGATGCTTTACTTTATATTTATATTGTACCCATTATTGGGGTTGGTTTTTACAAAGGAGGTGCTGCCGAAATTTTCAAGAAAGTAAATTAGACTTGAAGAATTTTTACTTGAGATATTCAAAAGTTTAAACAATGTTTCTTATCTTTTCTTGTCTTTTAATGGTTTAGATTTCTAGGTTTTGGCTTTCTTTTACTGCGTTATGCCTATAGACGTTGCGTGGTATTAGGGCCATCACGTGCCAATTTCGGGCCGTGACAGTGTCAGTGCCTCAGATAGCAACATATCAGATATATATGATGTACGAATGCATTACGAATGGAAACAGAATATATCATGAGTGAGACAACTGTTTTCTTTAATCAATGAGATTTCTATATGTATATCAATCAAGTATCATCAATGAAAGCAACAGAGAAATCAGTGTCAGCATCCACACAAAACATAAGTCTTAGTATCTCAATATCAAATCTTAATATCTCAAATCTCAGATCTCAAATATCAAAATCTCAGGCATCCGTATCATCTGTGGGATCGGTCCGCAGGCTCCGGCAGAACGGATCAGCCTGTATCCATCTCATGACACCGGCCAGTATCCTCGGGATAACCGACGAGTCCAAATAATATCACCGGTAGGTAGTGCTCCCCTGCCAGGCTCATCGAGTACAACTCGAGCTTCTTGCCTCGGGGTACCATACCGGGCCCACCATGTTCCCGAGACGGTTCATCCAACTCCTCGAATCGGGTCTCGAAATCCAACAGCAATCATGAAAACTCTTGGTGGACGACTCATACTTCATGAGAAAACCGCAGTTTGCATTTTTAAAATAATGATAGTAAGCTTTTATTAAATTCTTGCGGTTTCCCCCCAAATCCAGAAATCTCATGTAAATCCGAAATCATCAAAATCATGATACCAATAAACAGTGAATACCGGCATAAATCTCCATAATACTGCATAACCAATGAATATATGAATGCACTTAATATCATGTAATGAATGCAATATTTAAACTAGCATATGGATGCTATAACATATTGCGACTATCAATTATCAAGCCATATCAATGAAAAGGAATATTCTAAAGTGTACGTAACATGGAAATACCGATGATGATGTGTGTGAGCCGGCAAGTAAGTGTATGTAGACCATACGCATCATCGGTAATGGTGCTGGTGTGATGACAGCATGGTTCATAATCACTAAGTACATAATAAACATGCAATGAGACGATAACAACACGATAAATGGCAATGAATAGTAATTGCAACAATAATATGCGGAACATGAATGATAACGTAACAATAAGGAATCTACGTCGTTATACATGTGTCATACAGTTTTGCCATTTGAAATAATACGAATCGTGCTGTTTTGAAAATAGGGCTACGGTGTTTTTAAGAAAGAAACGTCCTTTGAAATATCCGTAGTATCCCTTGGTATGTCTTTAAAATTCTCACGATTATTAGTTTTGGAAATAGGTATGACTCTGGTCCAGTCTAACATCTACTAGGAAAACTACTGGTCTAACCAACAACCAATCGAAAGGGGTATGGAAATCACCTAAGTCTGAGTTGATATACATATACATATATATTATAGTCGGTGATCCCGTCTCAATAGTATCCCATACGATACCCTATATAATATGACAACCTCGAGTCAGGAGTGCGGATCTATCATCAATATATAGCTCGTACGGTAAATCCGTCGTACGGCCTCCCAAATCTGGATACGGGTCAAATATCACATTTATCATATTATTCATCTGGTATCCTCTTTATTATAATCAAGATCCGGGGTACTGATCTATGTCTAGTACAATACCGATACCATCTATGTAAGCATGCGTGTATATGAAAACACCATGCCTAAAGGACCCGCTAAACATATCACGTCGTAACTCAAATACGAACCATGTCACATCACCGATCTCACGGCCTCAAGCCCAATCTCATCGACTCATCTCCAATCCTAAGTACTATCTTCATAATCCGTCTATATGTATATATATATACACACACACATATCACCATATACGCACATGTAAATAGATGTATGCAAATGCGTGTGTGCGTGTGGGTGCGAACCTATTCTCGGGTTCGCGATTAAGAAACTATGCTAGTTTACTCCTAATTACCCTAAACTAAACCATGAACACAATAATCATCTCTTAATAACATCCACGTATCATGAATCACAAATATAACATATATATATCATAACTATACTACGAACTGCGCGGGTGCTATACGCCATCCACCCGACTTCCCCCATAGATATATATCAACTCACTTTGATCTTCGCTTGCCGATGCCGATGTCGCCACGTGCTTGCTTGTCATCTCGAAGTCCTCATGAGGGTACCTACAAATCATAACACATCGTATCGCATTAAAATCCGACTCATGACCAAAACGACACGCTAAAGGCCTATAGGTTAGAACCTATGGACCACGCTTTCAAAACCAACAACAACCATTGATATCTTCGTAAAAACGTCAAGTGATCGAGGTAAAACACAGATACAAATATCCAGAATTCAAAAATACGCAAAACAAAACCCCGAATCAAAATAACAACTCTTGAAAATGGTCCCAGTTTTTACCCTAGGTCAAATTAGTCAATTCTTCATATGCCAAAGGTCTAGTTAACAGGAGATGGAGCCATGGAAGAAAAACGAATCAAAATGGTAGGACCCAGAACGCAATTTGCGGCCTTCTGGGTTAAATCTACGGCCAGGTTGGGGAGGTAGGGGCTAGGGTTTTGGGTGATGCTTCCTAGGTGCCTGCATATGTTACTGTCCTTGCTAAATAATTTTCAGGTCACCCGGGTGTTAGCAGATTTCCAAATACTATCAAAATTTCACAGTTTTTCCGATATCGTGTTTCTAAATTCATATTCCGGATTTATTCTATGGTTTCAGTCCACAATGCAATCCCTCCAGAGGTTTAAGATCACTATTAAGCCTCAATTGCACCTTTGGAATCAAATCAAAACCCTAAGATTAACTTTAAATATTCAAAGTTCACAATTCATCACTAAATCTGTTCTAAACAAATATTGGTGCTAAGGTAAATGAAATACGATATTATTTGTGAAAGTATTACCTCATTTGGCAACTCAAGAATTTTCTTGAGTTGCCCAAGTGTCCAAAATGCAAGTTTTCTTGGTCCAATGTGTAGCTAGTGAGCTTGTGCATATTTTTTGTGAAGTGGTAGTGGAGTTTTGGGTTTGTTTTGGAGATGAAGTGAGGTGATTTGAGGAGGGGGAGATGAGGGTAGCAGCACATGAGGAAAATGGAGAGGATAAAGATGAAGAGAGATGAAGGGAAAAGAGAATGGCCATGGTTAATTGACTCCCTCACCTTTCTCTCTCATGCCCATGCCTAATACTATATTCATTTTCCATTTTCCTTTTCTTTGTTTTCTTCTCTCCTCAATAGTAAACCCAAAACAAATAACCATACACCCAAAAATCTTGTAGGAAATATGCAACAAGTGTTTAAAAAAATGACATGTGCACAAAACATGCCAAAAGTCCGATTAGTGATTTTTAATCGCGATTAGCACAAAATTAGTGTCAAATAAACCATAAACTCTCATAATTTGCTTAAATCACCTAAAGCACCCTCCTTTTAGTAATTTCCAAAATTTTCCAAATTTTCCCCAATTTATCGCTATTTAATTATACGGCCTTATTAAAATATTTAATATTTTATTATTTAGTTACAAAAAATTCCCCAGAAATAATATATATATTGTTTTGAAATGTTACACTTACATGGTTGATAAATATCTTCTATTTTTTTTATGGATTAAATAAAAAGGAAATTAGCTAAATGACTCATTCTTTCTATACAATTCTTAGTTTACCTTTGACTTAACCCTAGTTAGATTTCCTTTGTTCTTTAACTCATCCACATAGTATCTAGATATTTAGATAATCATGGTTATTTTTTAGAGTGTCTCATATATATTCTTTATTTTTCATTTTATTAAAAAATGGTTTTTCATTATATTGACAAAAACTTTGCCATCTTCATCTTCCTCCTTCTTCAAGCTCTCTTGAGTCTTGTTTTGAGTGAGGAACTTAAAAAAGAAGGGTTTTTAAGTGAGTTTACAAACCACATAACCATTCTACACCACTCTAGCCCTTTAGTGTCGAGTGTTTGCTCCACTTCATCTTGATTTAGTGAGGCAAAGAGCTTGACCTAGGAATCTCCGGGTGGATCATCATAGACGATGAAGGACCTTAAGCGGAGTTTATCCAAGCTTCGAGCAAAGCCGTAGGAGTCCTACAGACCGAAGGAGTTGGCTACAAAGGCTGTATTTCCTTTTCCTTTAGCTTAGACTTCACATAATGATGATATTGCCCTAATCTCTAGTTACGATTCGTAGTTCGTTTGTGATAGCCCTCTAGAATTTTAAAAGCTCACTACTTTATGATGTTGCAACCTTACTAGAGGCGCTACTGCACACCAACATGGTATCAAAGCCAAGCTAGAGCTTTGGGGTAAACCGGACGACGTTTAGAAACTCAATCGAACATGTTTTTACATGCTCACTGGAAATATTTTCAAAACTTGGAATTTTTGTAATCAAAATTTTTCAGAAAATAGAGAAGGGTTTTCTGTGGATCCCCAAGAAAAACGAGCGGCTAACTCAACACAACGACTGCAGAACCAAGGCCAAATAGGTGTATTTGCGGCGGTTCCGTGGCGCCGTTGGTGAGGCTTGGACCGTGCGTTCTTGCGTTGATCCGTAGGTACTATATATGCTCTCTGGAAATTTTTATGCGCGTTTAAGTGTTGAGATCTATTACTACAGTGGGTCTGATTGATGTGTTGATTGATATAGTTTAACGTCGTCTATGCTTTTCAATTGTTGATGTGATATGATGTATAGGATCGACGTGATCGAAAGGCCGGGGGTTTAATGTGAGACGAGAGTTTATCTTTTCATTCATGTAAAATTCATTGTATATATTATTCTTTTATTGGAGCACATCCGGGTTGAGGATGATGTCTCCATTGATGTATATTTTACTTTTCCGCATTAGGATAGACCAAAGAAGGGGAGCACGAGTGACCGGGTTCTGGAGTTCAGTGGGAGGCCATCTCAAGGAGTTGAGACCGGGTTTCCTAAACTCCAGAATTGGAAGGGTCACTTGCCTCTCTCGTAGGGGTCTAAGGGTGTGGGCTTGGCTATTCATCATGACCGTAGAATCCGTATTTTCTATCGTAGGCTAAATATAAAATACGGAGTTCCTAGTATATCCTATATTTTCATATATGTGTTTCTATTGCTGATAATTCTGTGATATGATTGTTTAATATCTGAGACGAATGTAATATTGTTATATATGTGATATGTAATACTTTTTTTTGTTTCTTTCTGTAATGGCTTAGGAACTTAAATGATAGGAATACATTAATGAGATTAATGTAAAGAAAAAGAATCCTATACATGTTGTAGAATCGGATTTGAAACCTACTCGGCTCCTTTTTTTTATAGGAAAAAGCAAGTTTCAAAAGATGCAGTGCTTAAGCCACTCCTTTTCTAAAAACTATTTAGATTCTACAAAGAAATCAAGTTCAAAGCGTTAAAGGTTTTAGTAAAAACCATCCGCAACCCACCGTCATTTAAGGAAGCAGAGTACTTAGTATTCATTCTATGTATATTGATTATAGTCAAGGCGTAGTGTACGGTATCTAACTGATATTTTCCAACAAAGCATATGATGCGCTAAGTTAGGACATTCATGTGATTATGTTGATCGTAGTCAATGTTGGAGATAGTGCCCTCAGAGTCAATTATTAGGTCACAGGTACGTGATTGTAATGATTGATGGAGGACCTATCCCGGTAGGACAGTCTTACTCGAGATGATAGTATGCTATCTGGTTTACCTTTATCATCGTGTACTGTTTTAAGTGACCTGACGCGTCGCTATTACACGTTGATAGAGCCCCTAGGATTCTTGCTTGACCACCAGCAGTATGAGGGCGATCATATAAGTGGGAGCTGGGGGTCTATAAGCATATCCTTAAAAGGTCCCTAGTCGTGAGAGTTTCGAGACAGGGCATCGATTCTCCATAGTAGACTAGTGTATACAGTCGAGACCCCGACGAGGGGCGGTGGCCGGTCTCACAAGCCACTGGTGTCAGTTGGATCACCTAAGATGTATACAGGTGCTCATTGGGTTATGAGTACACCGGACAGGACTCGCCGGGAACATGCTAGTTGGTCATATACCAGACGTCAGATGGCAGTTCCCTGGTGACATGTGTGCAGGTTAGTTCATCGACCTGGGGATCGTCATTTGTCTCGTGTGAGTTCCCACTGTACTTTGATTACTACCCTACCACGGCTCAAAGGAGTCGTGCAAACAGGTTTTAGTTGGGTACAGTCCCGAGCCACATGGAGGCAGTGAGCGTATCTTCAGGGGTTCGTCTCTCCCGGTATTGGGGGTGAGGTCGTGCTGTGTCTAGGAGAGCCATTACACGAAGCCCTCGGCCGAGGCAAGGAGATTTACTGGTAGGTATTCCAGTAGTATCTCAGGGTGTTCTGGGCTACACTCCGACACGACTTGTACCGCTTTTGGGGGTCTGACTTTTACCAACCCCCTAGGCCCGCCATGCGATGCTCATAGAGGAACGGACCGGACTGTACGGATATTGTCACTGACAGGCTCAGTAGGGTTGTCAGGCTGAGTTCACTCACGGACGTCCCTTTTAGTCAATACCTGGTAGCCCGTTACGTATTGGCTTATACCTCTAACGTGCTAGTGGTTAAATCCACAACCAAGGTATTGACAAGTCTTTAGAGTCCCCCACATTCAGTTACTCAGCTTTCGGGCGAAAGGTTGTAGAGGCCGTATGGAGATATGGCAAGGTCCGATCAGATACGTGCGGTATTGCACGGATCAGGATCGGACAGTCTGTACTATAGGCCGTATGGATATATGGCAGGGTTCGATCAGATACGTGCGGTATTGCACGGATCAGGATCGAACAGATATTACTAGCCGGCTTTGGTATAAGCCGGATCCTAGTATAGTACAGTGTAGATTTTGTCTCATTGCATTTGTATTTCAGTCGAAATACAGATGCGGGTGTGTATGCACAGTATCGGGGTTTTCCTGTAATTTATTACGGGACCAGTTTTCTGGAGTTGCCAGTTTGCTTTCCGTTTCGGCCAATTTCCTTTGTATCGTTCATTGGCCAAAAATTGGCGGAGGAGGGTTTATTTGCATTGTTGCAAATAGGCATTTGTGGAGGGGGGTCTTTGCATTTTGTTTTATCATGATAGCTTTTCCTTGACCTTGACTTCTAGCTTTATCATGATGGCTTGACTTTGTAGACAATCATGGTTGTTGATGATTGTTGGTTGAGTATTGGTTTTGGGAGTGATCATTGTTTCTCATCATCACTTGCTTTTCAACCACCTCTTTGTCTTGACTCTCTCTCTCTCTTGCATGATAGATGAGAATGGCTCCCATTATCTTTGGAGATACACCACTCTCTCATTCTCTCCTCTCCATTGTCATGGCCGGCCACTTGAGGAAAGAGGGCTGTCCAAATTTTTGCAAGAGGGATTTTTATCTCTTTTGGCATTGTAAAAATCCTATTGCTCCACAAAAATTACTTGTTTCATCCCTCCACCAAAATGGCATCTCCATGAACCCCAAATGAGACTTCTTCACTACATATTCTACAGCGAACCTTGGGCACGTCGAGTAGCCGGCTTCGTGCCCGAGTTGCCTCGGCATTGAGGTGGGAGCCCGTAAACAAAGTAGGCGATGTGGTGCACTTCCGGCGACGAGGAGGAGACGGGACTTTTCCGCAGGAGATCGGGACCATGACGAGAAGACCGGAGGACTTGGATCGTCGGTATATCTCTATTCCCTTTCTTGTTGATAGCTAGGACTAGTTAGTGGTTCGATCCGGGTATTAGTGCGCGGCGGTTTGCCAGTTCAAGAAAAATTTAAGTTTATCACCGCTTCCGCATTTGGCCGTCGGATTGACGGCCGGGGCGCCGCCGTGCACTTACAGTGGTATCAGAGCCTCGCCATTAACTTAGTCTAGCTTGGTTTAATGTGTTTGCATTTCCGATCGATCGAAAAGTTCCAAAACCGTGTTTTTCCTATCGACAGTTTTCTGTTGAAAATTTTTGGTCTCGAAAAATTTTTCAAGTTGTAAAATATTGATGTACTGGAAAATCTAAGTGCTCTGTAAAAATTCGATGAAGTGATTCCACTGTGGGAGCGCGGAACCGCCGCACAAACCCCCTTTTCGCCGCTGTTCCGCCGCGCACTGTGGAGATCACTGCACCAAATTTCTACAGTGTCTTTGTGGGCTTAAAATTGGGGTTTTGGAACATTAATATTGGGCCCAGAATTTCTTGATCTGCTACAGTATTGTTTGGGGGCCCACTTGTTAAAATTTGATCGATCGGATATTTTAAACACATTATTTCACAGTATTTACATTATATCTGCGACCGTGAATGTCACTCGATCGGTAAATCCGGTCTAACTGCTATAGCCCGGTTAGACGGATTTGCGAACGTGACTTTCACGTTGATGTTCTGTTTTTGCTGTGATGTTGCGGATCGGTCGTGGGGGATAGCCTGGATGCAATGCTAGTACAGTTTTGTTGTATTATGTACATTTGATATTGCGGGGCGAGCGTCCGACATGTGGACTGCCGTCACTGCCTGTTTGTATTATTATTTTGGGGCACGACCTGGTTGCGGTCGATGTACCCGTTGTATGTATATTTTACTTTCTGTACTAGGATTGCCCCGCGGAGGGGTGCACGGATAGCCGGGTTCTGGAGGGCAACAAGCCCGCATCTCATGGCATTGAGACGGAGGGGGCTTCACTCTAGGATTGGCGGGCTATTCGCCGCACTCGTAGGGGGTACAGGTTGACCCAGGAGGGGTGCCCAAGTTGCCGGATTCCGTGAAGTGCTGGGTAGTCCATTCACGGCGCTGAAAGGGGCTGCCTCGCTTCAGGTTTTGGCGGGTAACTTGCCGCGCCCGTAGGGGTCTAGGTTTTCATTGCACAGGCTATCCACACGACCAGGGGAACGTCGGGTTTCAGCGGCTCTGTGAAACCCGGGCATCCCAGATATCTGTATTGTTTCTGTGATGCTGTTCATTCTCTGTGATGTTGCATTTTATTCACGCCTTGAGCGAATATAATATATTGGTATATATATTAGTAGATGTTGTATATGTTTTACATCCGCGCTAGTCCAGTCCCCGCTCTGTCGTTAGTTAGCTAACCTAACGGGTAATGACGGGACCCAGTGGCGAATGCGGATGGCATATACGTACATCAGTATATTTTCGTTCTTTTTGGTGTGATCAATTGATGGGACTGCATTGATTCGGATCAATGCAAGTTAAAAACAAACCTAATCTGATGTTGTTGGAACACTTTTTCAAAAAGCTGTTATTGCAAGGACGTTCACTTTTGTTTTGCATCGTGGTATTCAGTTGGAATATCCTGCTCCTCAGTCGACGAGGCAAGGGCCGAGATCCCTTCACCGGGAGTGACCCCTTGGACAAAAGTTTGCGTCAGGGCATTAACTTCACTATAGCCGATTACTTTTGCTTTGCATCGCGGTATTCATTTGGAATATCCTGCACCCCATTCTACGGGGAAAGAGCCGAGATCCCTTCACCGGGAGTGACCTCTTTAGCAACGGTTTTCGTCACTATATTTTCTAAAAAGCTATCCGTTCCTTCGACGATATCAAGTTCTTTACGTTAAAGGTTTTCGCCAGAAACCATTCGTAGCCCTCCGTCGTTTCATATGGGTAGTCAATAGTATTCAAGCTGTGTTTGTTGGCCATAGTCAAGGCACAGTGTTTGGTAGCTGTTGGGTGTTCATATGCTGCATAGATAGATGCGTTGGTTTGGGACAGTCGTATAGCCTTGTTGGCCCTAGTCAAGGGCTTGTACGGGTGGGTTCAAATCAACCTGAATAATGACGGGTAGAACTTGACATGTGACTTATGATTTGTTGGCCTTAGTCAAGGTCATAAGAGCATGGGGCAGAAATCACATCGGGAGTTTCAAAAGAACTGAAACTTGCCAGATATGCGCATACCTTCTGGAGTGTGATACCGTGAGCAGATTCCGTCACGTTGTCATGCGATGAGAGTTGGATCCCGATTCCCACTGATGAGCTAGTTTACTCCTCGGGTAACCCCGACTAATTCTTCTTTCAGGTTTGGAGGAGAATTTGAGGTACAGTGGGAGGATTCCAGATTAGATAAATTGGTAACCATTCTGATCTAGGTTAGAGTGCACGCTGAGTGTTTCTTTTCTCTCTCTCTGGCAGAGACCATTTGACCCGACCCTAAGACTATGACTCAGTGACCAAGTTGACCGAACCTTCTCAACACTGGCTTTTGGATTGTCAAAGTTGCAAACCTCATTGCCACTCCTACTTTTACCCTTTTCTCCAGGACACCCCGTATTATTACGAACGTCCACTTCCATTGGACAAAACCATCGTATGGTTAGATACGAACTCGAAAGAATTTATTCGAGGATGGTTTCAGGTTCTGGAGAAAACGGATAGGATTATTCAGTTGTCTTTTCCTTTTACCTTCTCTCAAGTTGTGAGTACTCCTTGGTTTAGGGGTAGTACACCTATTACGCAAATTGGATTGTCTTCTTCCAAACCTTAGGCTGGTGCCGACCGGTAGGGAATGAAGAAAACCAATTAGCATAACGATGGTGTGCAGAAGGTATTAAGTTCAGACAAAGCAAGGGATTAGTAAGAGGGCAAAGGAAATTGCAACTGATATTCACGACCAAACCAAGTATTCCTTCGCCAATCCTAAATCACCTTTGAATTTCTCCAGGACACTCCGTATCACTACGAAGATCCACAGTTTATTTGGATATTCCATCGTATGGTTATATACGAACTCGAAAGGAACTTGTTCCAGTTCGGGGATGGATTCTGGTTCAGGAGAAATAGGAATAAGATTTATTCAGGTGTCTTTTATCTTCATCTTCTCTCGCATTGCGAGTGTTCCTAGGATTGGGACAGTACACCCATTATGCTTATTGGATAGTCTTCTTCCAAACCATAGGCTGGTGCCGAACGGTAGGGAAGGAAGAAAACCATTTGGCCTAAAGGGGTGTACAGAAGGTAAAGACTAAAGACATATGAAGGGATTTGGAGAGGTGGCAAAGAACTATACGGTTACAGTCGTGAATCTGGAAGAGGCATTACTAGGAATACCAGATTACCCCATCGGAACATTTCAATGTTTCAGTTTCACTGTGTAATGTTAAAGGAAAACTGATTTCCCGATTAGATACTTACTCCAGGGTATGTATTTACCAGGTACGATTCTCACATCTGTATGGCTTTACAGATGATGAGTGGGAGTAAGTTATTGGGAATTGGGTGATTATCCTCATTATATCGGTATTCGTTGTAATCGGTGATATTTGAGGAAATCACCTGAGCTGTTTGCCGGTCGGTAAATATTTGGTTTTGAATATCCGCTGTTATGCACCAATTTCAAATTGATATATCTTTACGTCTATTTTCATAGAGTGAGATATACCTTTCTGAAATTATGTCTACGACATTTACCTATATCAGTGGATGGTTAGGTAAGGAGCATTAAACAGCGGTGTAATTCTTCTTAACCATAAGTACAGTTTTCAACCTACGACACACAGTGAATGAGTTATCAGACTCAAGGGACTTATACAGAGTATTGTATGTTGTCCAGGGTCCATCAGGACAGAGGGGTTGGTCCTCGTACTATATTCGGTTTACTTATGACTTCTCTAGTTTTTAGACAGGTGTTTCGTGGAAACACAGGGTCCGAATTTTGAGAAGTTATAGGTACTTGAATATAGTAGAGAACCAGGTATAGCAAGTATCGGGATTCTTCAAAGAGATCGAAGATGTAGATACTTGTGTATGGCATTCAGTTGATAGTAATGATAAAGAGATCTTGCTTCTCTTTCAGGTTACTCATAATTGGAAGTATTCCTAAGTTGAGTAACGCTGATCGGCCTCCTTCCATTTAGTTGACATGCGCTGGGGACAGCTGCATGATTTGAATCTGGTTCAATTAAATCAGTGCCTCTGTTTCTATATTGGATATAGAACAGTTCATATCTTAACGATGTTAAGGTACGGGGAGTTGTCCGGTTTATGATTAAAACCAGACACTGGACAACTCAAGGCACGTTTCTGTAATGGCTGTTTGTGGGTTAACCCAGGCTATGACGAGGGTTGACTTTCTACCATCTGGATGAACAATAGCGATATTGTTCTAGACTCGCCACAGTTTTATTAAAGATGGATTTTTTCAGAAAACAATAGTGGGAGTATGGTAGAACTGGAAGTGATTCCAGAACCACAAACGATTACTGAAGATTTGATAAGGAACCTAAAGATTCAATCTGGATTAACATTCCATTGGCCACTCCGCAGATAAGGTGGGTAACTTCAGGCACCCGAGAGGCACTACGGTAGCCTCAAGGACGGTGACAGGGAAGTTCTTGTTTACCCACAATTGCCATTGCTGTTGTTCCAGGTTACGAGACCCGGCGGGAGGATGAGTATAGCGTCGTTCTAAACCAGTTTTAGAAGTGTACGTCTATATGACTCTGCCAGAAGGTTGTCGTAGTCAGTGGGAGCAGCGGAAGCATTGGTGGACAGGTTGCTTATGTCTATTTATAGACTAGAGCAGATGTAGCGGAGATAGATCATCTATTTCTGACGTGACAGTCATGGGTTTGACTTCATCAGAATAGGGGATGGATCTGTTGAGAAGGTAGTAGGGTGTGATATCCTGGTATTTGGATGATATACACAGAGTAGGAAAAGAAACTCCTACACTACGATCGGTTATACTTTGGTCGTCACACAGTTGTTTCTCCACAAAGGAAATGGATTTTATATCAGACATACTGGTTACTAGATCTATGGTCTTAGATCTAGATTTGGGTGGTTTCCCAATCAGGGTACTTGACAGCATTCTAAGAGTATTTAGGATGGACGACTCCTGGCACGGTAGTGTACCTGCAGGTAATGGAGTCACCCTCTCCAAAGGTGTCTTACAGACTAAAGGGGAGAGGGACGGGCATGATTGGCAGATCACTTGCTCAGGCAATTGAGTCAATCGTGAGATGTCAAGTACCACACCAGATGTTGTTCTTGCACTAGATGCAATAAGTTGATATTAATCCAATCCTGGAGAAACAGTCGGAAGCAGTTTTAGAACATAAGTGGATGTTCTAGGGAGATGATAACGACAGCCTCATTCAGGAGACAGTTATCATTCCAGGCTTCCAAGGTGACATGGACGACAAGGAGGTTGTCAGAGTTATAGTTTTCCTTCTGATGAGGGGCAGTATTTTGGACAGGTGGTCCAAGGCAATACTGAGGGAGGCATGGCACGCAGGATACTGATTAAGTTCAGTTGACGATACAGTCTAAGAAGTTTGGATTTGGAGTTCATTTATGAGCTAGGTCCCATCAGACATCCAGACATATTCTGTGACAGGTATTGCTCTTTTCGGGAGATGGCTTTCTCCGCGAACTTGAGATATAGAGAGACATAGAAAGAAACAACAAAGCGGATCCACTCACTGAGGCTATTCTTCGAACGCAATAGTTTCGCAAACGAGCTTTGTGAGACTGACTAGTAGAGGAGTTGGGTGTTCGGTATCACACGGGCTGTGAGTATGCGACATCGCAATAATTAGCCTTGAGTGCAAGTGGGAGATTGTTGGAGATAGTGCCCTCAGAGTCAATTATTAGGTCACAGGTACGTGATTGTAATGATTGATGGAGGACCTATCCCGGTAGGACAGTCTTACTCGAGATGATAGTATGCTATCTGGTTTACCTTTATCATCGTGTACTGTTTTAAGTGACCTGACGCGTCGCTATTACACGTTGATAGAGCCCCTAGGATTCTTGCTTGACCACCAGCAGTATGAGGGCGATCATATAAGTGGGAGCTGGGGGTCTATAAGCATATCCTTAAAAGGTCCCTAGTCGTGAGAGTTTCGAGACAGGGCATCGATTCTCCATAGTAGACTAGTGTATACAGTCGAGACCCCGACGAGGGGCGGTGGCCGGTCTCACAAGCCACTGGTGTCAGTTGGATCACCTAAGATGTATACAGGTGCTCATTGGGTTATGAGTACACCGGACAGGACTCGCCGGGAACATGCTAGTTGGTCATATACCAGACGTCAGATGGCAGTTCCCTGGTGACATGTGTGCAGGTTAGTTCATCGACCTGGGGATCGTCATTTGTCTCGTGTGAGTTCCCACTGTACTTTGATTACTACCCTACCACGGCTCAAAGGAGTCGTGCAAACAGGTTTTAGTTGGGTACAGTCCCGAGCCACATGGAGGCAGTGAGCGTATCTTCAGGGGTTCGTCTCTCCCGGTATTGGGGGTGAGGTCGTGCTGTGTCTAGGAGAGCCATTACACGATGCCCTCGGCCGAGGCAAGGAGATTTACTGGTAGGTATTCCAGTAGTATCTCAGGGTGTTCTGGGCTACACTCCGACACGACTTGTACCGCTTTTGGGGGTCTGACTTTTACCAACCCCCTAGGCCCGCCATGCGATGCTCATAGACGAACGGACCGGACTGTACGGATATTGTCACTGACAGGCTCAGTAGGGTTGTCAGGCTGAGTTCACTCACGGACGTCCCTTTTAGTCAATACCTGGTAGCCCGTTACGTATTGGCTTATACCTCTAACGTGCTAGTGGTTAAATCCACAACCAAGGTATTGACAAGTCTTTAGAGTCCCCCACATTCAGTTACTCAGCTTTCGGGCGAAAGGTTGTAGAGGCCGTATGGAGATATGGCAAGGTCCGATCAGATACGTGCGGTATTGCACGGATCAGGATCGGACAGTCTGTACTATAGGCCGTATGGATATATGGCAGGGTTCGATCAGATACGTGCGGTATTGCACGGATCAGGATCGAACAGATATTACTAGCCGGCTTTGGTATAAGCCGGATCCTAGTATAGTACAGTGTAGATTTTGTCTCATTGCATTTGTATTTCAGTCGAAATACAGATGCGGGTGTGTATGCACAGTATCGGGGTTTTCCTGTAATTTATTACGGGACCAGTTTTCTGGAGTTGCCAGTTTGCTTTCCGTTTCGGCCAATTTCCTTTGTATCGTTCATTGGCCGAAAATTGGTGGAGGAGGGTTTATTTGCATTGTTGCAAATAGGCATTTGTGGAGGGGGGTCTTTGCATTTTGTTTTATCATGATAGCTTTTCCTTGACCTTGACTTCTAGCTTTATCATGATGGCTTGACTTTGTAGACAATCATGGTTGTTGATGATTGTTGGTTGAGTATTGGTTTTGGGAGTGATCATTGTTTCTCATCATCACTTGCTTTTCAACCACCTCTTTGTCTTGACTCTCTCTCTCTTGCATGATAGATGAGAATGGCTCCCATTATCTTTGGAGATACACCACTCTCTCATTCTCTCCTCTCCATTGTCATGGCCGGCCACTTGAGGAAAGAGGGCTGTCCAAATTTTTGCAAGAGGGATTTTTATCTCTTTTGGCATTGTAAAAATCCTATTGCTCCACAAAAATTACTTGTTTCATCCCTCCACCAAAATGGCATCTCCATGAACCCCAAATGAGACTTCTTCACTACATATTCTACAGCGAACCTTGGGCACGTCGAGTAGCCGGCTTCATGCCCGAGTTGCCTCGGCATTGAGGTGGGAGCCCGTAAACAAAGTAGGCGATGTGGTGCACTTCCGGCGACGAGGAGGAGACGGGACTTTTCCGCAGGAGATCGGGACCATGACGAGAAGACCGGAGGACTTGGATCGTCGGTATATCTCTATTCCCTTTCTTGTTGATAGCTAGGACTAGTTAGTGGTTCGATCCGGGTATTAGTGCACGGCGGTTTGCCAGTTCAAGAAAAATTTAAGTTTATCACCGCTTCCGCATTTGGCCGTCGGATTGACGGCCGGGGCGCCGCCGTGCACTTACAGTCAAGGGTCATATAGATGGGTCTAGTTAATCATGAAATGACGGGTAGAACTTGACTAATGCTTAAGATATGTTGACCATAGCCAAGGTCATAAGCATTTAGAGGTAAAAACTATATTGGGAATTTCAAGTGTTGAAATTTGCAATGAGATTGCATACAATCTATATGATAGTTGGATCCCGATCCCACTATGAGTAATAGTTACTCCCAGGAGAGTTCTACACTTTACAATTAGCTAATCCAGTAGGTGTCTAGAAAGGTGTTAACGGGGTTTGACCTCAGGGAAAAATGAGGTTTATTTTAATTAGGTCCGTACGCAAGCATGGGCAACCTCCCTCAAAGTACCGACACTGGCCTGGCTGACCGGTTAGCGAAACTGTAGAATGAAATTAATCCTGGCTAGTTTTCTTTTCAGGTTTGAAAGAAAATTTGATAAAAGCAGTGGGATACATCGATCGGATAAGATAATATCCAATCTGATCTTTGCAAGAGCTTTTCACTGAGTGTATTCTTTTCTCTCTCCTAATGGCAGATACCGATGACGGGACTTAAGCTTCTTTTAGAGAAAAACAAACTGACTGGAACAAATTATAAAGAATGGTTGAGGAACTTGAACATTGCACTCACATATGATAAAGTATCATATGTCCTCACTACCAAAGCCCCACCCGTCCCAGGACCTGAATCATCTGTTTCGGATAAGGAGATCCGAAAAACATGGGATATTGATTGCAACACGACCACGTTGAAAGGTTCCTAGGCACCCTATAGTGGTCTCACAAGGCATCGAACATGCCAATTTAAAAATATTTGGTGCCGAGAAACGCTAGACTACGGATCTTAAACTAGATGTTTAGGCGAAAAGAAAACTTAGTTAACACTTAACTACTAGGATACGGAAATTACAACCTTTGTAGATCCGGATATCCACCTCCACGGCTCCGCAACGAAGTCTTCTTGCTGTACATCATGAATCCTAGACTCCTCTGTCGGTTTCATCGGGAAAACGTGCGGAATAGGTCGTCGGCTTCGTGTCAAAGACGATCTACGTCGAGGCATCGCAAGTTCAAGCTCCGACTTCACAAACTTGTGAAACTTGTGAAGTAAACACCCAAAACAACTTGGCAAGAGGTAGAGGGTGAAGAAATAGGAGGTGGGTTCACTTTAGAATTGGATTTATCTCACTAGATCTCAAGTTGCCATTTTTGTAGCAAGCTTGAAGAAGAAGAAGAAGATGAGCTAGTTATGATAAGTTATGATATAAAGAAATAGAAAATCAAATACTTATCATAACTTAAACTAGGGTTAAGTGTAGAGAATTAACCATGGTCACTTGGATGGGTAAGGGTTAAGCATGAAGATAAGGATGGTTAGCAAAGTCAAAGCTTCATGAAGCTTCAACTTAAAACAAAAAGAGCCACCATTCTTATCTTAATTCATTTCAAATAAATAAACAAACAAATAAATAAATAAACAAATATGCAAAACCCTAATTATCAAATTAACCATGGATTAATTCTATACACTTAACTAAATGATCAAGTATCATCAAACATGATACAAAAATGTGCACGAAAGCATATCACATATACAATGTGCATCAAGTGAGAAAAATCCGTTTAAAGTGAACCAATACTAGTTAATGCAAAGTAATATATCAAATATATAATTATACATTAAATCATTAAATCAACACTTGATTCAATGATCCGGTCATGTCGCACATAACCGACTAGTATTCAATGCATCGATTTATCGAATCAATGATTCGATAACTAGGTCATATCGAATATAACCAATCGAAACATATATCGCGAGAATGAAATGCGGTATCACATACACGCATTATTCTCGGTCCCGCACATATCTCATATGCGCTCCTATTTCGTTTCGCTTGAGCCAGGAAACCTCTGTGTAGGACTCTAAAGACTCGTCAATACGCCGGGTAGCAGATGATGATCATATCAAGCACCCACAAGCCGCAAGCGGTCTTCTAAACGTAACGGCCACCCGGGTATTGAGCGATCAGAAGATCGACGAGCTAGCCCGCTCACACTCCTGCGAATCCGACCAGTAACACTTACAATACAGTCCGGTCTCTTCGTCTGATACGTCGCATATCAAGTCTAGGGGTGGTATACGTCAGACCCCAATAACCCGATAAGTCGTGCCGATGTGAGGCTTGTAACGGGTCGAGAAACTACTGGTAACACTTACCAATAAATCTCTGATCAGCCCTGGCCAGGGACTTCCCTGCTACGGCCAATCGAGCACAGCGCAACATCAACTCCCAATACCGGGAGAGACGAAACCCCTCCTATCGCTCATTGCCTCCATATGACTCGGGACTGTACTCAAAGACCACCGTTTTGCATGCCCTCATGGACGTGGTAAGGTGGAGATCAAAGCACAGTGGGAATCATACAAGACTCTATGACGATCTCGGGTCTACAGACTAACCTGTACAAGTGTCACCTGAGAACTGCTATCTGACGTGAGGTATAATACCATCTGGGAGTTCTCGGCGAGTCCGTCCAGTGTACCCAGTCTCCACTGAGCACCCGTATACCATCTCTGATGTCAAACACCAATGGATATGGGATCATCCATCGCCCATCACATGGGTCGAGAAGCGTATACGCTAGTCTACTCTTGTATATCGATGCCCCGTCTCGATACACCCACGACTAGGGACCTTGAAGGATGTACTTATGGACTACTATGTCCCCACTAGTATGATCTGCATCATAGTCCAGGTAGTCAAGTACACATCCTAAGGGCTTTACCAACATGTAACTATAAGACAGTATAAAGAGACTAGTGTACATGTTAAGATAAAGAGCAACCAGATAGCATACTATCATGTCGAGCAAGAAAGTCATCTCTATATATGTCCAAGCATCCAATATAATATACATAATCTGTACAATACTGGCCTCTAGGGCATACATACAACTAACAATCTCCCACTTGCACTAGGGCCAGCTGCTGTAGTATCTCATACCGAGTATCCCGAAGAGTCTCTCAAACTGTATCTGGGGAATGGCCTTCGTGAGTGGATCCGCCGTGTTGTTCTTCGTGTCAACTCTCCTGACCTCGATCTCCAGGCGATCAACTATCTCCCGGATCAGGTGATACCGCCTCAGAATATGCCTGGACCGCTGATGGGACCTGGGTTCCTTGGCCAAAGCCACCGCTCCATTGTTATCGCAATACAAAAGTATTGGACGCTCAATGGATGGAACCACTCCAAGTTCAGAAATGAACTTCTTGATCCAGACAGCCTCTTTGGCAGCATCGTTGGCAGCGATGTATTCAGCCTCCATCGTCGTGTCTGCCACGGTTTCCTGCTTGGAACTCTTCCAGCTAACCGCCCCTCCGTAAAGGGTAAAGACAAAGCCCGACTGCGACTTAGAGTCGTCCTTATCACTCTGGAAGCTCGAATTGGTAAAGGACTCCACTTGGAGTTCTCCGTTACCAAACACCAAGAACATTTCTCTAGTCCTTCGCAAGTACTTGAGAATGCTCTTCACAGCTGTCCAGTGACTCTCTCCAGGATCAGCTTGATACCTACTCACTACACTTAGTGACTATGCTACATCGGGTCTGGTACATAGCATCGCATACATGATAGAGCCTACTGCCGAAGCATAGGGTATCCCTTGCATGCGAGCTCTCTCCAAATCAGTCTTGGGAGACATCTCTTTGGAGAGAGTGACTCCAGAGATCGTGGGTAAGTTCACATGCTTGGACTCTTCCATACTAAACCTCTTTAGTATGGTGTCAATGTACCTGGATTGGGACAATCCCAGTATCCGATTGGATCTATCTCTATAGATCCTGATTCCCAATATGCAGGAGGCATCACCAAGATCTTTCATCGAGAATCTTTGTGATAAGAAGAGCTTGACCGATTGCAGCATAGGAATATCATTTCCTATCAAGAGTATGTCGTCCACGTACAATACGAGGAAGACAACCTTACTCTCTGCCACCTTCTTGTAGATACAAGGTTCATCTGGATTTTTGACGAAATCAAACTCTTTGATAACGACGTCAAAGCAGATGTTCCAACTCCGCGATGCTTGTTTTAATCCATAAATGGATTTAAGCAGCTTGCACACCTTCCCGCTGCTCCCACTGTCTACGAAGCCCTCTGGCTGAGTCATGTACATGCACTCTTCTAAATCACCGTTTAGAAAGGCGGTCTTAACATCCATTTGCCAGATTTCGTAATCATGGTAAGCAGTGATGGCAAGCATGATCTGGATGGATTTAAGCATAGCCACTGGAGAAAAGGTCTCGTCATAGTCCACACCTGGTCTTTGACGAAAACCCTTTGCTACAAGTCTAGCTTTGAAAGTCTCCACTTTCCCATCTACACCAAGTTTCTTCTTAAAGATCCACTTGCTCCCAATGGGTTTTACCCCTTCAGGAGCAACTTCCAAAGTCCATACTTTGTTGGTGTACATGGATTCCATCTCGGACCGCATTGCATCCAGCCATTTCACAGAGTCACCACTCGTGATGGCCTGCTTGAAGCTAGTTGGGTCATCATCCTCCATGATGCAATCCTCGCTTCCACCATCAATGAGAAAACCGTAGTATCTCTCAGGTGGACGAGAAACCCTACCAGATCGGCGGAGAGGCTGAGGTTCGTCGGGTACTACCGAATCTTCTGGTTCCACTAAATCTTCAGTTATAGTTTGTGTTTCTGGAACTTCTTCCAGTTCTACCTCAGAGCCACTAATCTCTTTTGCAAGAAATTCCTTTTCTAATAAGGTGGCATGTTGAGCAATAAACACCTTTTGTTGTTCACTGTGGTAGAAATAATATCCATTTGAATGTTTAGGATATCCCACAAACTTACATAAAACTGACCGTGCCTCGAGTTTGTCTGGATTTTGCCTTTTGACATAGGCCAGACAACCCCATATCTTAACTCGTTTAAGACATGGTCTCTTCCCACTCCATATCTCATATGGTGTGGTAGGTACAGATTTAGATGGAACTTGATTCAATAGGTATGCCGTTGTCTCAAGTGCATACCCCCAGAAGGAAATAGGTAACTCAGCTGTACTCATCATAGAGCGCACCATATCTAATAGGGTGCGATTTCTCCGCTCCGATACACCGTTGTGCTGTGGTGTATATGGAGGAGTCAGCTGAGAGAGAATCCCATTCTCTTTTAGGAAGTCCAGGAATTCATTGCTCAAGTATTCACCTCCTCGATCAGATCGAAGGATTTTAATACTTTTTCCGGTTTGTTTCTCGACTTCTTGTTTATATTCTCTAAATTTCTCAAAAGCTTCAGACTTGTGTCTTATCAAGTACACATGTCCGTATCTTGAGAGATCGTCAGTGAATGTAATGAAGTACGAAGAACCATCCCTGGCATGTGTAGACATTGGACAGCATACATCACTATGTACTAGTCCCAAGAGTTCGGTAACTCTTTCTCCGTGTCCTTTAAACGGAGTTTTGGTCATCTTGCCTTTAAATATCCATCTTTATGCAACTTAGCTAGTCGTGTCACATTGATGTGACCCAGTCTACAATGCCACAAGAAGGATTCGTTCAGTTCAGAACTCTTCCTCTTGTGTGTGTTTGTTATGCTCAGAACTGTTGATTGATTTAGAACATAAATGCCATTGCATAACGTGCCTGATCCAACCAACTTTTGGTTACGGAAAATGTTCATAACATTGTCCTGTAATACAAAATTATATCCTTCTTTGCTTAATAAAGAAACCGATATAATGTTTCATATCAGGTTCGGCATGTAATAGCATTCGTTCAGAACCAATGTATTACCTGTTGGTAATACAAGGTGATATTCTCCGACAGTCTTAGCTGCAACAATTGCACCATTTCCAACTCTAATGTCTTTATCACCTTCTCCAAGTTCTCTACCTTTCCTAAGCCCATGTAACTGATTACATATATGGGATCCTGACCCGGTATCTAATACCCAGGACGTAGAGCAAATGGAGAAACAGTTCTCTGTAACGAACACACCCGAAGAAAATGCATCAACATGTACTTTCTTCATTCGGGTGGCATGGGAATCCTGGTATTCCCCTATTTCCTGTTCATTCCTATAACTCTTACAGGAAAGAACGGAACCAACGATCCCCAGCACAGTATAACATGCGGGTTCGGTCAATACATCCATATTATTATCTTGATTAAGGCATGAACTGGTCGCTACCTGGAGAGAGAGAGAAGAAAACACTTTAGCGTATGCTCGTGCAAGATCAGATTGGTTATTATCTTATCTAATCAGGATGGCTCCCACGGCTTTTTATCAAATCTTCCTCCAAACCCTAAAAGGAAAGACTAGCCGGGATTAATTACACACTACAAGTTCGCCAATCTTTCAGCCAGGCCAGTGTCGGTACTTTGAGGGAGGTCCCCCGTGCTTTCGCACGAACCTAATTACTGTAAACCTCGTTTTCCCAGAGGCGTAACCCCGTTGACACCTTTCTAGACACCTACTTGATCAGCTAATTGAAATGTGTAAAACTCTCCCAGGAGTAACTCTTACTCGCAGTGGGTATCGGGATCCAACTATCACATAGAAGGTATGCAATCTCATTGCAAATTTCAACACTTGAAATTCCCGATAATCTTTTGCCCCTAGTATACCATGACCTTGACAGAGGTCAACAAATCATAGTGCACTAGTCAAGTTCAACCCGTCATTTCTTGATTGAATCAAACCCACCCGCACGACCCTTGACAGAGGTCAACAAGGTCGCACGACTACCCTAATCCAATCACATCACATGCTTTGCAGATAATTACTAGTTAGCTACCGCACACTACGCCTTGACAGAGATCAACAAACGCAGCACGAATACTAAATAGTCTTTATCTGAAATGACGGAGGGCTACGTCAGGTTTTTCTGAAAACCTATTGCGTAATGAACTCGATATCGTTGTAGAATCAAATGAAGTTTTGAAATGGAGTGATTTTGAGGCTTTTCCAGTTTTGCTAAAGGGGTCACTCCCGGTGAAGGGATCGTCGGCCCTTTCCTCGTCGAATGAGGTGCGGGATATATCATATATATCACTGTGCAAAGCAGAAACTATAAAAGCAATCAAAAACAAACCGAGTGTGTAGCATCATGCCAGTTATTGCTAAAGGAGTCACTCCCGGTGAAGGGATCTCGGTCCTTTCCTCATCGAATAAGGTGCAGGGTATATCATATATACGGCTATGCAAAGCAAGAACTGTAGCTACCTGTTTTATTTAAAATCTGATTCTACAACATCTTAGGTTTCTTCTCTTTCATTAATCACATTAATGAAGTCCCATCATTTAAATACCTAAACATCACAGATAGATATGACGTACACTTATGCCATCCGCATTTGCCTCGATGTCCCCACGTGCACCGTTAGGTTAGGTAACTAACGACAGAGCAGGGCAGGGCTAGCGCGGGTGTAAAACATAAGTAACGTCTATATAATATATCATATATACTATATACTATATCCATCACAGAAACATCACATGATCTCATCACAGATATCGCAGCAGAATAAACATATGAAATATTGGATATACTAGGACGTCCGTGTTTTCAATACGAGCCAGTATAAAACAAGGATTCCACGGTCGTGATGAATAGCCAATCCCACACCCCTAGACCCCAATATAACATATCCAGCAACACATAACATCACATGTCATCAACGTAAGTAAATATGTCCATCCCAATTGTCGTTGACATATAGCAACGAAACCGGCGATATCATATATTACACTTACGGTCACAGAAAAGAAAGTGTAAAACTACAACAGTTGGAATCCGCAACCTTTTTAGACATCACATGCCTAACTGATATAAATCCCGCATTTTAGTCTCGTTATCGAAAACTCTTTTCAATATCGTATGGGACTAAACTGCTAGATTTATAACATTCATCCAGTTATCTCATAACTGTTTGTGAATTCCAATTATTGTATCCAATTCCGGATAAATAGAATATATCAAACTTTCCGATCGAACATTCGAACACCCAAGTTTTCCCGACACCGATCAACACATGAAATAGGTTCAAAGACATTCACTTCATACCTCAGTACCAACGGTCCAGCCGTAGAAGGGTCAAGCCAACGCCTCACATGTGGCACGCCGTACTGCCCCAAACCCGAAGGTTCAAAGGGCAGTTCAAGACGGTCACATAATCGAGTTAAGGTTTGTTGTCTTCTAGAGGGACCATCGCGTTACTTGCACTACTTCGAACGTCTTTTAACCACAGAAAAATCCAACACGTGGAATTATTCCGACAGGGGAAAACCTGGGTATTTATATCTGGTCGAACTCTTTAACATATTCTACAGTTATCTGGAAAAACACTTAGACAAAGTTTGATATTCCGATCGAATTGTCGATTCCCAATATAACCCCAGAGTACTCAACCCTTAAATCAATTTAAAAATACCCAGAAAACTCACCAGAATTTATCAGGTATTACTGTGCAAACAAACATGGCTGACGTCACTATCTGACCGCGGAACAGCGGCAGAAGCCATGCTTCTGCCGCGTTTCCGCGGCTCATTGAACTGTTCATGGGAAACGTTTTACACAGTAATTCTTAGAATTCTTTGGTGAATTTTTTAAGCATTTATAATATCAAAAATTCCCAGATTTCATAAAATGTCCAGAGAGCTCTTGGGCATCGGGGTTTCGGGTTCGTCCGGACTTCAAACTCCGTCTAGACTTCGCCTAAGGCTCTAGCTAGGCTCTGATACCAGTGAAAGGTTCCTAGGCACCCTATAGTGGTCTCACAAGGCATCGAACATGCCAATTTAAAAATATTTGGTGCCGAGAAACCCTAGACTACGGATCTTAAACTAGATGTTTAGGCGAAAAGAAAACTTAGTTAACACTTAACTACTAGGATACGGAAATTACAACCTTTGTAGATCCGGATATCCACCTCCACGGCTCCGCAACGAAGTCTTCTTGTTGTACATCATGAATCCTAGACTCCTCTGTCGGCTTCATCGGGAAAACGTGCGGAATAGGTCGTCGGCTTCGTGTCAAAGACGATCTACGTCGAGGCATCGCAAGTTCAAGCTCCGACTTCACAAACTTGTGAAACATGTGAAGTAAACACCCAAAACAACTTGGCAAGAGGTAGAGGGTGAAGAAATAGGAGGTGGGTTCACTTTAGAATTGGATTTATCTCACTAGATCTCAAGTTGCCATTTTTGTAGCAAGCTTGAAGAAGAAGAAGAAGATGAGCTAGTTATGATAAGTTATGATAAAAAGAAATAGAAAATCAAATACTTATCATAACTTTAACTAGGGTTAAGTGTAGAGAATTAACCATGGTCACTTGGATGGGTAATGGTTAAGCATGAAGATAAGGATGGTTAGCAAAGTCAAAGCTTCATGAAGCTTCAACTTAAAACAAAAAGAGCCACCATTCTTATCTTAATTCATTTCAAATAAATAAATAAACAAATAAATAAATAAACAAATATGCAAAACCCTAATTATCAAATTAACCATGGATTAATTCTATACACTTAACTAAATGATCAAGTATCATCAAACATGATACAAAAATGTGCACGAAAGCATATCACATATACAATGTGCATCAAGTGAGAAAAATCCGTTTAAAGTGAACCAATACTAGTTAATGCCAAGTAATATATCAAATATATAATTATACATTAAATCATTAAATCAACACTTGATTCAATGATCCGGTCATGTCGCACATAACCGACTAGTATTCAATGCATCGATTTATCGAATCAATGATTCGATAACTAGGTCATATCGAATATAACCAATCGAAACATATATCGCGAGAATGAAATGCGGTATCACATACACGCATTATTCTCGGTCCCGCACATATCTCATATGCGCTCCTATTTCGTTTCGCTTGAGCCAGGAAACCTCTGTGTAGGACTCTAAAGACTCGTCAATACGCCGGTAGCAGATGATGATCATATCAAGCACCCACAAGCCGCAAGCGGTCTGCTAAACGTAACGGCCACCCGGGTATTGAGCGATCAGAAGATCGACGAGCTAGCCCGCTCACACTCCTGCGAATCCGACCAGTAACACTTACCATACAGTCCGGTCACTTCGTCTGATACGTCGCATATCAAGTCTAGGGGTGGTATACGTCAGACCCCAATAACCCGATAAGTCGTGCCGATGTGAGGCTGGTAACGGGTCGAGAAACTACTGGTAACACTTACCAGTAAATCTCTGATCAGCCCTGGCCAGGGACTTCCCTGCTACGGCCAATCGAGCACAGCGCAACATCAACTCCCAATACCGGGAGAGACGAAACCCCTCCTATCGCTCATTGCCTCCATGTGACTCGGGACTGTACTCAAAGACCACCGTTTTGCACGCCCTCATGGACGTGGTAAGGTGGAGATCAAAGCACAGTGGGAATCACACAAGACTCTATGACGATCTCGGGTCTACAGACTAACCTGTACAAGTGTCACCTGAGAACTGCCATCTGACGTGAGGTATAATACCATCTGGGAGTTCTCGGCGAGTCCGTCCAGTGTACCCAGTCTCCACTGAGCACCCGTATACCATCTATGATGTCAAACACCAATGGATATGGGATCATCCATCGCCCATCACATGGGTCGAGAAGCGTATACGCTAGTCTACTCTGGTATATCGATGCCCCGTCTCGATACACCCACGACTAGGGACCTTGAACGATGTACTTATGGACTACCATGTCCCCACTAGTATGATCTGCATCATAGTCCAGGTAGTCAAGTACACATCCTAAGGGCTTTACCAACATGTAACTATAAGACAGTATAAAGAGACTAGTGTACATGTTATGATAAAGAGCAACCAGATAGCATACTATCATGTCGAGCAAGAAAGTCATCTCTATATATGTCCAAGCATCCAATATAATATACATAATCTGTACAATACTGGCCTCTAGGGCATACATACAACTAACACGCGTGCCGGGCGCTTGCTTCAATGGACAGTATCCATCAGAAACAGCACAAGCAGATGGATGTACAATCCATCTTTCTTCATACAAAGAGTTGTATGAAGAGCAATCTCGTACTTTACGATACGAGGCATCTCGAGAGCTGTTTCAGATGCGGTTGGCCCCCGGTGCATCAGTAGGAGACTATGTTCTGAAGATGATTATTCTTATAGAAGAACTTGAGGAACAGGGATGGACTATGGATAATGAGCAATATACAGATATTGTTCTGCAGTCTCTCTCCCCTGCCTTTGCTCCGTTCATAGTGAATTTCAATATGAACGATTTGGAGAAATCATTGCCTGAACTTCTCAATATCTTGAGAAATACAGAGTGTTAGTAATATGTATGCCCTCGAGGCCATTACTGTACATACGATGTATTTTGTAGTTGATGCTTGGACATATATAGAGAGGACTTTCTTGCTCGACAGATAGTATGCTATCAGGTTGCTCTTTATCTTAATGTGTATATTGATTGTCTCTATAATACATGTCGACAAAGCCCTTGGGATGAGTACTTGACTACCAGGACTATGATGTAGATCAAACTAGTTCGGACGGAGTAGTCGTTAAGTACGTCCTTCAAATGTTCCTAGTCGAGGGTGTATCGAGACAGGGAATCGATATACCAGAGTAGACTAGCGTATATGCTTATCGACCCATATGATGGGCAATGGATGATCCCATATCCATTGGTGTTTGACATCAGAGAAGTTATGCGGGTGCTCAATGGAGACTGGGATCGCTGGACGGACTCGCCGAGAACTCCTAGATGGTATTGTACCTATCGTCGGATAGCAGTTCTCTGGTGAAATTGGTACAGGTTAGTCTGTAGACCCGAGATCGTCATAGAGACTTGTGTGATTCCCACTGTGCTTTGATTTCCACCTTACCACGTTCAAGAGAACGTGCAAAACGGTGGCTTTTGGGTACAGTCCCGAGTCACATGGAGGCAATGAGCGATAGGAGGGGTTTCGTCTCTCCCGGTATAGGGAGTTGATGTTGCGCTATGCTTGATTGGCCATAACATGAAATTCCTGGCCAGGGTTGCTGAGATCTACTTGTAAGTGTTATCAGTAGTTTCTCGACCTGTTATGGACCTTGCATCGCCATGCCTTATCAGACTATTGGGGTCTGACGTTATACCACCCCCAGGCTGTGATATGCGACATATCAGACGAAGAGACCGGACTGTTTTGTAGTGTCACTGATTGGATTCACAGGAGTACGAACATGCTTGCTTCTTGATCTTCTGATCGCTCAATACCAAGGTGGCCGTTATGTTTAGCAGACCGCTTGCGGCTTGTAAGTGCTTGATATGATCATCACCTACTGCCGGCGTATTGACGAGTCTTTAGAGTCCTACACAGAGGTTTCCCGGCTCAAGAGAAACGGAGTAAGAGCGCATATGTGATATTTGCGGGACCGAAATTAATGCGAGTATGGGATACCGCATTCTATTCTCGTGATGTGTGACATGATTGGTTATATGTGATATAGCCGAGTTATCGGATCAAGCGTTGATTCGATAAGATGTTGTATTTGATATTAGTTGGTTATATGTGATATAGACGGATTATTAAATCAAGAGTTGATTTGATAATTTAATGTATGATTATATATTTGATATATTATATTACATTAACTAATATTTAGCTCACTAATGATTTCTTTTCTCACTTGATGTGCACATTGTATATATCTGATATGTATAATTGTGTACATGTATTGTGCCTTGTTTGATGATACATATAACATGGGTATATGAGACTTATACAATGCTAAGGTTAAATTAGGGTTTTGGTTATTTCTTAAGTTATTACAAAAGAGCAAAATACTTGGTTAATGTTTTCAAGCTTGGTGAAGCTTGTAGAACATTCTCAAGGTCAACTCTTTTGTCATTCCTTAGGCTATTTTTCCTTAACCCAACCTTTAACCATAGCCTTGGGTTCATTCGCTACATGAGTTAAGCATGATGGTTTTAACTCAACCATGGGTGCAATAATTCATTTGGATGAATTATTCATGTGAGATATTTTCTTCTTCTTCTTCTTCTTCATCAAAAGCTTCTTGCTTCAATGGAGTTTTGAGAAAAAGTGTAAGAAAATGAAATCTAAAGTGAGCCCACTTCCTACTTCATCATCCTCTACTACTTTCCATTTAGTAAAGTGTGTTCTCTTCACAAAGTTCATGACCTAGTGAAGGAATATCTTGGGTTAGTGTCTCCTCGATGTAGATCATCTTCGGCCTCGAAGTCATCGAAGCAAGCATGTTCGTTTCTTCAATGAGCCTCTCTAGAGTCGGGAGTTTACGATTGCAGCGAAGGGGACTACTACACGGAGCTATTTGAAGTGAAGGACCGGTCTACAAAGGTTGTATTTCTTGTCACTTAGATGTAAAGAGTTTACATATCATGTTTAACCCTAAGGCTCTAGTTAAGATCTTGGCGGATTTGTTTAGCACACAAAATTTTTTTAAAGTAGCATGCTTGATGCTTGCCAAAACCTTGCTAAGGTGCTAAGCTAACCTTACTGTGGTATCAGAGCTAAGGTAGAGCATTAGCCGTCGTGTAGGCGATGTTTAAAGTCCGATCGAAATCTGAAACCCCGTAAAATCCCACTTTCTGGAAAAAATTTCAAAAGTTCTAATTTTTCAAATTAAAAATACTCATAAAATCATGCAGGGATTCTAAGGATTACTATGAAATATGAAGCCATAACTCACTCAAGATACCCCGGAACCGCGGCCAAACCATGCGTTTGGCGTCGGTTCCGCGGCCAACTTTGGGAGTTAGGGGCTAATACTTCAGGGGTTTATTCCTAGGTACTTTTTCATGCTTATGGAAACTTCTAATTCTACTCAAATGTTGAGCTTTCTGGGAAATATTGGGAACTCGCTGATTCGATCGGAAAGTTTAACTTCGTTTTAGGTTTTTTCCGGGTAATTTAGAATGTGTTAAAAGGTTCGAACGGATATCAATAACTCACTTTTTTCCCTGTCGGAAAACTTTCAAGTGATGGATTTTTCCTGAGTTTAAAACTTTCAGAAAATCATGCAAGCGAATCTATGGACCCTCTAGAAGAACGTAACCTTAACTCGATTATGTTGTTGGAGATAGTGCCCTCAGAGTCAATTATTAGGTCACAGGTACGTGATTGCAATGATTGATGGAGGACATATCCCGGTAGGACAGTCTTACTCGAGATGATAGTATGCTATCTGGTTTACCTTTATCATCGTGTACTGTTTTAGGTGACTTGACACGTCGCTATTACACGTTGATAGAGCCCCTAGGATTCTTGCTTGACCACCAGCAGTATGAGGGCGATCATATAAGTGGGAGCTGGGGGTCTATAAGCTTATCCTTAAAAGGTCCCTAGTCGTGGGAGTTTCGAGACCGGGCATCGATACTCCATTAGTAGACTAGTGTATACAGTCGAGACCCCGACGAGGGGCGGTGGCCGGTCTCACAAGCCACTGGTGTCAGTTGGATCACCTAAGATGTATACAGGTGCTCATTGGGTTATGAGTACACCGGACAGGACTCGCCGGGGAACATGCTAGTTGGTCATATACCAGACGTCAGATGGCAGTTCCCTGGTGACATGTGTGCAGGTTAGTTCATCGACCTGGGGATCGTCATTTGTCTCGTGTGAGTTCCCACTGTACTTTGATTACTACCCTACCACGGCTCAAAGGAGTCGTGCAAACAGGTTTTAGTTGGGTACAGTCCCGAGCCACATGGAGGCAGTGAGCGTATCTTCAGGGGTTCGTCTCTCCCGGTATTGGGGGTGAGGTCGTGCTGTGTCTAGGAGAGCCATTACACAAAGTCCTTGGCCAAGGCAAGGAGATTTACTGGTAGGTATTCCAGTAGTATCTCAGGGTGTTCTGGGCTACACTCCGACACGACTTGTACCGCTTTTGGGGGTCTGACTTTTACCAACCCCCTAGGCCCGCCATGCGATACTCATAGACGAACGGACCGGACTGCACGGATATTGTCACTGACAGGCTCAGTAGGGTGTCAGGATGAGTTCGCTCATCGACGTCCCTTTTAGTCAATAGCTGGTGGCCCGTTACGTATTGGCTTATACCTCTGACGGGCTAGTGGTTAAATCCACAGCCATTGTATTGACGAGTCTTTAGAGTCCCCCACACTTTCAGTTACTCAAGCTTTCGGGCGAAACGCTGTAGAGGCCGTATGGAGATATGGCAGGGTTCGATCAGATACGTGCGGTATTGCACGGATCGTGATCGGACGGTTTTTACTAGCCGGCTTTGGCTTAAGCCGGATCTTAGTATTTGATAATGTAGTTTTGTCTCTTTACATTTGTATTTCGGTCGAAATACAAATGCGGGTGTGTATGCACAGTATCGGGGTTTTCCTGTAATTTATTATGGGACCAGTTTTCTGGGGTTGCCAGTTTGCATTCCGTTCCGGCCGGTTTTCTCTTTTTCCTTCCCGGTCGGACTATTTCGTTGGAGGGTGTTAATTGCAAGTTTGCAATTAACATTTTGTTGAGGGGGTTTATTGCAAAAGATTTTATTATGAGAGAATCTTTTCTTTTGCACCATTCTTGCATTAATTATGACATGTGTAGGTATGGGTTTGTGATTTTGTGTTGGAAATTGAATTTGTGAAAGAGTTTGGGCCGGCCACTGTTCATGGAGTGAGTGGATTAATTTATTTGATAAGGGGAGAATAAATTAATCTGATGGTGCTGGAATGTTTTTTGGGTGTGGATTAATTTATTAGAAAAGGAATGAATATATGTGTGTGTGCTGTGAGATTCATTTTCTTCTGGGGTATTAATTCATTCATTGATTCACAAAGTGTGCAGGGCTTCATTCCAATTTCCAGTGAGCACAAATGCCTTTGGCCGAGCTCATTTTTTTTTCATGGCAAGCTTCATTTTTTCATCAAGTGTTCATGAGAAATCCTTGTACAAATTCCTCCATAAATGGCAACCTCTTAAACCCCAAAGAGACAACGGTTCTACATTATTCTACAGCAAATCTTGGGCGCGTCGGCTAGCCAACTTCGCGCCCGAGTTGCCTCGGTATTGAGGTGGGAGCCCGTAAAAGAATCCGGCTACGTGGTGCCCTTCCGGCGAGGAGGCGACTACCGGAGTTTTCCGCGGGAGATCGGGACGACGACGAGAAGACCGGAGGACTCGGATCACTCGGTACATCTCTGACCCTTCTTCTAGTTAGCTTAGACTTATTAATGGTTACGATCCGGAGTTTAGTGCGCGGTGGTGCCGGTTTGCAAAGTCCGCAAAATTTTTAAAGTTTATCACCGCTTCCGCATTCCGGCGTCGGATTGACGGCCGGGGCGCCGCCGTGCACTTACAGTGGTATCAGAGCCTCCCCATTAACTTAGTCTAGCTTTGTGTAATGTGTTTCCATTTCCGATCGATCAAAAAGTTCCAAAACCGTGTTTTTCAAAGTGACAGTTTTCTGTTGAAATTTTTCAGTCTCGAAAAATTTTTCAGGTTGTATAAAAGTACTGTACAGGGAGTTCTAAGCTCTCTGGAAAAATTCGACAATGTAATCTTTTTATTGGAGCGCGGAACCGCGGCCAAACCCCACTTTGGGCCGCGGTTCCGCCGCAGTTTGACATCTTCTGTTGGTCGAAATTTTCCTGTGGGCTTATGGGCTGGAAACAGGGTTTTAGGAATATTAATATTTGGCCCAGAAATTCTTGATGTGCTGCAGTAACACTTGGGGCCCACTTGTTAATAATTTGATCGGTCGGATATTTTAAACACATTTTTCACAGTATTTACATTATATCTGCGACCGTGAATGTCACTCGATCGGTAAATCCGGTCTAACTGCTATAGCCCGGTTAGACGGATTTGCGAACGTGACATTCACGTTGATGTTCTATGTATTTGCTGTGATGTTGCGGATCGGTCGTGGGGGATAGCCTGGATGCAATGCTAGTACAGTTGTGGTTGTATTATGTACATTTGATATTGCGGGGCGAGCGTCCGACATGTGGACTGCCGTCACTGCCTGATTGTATTATTCTTTTGGGGCACGACCTGGTTGCGGTCGATGTACCCGGTGTATGTATATTTTACTTTCTGTACTAGGGTTACCCCGCGGAGGGGTGCACGGATAGCCGGGTTCTAGAGGGCAACGGGCCCGCATCTCAGGGCATTGAGACGGAGGGGGCTTCACTCCAGGATTGGCTGGCTATTCGCCGCACTCGTAGGGGGTATAGGATTTCATTGCACAGGCTATCCACACGACCAGGGGAACGTCGGTTTTCAGTAGTGGCTCTGTGAAACCCGGGGATCCCAGATATCTGTATTGTTCTGTGATGCTGTACATTTCTGTGGTGTTGCATTTTATTCACGTCTTGAGCGAAATACTATATATTGGTATATATATTAGTAGATGTTGTATATGTTTTTCATCCGCGCTAGTCCAGTCCCCGCTCTGCCGTTAGTTATCTAACCTAACGGGTGATGACGGGACCCAGTGGCGAATGCGGATGGCATATACGTACGTCAGTATATTTTCGTTCTTTGTGGTGTGATCAATTGATGGGACTGCATTGATTCGGATCAATGCAAAGTTAAACAAACCTAATCTGATGTTGTTGGAACACTTTTCAAAAAGTTGTTATTGCAAGGACGTTCATTTCTGTTTTGCATCGTGGTATTCATTTGGAATATCCTGCTCCTCAGTCGACGAGGCAAGGGCCGAGATCCCTTCACCGGGAGTGACCCCTTGGACAGAAGTTTGCGTCAAGGCAATGACTTCACTATAGCCGATTACTTTTGCTTTGCATAGTGATATTCGGTTATGAATATCCAGCACCCCATTCTACGGGGAAAGAGCCGAGATCCCTTCACCGGGAGTGACCTCTTTAGTAAAGGTTTTCGTCACTATATTTTCTAAAAAGCTATCCGTTCCTTCAACAATATCAAGTTCATTACGTTAAAGGTTTTCGCCAGAAACCATTCGTAGCCCTCCGTCGTTTCATATGGGTAGTCAATAGTATTCAAGCTGTGTTTGTTGGCCTTAGTCAAGGCACAGTGTTTGGTAGCTATTGGGTATTCATATGCTGCATAGATAGATGCGTTGGTTTGGGACAGTCGTATAGCCTTGTTGGCCTTAGTCAAGGGCTTGTACGGGTGGGTTCAAATCAACCTGGACAATGACGGGTAGAACTTGACATGTGACTTATGATTTGTTGGCCTTAGTCAAGGTCATAAGAGCATGGGGCAGAAATCACATCGGGAGTTTCAAAAGTACTGAAACTTGCCAGATATGCGCATACCTTCTGGAGTGTGATACCGTGAGCGGATTCCGTCACGTTGTCATGCGATGAGAGTTGGATCCCGATTCCCACTGATGAGTTGGTTTACTCCTCGGGTGACCCCGACTAATTCTTCTTTCAGGTTTGGAGGAGAATTTGAGGTACAGTGGGAGGTTTCCAGATTAGATAAATTGGTGACCATTCTGATCTAGGTTAGAGTGCACGCTGAGTGTTTCTTTTCTCTCTCTCTCTGGCAGCGACCATTGACACGACCCTAAGACTTTGACTCAGTGACCAAGTTGACCGAACCTTCTTAACACTGGCTTTTGGATTGTCAGAGTTGCAGACCTCATTGCCACTCCTACTTTTACCCTTTTCTCCAGGACACCCCGTATTACTACGAACGTCCACTTCCATTGGACAAAACCATCGTATAGTTATATACGAACTCGAAAGAATTTATTCGAGGATGGTTTCAGGTTCTGGAGAAAACGGATAGGATTATTCAGTTGTCTTTTCCTTTTACCCTCTCTCAGGTTACGAGTACTCCTTGGTTTAGGGGTAGTACACCTATTACGCAAATTGGATTGTCTTCTTCCAAACCTTAGGCTGGTGCCGACCGGTAGGGAATGAAGAAAACCAATTAGCATAACGATGGTGTGCAGAAGGTATTAAGTTCAGACAAAGCAAGGGATTAGTAAGAGGGCAAAGTAAATTGCAACAGATATTCACGACCAAACCAAATATTTCGTTACCACTCCCACATGACCTTTGTATTTTCCAGGACACTCCGTATCACTACGAAGATCCACAGTTTATTTGGATACTCCATCGTATGGTTATATACGAACTCGAATGGAACTGGTTCCAGTTCGGGGATGGATTCTGGTTCAGGAGAAATAGGAATAAGGTTTATTCGGTTGTCTTTTATCTTCACCCTCTCTCATTGCGAGTGTTCCTAGGATTGGGACAGTACACCCATTATGCTTATTGGATAGTCTTCTTCCAAACCATAGGCTGGTGCCGAACGGTAGGGAAGGAAGAAAACCATTTGGCCTAAAGGGGTGTACAGAAGGTAAAGACTAAAGACATATGAAGGGATATGGAGAGGTGGCAAAGAACTATACGGTTACAGTCGTGAATCTGGAAGAGGTATTACTAGGAATACCAGAATACCCCATCGGAATATTTCAATGTTTCAGTTTCACTGTGTAATGTTAAAGGAAAACTGATTTCCCGATTAGATACTTACTCGAGGGTATGTATTTACCAGGTACGATTCTCACATCTATATGGTTTTACAGATGATGAGTGGGAGTAAGTTATTGGGAATTGGGTGATTATCCTCATTATATCGGGATTCGTTGTAATCGGTGATATTTGAGGAAATCACCTGGGCTGTTTGCCGGTCGGCAAATATTTGGTTTTGAATATCCGCTGTTATGCACAAATTTCAAATTGATATATCTGTACGTCTATTTTCATAGAGTGAGATATACCTTTCTGAAATTATGTCTACGACATTTACCTATATCAGTGGATGGTTAGGTAAGGAGCATTAAACAGCGGTGTGATTCTTCTTAACCATAAGTACAGTTTTCAACCTACGACACATACTGAATGAGTTATCAGACTCAAGGGACTTATACAGAGTATTGTATGTTGTCCAGGGTCCATCAGGACAGAGGGGTTGGTCCTCGTACTATATTCGGTTTACTTATGACTTCTCTAGTTTTTAGACAGGTGTTTCGTGGAAACACAGGGTCTAAGTTTTGAGGAGTTGTAGGTATTTGAATAGAGTAGAGAACCAGGTATAGCAAGTATCGGGATTCTTCAAAGAGATCGAAGATGTAGATACTTGTGTATGGTATTCAGTTGATAGTAATGATAAAGAGAAATTGCTTCTCTTTCAGGTTACTCATAATTGGAAGCATTCCTAAGTTGAGTAACGCTGATCGGCCTCTCTCCATTTAGTTGACATGCACTGGAGACAGCTGCATGATTTGAATCTGGTTCAATTAAATCAGTGCCTCTGTTTTTATATTGGATATAGAACAGTTCATATCTTAACGATGTTAAGGTACGGGGAGTTGTCCGGTTTATGATTAAAACCAGACACTGGATAACTCAAGGCACGTTTCTGTAATGGCTGTTTGTGGGTTGACCCAGGCTATGACGCGGGTTGACTTTCTACCATCTGGATGAACAATAGCAATATTGTTCTAGACTCGCCACAGTTTTATTAAAAATGGATTTTTTCAGAAAACAGTAGTGGGAGTATGGTAGAACTGGAAGTAATTCCAGAACCACAAACGATTACTGAAGATTTGATAAGGAACCTAAAGATTCAATCTGGATTGACATTCTATTGGCCACTCCGCAGATAAGGTGGGTAACTTCAGGCACCCGAGAGGCACTACGGTGGCCTCAAGGACGGTGACAGGGAAGTTCTTGTTTACCTACAATTGCCATTGCTGTTGTTCCAGGTTACGAGACCCGGCGGGAGGATGAGTATAGCGTCGTTCTAAAACTAGTTTTAGAAGTGTACGTGTATATGACTCTGCCAGAGGGTTGTCGTAGTCAGTGGGAGCAGCGGAAGCATTGGTGGACAGGTAGCTTATGTCTATTTATAGACTAAAGCAGATGTAGCGGAGATAGATCATCTATTTCTGACGTGACAGTCATAGGTTTGACTTCATCAGAATAGGAGATGGATCTGTTGAGAAGGTAGTAGGATGTGATGTCATGGTATTTGGATGACATACACAAAGTAGGAAAGGAAACTCCTATACTACGATCGGTTATACTTTGGTCGTCACACAGTGGTTTCTCCACAAAGGAAATGGATTTTATATCTGACATACTGGTTACAGGATCTATGGTTTTAGATCTAGATTTGGGTGGTTTCCCAATCAGGGTACTTGACAGCATTCTAAGAGTATTTAGGATGGACGACTCCTGGCACGGTAGTGTACCTGCAGATAATGGAGTCACCCTCTCCAAAGGTGTCTTACAGACTAAAAGGGAGAGGGACGGGCATGATTGGCAGATCACTTGCTCAGGCAATTGAGTCAATCGTGAGATGTCAAGTACCACACCAGATGTTGTTCTTGCACAAGATGCAATAAGTTGACATTAATCCAATCCTGGAAAAACAGTCGGAAGCAGTTTTAGAACATAAGTGGATGTTCTAGGGATATGATAACGACAGCCTCATTCGGGAGACAGTTATCATTCCAGGCTTCTAAGGTGACATGGACGACAAGGAGGTTGTCAGAGTTATAGTTTTCCTTCTGATGAGGGGCAGTGTTTTGGACAGGTGGTCCAAGGCAATACTGAGGGAGGCATGGCGCGCAGGATACTGATTAAGTTCAGTTGACGATACAGTCTAAGAAGTTTGGATTTGGAGTTCATTTATGAGCTAGGTCCCATCAGACATCCAGACATATTCTGAGACAGGTATCGCTCTTTTCGGGAGATGGCTTTCTCCGCGAACTTGAGATATAGAGAGACATAGAAAGAAAACAACAAAGCGGATCCACTCACTAAGGCTATTCCTCGAACGCAATAGTTTCGCAAACGAGCTTTGTGAGACTGACTAGTAGAGGAGTTGGGTGTTCGGTATCACACGGGCTGTGAGTATGCGACATCGCAATAATTAGCCTTGAGTGCAAGTGGGAGATTGTTGGAGATAGTGCCCTCAGAGTCAATTATTAGGTCACAGGTACGTGATTGCAATGATTGATGGAGGACATATCCCGGTAGGACAGTCTTACTCGAGATGATAGTATGCTATCTGGTTTACCTTTATCATCGTATACTGTTTTAGGTGACTTGACACGTCGCTATTACACGTTGATAGAGCCCCTAGGATTCTTGCTTGACCACCAGCAGTATGAGGGCGATCATATAAGTGGGAGCTGGGGGTCTATAAGCTTATCCTTAAAAGGTCCCTAGTCGTGGGAGTTTCGAGACCGGGCATCGATACTCCATTAGTAGACTAGTGTATACAGTCGAGACCCCGACGAGGGGCGGTGGCCGGTCTCACAAGCCACTGGTGTCAGTTGGATCACCTAAGATGTATACAGGTGCTCATTGGGTTATGAGTACACCGGACAGGACTCGCCGGGAACATGCTAGTTGGTCATATACCAGACGTCAGATGGCAGTTCCCTGGTGACATGTGTGCAGGTTAGTTCATCGACCTGGGGATCGTCATTTGTCTCGTGTGAGTTCCCACTGTACTTTGATTACTACCCTACCACGGCTCAAAGGAGTCATGCAAACAGGTTTTAGTTGGGTACAGTCCCGAGCCACATGGAGGCAGTGAGCGTATCTTCAGGGGTTCGTCTCTCCCGGTATTGGGGGTGAGGTCGTGCTGTGTCTAGGAGAGCCATTACACAAAGTCCTTGGCCAAGGCAAGGAGATTTACTGGTAGGTATTCCAGTAGTATCTCAGGGTGTTCTGGGCTACACTCCGACACGACTTGTACCGCTTTTGGGGGTCTGACTTTTACCAACCCCCTAGGCCCGCCATGCGATACTCATAGACGAACGGACCGGACTGCACGGATATTGTCACTGACAGGCTCAGTAGGGTGTCAGGATGAGTTCACTCATCGACGTCCCTTTTAGTCAATAGATGGTGGCCCGTTACGTATTGGCTTATACCTCTGACGGGCTAGTGGTTAAATCCACAGCCATTGTATTGACGAGTCTTTAGAGTCCCCCACACTTTCAGTTACTCAAGCTTTCGGGCGAAACGCTGTAGAGGCCGTATGGAGATATGGCAGGGTTCGATCAGATACGTGCGGTATTGCACGGATCGTGATCGGACGGTTTTTACTAGCCGGCTTTGGCTTAAGCCGGATCTTAGTATTTGATAATGTAGTTTTGTCTCTTTACATTTGTATTTCGGTCGAAATACAAATGCGGGTGTGTATGCACAGTATCGGGGTTTTCCTGTAATTTATTATGGGACCAGTTTTCTGGGGTTGCCAGTTTGCATTCCGTTCCGGCCGGTTTTCTCTTTTTCCTTCCCGGTCGGACTATTTCGTTGGAGGGTGTTAATTGCAAGTTTGCAATTAACATTTTGTTGAGGGGGTTTATTGCAAAAGATTTTATTATGAGAGAATCTTTTCTTTTGCACCATTCTTGCATTAATTATGACATGTGTAGGTATGGGTTTGTGATTTTGTGTTGGAAATTGAATTTGTGAAAGAGTTTGGGCCGGCCACTGTTCATGGAGTGAGTGGATTAATTTATTTGATAAGGGGAGAATAAATTAATCTGATGGTGCTGGAATGTTTTTTGGGTGTGGATTAATTTATTAGAAAAGGAATGAATATATGTGTGTGTGCTGTGAGATTCATTTTCTTCTGGGGTATTAATTCATTCATTGATTCACAAAGTGTGCAGGGCTTCATTCCAATTTCCAGTGAGCACAAATGCCTTTGGCCGAGCTCATTTTTTTTTCATGGCAAGCTTCATTTTTTCATCAAGTGTTCATGAGAAATCCTTGTACAAATTCCTCCATAAATGGCAACCTCTTAAACCCCAAAGAGACAACGGTTCTACATTATTCTACAGCAAATCTTGGGCGCGTCGGCTAGCCAACTTCGCGCCCGAGTTGCCTCGGTATTGAGGTGGGAGCCCGTAAAAGAATCCGGCTACGTGGTGCCCTTCCGGCGAGGTGGCGACTACCGGAGTTTTCCGCGGGAGATCGGGACGACGACGAGAAGACCGGAGGACTCGGATCACTCGGTACATCTCTGACCCTTCTTCTAGTTAGCTTAGACTTATTAATGGTTACGATCCGGAGTTTAGTGCGCGGTGGTGCCGGTTTGCAAAGTCCGCAAAATTTTTAAAGTTTATCACCGCTTCCGCATTCCGGCGTCGGATTGACGGCCGGGGCGCCGCCGTGCACTTACATATGTGACCGTCAAAACCGCCACCGAACCATATGGTTTGTGGTAGTTTAGCGTTGCCACATGTGAGGCGTTAGTTTGACCCTTCTACGGCTGGTTCATAGCAGCTGTGAGATGTTCTAGGACTTTTTGAACTCCGCTCAAGTGTTGAGCTATTTGGGAAATCTTGGGTGTTTGTTTATTAGATCGGAAAGTTTAACATTATCTATTTATCTAGAATGTGATACAATATGTGGAATTCATATACTTAGCCATGAAATGCGAAGTATGTGATATTTTGGATTTAAGATGTCTAAAGTGATTGTGGATTCCAAATGTTGTAGTTTTTCACTTTCTTTTCTACGACCGTAAGTGTAATATGTGGTGTATCGCCAGCTTCGATGCTATATGTCAACGACAACTGGGATACGCATATTTACTTACGTTGATGACATGTATTGTTATGTGTTGCTGTGATATGTTATATTGGATCGTCGCGTTTTGAATAGCCGGAGGTTTTTAAGTGAGTTAAGAGTTTTTCATTTTCATTCATGTAAAAACTTGTATGTAATATTCTTTTATTGGGGCACTTCCGGGTTGAGGATGATGTCACCATTGAATATTATTTACTTTTCCGCATTAGGATAGACCCAAGGCGGGGAGCACAAGTAACCGGGTTCTAGGGTCCAGTGGGAGACCATCTCGATGAGTCGAGACCGGGTCTCATAACTCTAGAATTGGTAGGGTTTCATGCCGCTCTCATAGGGGTCTGGGGATGTGGGTTTGGCTATTCATCGCGACCGTGGAATCCGTGTTTTATACTGGCTTAACATAAAACACGGAATTCCTAGAATATCCAATATTTCATATATGTTCTTCTGCTGCAATGTTCTATGATTAGATCATATTACTGCCTGAGACGAATGTTTATATTATATATATGAGATATATATTATATATTATTGATTTCGTTTCAAATGTGATGCTTGTAAAGCATAATAAATGAGACTTCATTAATGAGATTAATGAAATAAAAGAAACCTAAAGATGTTGTAGAAACTTGTTTTATAAAAAAAAAATGGTAGCTCTAGTTCTTGCTTTGCATAGCGGTATTCCTTGTAGAATATCCAGCACCTTATTCGATAAGGAAAGAGACGAGGTCCCTTCACCGGGAGTGACCTCTTTAGCAAAACTAGCAGATGATGCACACTCGGTTTGTCTTTTGATTGCTTCTATAGTTTTTTCTTTGCATAGTGATATTTGTGAAATATCCTGCATCTTATTCGATCAGGAAAGAGCCGACGATCCCTTCACCGGGAGTGACCTCTTTAGCAAAACTAGTAAAAGCCCCAAAAATACCCCATTTAAAATTACTCGATTCTACGACGAAATCAAGTTCATTACGCAAAAGGCTTTCTTAAAAATCTACGTAGCCCTCCGTCATTTTAGGAAGTAGAGTACTTAGTATTCATGCTGCGTATGACGACCATAGTTGAGGCGTAGTGTACGGTGGCTAAGTGATATTTTCCTACCCAGCATATGATGCGATTAATTAGGACGGTCATGTGATTATGTCGACCATAGTTGAGAGTCATGTGGGTTGCTCTAATTAATCATGAAATGACGGGTACAACTTAACTAGTGCTTATGATATGTTTACCATAGTTAAGGTCATAAGTACTAGTGGTAAAAACAATTATCGGGAGTTTCAAGTGTTGAAACTTGCAATGAGATTGCATACCTTCTATGAGATAGTTGGATCCCGATACCCACTGCGAGTAAGAGTTACTCCTTGGAGAGTTTTACACATTACAATTAGCCGATCAAGTAGGTGTCTAGAAAGGTGTCAATGGGGTTATGCCCTTGGGAAAACGAGGTTTATTTTAATTAGGTCCGTGCGAAAGCACGGGGAACCTCACTCAAAATACCGACACTGGCCTGGCTGAAAGATTGGCAAACTTGTATGGTGTAATTAATCCCGGCTAGTCTTTCCTTTTAGGGTTTGAAGGAAGATTTGACTTAAACAGTGGGAGCCATCCTGATTAGATATATTAATAACCAATCTAATCTTTCAAGAGCATACGCTGAGTGTTTTCTTCTCTCTCTCTCCAGGTAGCGACCATGTCATGCCTTAATCAAGATAATACTACGGATGTATTGACCGAACCCGCATGTTATACTGAGTTGGAAAACATTGGTCCCGCTCCAACTTATAATTGTTATAAGACCGAGCAGGAAATAAGGGATTACTAGGATTCCCATACCGCCCAAACGAAGAAAGTGTATGTTGATGCATCTTCTTCGGGTGTGTTCTATACAGTGAACTGTTTCTCAGTATCCTTTATGTCCTGGGTATGAGATACCGGATAAGGATCCCAGATATGTAATCTGTTAAATTGGTTATAGATTGAAAGAGAACTGAGAATGGGTGATAATTTTCAAGAGTTGGAAACGGTGCAATTATTGCAAGCCAAGAAGTTGGCAATTATCACCCTCTATTACCAAATACATTGATTCTGAACGAATGTTATTAGATACCGAACCTGATATACAACATCATATCAGTCTCTTTATTTACTAAAGAAGGATATAATTTTGTATTGTTGGATAATGTTTTGAACATTTCCTATATCAAAAGTTGATCGTTTCAGGCACGTTATCTAAAAGCATATACGTTCTAAATTAAACCACAGTTCTTAAAGTACAAAACACAAACAAGAGGAAGAGTTCAGAAATGAACGAATCCTTCTTGAGGCATTGTAGACTAGGTCATATAAATATGACCCGACTGGCTGATGTTATATTTAGATGCATATTCAAATCAGTTTGAATTTACATCTTGTGAAACTTTCCAGTCATGTCACAAAGATAAAATGACCATTAACTCCATTTATTAGAAACAGAGAAAGAGTTGGTGAACTCGTGGGATTGATACATGATGATGTATGTGGGTCCCCTGTCTACACATGCCAGGACTGGTTCTTTGTACTTCATTACATTCACTGATGATCTCTCAAGATTCGCACATGTGTTCCTGTTAATACACAAGTCTGAAACTTTTGAGAAATTCAAAGAATATAAGTTAGAAGTAGAGAACCAAAACGGGTATAAGGATTATGTCCTTTGATGTGATGAATGAGGAGAATGCTTGAGCACGGAATTCCTGGACTACTCTAAAGGAAAAATGAGATTCTCTCTCAGCATTACTCCTCCGGATACACCATAGAATATCGGTATATTGGGGCGGAGCAATCACACCCTATTAAGATATGGTGCGCTCTATGATGAGTACTACTGAGTTTCCTATTTCCTTTTGGGAGTTATGCATTCGAGAAGCTGCATACCTATTGAATTGGGTTCCAATCAAATCACTGCCTACCACTCCATATGAGATATGGTATGGGAAGAGCCCATGTCTTAAGTATGTTAAGATTTGGGGTTGTCCGGCCTATATCTAAAAGCAAAATCCGGACAAGCTCGAGGCAGGTCAGTTCTGTAGAAGTTTGTTTGATATCCCAAGCATTCGCAAGGGAATATCTTCTACCGACCGAGGAACAAAAGGTGTTTTGTTTCTCAGCATGCCACCCCTTTAAAAGGGGAATTTCTTGTGAAGAAATAAACTGGTCATGAGGTAGAACTCGAAGGAGTTCCAGCTATACAAACTACAGCTGATGATTTGGTAGACCAGAGGATTCAGTAGTTCACAACGAACCTCGGCCTCTCCGCCGATCTGGTAGGGTTCCTCACCCACCTGAGAGATACTTCGGTTTTCTCTATGACAGTGGGAGAGATGATGATCCAACTAGTTTCGAGCAGGCCATCAGGAGTGGGGACTCTATAAGAATGGCTAGATGCTAAGCGATCTGAGATGGAATCCTTATACACCAACAAAGTATAGACTTTGGTTGTTTTATCTAAAGGGTTAAAATCCCCATCAGAAGCAGGTATATCTAGAGAAGATTACTTGGTGTACATTGAAAATTTGAGACTTTCAAAGCTATGCTTAAGTCCATCCGGATCCTACTTGCCATTGCTACTTACCATGACTACGATATCTGGCAGTTGGCTGTCATGACTGCATTTCTAAATATTGATTTAGAAAAGAGCGTCTATAAGTACACAGTCAGAGGGCTTCGTAGATAGTGCGAGCAGCGGAAACGTGTGCAAGTTGCTTTATGGGTTAAAGCAGGTATCGCGGAGTTGGAACATCTGTTTTGATGTGGTAGTCAAAGAGTTTGACTTCATCAAAATGGTAGATGAATCTCGTATATACAAAAAGGTAGTAGGGAGTATGGTAATCATCCTCGTATAATACGTGGATGATATACTCTTGATAGGGAAGGATTTCCTATGCTACGCTAGGTCAATCTCCTCTTATCACAATGATTCTCCATATAGGATCAAAGTGATACCTCCTAAATCCTGGGTTTTAGATCTATGAGATAGATCTAAGTCACTGTTAGGATTCTCACTAGGTGTAGTGAGATGGTATCAATAGACCCTGGGGAGAATCACAGGATAGCTTCTAGGGTGATAAGGTCGGCTGAATGTCAGTCACAGGTATTGTCCTTACCCTCAGTGTAGGGACGGTTTGTTGGAAGAGTTCCAAGCTAGATACCGCGACAAACTAGATGATAAAGGCTGGATATATCATTACCAAGGATGCTACCAAAGAAATAGTCTGTATGTACTCTAGTTCATGAGATGAACTTCGTTCCTACCATTGTGTGACAATGGAGTTGTGGATTAGGCCTAGGAATCCCCGTCCCATCTGTGATCCAGACAAATTCTTAGTCAGTATCACCTGATTAGTGGAGATGGTTGATCTCCAGGGAGATCCAGTTTCAGGAGAGCAGACACAGAGGACAACACGGCGGATCCACTCACAAAGGCCTATTCCCAGGAGAGACTTTTACGGGATGGTTGAGTATGAGATACTTCAACCACTGTTGATTGTTGGTTATGAGATACTACAACAGATGGCTATAGTGCAAGTGGGAGATTGTTAGTAATATGTATGCCCTACAGGCCATTACTGTACATAAGATGTATTTTGTAGTGGATGCTTGGACATATATAGGGAGGACTTTCTTGCTCGACATGATAGTATGCTATCAGGTTGCTCTTTATCTTAACATGTACATTGATTATCTCTATAATACATGTTGACAAAGCCCTTAGGATGAGTACTTGACTACCAGGACTATGATGCAGATCATACTAGTTGGGACAGAGTAGTCGTTAAGTGCATCCTTCAAATGTTCCTAGTCGAGGGTGTATCGAGACAGGGCATCGATATACCAGAATAGACTAGCGTATAAGCTTCTCAACCCATATGATGGGCGATGGATGATCCCATATCCATTGGTGTTTGAAATCAGAGAAGGTATTTGGGTGCTCAGTAGAGACTGGGTACACTGGACGGACTCGCCGAGAACTCCTAGATGGTATTACCCCTATCGTCAGATAGCAGTTCTCTGGTGACACTGGTACAGGTTAGTCTGTAGACCCGAGATCGTCATAGAGACTTGTGTGATTCCTACCGTGCTTTGATTTCCACCTTACCACATTCAAGAGAACGTGCAAAACGGTGGCTTTTTGGTACAGTACCGAGTCACATGGAGGCAATGAGCGATAGGAGGGGTTTCGTCTCTTCCGGTATAGGGAGTTGATGTTGTGCTATGGTCGATTGGCCATAACATGAAATCCCTGGTCAGGGTTGCTGAGATCTTTTTGTAAGTGTTATCAGTTGTTTCTCGACCCGTTATGGACCTTCCATCGGCATGACTTATCAGGCTATTTGGGTCAGACGTTATACCACCCTCAGGCTGTGATATGCGACATATCAGACAAAAAGACCGGACTGTACGGTAGTGTTACTGATTGGATTCATAGGAGTACGAATAGGCTTGCTTGTTGATCTTCTTATTGCTCAATACCCAGGTGTCCGTTACGTTTAGCAGACCGCTTGCGGCTTGTGGGTGTTTAATATGATTATCACCTACTGCCGGCGTATTGACGAGTCTTTAGAGTCCTACATAGAGGTTTCCTGGCTCAAGCGAAACGGAGTAGGAGCGCATATGTGATATTTGTGGGATCAAGATTAATGCGAGTATGGGAGACCGCATTCTATTCTCGTGATGTGTGACATGATTGGTTATATATGATATAACCGAGTTATCGGATCAAACGTTGATTCGATAAAATGTTGCATTTGATATTAGTCGGTTATATGTGATATAGCCGGATTTTTAAATCAAAAGTTGATTTGATAATTTAATTTATAATTATATATTTGATATATTATATCACATTAACTAATATTTAGCTCACTAATGACTTCATTTCTCACTTGATGTGCACATTGTATATATCTGATATGTATAATAGTGTACATGTATTGTGTCATGTTTGATGATACATAAAAGATGGGTATATGAAACTTATACCATGCTAAGGTTAATTTAGGGTTTTGATTATTTCTTAAGTTATTACAAATGAGTAAAACACTTGGTCAAAGTTTTCAAGCTTGGAGAAGCTTGTAGAACATTCTCAATGTCAACTCTTTTGTCATTCCTTAGGATATTTTTCCTTAACACAACCTTTAACCATAGCCTTGGCTTTATTCTCTACATGAGTTAAGCATGGTGGCTTTAACTCAACCATGGGTGCAATAATTCATTTGGATGAATTATTCATGTGAGATATTTTCTTCTTCTTCTTCTTCATCAAAAGCTTCTAGCTTCAATGGAGTTTTGAGAAAAAGTGTGAGAAAATAAATTCTAAAGTGAGCCCACTTCCTACTTCATCATCCTCAACTACTTGCCATTTAGTAGAGTATGTTCTCTTCACAAAGTTCATGACCTAGTGAAGGAATAACTTGGGTTAGTGTCTCCTCGATATAGATTATCTTCGGCCTTGAAGTCATCGAAGAAAGCACGTTCGTTTCTTCATGGTGCCTCTCTAGAGTCTGGAGTTTACGATTGCAGCGATGGGGACTACTACATGGAGCGATTTTGTAACGTTTTAAAAATAAATAAATAAATAAAATCCTTTAAGTGAATTTTCTGTTTTCGGTAAAACAAACCGTATTTTCCGTAGCACTTAAGTATAAATAATTTTCTTCATAAATTTAAAAAAACCTATTTTAAATATGTAATTACTAGTAAATGTTGTTTATTTAGTCACTTATAAATTTTTAATTTAATTAAATATTTTTCCTAAATTAATTATTTTAAATATTAACATAAGTTTTATTTATACATTACATTAGTGTAAATTACAAATTTGAATGGGTTAAATTTGCAAAAGTGAACCATTGCAAATTGGAATCAAGTATGTTTCATGCAAAATTCATTTTCAAAATTCGCCATGGTTCTAGACCATTCTAGGTTAAATTGAGTTAGGAAAATAATATAATTTTCATTAATTCATGAAAAGACATAAAAGGTGTATTTCTTTGATGAAGTTTCTACACAACTTCATTCACACTTTTCTCTTTATCTTTTCTCCCTTGCTTTGGCCGGCCCTAACCATGGCAGCCCCCCCCCATTTCTCCACTTTATTTTGTTTCAAAAATCCTCCAAATTTCATAAAAAAAAGTCAATAAAAAACCCATAAATTCCTAATTAATTCCTACCCACTATTCTTTGCTCGTTTTTACATGGATCTTGGAGTTGGAAACCATTCTTTTGGGAGTCAAATTTTCATGTTTGGATCTCTCATGTGAGGTATAATTCTAAGCTCTTGGTTTGAATACTTGTAAATTACTTAATTTAACTTAATTAAGTGTTTAATTAGTTTTTAATTTGGTTCTATTGCTAGATGAAAAATTCAAGGGAGGGTTTCAAAATGAAGTTTGGGTTTTTATTAATTGAGTGGGGTTATTATAAGTAGCTTAAAATTTTTAGAATTGGAAAATCTTTTATTGTTGATAGATTGTAAATTGTTGGTTGAAAATTGTTTAAATTAAGTTTTTTTGCAAAGTAGATTCTTATATATTATATATAGTGGTGAGATAAAGTTCTAATTAATATTTTTATTACTAGATTGTGGTTTTAATGAGAATATTAACATGTTAGTGGAACGAAAAGCTTAATTTGGTTACTACTTTCAGTTGATAATAGAAAAATTGTGATAAAATTGCTATTTTGCTAACAAGATTTTTAAAATTCTTAAATAAATGAGATTTAAAATCTAATTATGGTTTCATTATATTATTATCATCAGGAATTGTAGTTTAATAAGTTAATTCATGCAAAATCAAGTTTAGTCATGATATTGTGAAATTTTGCTTGCAAGGTGTTAAAATTGATTAAATTGCAAACTAGAATTTCCAATTCAATACAAATTAGTGTGACTAAAATATTGCAATGGTTTCTATAATCTAGTTATGTTATTTAATGAATTTTATGACCATTAGTTTCTTTTAAACATCAAGTTTTGAAGTGAAACGGTAAATTGACATTTTCAAGGTTTTGCGGAATTGGACGATTTGATCGATTTTAGGGTTTCGATGAATATTATCATGTTTTATATTATAAGTAATGAGTTTTAAAACTACGAGTTGTTTGTTGGTGTTTTATCTCGATCAATCGGCGTTTGTACGCCGATATCGAGCGATATTTGGTTCTTTTGCATGTGCGCGTCATAGGTTTTAACCTATGCGTGTTTCGTGCGTCGTTTTGGTTTTGTCCGTGATTCAGTTTACGTTATTATATATGTTTGCGTATTGGTACCCCTCGCATGTACTTCGGACGAGGAAGAAGAGGAGGACGACATCGTTTTCGGCAGACAAGGACCAGGTGAGTAGATGTATATCTACGGGGGAAGTCGGGTGGATAGCGTTTAGCACCCCTGCAAACGTAGAATAGGAATATTACTTATTGCCATTAGGAAGCCAGACGTGACCTCAGATTCTTGGTGAGTAGGACCCTAGTAATGACCATAGGTTGGACTAGACTGATTTAGAAAGACCTTACCAGAGGATGAATATCTTGGAGGAGATTCGTAGGTTTCAGGTAGACACACACGCGCACACCTAGAAACTTGACTTGGTGTATATGTGTATGTGTATATATATAGGACTATGTGTAGGTATATATATACACAACATGTGTATGTGATATAAGGAGGTGATATGATACATGGGGAGGAAACAATATAACTGTGCTTGATGCCGTGATCTCTTGGCTATACAGTCGTGTTATGATATTAGCGGATCATTAGAAAATGAGAAAATAGATATGTATATATAAGCAATAATATGTGGTGATGATATTGAGGTACAAGTGACTCTAAAATAGAACCCGGACTGTAACCTGTGACTAGATCACGATATGATATATGTGTGACTTGATTACGATATCATATAGGTGTGGCTTGATTACGATATGATATAAGTGTGACTGAATCACGATATGTTATATATGGCATGATATTTCTGAGGATAAATTGACGATGTATATTTATGCTGGCAATGATATATGATTGATGATATTGGGATGTATGCGATTATAGTACAGTACCCTTGATCATGACCTTATTTGACGATGATGTTAAACGAATGATGATGTACATAGGTGATACATGACCCGTACCCCGATATTAGGATGCCGTACGATGGATTTTACCGTACGAGGCATAGATGTGATGTTTAATCCGCACTCTTGTTTCAATGAAATCGTACTATGTACATGAAATTATTGAGTCTCGATCGCCGACTATTAGAGATATTGACTCAGACCCTAGGTAGATTCTTATTGCTGATCGATTAGTTTCTTTAGTTTAGTTCTTAGAGGGTTAATTAGATACCAGTTTTGGCTCGAGTCCTATAGATTTAGTTAGATATGTACATTTCAACTGAGTGGTTAGTACAGATTTTACCTTTATTTTCAGATTGTAATCATCACGTTGCATGTTCATACATATGTTTCTGTAGTTAATATGAAACTCTGCCAGTTAGGATACCAGCACCATTACCGATGTTGCGCATGTCCCACGTACACTTATTTGCCGGCTCACATCATCGATAATTGCTATGTCACGTACAGTTTAGAACATATTATCTTTTACGATAGAATCGGCTAAAGGCTACATCAATATAGTATTGTGATTACTCTCAGGTGTTAGTCTAGACATTGCATTTATTACTTAGACATTTCATGCATTCACATTTTTCATGTTATCATGATATATTGTGAGGCTTATGCCGACACTTACCATTTACTTACTCATGATTTTAGGATTTTGGATTTCTGGATTTTGGGGAAAACCGCAAGAATATATATAAAAACTTTTCACTCTCCTCCTCTCTTTTTAAAATATAAGTTGCGGTTTTCTCGTGATGTATGTGTCGTCCACCATGAGATTTCATGTTTTCTGTTGGATTTCGAGACCCGATTCGAGGAGTGGATGAACCGTTTCGGGTACATGGTGGGCCCGGTAAGGTACCCCGGGGCAAGAAGATCGAGTTGTAGACGATGAGCCTGGCAGGGGAAGACTACCTACCATTGATGTCTGGAACGGCGGATATCCGGAGGATACCGACCGTTGTCGTGAGATTTGATGACATGGGTCGATCCGGACTGACGGAGCCCGAGATATTGAGACTATGAGATATTGAAACTATGAAGTATTGAGACTTCAGATTTACTTGTTTGTGTCGATGTTTGACACGAATTTTCATGGATTTCATCGATGATATTTCATATTTCTATACAATTTTACCATGATAAAAGTTAAAGAATTCTTATACAGATATATCCAGATTTCAGGATTGATTGTCTTACATTCATGGTGCATGCATACCCATTCACATGACATATTACTATTTGAGGCACTGACACGAGCACGGACCATTTGCACTTACACGTAGTTTATTACCTTGCCATTACCAGATGTCTAGTGATATATCAGTATATTATTATGACTTAGGACTGCATCGTGCATTTGATTTCTTTTCGCAGATGTCTTCTACTCACGAGTTGGCAACTCACCCCCGTTGTGCCGAATTTTTTTCAGGTTCGATGTACAGGTTTCCTTGACAGTTGCTGGCACATCTTTTCATTCAGGGTGATTTGCTTGGTAGATTGGTTCACTTGTATCAGGACCGCCGTTTTACTTTTATTATTTCATTGTTATCTAGTAAGCTCCATCAACCAGACTTGTATTAATTGATAGTTTAAAGGACCAGTTGTTTATTTCGACTTAGAGTTACGCTTGTATTATTATGGTATCTGGTGGATTTGTTTTCTTTTGAGTTTTGAGCCTCGCCCTTTGGCGTTGTATATTATTGTGCTTGGTGTAGTTGTTTCCGCCTGTTGGCGTAGAGCTATCTCCCGCTTGGAGATGCCTTTTTATTGTTGTTTATATATTATTCTTGTTTGTACCCGTTTAGGGCTAGTTTTTATAAAGGAGACTCTACCGAAATTTTTGAGAAAATTGGATGTTGCTTTTAAACTTGTTTTTCTACATGGTTTCCTTTACTTCTTCTTTTATATGGTTTAGATTTCTGGGCTTCGGCTTACTTAGATTACGTTGCACCTCTAGACGCTTTATTATTTAAGTGCCGGTCATGTTCCGTACCTTCGGATCGTGACAAAATTGGTATCAAAGCACTAGGTTTGACATTTGTATAAGTCTAGGGTGACCCTTGGTTGATGGAGTAGGTGACCTTGTTAGAGTGACGTACCGTGGGTATGATCCGCGGCATACTTACGATACGCTACTCTGCTTAAGGAGCCTTAGGATGTACATTTCTTTGCACCGTATTTCATTCGTTCCTTTCGTCTATCTTCGTCGATATCGGATGTTGTTTCTGTTACCACGGTCGCACGGGCAGAGGGAGCTGCGGCGCGAATGCGATAACCCTTAGGGTATCGTTTATTCTTGAGGATTGAAGCATTGTTTAGCGTGCGGATGAAGGGTATTCATATGCCGTCCAGACGAAGTTAAAGGATTCGAACGATTGTTAGAAACCCATTTTCCAAGTTTAAGGTATTCGGAAGAACATGCAGGTATTTTCTATGGACCCTCTAGAAGAATGAAACCCTAACTCTACATAATAACCACGAGAACGCCTTTGAACTTTAGGGTTTACGGCAGTTCCGCAGTGCCATTAGTGAGGCTTAGGTTTGCCCTTCTACGGCTGGTCCGCAGATGCTGGAGCATGTACTGGATATTTTTAAACTGTACTTGAGCGTTGAGCTCTCGGGAAATTATGGGATTTTGATGAGTCGATCGAAAAGTTTAACGTAGTCCGGATATCAGGTGAAGGGATAGATTACATGTGAGGCTCTCGATATGAGCATAGCCGGTTGCAGCGCAGTCAGCACAGCGATGAAGAGACGAGTCCAAATCAGTCGACATTAGAGAAGACGCACATGATGATAGTGTATACGATTGTGATTTGGTGATTTGAATTTCATATTTCCGTTGTTTGGATTTTGGTATTTTGAGGATTTTTTTCTACGATTGGTATTTCCTATGTGTACTTTCATTACACCCTATTCGTGTTTCATATATCAGTTGTATTGATGTTGTTTTGTACATACCCAGTGCACTCGATTTGGTTTTATACATTTTGAGATATTGACTTGATTTCGTGCATATGGGTTACACATGATTTTGACATATGCTTCGACCTAGTTTTCATGCATTTTCGTACTGTGATCTCGATTATGATATTCGGTGTATGTTTTCGTGCACCATGTGCACTTGATTGAGATTCTTGCACACACTTGGCGCCCCTGATGCGATTTGTGCATACCAGATGCACTAAATCGGGGTTTGTGCAGATTAGATGCACCTGATATTGTGTCGTGCATGCCCATTGCACTTGACAGATGTTTTTGGTGCACACCCGTTGCACTCAGTTTTGTTTCTGTGCGTATTCGTCACATCTGTATTTGGTTTCGATTTCAGCGCGCACCGGACGCACATGATATTTTTATGATGTGATTGGGATTGATTTCATTTTGAGCAGTTTGTTTTCATAATCATTACTATTTGATTTAGTAACCAGGCGGGACGTGTATGTTAAATAAAAGATATATATGTATAGCTATTTTTTTTAAAGTAAATGTCCGCTACTTATGCTGTGACACGCGTATCGCACGTCGATTTTAAAAAAAAAGGGTTTTTGCGTGTTTCTTTATTCAGATGTTTGGACGACTTTACTACGATGCGCACTATAAGTTATAGTTTTGATATATATTATGTTGGTTTTTGTATTGGGTTTTGATATTTTATTTTCACCATAACTTCGATGATTGCGTTATGCTTGACGGAGTTGATTTTAGTTATGTATTGATGATTTCGGAGCCCCGGCGATTTGAGTGTTTTGGCTGAATGTTTTAGTGATTATGGGGAGTTTTAATTTAAATTCGGGGACCGAATTTCTTAAAGGGAGGAAGATTGTAACGTTTTAAAAATAAATAAATAAAATCCATTAAGTGAATTTTCTGTTTTCGGTAGAACAAACCGTATTTTCCATAGAACTTAACTATAAATAATTTTCTTCATAATTTTAAAAAGACCTATTTTAAATATGTAATTACTAGTAAATGGTGTTTATTTAGTCACTTATAAATTTTTAGTTTAATTAAATATTTTTCCTAAATTAATTATCGTAAATATTAACCTAAGCTTTATTTATACATTAAATTAGTGTAAATTACAAATTTGAATGGATTAAATTTGCAAAAGTGGACCATTGCATATTGGAATCAATTATGTTTCATGCAAAATTCATTTTCAAAATTTGCCATGGTTCTAGACCATTCTAGGTAAAATTGAGTTAGGAAAATAATATAATTTTCATTAATTCATGAAAAGACATAAAAGGTGTATTTCTTTGATGAAGTTTCTACACAACTTTCTTCAATTTTTTCTCTTTCTCTTTTCTTCCTTGCTTTGGCCGGCCCTAACCATGGAAGGCCCCCCCCCATTTCTCCACTTGATTTTGTTACAAAAATCATCAAAATTTCATTAAAAAAATCAATAAAAACCAGTAATTCCTAATTAATTCCTACCCACTATTCTTTGCTCGTTTTTACATGGATCTTGGAGTTGGAAACCATTCTTTTGGGAGTCAAATTTTCGTGTTTGGATCTCTTATGTGAGGTATAATTCTAAGCTCTTGGTTTGAATACTTATAAATTACTTAATTTAACTTAATTAAGTGTTTAATTAGTTTTTAATTTGGTTCTATTGCTAGATGAAAAATTCAAGAGAGTGTTTCAAAATGAAGTTTGGGTTTTTGTTAATTGAGTGGGGTTATTATAGGTAGCTTAACATTTTTAGAATTCGAAAATCTTTTATGGTTGATATATTGTAAATTGTTGGTTGAAAATTGTTTATATTAAGCATTTTTGCAAACTAGATTCTTATATATTATATGTAGTGGTGAGATAAAATTCTAATTATTGTTTTTATCACTAGATTGTGGTTTTAATGAGAATATTAACATGTTAGTGGAATGAAAAACTTAATTTGGTTACTAGTTTCAGTTGATAATAGAAAAATTGTGATAAAATTGCTATTTTGCTAACTAGATTTTAGAAATTCTTGAATAAATGAGATTTAAAATTTAATTAGGGTTTCATTATATTATTATCATCATGAATTGTAGTTTAGTAAGTTAATTCATGCAAAATCAATTTTAATTGTGATATTGTGAAATTTTGCTTTCAAGGTGTTAAAATTGATTAAATTGCAAACTAGAATTTCCAATTTAATACAAATTAGTCTGACTAAAACATGGTAATGGTTTCTATAATCTAGTTATGTTATATAATGAATATTATGACCATTAGTTTCTTTTAAGCATCAAGTTTTGAAGTGAAACGGTAAATTGACATTTTCAAAGTTTTGCGGAATTGGACGATTTGATCGATTTTTGGGTTTCGATGAATTAAATCGTGTTTTATATTATAAGTAATGAGTTTTAAAACTACGAGTTATTTGTTGGTGTTTTATCTCGATCAATCGGCGTTTGTACGCCGATATCGAGCGATATTTGGTTTTTTTGCATGAGCGGGTCATAGGTTTTAACCTATGCGCGTTTCGTGCGTCGTTTTGGATTTGTCCGTTATTCGGTTTACGATATTATATATGTTTGCGAATAGGTACCCCTCGCATGGACTTCGGACGAGGAAGAAGAGGAGGGCGACATCATCTTCGACAGACAAGGACCAGGTGAGTAGATGTATATCTATGGGGGAAGTCGGGTGGATGGCGTTTAGCACCCCCGCAAACGTAGAATAGGAATATTACTTATTGCCATTAGGAAGCCAGACGTGACCTTAGATTCTTGGTTAGTAGGATCCCAGTAATGACCTTAGGTTGGACTAGACTGATTTAGAAAGACCTTACCAGAGGATGAATATCTTGGAGGAGATTCATAGGTTTCAAGTAGACACAAACACGCGCACACCCAGAAACTTGACTTGCTGTATATGTGTATGTGTATATATATAGGAGTATGTGTAGGTATATATATACACAACATGTGTATGTGATTTAAGGAAGTGATATGATACATGGGGAGGAAACAATATAACTGGGCTTGATGTCGTGATCTCTTGGCCATACAGTCATGTTACGATGTTAGCGGATCATTAGAAAATGAAATAATAGATATGTATACATAAACAATAATATGTGGTGATGATATTAAGGTACAAGATACTCTAAAATAGAACCTGGACTGTAACCTGTGACTGGATCACGATATGATATATGTGTGCCTTGATTACGATATCATACAGGTGTGACTTGATTACGATATGATATAAGTGTGACTTAATCACAATATGATATATGTGGCATGATATTTCTAAGGATAAATTGACGATGTATATTTATGTTGGCAATGATATATGATTGATGATATTGGGATGTATGCGATTATAGTACAGTACCCTTGATCATGACCTTATTTGACGATGATGTTAAACGAATGATGATGTACGTAGGTGATACTTGACCCGTACCCCGATATTTGGATGCCGTACGACGGATTTTACCGTACGAGGCTTAGATGTGATGTTTGATCCGCATTCTTGATTCGAGGAAGTCGTACTACGTACGTGATGCTATTGAGTCTGGATCGCCGACTATTAAAGATATTGACTCAGACCCTAAGTAGATTCTTATTGTTGATGGATTAGTTTCTTTAGTTTAGTTCTTAGGGGGTTAAATAGATACCAGTTTAGGCTCGAGTCATATAGATGTAGATAGATATGTATATTCCAAATGAGTGGTTAGTACACATTTTACCTTTATTTTCATATTGTAATCATCACGTTGCATGTTCATACATATGTTTCTGTATTTAATATGAAACTCTTCCTGTTAGGACACCAGTACCATTACCGATGATGCGCATGTCCCACGTACACTTATTTACCGGCTCACACACACATCATCGGTAATTGCTATGTCATGTACACTTTAGAACAAATTATCTTTTATGATAGAATCAGCTAAAGGCTAGATCAACATAGTATTGTGATTACTCTCAGGTATTAGTCTAGACATGGTATTTATTACTTAGACATTTCATGCATTCACATTTTTCATGTTATCATGCAGTATTGTGAGGCTTATGCCGACACTTACCATTTACTTACTCATGATTTTAGGATTTTGGATTTCTATGAGATTTCTGGATTTTAGGGAAAACCGCAAGAATATATATAAAAACTTTTCTCTCTCCTCCTCTCTTTTTAAAATATAAGTTGCGGTTTTCTCGTGATGTATGTGTCGTCCTGTTGGAGATAGTGCCCTCAGAGTCGATTATTGGATCACAGGCACGTGATTGCATTGATTGAGGGAGGACCTATCCCGGTAGGACAGTCTTACTCGAAATGATAGTATGATATCTGGTTTAACTTTATCATCGTGTACTGCTTTAGGTGACATGACAGGTCACTATTGCACGTTGATAGAGCCCCTAGGATTCTTGCTTGACTACCGGCAGTATGAGGGCGATCATATACGTGGGAGCTGGTAGTCAATAAGCACATCCTTAAAAGGTCCCTAGTCGTGGGAGTTTCGAGATAGGGCATCGATACTCCAGAGTAGACTAGTGTATACAGTCGAGACCCCGACGAGGGGCGGTGGCCGGTCTCACAAGCCACTGGTGTCAGTTGGTTCACCTAAGATGTAAACAGGTGCTCATTGGGTTATGAGTACACCGGACAGGATTCGCCGGGAACATGCTAGTTGGTCTTATACCTGACGTCAGATAGCAGTTCCCTGGTGACATGTGTACAGGTTAGTTCATCGACCTGGGGATCGTCATTTGTCTCGTGTGAGTTCCCACTGTGCTTTGATTACTACCCTACCACAGCTCAAAGGAGTCGTGCAAACAGGTTTTAGTTGGGTACAGTCCCGAGCCACATGGAGGCAGTGAGCGGATCTTCAGGGGTTCGTCTCTCCCGGTATTGGGGGTGAGGTCGCGCTGTGTCTAGGAGAGCCATTATACGAAGACCTTGGCCAAGGCAGGAGATTTACTGGTAGGTATTCCAGTAGTATCTCAGGGTGTTCTGGGCTACACTCCGACACGACTTGTACCGCTTTTGGGGGTCTGACTTTTACCCACCTCCTAGGCCCGACATGCGATGCTCATAGACGAACGGACCGGACTGTACGGATATTGTCGCTGACAGGCTCAGTAGGGTGTCAGGATGAGTTCACTCATCGACGTCCCTTTTAGTCAATAGCTGGTGGCCCGTTACGTATTGGCTTATACCTCTGACGTGCTAGTGGTTAAATCCACAGCCATAGTATTGACGAGTCTTTAGAGTCCACCACACTTTCAGTTACTCAAGCTTTCAGGCGAAACGCTGTAGAGGCCGTATGGAGATATGGCAGGGTCCGATCAGATACGTGCGGTATTGCACGGATCAGGATCGGACGGTTTGTACTAATGGCCATATGGGTATATGGCAGGGTTCGATCAGATACGTGCGGTATTGCACGGATCAGGATCGGACGGATATTACTAGCCGGCTTTAGTTTAAGCCGGATCCTAGTTTAGTAAAGTGTAGATTTTGTCTCATTGCATTTGTATCCGGACGGAATACAGATGCGGGTGTGTATGCACAGTATGGGGTTTTCCTGTAATTTATTACGGGACCAGTTTTCTGGAGTTGCCAGTTTGCATTCCGTTCCGACCGGTTTTCCTTTGTTCTTTCCCGGCCGGACTTTTCCGATGGAGGGTGTTATTTGCAAGTTTGCAAATAACACATTGTGGAGGATTTATTTGCAAGATGATTTATTATGATAGCATCTTTAGATGTCATTCTTTTCCTTCATCTTTTCATGCTTTATTGTGATAAGAATGGATTTGAGTTTTGTGATGATTATGTCTAGGATGTGGTCACCTCTTTTCACTTCCTACACTCACCTCCCTTCATGCTTCATAATCTTTGCTCAACCATTTTCTAAGTATGAGAGTTTTCATTAGAAAAGAGAGAAGAAGTAGAGAGGATCATTTTCAAGAGGAAAAATTTGTTCATCTCATTTCATGTTAAGAAAAATGCAAGCACCATTTTTCTTATCTTGTTTCCTCCATCATCTTCTAATGGCAACGAACCCAAATGAGACACAGCCTCTACACTACACTTCCTACAGCAAATCTTGGACGCGTCGACTCGCCAGCTTCGTGCCCGAGTTGCCTCGGTATTGAGGTGGGAGCCCGTAAAAGATGCAGGCGATGTGGTGCCCTTCCGGCGAAGAGGCGACAACGAGGAGATGACGGACGAAGCATCCGCGAGAGATCGGAGTGGAGACGAAGACCGAAGGACTCGGATCATTCGGTATATCTCTTTCCCTTCTTGTTAGTAGCTTAGACTTGTTAATGGTTACGATCCGGGGTTTAGTGCGCGGTGGTGCCGGTTTGCTAAGTCCGCAAAATTAAAGTTTATCACCGTTTCCGCACTTGGCCGTCGGTTTGACGGCCGGGGCGCCGCCGTGCACTTACAGTGGTATCAGAGCCTCGCCATTAACTTCGTCTAGCTTCGTTTGATGTGTTTTGAATTTCCGATCGACCAAAATTCCAAAACTTGCATTTTTCCTTCACATCAGTTTCTGTCGAAATTTTTTGAAGTCTAAAAATTTTTTAGGTGGTCTCAGAATGATGTGCAGGGAGTTCTAAGAACTCTGGGAAAATTCGAGACAGTGATCCCTCAGGTCAAGCGCGGAACCGCGGCAAAACCCCCCTTGTTGCCGCGGTTCCGCCGCAAGTTGGTGGGGTCAATGCTTCATATTTTTCCAGTGGCTTCTGGGCTTATTTTAGGGGTTTTGGAATATTAATTTTGGGCCCAGAATTTCTGTGAGTGCTACAGTATTGCTTTGGGGCCCACTTGTTAAATTTTTGGTCAATCGGAAAGTTTTAAACACATTTTTCACAGTATTTACATTATATCTGCGACCGTGAATGTCACTCGATCGGTAAATCCGGTCTAACAGCTATAGCCCGGTTAGACGGATTTGCGAACGTGATTTTCACGTTGATGTTCTTTGTATTTGCTGTGATGTTGCAGATCGGTCGTGGGGGATAGCCTGGATGCAATGCTAGTACTGTGCTGTTGTATTATGTACATTTGATATTGCGGGGCGAGCGTCCGACATGTGGACTGCCGTCACCGCCTGATTGTATTATTCTTTTGGGGCACGACCTGGTTGCGGTCGATGTACCCGTTGTATGTATATTTTACTTTCTGTACTAGGGTTACCCCGCGGAGGGGTGCACGGATAGCCGGGTTCTAGAGGGCAACGGGCCCGCATCTCAGGGCATTGAGACGGAGGGGCTTCAGTCTGGAATTGGCGGGCTATTCGCCGCACTCGTAGGGGGTATAGGTTGACCCAGGAGGGGTGCCCAAGTTACCGGATTCCGTGAAGTGCTGGGTGGTCCATTCACGGTGCTGAAGGGGGCTGCCTCGCTTCAGGTTTTGGCGGGTGACTTGCCGCGCCCGTAGGGGTCTAGGATTTCATTGCACAGGCTATCCACACGACCAGGGGAACATCGGGTTTCAGCAGTGGCTCTGTGAAACCCGGGGATCCCAGATATCTGTATTGTTCTGTGATGCTGTACATTTCTGTGATGCTGCATTTTATTCACGCCTTGAGCGAAATACTATATATTGGTATATATATTAGTAGATGTTGTATATGTTTTTCATCCGCGCTAGTCCAGTCCCCGCTCTGCCGTTAGTTAGCTAACCTAACGGGTGATGACGGGCCCCAGTGGCGAATGCGGATGGCATATACGTACGTCAGTATATTTTCGTTCTTTGTGGTGTGATTAATTGATGGGACTGCATTGATTCGGATCAATGCAAGTTAAACAAACCTAATCTGATGTTGTTGGAACACTTTTCAAAAAGCTGTTATTGCAAGGACGTTCACTTTTGTTTTGCGTCGTGGTATTCATTTGGAATATCCTGCTCCTCAGTCGATGAGGCAAGGGCCGAGATCCCTTCACCGGGAGTGACCCCTTGGACAGAAGTTTGCGTCAGGGCATTAACTTCACTATAGCCGATTACTTTTGCTTTGCACAGTGATATTCGGTCATGAATATCCAGCACCCCATTCTATGGGGAAAGAGCCGAGATCCCTTCACCGGGAGTGACCTCTTTAGTAAAGGTTTTCGTCACTATATTTTCTAAAAAGCTATCCGTTCCTTCAACGATATCAAGTTCATTACGTTAAAGGTTTTCGCCAGAAACCATTCGTAGCTCTCCGTCGTTTCATATGGGTAGTCAATATTATTCAAGCTGTGTTTGTTGGTCAAAGTCAAGGCACAGTGTTTGGTAGCTGTTGGTTATTCATATGCAGCATAGATAGATGCGTTGGTTTGGGGCAGTCGTATAGCCTTGTTGGCCAAAGTCAAGGGCTTGTACGGATGGGCTCAAATTAACCTGGAGAATGACGGGCAGAACTTGACATGTGACTTATGATTTGTTGCCCAAAGTCAAGGTTATAAGAGCATGGGGCAGAAATCACATCGGGGGTTTCAAAAGAACTGAAACTTGCCAGATATGCACATACCTTTTGGAGTGTGGTACCGTGAGCGGATTCCGTCACGTTATCATGCGATGATAGTTGGATCCCGATTCCCACTGATGAGTTGGTTTACTCCTCGGGTGACCCCGACTAATTCTTCTTTCAGGTTTGGAGGAGAATTTGAGGTACAGTGGGAGGTTTCCAGATTAGATAAATTGGTAACCATTCTGATCTTGGTTAGAGTGCACGCTGAGTGTTTCTTTTCTCTCTCTCTTTGGCAGCGACCATTGACCCGACCCTAGACTATGACTCAATGACCAAGTTGACCGAACCTTCTTAACACTGGCTTTTAGATTGTCAGAGTTGCAGACCTCATTGCCACTCCTACTTTTACCCTTTTCTCCAGGACACCCCGTATTACTGCGAACGTCCACTTCCATTGGACAAAACCATCGTATGGTTAGATACGAACTCGAAGGAATTTATTCGAGGATGGTTTCCGGTTCTGGAGAAAACGAATATGATTATTCAGTTGTCTTTTCTTTTCACCTTCTCTCAGGTTGCGAGTACTCCTTGGTTTAGGAGTAGTACACCTATTACGCAAATTGGACAGTCTTCTTCCAAACCATAGGCTGGTGCCGACCGGTAGGGAATGAAGAAAACCAATTAGCCTAAGCGGTGTGCAGAAGGTATTAAGATTAAGACATATAAAGGGATTAGTAAGAGGGAAAAGTAAATTGCGACTGATATTCACGACCAAACCAAGTATTTCTTCGCCAATCCTAAATCACCGTTGTATTTCTCCAGGACACTCCGTATCACTACGAAGATCCACAGTTTATTTGGATACTCCATCGTATGGTTATATACGAACTCGAAAGGAACTTGTTCCAGTTCGGGGATGGATTCTGGTTCAGGAGAAATAGGAATAAGGTTTATTCAGGTGTCTTTTATCCTCACCTTCTCTCGCATTGCGAATGCTCCTAGGATTAGGACAGTACACCCTTTATGCTTATTGGATAGTCTTCTTCCAAACCATAGGCTGGTGCCGAACGGTAGGAAAGGAAGAAAACCATTTGGCCTAAGGGGTGTACAGAAGGTAACGACTAAAGACATATAAAGGGATTTGGAGAGGTGGCATAGAATTATACGGTTATAGTTGTGAATCTGGATAATGGTAGAGGCATTACTAGGAATACCAGGATACCCCAACGAAACATTTCAATGTTTCAGTTTCACTGTGTACTGTTAAAAGAAAACTGATTTCCCGGTTAGACACTTGCTCCAGGGTATGTATTTACCTGGTTTGATTCTCACATCTGTATGGTTTTACAGATGATGAGAGGGAGTAAGTTATTGGGAATTGGGTGATCATCCTCATTATATCGGGATTCGTTGTAATCGGTGATATTTAAGGAGATCACCTGGGCTATTTGCCGGTCGACAAATATTTGGTTTTGAATATCCGCTGTTGTGCACCAATTTCAAATTGATATATCTGTACGTCTATTTTCATAGAGTGAGATATACCTTTTGATATTATGTCGATGACATTTACCTATATCAGTGGATGGTTAGGTAAGGAGCATTAAACAGCGGTGTAATTCTTCTTAACCATAAGTACAGTATTCAACCTACGACACACAGTGAAAGAGTTGTTAGACTCGGCGGACTTATACAGAGTATTGTATGTTGTCCAGTGTCCATTAGGACAGAGGGGTTGGTCCTCATACTATATTCTGTTTACTTTTAACTTCTCTAGTTCTTAGACATGTGTTTCGTAGAAACACAGGGTCTAAGTTTTGAGGAGTCATAGGTATTTGAATAGAGTAGAGAACCAAGTGTAGCAAGTATCGGGATTCTTCAAAGTGATCGAAGATGTAGATACTTGTGTATGGTATTCAGTTGATGGTAAAGATAAAGAGAAATTGCTTCTCTTTTCAGGTTACTCATAATTGGAAGCATTCCTAAGTTGAGTAACGCTGATCGGCCTCCATCCATTTTGTTGACTTGCACTGGAGACAGCTGCATGATTTGAATCTGGTTCAATTAAATCAGTGCCTCTGGTTCTATATTGGATATAGTACAGTTCGTACCTTAACATTGTTAAGGTACGGGGAGTTGTCCGGCTTATGATTAAAACCAGACTCTGGATAACTCAAGGCACGTTTCTGTAATGGCAGTTTGTGGGTTGACCCAGGCTATGACGAGGGTTGACTTTCTACCATCTGGCAGATCAATAGAAGTATTGTTCTAGACTCGCCACAGTTTTATTAAAAATGGATTTTTTCAAAAACAGTAGTGGAAGTATGGTAGAACTGGAAGTGATTCTAGAACCGCAAACGATTACTGAAGATTTGATAAGGAACCTAAATATTCAATCTGATTTGACATTCCATTGGCCACCCCGTAGATAAGGTGGGTAACTTCAGGCACCCGAGAGGTACTCCGGTAGCCTCAAGGACGGTGACAGGGAAGTTCTTGTTTACCCACACTTGCCATTGTTGTTGTTCCAGGCTGTGAGACCCGGCAGGAGGATGAGTATAGCGTCGATCTAAACTAGCTTTAGAAGTGCACATCTATATGACTCTGCCAGAGGGTTGTCGTAGTCAGTGGGAGCAGCGGAAGCATTGGTGGATATCAGGCTTATGTCTATTTATAGACTAAAGCAGATGTAGCGGAGATAGATCATCTATTTCTGATGTGACAGTCATAGGTTTGACTTCATCAGAATAGGGAATGGATCTGTTGAGAAGGTAGTAGGGTGTGATATCCTGGTATTTGGATGACATACACAGAGTAGGAAAAGAAACTCCTATACTACGATCGGTTATACTTTGGTCGTCACACAGTGGTTTCTCCACAAGGGACTTGGACACAATATCAGACATACTGGTTACTAGATCTATGGTTTTAGATCTAAATTTGGGTGGTTTCCCAATCAGGGTACTTTGACAGCATTCTAAGAGTAATTAGAATGGACGACTCCTGGCATGGTAGTGTACCTGCAGGTAATGGAGTCACCCTCTCTAAAGGTGTCTTATAGACTAAAGTAGAGAGGAATGTGCATGATTGGCAGATCACTTGCTTAGGCAATTGGATCAATCATGAGATGTCAAGTACCACACCAGATGTTGTTCTTGCACTAGATGCAATAAGTTGATATTGATCCAATCCTGGAGAAACAGTCGGAAGCAGTTTTTGAACATAAGTGGATGTTCTAGGGATATGATAACGACAGCCTCATTTGGGAGACAGTTATCATTCCAGGCTTCCAAGGTGACATGGACGACAAGGAGGTTGTCAGAGTTATAGTTTTCCTTCTGACGAGGGACAGTATTTTGGACAGGTGGTCCAAGGAAATACTAAGGGTGGCATGGCGCAGGATACTGATTAAGTTCGGTTGACGATACAGTCTAAGAAGTTTGATTTTGGAGTTCATTCATGAGCTAGGTCCCATCAGACATCCAGACATTCTAAGACAGGTATTGCTCATTTCGGGAGATGGCTTTCTCCGCGAACTTGAGATATAGAGAGACATAGAAAGAAACACCAGAGCGGATCCACTCACTGAGGCTATTCCTCGAACGCAATAGTTTCGCAAACGAGTTTTGTGAGACTGACAAGTAGAGGAGTTGGGTGTTCGGTATCATATGGGCTGTGAGTATGCGACATCGTAATAATTAGCCTTGAGTGCAAGTGGGAGATTGTTGGAGATAGTGCCCTCAGAGTCGATTATTGGATCACAGGCACGTGATTGCATTGATTGAGGGAGGACCTATCCCGGTAGGACAGTCTTACTCGAAATGATAGTATGCTATCTGGTTTAACTTTATCATCGTGTACTGCTTTAGGTGACATGACAGGTCACTATTGCACGTTGATAGAGCCCCTAGGATTCTTGCTTGACTACCGGCAGTATCAGGGCGATCATATACGTGGGAGCTGGTAGTCTATAAGCACATCCTTAAAAGGTCCCTAGTCGTGGGAGTTTCGAGATAGGGCATCGATACTCCAGAGTAGACTAGTGTATACAGTCGAGACCCCGACGAGGGGCGGTGGCCGGTCTCACAAGCCACTGGTGTCAGTTGGTTCACCTAAGATGTATACAGGTGCTCATTGGGTTATGAGTACACCGGACAGGACTCGCCGGGAACATGCTAGTTGGTCTTATACCTGACGTCAGATAGCAGTTCCCTGGTGACATGTGTACAGGTTAGTTCATCGACCTGGGGATCGTCATTTGTCTCGTGTGAGTTCCCACTGTGCTTTGATTACTACCCTACCACGGATCAAAGGAGACGTGCAAACAGGTTTTAGTTGGGTACAGTCCCGAGCCACATGGAGGCAGTGAGCGGATCTTCAGGGGTTCGTCTCTCCCGGTATTGGGGGTGTGGTCGCGCTGTGTCTAGGAGAGCCATTACACGAAGACCTTGGCCAAGGCAGGAGATTTACTGGTAGGTATTCCAGTAGTATCTCAGGGTGTTCTGGGCTACACTCCGACACGACTTGTACCGCTTTTAGGGGTCTGACTTTTACCCACCCCCTAGGCCCGACATGCGATGCTCATAGACGAACGGACCGGACTGTACGGATATTGTCGCTGACAAGCTCAGTAGGGTGTCAGGATGAGTTCACTCATCGACGTCCCTTTTATTCAATAGCTGGTGGCCCGTTACGTATTGGCTTATACCTCTGACGTGCTAGTGGTTAAATCCACAGCCATAGTATTGACGAGTCTTTAGAGTCCACCACACTTTCAGTTACTCAAGCTTTCGGGCGAAACGCTGTAGAGGCCGTATGGAGATATGGCAGGGTCCGATCAGATACGTGCGGTATTGCACGGATCAGGATCGGACGGTTTGTACTAATGGCCGTATGGGTATATGGCAGGGTTCGATAAGATACGTGCGGTATTGCACGGATCAGGATCGGACGGATATTACTAGCCGGCTTTAGTTTAAGCCGGATCCTAGTTTAGTACAGTGTAGATTTTGTCTCAATGCATTTGTATCCGGACGGAATACAGATGCGGGTGTGTATGCACAGTATGGGGTTTTCCTGTAATTTATTACGGGACCAGTTTTCTGGAGTTGCCAGTTTGCATTCCGTTCCGACCGGTTTTCCTTTGTTCTTTCCCGGCCGGACTTTTCCGATGGAGGGTGTTATTTGCAAGTTTGCAAATAACACATTGTGGAGGATTTATTTGCAAGATGATTTATTATTATAGCATCTTTAGATGCCATTCTTTTCCTTCATCTTTTCATGCTTTATTGTGATAAGAATGGATTTGATTTGGATTTGAGTTTTGTGATGATTATGTCTAGGATGTGGTCACCTCTTTTCACTTCCTACACTCACCTCCCTTCCTGCTTCATAATCTTTGCTCCACCATTTTCTAAGTATGAGAGTTTTCATTAGAAAAGAGAGAAGAAGTAGAGAGGATCATTTTCAAGAGGAAAAATTTGTTCATCTCATTTCATGTTAAGAAAAATGCAAGCACCATTTTTCTTATCTTGTTTCCTCCATCATCTTCTAATGGCAACGAACCCAAATGAGACACGGCCTCTACACTACACTTCCTACAGCAAATCTTGGACGCGTCGACTCACCAGCTTCGAGCGCGAGTTGCCTCGGTATTGAGGTGGGAGCCCGTAAAAGATGCAGGCGATGTGGTGCCCTTCCGGCGAAGAGGCGACAACGAGGAGATGACGGACGAAGCATCCGCAAGAGATCGGAGTGGAGACGAAGACCGAAGGACTCGGATCATTCGGTATATCTCTTTCCCTTCTTGTTAGTAGCTTAGACTTGTTAATGGTTACGATCCGGGGTTTAGTGCGCGGTGGTGCCGGTTTGCTAAGTCTGCAAAATTAAAGTTTATCACCGTTTCCGCACTTGGCCGTCGGTTTGACGGCCGGGGCGCCGCCGTGCACTTACACGTCCACCATGAGATTTCATATTTTCTGTTGGATTTCGAGACCCGATTCAAAGAGTGGATGAACCGTTTCGGGTACATGATGAGCCCGGTAAGGTACCCCGGGGCAAGAAGATCGAGTTATAGACGATGAGCCTGGCAGGGGAAAACTACATACCGATGATGTCTGGCGCGGCGGATATCCGGAGGATACCGACCGTTGTCGTGAGATTTGATGACATGGGCCGACCCGGACTGACGGAGCCCGAGATATTGAGACTATGAGATATTGAGACTATGAAGTATTGAGACTTGAGATTTACTTGTTTGTGTCGATGTTTGACACGGATTTTCATGGATTTCATCGATGATATTTCATATTTCTATACAATTTTACCATGATAAAAGTTAAAGAATTCTTATACAGATATATCCAGATTTCAGGATTGATTGTCTTACATTCATGGTGCCTGCATACTCATGCACATGACATATTACTATTTGAGGCACTGACATGAGCACGGAGCATTTGCCCTTACGCGTAGTTTATTACCTTGCCATTACCAGATGACTAGTGATATATTAGTATATTATTATGACTTAGGACAGCGTCGTGCATTCGATTTCTTTTCGCAGATGTCTTCTACTCATGAGTTGGCAACTCACCCCCGTTGTGCCGAATTTTATTTCAGGTTCAATGTACAGGTTTCCTTGACAGTTGCTGGCACATCTTTTCATTCAGGGTGATTTTCTTGGTAGGTTGGTTCACTTGTATCAGGACCGCCGTTCTACTTTTATTATTTCATTGTTATCTAGTAAGCTCCATCAACCAGACTTGTATTAATTGATAGTTTAAAGGACCAGTTGTTTATTTCGACTTAGAGTTACGCTTGTATTATTTTGGTATCTGGTGGATTTGTTTTCTTTTGAGTTTTGAACCTCGCCCTTTGGCGTTGTATATTATTGTGCTTGGTGTAGTTGTTTCCGCTTGTTGGCGTAGAGCTAGCTCTCGCTTAGGGATGCCTTTTTATTGTTGTTTATATATTATTCTTGTTTGTACCCATTTGGGGCTAGTTTTATAAAAGAGACTCTGCCGAAAATTTTGAGAAAATTGGATGTTGCTTTTAAACTTTTTTTCTACATGTTTTCCTTTACTTCTTCTTTTATATGGTTTAGATTTCTGGGCTTCGGCATACTTAGATTACGTTGCACCTCTAGACGCTTCGTTATTCAAGTGCCGGTCATGTTCCGTACCTTCAGGTCATGACAAATTTGGTATCAGAGCACTAAGTTTGACCTTTGTATAAGTCTAGGGTGACCCTTGGTTGATGGAGTTGGTGACCTTATTAGAGTGACGTACCATGGGTATGATCCGCGGCATACTTACGATACGCTACTCTGCTTAAGGAGGCTTAGGATGTACATTTCTTTGCATCGTATTTCATTCGTTCCTTTGATCTATCTTCGTCGATATCGGATGTTGTTTCTGTTACCACGGTCGCACGGGCAGAGGGAGCTGCGGCTCGAATGCGATAACCCTTAGGGTATCGTTTATTCTTGAGGAGTGAAGCATTGTTTAGCGTGCAGATGATGGGTATTCACATACCGTCCAGACGAAGTTAAAGGATTCGAACGATTGTCAGAAACCCATTTTCCAAGTTTAAGGTATTCGGAAGAACATGCAGGTATTTCTATGGACCCTCTAGAAGAATGAAACCCTAACTCGACATAATAACCACGAGAACGCCTTTGAACCTTAGGGGTTACGGCAGTTCCGCGGTGCCATTAGTGAGGCTTTGGTTTGCCCTTCTACGGCTGGTCCGCAGATGCTGGAGCATGTACTGGATATTTTTAAACTGTACTTGAGCGTTGAGCTCTCGGAAAATTATGGGATTTTGATGAGTCAATCGAAAAGTTTAACGTAGTACGGATATCAGGTGAAGGGATAGATTACATGTGAGGCTCTCGATATGAACATAGCCGGTTACAGCGCAGTCAGCATAGCGATGAAGAGACGAGTCCGAATCAGTCGACATTAGAAAAGGCGCACAAGATGATAGTGTATACGATTGTGATTTGGTGATTTGAATTTCATATTTCCGTTGTTTGGATTTTGGTATTTTGAGGATTTTTTGCTACGATTGGTATTTCCTATGTCTACTTTCATTACACCTTATTCGTGTTTCATATATCAGTTGTATTGATGTTGTTTTGTACATACCCAGTGCACTCGATTTGGTTTTATACATTTTGAGATATTGACTTGATTTCGTGCATATGGGTTACATATGATTTTGACATATTCTTCGACCTAGTTTTCATGCATTTTCGTACTGTGATCTCGATTATGATATTCGGTGTATGTTTTCGTGCACTATGTGCACTTGATTGAGATTCTTGCACACACTTGGCGCACCTGATGCGATTTGTGCACACCAGATGCACTAAATCGGGGTTTGTGCAGATTAGATGCACCTGATATAGTGTCGTGCACGCCCGTTGCACTTGACAGATGTTTTTGGTGCACACCCGTTGCACTCAGTTTTGTTTCTGTGCGTATTCGTGACATCTGTATTTGGTTTCGATTTCAGTGCGCACCGGATGCACATGATATTTTTATGATGTGGTTGGAAATGATTTCATTTTGAGCAGTTTGTTTTTATAATCATTACTATTTGATTTAGTAACCAGGCGGGACGTGTATGTTAAATAAAAGATATATATGTATAGCTATTTTTTTTAAAGTAAATGTCCGCTACTTATGCCGTGACACGCGTATCGCACGGCGATTTAAAAAAAAAGGGTTTTGCGTGCTTCTTTATTCAGATGTTTGGACGACTTTACTACGATGCGCACTATATATAATTTATATTTTTGATGTATATTATGTTGGTTTTTGTATTGGGTTTTGATATTTTATTTTCACCATAACTCCGATGATTGCGTTATGCTTGACGGAGTTGATTTTAGTTATGTATTGATGATTTCGATGCCCCAGCGATTTGAGTGTTTTGGCTGAATGTTTTAGTGATTTTGGGGAGTTTTAATTTAAATTCGGGGACCGAATTTCTTAAAGGGGGGAAAATTGTAACGTTTTAAAAATGAATAAATAAATAAAATCCATTAAGTGAATTTTCTGTTTTCGGTAAAACAAACCGTATTTTCCATAGAACTTAACTATAAATAATTTTCTTAATAATTTTAAAAAGACCTATTTTAAATATGTAATTACTAGTAAATGGTGTTTATTTAGTCACTTTTAAATTTTTAGTTTAATTAAATATTTTTCCTAAATTAATTATTGTAAATATTAATATAAGCTTTATTTATACATTAAATTAGTGTAAATTACAAATTTGAATGGGTTAAATTTGCAAAAGGGAACCATTGCATATTGGAATCAATTATGTTTCATGCAAAATTCATTTTTTAAATTTTCCATGGTTCTAGACCATTCTAGGTTAAATTGATTTAGGAAAATAATATAATTTTCATTAATTCATGAAAAGCCATAAAAGGTGTATTTCTTTGATGAAGTTTCTACACAACTTTCTTCACCCTTTTCTCTTTCTCTTTTCTCCCTTGCTTTGGCCGGCCCTAACCATGGAAGCCCCCCCCCCCATTTCTCCACTTGATTTTGTTACAAAAATCCTCCAAATTTCATTAAAAAGTTCAATAAAAAACCCACTAATTCCTAATTAATTCCTACCCACTATTCTTTGCTCGTTTTTACATGGATCTTGGAGTTGGAAACCATTCTTTTGGGAGGCAAATTTTCATGTTTGGATCTCTTATGCGAGGTATAATTCTAAGTTCTTGGTTTGAATACTTGTAAATTACTTAATTTAACTTAATTAAGTGTTTAATTAGTTTTTAATTTGGTTCTATTGCTAGATGAAAAATTCAAGAGAGGGTTTCAAAATGAAGTTTGGGTTTTTACTAATTGAGTTGGGTTATTATAGGTAGCTTAACATTTTTAGAATTGGAAAATTTTGTATGGTTGATATATTGTAAATTGTTGGTTGAAAATTGTTTATATTAAGCATTTTTGCAAACTAGATTCTTATATATTATATATACTGATGAGATAAAATTCTAATTAATATTTTTATCACTAGATTGTGGTTATAATGAGAATATTTAACATGTTAGTGGAATGAAAAACTTAATTTGGTTACTAGTTTCTGTTGATAATAGAAAAATTGTGATAAAATTGCTATTTTGCTAACTAGATTTTAGAAATTCTTAATAAATGAGATTTAAAATCTAATTATGGTTTCATTATATTATTATCATCATGAATTGTAGTTTAACAAGTTAATTCATGCAAAATCAATTTTAGTTGTGATATTGTGAAATTTTGCTTTCAAGGTGTTAAAATTGATTAAATTGCAAACTAGAATTTCCAATTTAATACAAATTAGTGTGAATAAAATATGGTAATGCTTTCTATAATCTAGTTATGTTATATAATGAATATTACTACCATTAGTTTCTTTTAAACATCAAGTTTTGAAGTGAAACTGTAAATTGACATTTTCAAGGTTTTGCGGAATTGGACGATTTGATCGATTTTTGGGTTTCGATGAATTAAGTCGTGTTTTATATTATAAGTAATGAGTGTTAAAACAACGAGTTGTTTTTTGGTGTTTTATCTCGATCCATCGGCGTTTGTATGCCGATATCGAGCGATATTTGGTTTTTTTGCATGAGCGGGTCATAGGTTTTAACCTATGCGCGTTTCGTGCGTCGTTTTAGATTTGTCCGTTATTCGGTTTACGATATTATATATGTTTGCGAATAGGTACCCCTCGCATGGACTTCGGAAGAGGAAGAAGAGGAGGACGACATCGTCTTCGACAGACAAGGACCAGGTGAGTAGATATATATTTACGGGGGAAGTAGGGTGGATGGCGTTTAGCACCCCCGCAAACGTAGAATAGGAATATTACTTAATGCCATCAGGAAGCCAGACGTGACCTTAGATTCTTGGTGAGTAGGATCCCAGTAATGACCTTAGGTTGGACTTGACTGATTTAGAAAGACCTTACCAGAGAATGAATATCTTGGAGGAGACTCGTAGGTTTCAGGTAGACACACACACGCGCACACCCAGAAACTTGACTTGGTGTATATGTGTATATGTATATATATATATATATGACTATGTGTAGGTATATATATACACAACATGTGTATGAGATATAAGGATGTGATATGATACATGGGGAGGAAACAATATAACTGGGCTTGATGCCGTGATCTCTTGGCCATACAGTCGTGTTATGATGTTAGTTGATCATTAGAAAATGAGATAATAGATATGTATACATAAACAATAATATGTGGTGATGATATTGAGGTACAAGATACTCTAAAATAGAACCTGGACTGTAACCTGTGACTGGATCAAGATATGATATATGTGTGACTTGACTACGATATAATATAGGTGTGACTTGATTATGATATGATATAAGTGTGACTTAATCACGATATGATATATGTGGCATGATATTTCTAAGGATAAATTGACGATGTATATTTATGTCGGCAATGATATATGATTGATGATATTGGGATGTATGCGATTACAGTACAGTACCCTTGATCATGACCTTATTTGACGATGATGTTAAACGAATGGTGATGTACGTAGGTGATACTTGACCCGTACCCCGATATTTGGATGCCGTACGATGGATTTTACCGTACGAGGCTTAGATGTGATGTTTGATCCGCACTCTTGATTCGAGAAAGTCGTACTACGTACGTGACGCTATTGAGTCTGGATCGCCGACTATTAAAGATAATGACTCAGACCCTAGGTAGATTCTTATTGCCGATCGATTAGTTTCTTTAGTTTAGTTCTTAGGGGGTTAAATAGATACCAGTTTAGGCTCGAGTCATATAGATGTAGTTAGATATGTATATTCCAAATGAGTGGTTAGTACACATTTTACTTTTATTTTCAGATTGTAATCATCACGTTGCATGTTCATACATATATTTCTGTATTTAATATGAAACTCTTCCTGTTAGGACACCAGCACCATTACCGATGATGCGCATGTCCCATGTACACTTATTTGCCGGCTCACACAAACATCATCGGTAATTTCTATGTCACGTACACTTTAGAGCATATTATCTTTTATGATAGAATCAGCTAAATGCTAGATCAACATAGTATTGTGATTACTCTCAGGTGTTAGTCTAGACATTGCATTTATTACTTAGAGATTTCATGCATTCACATTTTTCATGTTATCATGCAGTATTGTGAGGCTTATGCCGACACTTACCATTTACTTACTCATGATTTTGGGATTTTGGATTTCTATGAGATTTCTGGATTTTGGGAAAAACCGCAAGAATATATATAAAAAAATTTCTCTCTCCTCCTCTCTTTTTAAAATATAAGTTGTGGTTTTCTCGTGATGTATGTGTCGTCCACCATAAGATTTCATATTTTCTGTTGGATTTCGAGACCCGATTCGAGGAGTGGATGAACTGTTTCGGGTACATGGTGAGCCCGGTAAGGTACCCCGAGGAAAGAAGATCGAATTGTAGACGATGAGACTGGCAGGGGAAGACTACATAACGATGTTGTCTGGCGCGGCGGATATCCGGAGGATACCGACCGTTGTCGTGAGATTTGATGACATGGGCCGACCCGGACTGACGGAGCCCGAGATATTGAGACTATGAGATATTTAGACTACGAAGTATTGAGACTTGAGATTTACTTGTTTGTGTCGATGTTTGACACGGATTTTCATGGATTTCATCGATGATATTTTGAATTTCTATACAATTTTACCATGATAAAAGTTAAAGAATTCTTATACAGATATATCCAGATTTCAGGATTGATTGTCTTATATTCATGGTGAATGCATACTCATTCACATGACATATTACTATTTGAGACCCTGACACGAGCACGCAGCATTTGCACTTACGCGTAGTTTATTACCCGGCCATTACTAGATGACTAGTGATATATTAGTATATTATTATGACCTAAGACAGCGTCGTGCATTCAATTTCTTTTCACAGATGTCTTCTACTCATGAGTTGGCAACTCACCCCCGTTAAGCCAAATTTTATTTCAGGTTCGATGTACAGGTTTCCTTGATAGTTGCTGGCACATCTTTTCATTCAGGGTGATTTGCTTGGTAGGTTGGTTCACTTGTATCAGGACCGTCGTTGTATTTTTATTATTTCATTGGTATCTAGTAAACTCCATCAACCAGACTTGTATTACTTGATAGTTTAAAGGACTAGTTGTTCATTTCGACTTAGAGTTATGCTTGTATTATTATGGTATCTGGTGGATTTGTTTTCTTTTGAGTTTTGAGCCTCGCCCTTTGGCGTTGTATATTATTGTACTTGGTGTGGTTGTTTCCTCCTGTTGGCGTCGAGCTAGCTCCCGCTTGGGGATGCCTTTTTATTGTTGTTTATACATTATTCTTGTTTGTACCCGTTTGGGGCCAGTTTTTACAAAGGAGACTCTGCCGAAATTTTTGAGAAAATTGGATGTTGCTTTTAAACTTGTTTTTTTACATGTTTTCATTTACTTCTTCTTTTATATGGTTTAGATTTCTGGGCTTCGGCTTACTTAGATTGCGTTGCGCCTCTAGACGCTTCGTAATTTATGTGCCGGTCACGTTCCGTAACTTCGGGTCGTGACAGATTTGAAGTGATGGACCGGTCTACAAATTTTGTATTCCTTGTTCACTTAGATGTAAAGAGTTTACATATCTTGTTTAAACCTAAGTCTCTAGTTTAGATCTTGGCTGGATTGTTTAGCACCGCAATTTTTTTTAAAATAGCATGATTGATGCTTTCGAAAACCTTGCTAAGGTGCAAAGCTAACACTACAAAGAGATCATGCTTAAGATAGCGAAAACTCCCGCTCTGCTTTATGGGTCATCTTCTTCTTCAGTCTCGAAAGCCAAGGCCAAGGGAAAGAAGAGGAAGAATCCCACCAAGCCGAGAGGTGTAGTTGAAAAGGCGAAGGCGAAAGACAAGTCTGGGACCGCGGGAAGTGGAAAAGGAGAATGTTTTTACTCCCACAAGTCGGGACACTGGAAACGCAGTTGTGCATTGTACCTTGCAGATCTCAAGAAGAAGAAGCATGTTGATGTTTCCGCTTCAGGTGTGTTTGTAACTGAAAACTGTTTTTCATTAAACTCTGTATCTTGGGTATTAGATACCGGTTCTGGTTCTCACATTTGTAATTGTATGCAGGGATTAAGAAAAAGTAGAGTTTTGAAGACTGGGGACAACACTTTACGGGTTGGAAAAGGTTACAATGTACATGCTGTATCCGTAGGAAAGTATCATCTGGGGTTGCTTTCAGGATGTATTTTGGTTTTGAACCCTTCTTATTTTGTACCTGATATTTTATGTAATATCCGTAACTTTGTTGGACAGTGAAGGATATCATTTTGTGTTGCAAAATAATGTTATGAACATTAACTTGAATCAACAGTTGATTGGGTATGGTACACTAAGTAACGGAATTTACGTCCTAAAACAACACACGGTTTTCAATATACAACATACAAATAAAAGAAACATTTCAGATATAAATGAATCTTTTCTTTGGCATTGTAGACTTGGTCATATTAATGAAACAAAACTAAACAAGCTACAAAAAGATGAATATTTAAAACTTTTTGAATATAAATCTTATGCAACTTTTCAGTCTTGTATCAAAGGTAAAATGATAAAAACTCTGTTTATTGGACACGGAGAGAGAGCTATAGAACTCTTAAGCCTCATACATAGTGATGTATGCGGACAAATGTCTACACATGTTAGAGGAATTTTTCAAACTTCATCACTTTTACTGATGATTTCTCAAGATTCGGACACGTGTTTTTATTCAAGCATAAATCCGAAGCATTCGAGAAATTCAAGGAGTACAAACTTGAAGTAGAAAAAAAACTGGCTCGATTATCATGAAACTTCGATCAGATCGAGGTGGAGAGTATTTAAGCACCGAGTTTTCAGAATTCTTAAAAGAGAATGGGATTCTCTCTCAGCTTACTTCTCCGTACACACCACAGCACAATGGTGTGTCAAAACGGAGGAATCGTACCCTTTTAGATATGCTATGGTCCATGATGAGTGATGTTGAGTTACCACTTTCCTTCTGGGGACATGCATTAGAGACATCAATTTATCTATTGAAAATGGTTCCAACCAAGACCGTGTCTACTGTTAGTTATATGTATGCCTTAGAGCCTATTACTGTACAAGGGATGTATATTGTAGTGGATGCTTGGACATATATAGGTAGGACTTTCTTGCTCGACATGATAGTATGCTATCTGATTGCATTTTTTCTTAACAGTACACTGATTGTCTCTCTGTTACATGTTGATAAAGCCCTTAGGATGTGTACTTGACTACCTGAACTATGATGCGGATCATACTAGTGGGGACATGGTAGTCCATAAGTACATCCTTCAAGGTCCCTAGTCGTGGGTGTATCGAGACGGGGCATCAATATACCAGAGTAGACTAGCGTATACCTTCTCGACCTATTCAGATGGGCGATGGATGATCCCATATCCATTGGTATTTGACATCAGAGATGATATGCGGGTGCTCAGTGGAGACTGGGTACACTGGACGGACTCGCCGAGAACTCCCAGATGGTATTATACCTTACGTCAGATGGCAGTTCTCTGGTGACACTGGTACAGGTTAGTCTGTAGACCCGAGATCGTCATAGAGTCTTGTGTGATTCCCACTGTGCTTTGATTTCCACCTTACCACGTCCAAGAGGGCGTGCAAAACGGTGGTTTTTGGGTACAGTCCCGAATTACATGGCGGCAATGAGCGATAGGAGGGGATACGTCTCTCCCGGTATAGGGAGTTGATGTTGTGCTGTATTCGATTGGCTATAACCGGAAATCCCTGGCCAGGGTTGCTGAGATTTACTGGTAAGTGTTATCAGTAGTATCTCGAACTGTTATAGACCTCATATCGACACGACTTATCGAGCTACTGGGGTCTGACGTTTACCACCCCTAGGCAAGATATGCGACATATCAGACGAACAGACAGGACTGTACGGTAAGTGTTACTGGTTGGATTCACAGGAGTGTGAGCGGGCTTGCTCGTTGATCTTCTGATCGCTCAATACCCGGGTGGCCGTTACGTTTAGCAGAACGCTTGCGGCTTGTGGGTGTTTGATATGATCATCACCTGCTGCCGGCGTATTGACGAGTCTTTAGAGTCCTACACAGAGGTTTCCTGGCTCAAGCGAAACGAAATAGGAACGCATATGAGATATGTGCGGGACCGAGAATAATGCGTGTATGTGATGCCGTATTCTATTCTCGCGGTGAATGTATCGATTGGTTGTATGCGATATAACCTAGTTATCGAATCGATGATTGATTCGATAAGTCGATACATTGGATATTAGTCGGTCATATGCGATATGACCGGATCGTTAAATCAAGTGTTGATTTAATGATTTAATGTATAATTATATATTTGATATATTACTTTACATTAACTAGTATTGGTTCACTTAAGATGATTTTCTCACTTGATGTGCACAAGTAATATATGTGATATATTTTTGTGCACTAGTTTGTATCATGTTTGATGATACATGCAAACTTGGGTGTGTGTATGCTTTAAACTATGATTAGGTTAATGGTTAGTGTTTCATTTACTCATTTATTTACTTTATTCTTTTTGGCAAAAGAAAATAAAATGGTGGCTTTTTGTTTTATACTTGAAGCTTCATGAAGCTTTGAAAAAGCTTTGACCATTTTGTTTCTTTCCTTAACCCTAACCATTTACTTAAACCCTAGTTTATTCTCTACACTTGTTAACTCACCTATGGTTGCAATATGATAAGGGTCACTTGATTTTCTATTTTAATTAATTCATTATTCATTTTTCTTCTTCTTCATCTTCTTCTTCAAGTGAAGAAAAGAAAAGCTTTCTACAAAAATGTCAAGTGATGAAATCAAGTGAGAAACCCAAATCCAAAGTGAACCCACTTCATATTTCTTCATCCTCTACCACTTTCCATGTAGTATAGGGTGTTTTCTTCACATGTTTCATGACTTGGTGAAGATGGAGCTCGAGTTAGAGTCGCCTCGACGTAGATCATCTTCGGCATCGCAGTCAACGACCTAGCCCGATCATTTCTTCGACGAAACCATCGCTAGAGTCCGGGATCCGATGATCGTAGCGGAGGGACGTCATCACGGAGCTAAGGAAGTGGAGGACCGGATCTACAAAGGTTGTATTTTCCGTTCACTCTTAGTTAAGTTGTTAACTAGTTGCAGTTTCACCTTTGCCTCTAGTTATCGATCTATGATTAGGGTTGTTAGGCACATGGAAATTTTGATTTTGGCATGGTTGATCTTTTGTGGGACCTCATGTGTGAACCCTACAGTGGTATCAGAGCCTAGCTAGAGCCTTAGGCGAAGTGTAGACGATATTTTAGGTCTGATCGAAACACGAAACCCTAATCCGACCCCTTCTCTGTACATTTTTCAAAACATTGCATTTTTCCTGATTAAAAATATGCAGAAAAATATGCAGGGTTTTATAAGAATTACTGTGCAAAACGAGGCCCTAATTCCATCAAAGCGCCACGGAACCGCGGCCGTACACCACGTGGCGCGGCGGTTCCGTGGCTATACTGTCGCTTCGTTGACCAAACTTTGCACAGTATTGTTTATATTTGACTCCTCTGTTTTCTGGGTAATTTTAATCTTTACTCAAGAGTTCAGTTTTCTGGGTTGTATTGGGGACTCGATATTTCGATTGGGAAGTTTAACTTCGTCTGTGTTTTTCCGGGTAAATTTAGAACATGCTGAAAAGTTCGACCGGATAAAAATACCCAATTTTTCCGCTGCCGGGAAATTTCCAATTGTTGGATCTTTCCGTGGTTTGATAACGTTCTAAGTAGTGCAAGTAACGCGATGGACCCTCTAGAAGACAACAAACCTTAACTCGATTATGTGACCGTCTTGAACTGCCCTTTGAACCTTCGGGTTTGGGGCAGTACGGCGTGCCACATGTGAGGCGTTTGCTTGACCCTTCTACAGCTGGACCGTTGGTACTGAGGCATTAACTGGATGTTTTTAAATCTATTTCATGTGTTGAGCTGTATTGGGAAAACTTGGGTGTTTGGTTATTCGATCGGAAAGTTTGACATTTTCTATTTACCTGGAATGTGATACAATATTTGGAATCCACAAGTAGTTATGAGATAACTGATTTGGATGTTATAAACATAGCACTTTAGTCTCACTTGATCGGTTGCCACGGAATTTTGATGCGATCAAAAGTCCGTCGCAATCTCGTAGCGTACGCGGATATTCGCCCGTAAAACTTAATAGATAGCCACGCCCCATAGCCCCAACCAAGTGACTGTAGGAGAACCCTGTCGCCGAAAGCATCCGTTCGGGTGCTCGCGGCAGCGGTGTTCCGCCTTGGTGCACTTCGTCGATGGCATCGGGGGTGCGGCTGCCTACTAAAGTTTGCGACGAGCATTCAATCAAAATGTCGGGAATCCTGTTGAATTGCCCGACTTGATATTGAAAATAGTTTTCGATAATAAGACTAAAATGCGGGGTTTATAATTGTTAGGCATACGATGTCTAAGTAATTCATTTGATTAGGCATGCGATGTCTAAGGAGGTTGCGGATTCCAACTGTTGTAGTTTTACACTTTCTTTTCCGCGACCGTAAGTGTAATATGTGATATCGCCGGTTTCGTTGCTATATGTCAACGACATTTGGGATACGCATGTTTACTTACGTTGATGACATGTGATGTTATGTGTTGCTGGATATGTTATATTGGATCGTCGTGTTTGAATAGCCGGGGTTTTTTTTATGTGAGATGAGTGTTTTTCATTTTCATTCATGTAAAAACTTGTATGTAATATTCTTTTATTGGGGTACTTCCAGGTTGCGGAAGATGTCACCTTTTGTATATTATTTACTTTTCCACACTAGGATAGACCCAAGGAGGAGGGCACAAGTAACCGGGTTCTGGAGTCCAGAAGGAGACCAACTCGAGGAGTCCAGTCCGGGTCTCCTAACTCTAGAATTGGTAGGGTTGCTTGCCGCTCTCGTAGGGGTCTAGGGGTGTGGGTTTGGCTATTCATCGCGACCGTGGAATCTGTGTTTTATACTGGCTCGTATTAAAAATACGGACGTCCTAGTATATCCAATGTTTCATATGTTTCTTCTGCTGCGATATCTGTGATGTGATCATTTGATGTTCTGTGATAAATACTGTATATAGTATATATGATATATTATATAGACGTTGCTTATGTTTTACACCCTCGCTAGCCCTGCCTCGCTCTACCGTTAGTTACCTAACCTAACGGTGCAGACGGGACATAAAGGCGAATGCGGATGGCATAAGCGTACGTTGTATTTATCTGTGATGTATAGGTGGACTTAAATGATGGGACTTCATTAATATGATTAATGAAAGAAAAGAAACCTAAGATGTTGTGGAATCGAATTTTCAAAAACAGGTAGCTACAGTTCTTGCTTTGCATCGCGGTGTTCCTTGTAGAACATCCTGCACCTTATTCGATAAGGAAAGGGCCGAGATCCCTTCACCGGGTGTGACCCCTTTAGCAATAACTGGCAGATGCTACAACCCTCGGTTTGTCTTTTGATTGCTTCTATAGTTTTTGATTTGCACAGCGGTATATATAATATATCATGCACCTTATTCGATGAGGAAAGGGCCGACGATCCCTTCACCGGGAGTGACCCTTTTAGAAAAGCTAGAAAAGCCTAAAAAACACTCCATTTTAAAATCATTTGATTCTACAACGATATCAAGTTCATTACGCAATAGGTTTTCAAAAAAACCTGTCGTAGCCCTCCGTCATTTCAGATAAGTAGTAGTTAGTATTCGTGCTACGTTTGTTGGCCTGCGTCAAGGCGTAGTGTGCGGTAGCTAACTAGTATTTATCTGCTTATGCATATGATGCAGATTGGATTAGGGTAGTCGTACGACTTTGTTGGCCTACGTCAAGGGTCGTGCGGGTGGGTTTAATTCAATCAGGAAATGACGGGTTGAACTTGACTAGCGCACTATGGTTTGTTGGCCTGCGTCAAGGTCATAGGACGCTAGGGGCAAAATTATCGGGAATTTCAAGTGTTGAAATTTTCAATGAGATTGCATACCTTCTATGAGATAGTTGGATCACGATACCCACTGCGAGTAATTGTTACTCCTGGGAGAGTTTTACATATTACAATTAGCCGATCAAGTAGGCATCTAGAAAGGTGTCAACGGGGTTACGCCTCTGGGAAAATGAGGTTTACTTTAATTAGGTCCCTGCGAAGGCACGGGGAACCTCACTCAAAGTACCGACACTGGCCTGGCGGAAAGATTGGCGAACTTGTAGCGTGTAATTAATTCCGGCTAGTCATTCCTTTTAGGGTTTGAAGGAAGATTTGATTAAAACAGTGGGAGCCATCCTGATTAGATAAAATAATAACCAATCTGATTTTGCAAGAGCATACGCTGAGTGTTTTCTTCTCTCTCTCTCCAGGTAGCTACCATATCACGCCTTAATCAAGATAATAAAACGGATGTATTGACCGAACCGCTTGTTCTACTGAGTTGGGGAACGTTGGTCCCGCTCCAACTTATAATTGTTATAAGACAGAGCAGGAAATTGGGGAACACCAGATTTCCCGTGCCGCCCAAACGAAGAAATTGCATGTTGATGCATCATCTTCGGGTGTGTTCATTACAAAGAACTGTTTCTCTGTATCCTCTACGTCCTGGGTATTTGATACCGGATCAGTATCCCAGATATGTAATCTGTTACATAGGGATACAAAAGGTAGAGAACTGAGAACGGGTGATAAGTTTCATGAGGCAGAAAACGGTGCAAGTGTTGCAGCCAAGTCTGTTGGTCACTGTCACCCTGTATTACCAGTACATTGATTCTGAATGAATGTTATTAGATACCGAACCTGATATACAAAATCATATCAATCTTTTTATTAGTAAAGAAATGATAAAATTTTGTATTGTTGAATAATGTTTTGAACATTTCCTGTATCAAAACTTGATCGGTTCAGGCACGTTATCTAAAAGCATTGATGTTCTAAATCAAACTACAGTACTTAGTATACGGAACACACACAAGAGTAAGAGTTCAGAAATGAACGAATCCTTCTTAAGGTATTGTAGACTAGGTCATATCAATGCGACCCGACTGGCTAAAGTTATATTTAGATGCATATTTAAAAAGGTTTGAATTTACATCTTGTGAAACTTGCCAGTCGTGTCACAAAGATTAGATGACCATAGCTCTGTTTAATCAAAACAGAGAAAGAGTTAGTGAACTCTTGGGACTGATACATGATGATGTATGTAAGGTCCCCTGTCTACACATGCTAAGACAGGTTCTTTGTATTTCATTACATTCTCTGATTATCTTTTAATATTGAGACATATGTTCCTGTTGAAACACAAGTCCGAAGCTTTTGAGATATTCACAGAATATAAGTTAGAAGTAGAGAACCAATGGGTATAAGTATTATGTCCTTTGATGTGATCAAGGAGGAGAATACTTGAGCATGGATTTCCTGGACTATTCTCAAGGAGAATAAGATTCTCTCTCAGCATTACTCCTCCGTATACACCACAGCACGTCGATGTATCGGGGTGGAGCAATAGCACCCTATGTGATATGGTGTGCTCTATGATGAGTACTACTGAGTTTCCTATTTCCTTTTGGGAGTAGTGCACTTGAGAAACTGCATACCTATTGAATAGGGTTCAAATCAAATCAGTTGCCTACCACTTCATATGTGATATGGAAACAGAAGAGCCTATATCTTAAGTTATTTAAGATTTGGGGTTGTCCGGCCTATGTCTAAAAGCAAAATCCGGACAAGATCGAGGCAAGTTCAGTTCTGTAGAACTGGAAATGTTCCAGCTATACAAACTGCAGCTGATGATTTGACAGAACCAAAGGATTCAATAGTCCCCGACGAACCTCAGCCTCTCCGCCGATCTGGTAGGGTTCCTCATCCGCCAGAGAGATACTTCGGTTTCTCAATGACAGTGGGAGCGAGGATTGCATCATGAGATGATGACCCAACTAGTTTTGAGCTGGCCATCAGGAGTGGGACTCTATAAGAATGGCTGGATGCTTATCGATCTGAGATGGAATCCTTATACACCTACAAAGTATGGACTTTGGTTGCTATATCTGAAGGGTTAAATCCCGATCAGGAGCAAGTATATCTTGAGAAGATTACTAGGTGTAGATGGAAAAGTTGAGACTTTCAAAGCTAGACTTGTTAAAGGTCTTCGTCATCGACCAGGCGTGGATAATGATGAAACCTTTTTCCAGTGCCACTGCTTAAGTCCATCCAGATCCTACTTTCCACGGCTACATACTATGACTACGATATCTGGCGGTTGGGTGTTATGACTGCTTTTCTAAATACTATTTTAGAATAGAACGACTATAAGTACACAGCCAGAGGGCTTCGTATACAGTGGGAGCAGCGGAAATGTGTGCAAGATGCTTTACAGATTAAAGCAGGCATCGCGGAGTTGGAACGTCTGTTTTGATGTGTTAGTCAAAGAGTTTGACATCATCAAAATGGTAGATGAACCTTGTATAAACAAAAAGGTAGTAAGGAGTATGGTGGTTATCCTCGTAGAGTACGTGGATGACATACTCTTGATAGGGAAGTCGTTTCCTATACTACGCTAGGTCAATCTCCGCTTATCACAATGATTCTCCATATAGGATCAAAACGATACCTACTAAATCCTGGGTTTTGGATCTATGAGATAGATCTAATTGGATATTAGGATACTCACTAGTTGTAATGAGACGATATCAATTGATCCTGGGGAGAATCACTGGAAAGGTTCCAGGGCGATAAAGACGACTGAATGTCAGTCACAAGCATTATCTTTACCCTCTGTAGAGGGACAGTATGTTGGAAGAGTTCCAAGCTAGATACCGTGGCAAACTAGACGATAAAGGCTGGATACATCGCTACTTAAGATGCTATCAAAGAGGAAGTCTGGGTGTATATTTGTTCTTGAGATGAACTTTGTTCCTCCCATTGTGTGACAATGGAGTTGTGGCTTATGCCAGGAACCCCGGTCCCATCAGTGACCCAGACGTATTCTGAGGCAGTATCACCTGATCATGGAGATAGTTGATCTCCAGGGTGATCGAGGTTAGGAGAGCAGACTCAAGGGATAACACGGCGGATCCACTCACGAAGTCCTTTTCCCATAGAGAGACTTTTATGGGATGGTTGAGTATGAGATACTGCAACCATTGCTACAGATGGCCCTAGTGCAAGTGGGAGATTGTTAGTTATATGTATGCCCTAGAGGCCATTACTGTGCATTGGATGTATATTTTAGTGGATGCTGGGACATATATAGGGATGACTTTCTTGCTCGACATGATAGTATGCTATCTGATTGCATTTTTTCTTAACATGTACACTGATTTTCTCTCTGTTACATGTTGGTAAATCCCTTTGTATGTGTACTTGACTACCTGAAATATGATGCGGATCATACTAGTGGGGACATGGTAGTCCATAAGTACATCCTTCAAGGTCCCAAGTCGTGGGTGTATCGAGACGGGGCATCGATATACCAGAGTAGACTAGCGTATACCTTCTCGACCCATACAGATGGGCGATGGATGATCCCATATCCATTGGTGTTTCACATCAGAGATGATATACGGGTGCTCAGTGGAGACTGGGTATACTGGACGGACTCGCCGAGAACTCCCAGATGGTATTATACCTTACGTCAGATGGCAGTTCTCTGGTGACACTGGTACAGGTTAGTCTGTAGACCCGAGATCGTCATAGAGTCTTGTGTGATTCCCACTGTGCTTTGATTTCCACCTTACCACGTCCAAGAGGGTATGCAAAATGGTGGTTTTTGGGTACAGTCCCGAATCACATGGAGGCAATGAGCGATAGGAGGGGATACGTCTCTCCCGGTATAGGGAGTTGATGTTGTGCCGTGTTCGATTGGCTATAACCGGAAATCCCTGGCCAGGGTTGCTGAGATTTACTGGTAAGTGTTATCAGTAGTATCTCGAACTGTTATAGACCTCATATCGACACGACTTATCGAGCTACTGGGGTCTGTCGTTTACCACCCCTAGGCAGGATATGCGACATATCAGACGAACAGACCAGACTGTACGGTAAGTGTTTCTGGTTAGATTCACAGGAGTGTGAGCGGGCTTGCTCATTGATATTCTGATCGCTCAATACCCAGGTGGCCGTTACGTTTAGCAGACTACTTGCGGCTTGTGGGTGTTTGATATGATCATCACCTACTGCCGGCATATTGACGAGTCTTTAGAGTCCTACACAGAGTTTTCCTGGCTCAAGCGAAACGAAATAGGAGCGCATATGAGATATGTGCGGGACCGAGAATAATGCGTGTATGTGATACTGTATTCTATTCTCGCGATGAATGTATCGATTGGTTTTATGCGATATAACCTAGTTATCGAATCGATGATTGATTCGATAAGTCGATACATTGGATATTAGTCGGTCATATGCGATATGACCGGATCGTTAAATCAAGTGTTGATTTAATGATTTAATGTATAATTATATATTTGATATATTACTTTACATTAACTAGTACTGGTTCACTTAAGATGATTTTCTCACTTGATGTGTTGTAACACCTTAGGATATGTTTAGTGAATAATTATATTTAAATATTGGGGTTTTAGCAAAAAGTTTACCAAATTGTGTTTTAAATATTTTTCCTAATTTGATAAATATTTTTCCAAAATTTTCCGAGGCTTGCACACACATGTGCATGTAAACTAGGGGTTTTAAATGAGTTTTTACCATGTTAAGTGACCATGGTGGGTTAATCTTGAGGATTAAGCCTTTTGGATTTTAATCAAGTTTAATTAGTTAATTAAAGGTTACTTTAATTTGAAATTGTAGTGGGTGTTGACTTGTGAGAGAGAGAGAGAGGGCATCATGGCTCAAGCCATGCTTGCCATTAATGAAGAGAGAGAGAGGAGGGTTGACAATTGGACCTTGGGTGTTTCCTCTCATTTCTTTGTTTTTCTCTCAAACACCCACACACTCACACACACACTTACCTCAGCTCCAGAACCCCAGCACCAAGCAGCATAACAGCAGCAACAGCAGCAGGCAATCAGCAGTAGCAGCAGCAGCAAAGTTCAGCAGCAGCAGCAGTGAGCACCAACAGCAACAACATCAAGTGCAGCCCCTTCCCTTCACTTCTTCATCTTCATGCAGCTCCCTAGGGTTAAGTGTGAGGTATATTTCCTAACTTGCTTCCCTAGTTTGCTTGGTTAGTGTCGTTTTGCATCGGTTAGTGGTTTTTAGTGCGTTTTAGTGTGATATGGTGTGTTTAGTGGGAACCTTATGCTAATGAGGTGTAAATTGGGTTCAGTAGGACAATTGAGGTTTGTCGAGACCCTATTAGCTTAGCTAAACCCCTATTACACTAAAATACCACCAGTTTCCCTATTTGATGCAAATTGTCGTTTTTAAGCAAATTTGAGGTTTTCTGGATCTGCTTTTGACCCGATGAGATCTGAGTGAAATTGGGAAGACTGCAGTGTAGTGGAGATGTGCTGATACCATAGCTTGAACCCGACCCCCTAATTGCTACAGTAGGCCGCCGATTTTCTCTTTCTGGCCGCAAATTGCGGCCAGATGGGTAGGGTTTGGGGTGGTGTTTGGTCCTGTAGGTGTCTGCTAGTGTGTAGGGTGTTGTTATATATATAGTTTTGTAAATCTAGTTCTGTATAGAAATCTGGGACCAAATACCTATTTTGCCGTTTTTCTAAACCTTCGCGACACGCGTGATACGCTAGTAGGTTTGGGGTTTTCGCGTATCGCGACGCGTCGGGGTAGTTTCAGGCGCGTGATCGCACGTTTTAGCGTATCGCGCACACGCGCGATTGGTTTGCGACACGGGTTTCTAGTTGGACCGTAATGTCGCGTTTCTGTGAAATTGAGCTTATGTGTGATATATGTTATGTGATTCTAGGTTCGCAGGCCAGTGAGACGGACGCTGCGAAGAAGGGCAAGCAAGTGGTTTGATACACTTAGCGCGAGACACGGTGAGTAGATTTCACATCTACGGGGATATCGCCCGCATGGCGTTATGTGTAAGTGCACGGCGGCGCCCCGGTCGTCAATCCGACGGCCAAATGCGGAAACGGTGATAAACTTTAATTTTGCGAACTTACCAAACCGGCACCACCGCGCACTAAACCCCGGATCGGGCCATTAAACTAGATCTAGTAAAGTAACAAGATAGGAAGAGATATACCGAGAGATCCGAGTCCTCCGGTCTTCTCGTCGTCGTCCCGATCTCCTGCGGAAACTCCGGTCGTCGCCTCCTCGCCGGAAGGGCACCACATCGTCTGTTTCTTTTACGGGCTCCCGCCTCTATACCGAGGCAACTCGGGCATGAAGCTGGCAAGTCGACATGCCCAAGATGTGCTATAGAATGTGGTGTAGATCATGCTAGTCTCATTTGGGGTTTGTAGTTGCCTTGATAGAGGAATGGAATTTTCAAGTGGAGCTAGAATGTGTGTAGTATGAAAAATGAGATGAACAAATTTTTCCTTCATCCAAATGAAATGATGCCCACTCCTCTCCATGAAGTGGCCGGCCATGCTATCAAGAAATGGTAGAGGTGACAAAGTATATATCACAAGAGGGAGGTGAGTGTAGGAGATGAGAAGAGGTGACCATATCATAAAGCAAAGAAACAACAACCATACTTATCACTCCATACCCTTTCAAATCTCATTTAATACACCATCATGGATGAAAGATGCTAAACATATCATAATGAATATATTTGCAAGAAACCCCCTCCACAAGTGTTATTTGCACAATTGCAAATAACCCCCTCCATCGGAAAAGTCCGGCCGGGAAAGAACAAAGGAAAACCGGCCGGAACGGAATGCAAACTGGCAACTCCAGAAAACTGGTCCCGTAATAAATTACAGGAAAACCCCGATACTGTGCAAACACACCCGCATCTGTATTCCGACCGGATACAAATGCAATGAGACAAAATCTACACTGTACTAAACTAGAATCCGGCTTAAACCAAAGCCGGCTAGTAATGTTCGTCCGATCCTGATCCGTGCAATACCGCACGTATCAGATCGAACCCTGCTATATAACTATACGGCCTCTAGTACAAACTGTCCGATCCTGATCCGTGCAATACCGCACGTATCTGATCAGACCGTGCCATATCTCCATACGGCCTCTACAGCGTTTCGCCCGAAAGCTTGAGTAACTGAATGTGTGGTGGACTCTAAAGACTCGTCAATACTGTGGCTGTGGATTTAACCACTAGCACGTCAGAGGTATAAGCCAATACGTAACGGGCCACCAGCTATTGACTAAAAGGGACGTCGATGAGCGAGCTCATCCTGACACCCTACTGAGCCTGTCAGTGACAATATCCGTACAGTCCGGTCCGTTCGTCTATGAGCATCGCATGTCGGGCCTAGGGGGTTGGTAAAAGTCAGACCCCCAAAAGCGGTACAAGTCGTGTCGGAGTGTAGCCCAGAACACCCTAAGATACTACTGGAATACCTACCAGTAAATCTCCTGCCTTGGCCAAGGACTTCGTGTAATGGCTCTCCTAGACACAGCGCGACCTCACCCCCAATACCGGGAGAGACGAACCCCTGAAGATCCGCTCACTGCCTCCATGTGGCTCGGGACTGTACCCAACTAAAACCTGTTTGCACAACTCCTTTGAGCCGTGGTAGGGTAGTAATCAAAGCACAGTGGGAACTCACACGAGACAAATGACGATCCCCAGGTCGATGAACTAACCTGTACACATGTCACCTGGGAACTGCTATCTGACTTCAGGTATAAGACCAACTAGCAGGTTCCCGGCGAGTCCTGTCCGGTTTACTCATAACCCAATGAGCACCTGTATACATCTTAGGTGATCCAACTGACACCAGTGGCTTGTGAGACCGGCCACCGCCCCTCGTCGGGGTCTCGACTGTATACACTAGTCTACTCTGGAGAATCGACGCCCTGTCTCGAAACTCCCACGACTAGGGACCATTTAAGGATGTGCTTATAGACTACCAGCTCCCACGTATATGATCGCCCTCATACTGCTGGCAGTCAAGCAAGAATCCTAGGGGCTCTATCAACGTGTAATAGCGACCTGTAAGGTCACCTGAAGCAGTACACGATGATAAAGGTAAACCAGATAGCATACTATCATCTCGAGTAAGACTGTCGTCCCGGGATAGGTCCTCCCTCAATCATTGCAATCACGTGCCTGTGATTCAATAATTGACTCTGAGGGCACTATCTCCAACAATCTCCCACTTGCACTCAGGGCTAATTATTGCGATGTCGCATACTCATAGCCCGTGTGATACCGAACACCCAACTCCTCTACTAGTCAGTCTCACAAAGCTCGTTTGCGAGACTATTGCGTTCGAGGAATAGCCTCAGCGAGCGGATCCGCTCTGATGTTTCTTTCTATGTCTCTCTCTATATCTCAAGTTCGTGGAGAAAACCATCTCCCGAAATGAGCAATACTTGTCTTAGAATGTCTGGATGTCTGATGGGACCTAGCTCATAAATGAACTTCAAATCCAAACTTCTCAGACTGTATCGTCAACTGAACTTAATCAGTATCCTGCTCCATGCCACCCTCAGTATTGCCTTGGACAACCTGTCCAAAATACTGCCCCTCGTCAGAAGGAAAAATATAACTCTGACAACCTCCTTGTCGTCCATGTCACCTTGGAAGCCTGGAATGATAATTGTCTCCCAAATGAGGCTGTCGTTATCATATCCCTAGAACATTCACTTATGTTCTATAACTGCTTCCTACTGTTCCTCCAGGATTGGATCAATATCAACTTATTGCATCTAGTGCAAGAACAACATCTGGTGTGGTACTTGACATCTCATGATTGACTCAATTGCCTAAGCAAGTGATCTGCCAATCGTGCACATCCATCTCTACTTTAGTCTATAAGACACCTCTAGAAAGGGTGACTCCATCACCTGTAGGTACACTACCGTGCCAGGAGTCGTCCATTCTAAATACTCTTAGAATGCTGTCAAAGTACCCTGATTGGGAAACCACCCAAATCTAGATCTAAAACCATAGATCTAGTAACCAGTATGTCTGATATAATGACCAAGTCCTTTGTGGAGAAACCACTGTGTCACGACCAAAGTATAACCGATCGTAGTATAGGAATGTCACTTCCTACTTTGTGTATGTCATCCAAAACCCGGATATCACACCCTGCTACCTTCTCAACAGATCCATCCCCTATTCTGATGACGTCAAACCCATGACCGTCATATCAGAAATAGATGATCTATCTCCGCTATATCTGCTTTAGTCTATAAATAGACATAAGCCAGATGTCCACCAATGCTTCCGCTGCTCCCACTGACTACGACAACCCTCTGGCAGAGTCATATAGACGTGCACTTCTAAATCTAGTTTAGAACGACGCTATACTCATCCTCCTTCCGGGTCTCACAGCCTGGAACAACAACAATGGCAAGTGTGGGTAAACAAGAACTTCCCTGTCACCGTCCTTGAGGCTACCGGAGTACCTCTCGGGTGCCTGAAGTTACCCACCTTATCTGCGGAGTGGCCAATGGAATGTCAAATCAGATTGAATCTTTAGGTTCCTTATCAAATCTTCAGTAATCGTTTGCGGTTCTGGAATCACTTCCAGTTCTACCATACTCCCACTACTGTTTTTGAAAAAATCCATTTTTAATAAAACTGTGGCGAGTCTAGAACAATATTTCTATTGATCTTCCAGATGGTAGAAAGTCAACCCTCGTCATAGCCTGGGTCAACCCACAAACAGCCATTACAGAAACGTGCCTTGAGTTATCCAGAGTCTGGTTTTAATCATAAGCCGGACAACTCCCCGTACCTTAACAACGTTAAGATATGAACTGTTCTATATCCAATATAGAACCAGAGCCACTGATTTAATTTAACCAGATTCAAATCATGCAGCTGTCTCCAGTGCATGTCAACTAAATGGAGAGAGGCCGATCAGCGTTACTCAACTTAAGTGTGCCTCCAATTATGAGTAACCTGAAAGAGAAGCAATTTCTCTTTTTCATTACTATCAACTGAATACCATACGCAAGTATCTACATCTTCGATCACTTTGAAGAATCCCGATACTTGCTACACCTGGTTCTCTACTCTATTCAAATACCTATAACTCCTCAAAACTTAGATCCTGTGTTTCTACGAAACACATGTCTAAGAACTAGAGAAGTTAAAAGTAAACAGAATATAGTATGAGGACCAACCCTCTGTTCTAATGGACACTGGACAACATACAATACTCTGTATAAGTCCGCCGAGTCTAACAACTCTTTCAGTGTGTGTCGTAGGTTGAGAACTGTACTTATGGTTAAGAAGAATTACACCGCTGTTTAATGCTCCTTACCTAACCATCCACTGATATAGGTAAATGTCATCGACATAATATCAAAAGGTATATCTCACTCTATGAAAATAGACGTACAGATATATCAATTTGAAATTGGTGCACAACAGCGGATATTCAAAACCAAATATTTGCCGACCGGCAAACAGCCCAGGTGATCTCCTCAAATATCACCGATTACAACGAATCCCGATATAATGAGGATGATCACCCAATTCCCAATAACTTACTCCCACTCATCATCTGTAAAACCATACAGATGTGAGAATCAAACCTGGTAAATACATACCCTAGAGCAAGTGTCTAATCGGGAAATCAGTTTTCTTTTAACAGTACACAGTTGAACTGAAATATTGAAATGTTTCGATGGGGTATCCTGGTATTCCTAGTAATGCCTCTACCAGATTCACGACTGTAACCGTATAGTTCTTTGCCACCTCTCCAAATCCCTTTATATGTCATTAGTCATTACCTTCTGTGCACCCCTTAGGCCAAATGGTTTTCTTCCTTCCCTACCGTTCGGCACCAGCCTATGGTTTGGAAGAAGACTATCCAATAAGCATAATGGGTGTACTGTCCTAGTCCTAGGAGCACTCGCAATGCGAGAGAAGGTGAAGATAAAAGACAACCGAATAAACCTTATTCCTATTTCTCATGAACCAGAATCCATCCCCGAACTGGAACAAGTTCCTTTCGAGTTCGTATATAACCATACGATGGAGTATCCAATAAACTGTGGATCTTCGTAGTGATACGGAGTGTCCTGGAGAAATACAAAGGTGATTTAGGATTGGCGAAGAAAAACTTGGTTTGGTCGTGAATATCAGTCGCAATTTACTTTGCCCTCTTACTAATCCCTTGCTTTGTCTGAACTTAATACCTTCTGCACACCATCGTTATGCTAATTGGTTTTCTTCATTCCCTACCGGTCGGCACCTGCCTATGGTTTGAAAGAAGACTATCCAATTTGCATAATAGGTGTACTACCCCTAAACCAAGGAGTACTCGCAAGCTGAGAGAAGGTAGAAGGAAAAGACAACTGAATAGTCCTATTCGTTTTCTCCAGAACCAGAAACCATCCTCGAATAATTCCTTCGAGTTCGTATCTAACCATACGATGGCTTTGTCCAATGGAAGTGGATGTTCGCAGTAATACGGGGTGTCCTGGAGAAAAGGGTAAAAGTAGGAGTGGCAATGAGGTCTGCAACTCTGACAATCCAAAAGCCAGTGTTAAGAAGGTTCGGTCAACTTGGTCACTGAGTCATAGTCTTAGGGTCGGGTCAATGGTCGCTGCCAGAGAGAGAGAGAAAAGAAACACTTAGCGTGCACTCTAACCTAGATCAGAATGGTTACCAACTTATCTAATCTGGAAACCTCCCACTGTACCTCAAATTCTCGTCCAAACCTGAAAGAAGAATTAGTCGGGGTCACCCGAGGAGTAAACTAACTCATCAGTGGGAATCGGGATCCAACTCTCATCGCATGATAACGTGACGTAATCCGCTCACGTCATCACACTCCAGAAGGTATGCGCATATCAGGCAAGTTTCAGTTCTTTTAAAACCCCCGATGTGATTTCTACCCCATGCTCTTATGACCTTGACTTTGGCCAACATATCATAAGTCACATGTCAAGTTCAACCCGTCATTCTCCAGGTTAATTTGAGCCCACCCGTACATACCCTTGACTTTGGCCAAAATGGTAGTACGACTGCCCCAAACAAACACATCTATCTATGCTGCATATGAATAACCAACAGCTACCAAACACTGTGCCTTGACTTTGGCCAACATACACAGCTTGAATACTATTGACTACCCATATGAAACGACGGAGGGCTACGAATGGTTTCTGGCGAAAACCTTTAACGTAATGAACTTGATATCGTTGAAGGAACGGATAGCTTTTTAGAAAATATAGTGACGAAAACCTTTACTAAAGAGGTTACTCCCGGTGAAGGGATCTCGGCTCTTTCCCCGTAGAATGGGGTGCAGGATATTCCAAATGAATACCACGATGCAAAGCAAAAGTAATCGGCTATAGTGAAGTTAATGCCCTGACGCAAACTTCTGTCCAAGGGGTCACTCCCGGTGAAGGGATCTCGGCCCTTGCCTCGTCGACTGAGGAGCAGGATATTCCAAATGAATACCACGATGCAAAACAAAAGTGAACGTCCTTGCAATAACAGCTTTTTGAAAAGTGTTCCAACAACATCAGAATAGGTTTGTTTATCTTGCATTGATCCGAATTAATGCAGTCCCATCAATTGATCACACCACAAAGAACGAAAATATACTGACGTACGTATATGCCATCCGCATTCGCCACTGGGTCCCGTCATCACCCGTTAGGTTAGCTAACTAACGGCAGAGCGGGGACTGGACTAGCGCGGATGAAAAACATATACAACATCTACTAATATATATACCAATATATTATATTCGCTCAAGGCGTGATAAAAATGCAACATCACAGAAATGTACAGCATCACAGAATAATACAGATATCTGGGATCCCCGGGTTTCACAGAGCCACTACTGAAACCCGACGTTCCCCTGGTCGTGTGGATAGCCTGTGCAATGAAATCCTAGACCCCTACGGGCGCGGCAAGTCACCCGCCAAAACCTGAAGCGAGGCAGCCCCTTTCAGCACCGTGAATGGACCACCCAGCACTTCACGGAATCCGGTAACTTGGGCACCCCTCCTGGGTCAACCTGTACCCCCTACGAGTGCGGCGAATAGCCCGCCGATCCTAGAGTAAAGCCCCCTCCGTCTCAATGCCATGAGATGCGGGCTTGTTACCCTCTTGAACCCGGCTATCCGTGCACCCCTCCGCGGGGCAATCCTAGTACAGAAAGTAAAATATACATACAACGGGTACATCGACCACAACCAGGTCGTGCCCCAAAAGAATAATACAAACAGGCAGTGACGGCAGTCCACATGTCGGACGCTCGCCCCGCAACATCAAATGTACAAAATACAACAACACTGTACTAGCATTGCATCCAGGCTATCCCCACGACCGATCCGCAACATCACAGCAAAACACAGAACATCAGCGTGAAAGTCACGTTCGCAAATCCGTCTAACCGGGCTATAGCAGTTAGACCGGATTTACCGATCGAGTGACATTCACGGTCGCAGATATAATGTAAATACTGTGAAAAATGTGTTTAAAATATCCGATCGATCAAAAATTAACAAGTGGGCCCCAAAGCAATACTGTAGTACTCACAGAAAATCTGGGCTCAATATTAATATTCCAAAACCCCTAAAATCAGCCCAGAAGCCCACTGGAGAAATTGGACACAGTGAGGACACCAATGTGCGGCAGAACCGCGGCCCAAGGGGGGTTTGGCCGCGGTTCCGCGCTTGAGTGATCGACTGACTGTGTCGAATTTTTCCAGTAGTCTTAGAATTTCCAGTACATTAGTTTTTTACAACCTGAAAAATTTTTAGAGCCAGAAAAAATTCGACAGAAAACTGATGTGAGTGAAAATGTAGATTTTGGAATTTTGGTCGATCGGAAATGCAAAACACATCAAACGAAGCTAGACGAAGTTAATGGCGAGGCTCTGATACCATTGTAAGTGCACGGCGGCGCCCCGGTCGTCAATCCGACGGCCAAATGCGGAAACGGTGATAAACTTTAATTTTGCGAACTTAGCAAACCGGCACCACCGCGCACTAAACCCCGGATCGGGCCATTAAACTAGATCTAGTAAAGTAACAAGATAGGAAGAGATATACCGAGAGATTCGAGTCCTCCGGTCTTCTCGTCGTCGTCCCGATCTCCTGCGGAAACTCCGGTCGTCGCCTCCTCGCCGGAAGGGCACCACATCGTCTGTTTCTTTTACGGGCTCCCGCCTCTATACCGAGGCAACTCGGGCATGAAGCTGGCAAGTCGACATGCCCAAGATGTGTTATAGAATGTGGTGTAGATCATGCTAGTCTCATTTGGGGTTTGTAGTTGCCTTGATGGAGGAATGGAATTTTCAAGCGGAGCTAGAATGTGTGTAGTATGAAAAATGAGATGAACAAATTTTTCCTTCATCCAAATGAAATGATCCCCACTCCTCTCCATGAAGTGGCCGGCCATGCTATCTTGAAATGGTGGAGGTGACAAAGTATATATCACAAGAGGGAGGTGAGTGTAGGAGATGAGAAGAGGTGACCATATCATAAAGCAAAGAAACAACAACCATACTTATCACTCCATACCCTTTCAAATCTCATTTAATACACCATCATGGATGCAAGATGCTAAACATATCATAATGAATATATTTGCAAGAAACCCCCTCCACAAATGTTATTTGCACAATTGCAAATAACCCCCTCCATCGGAAAAGTCCGGCCGGGAAAGAACAAAGGAAAACCGGCCGGAACGGAATGCAAACTGGCAACTCCAGAAAACTGGTCCCGTAATAAATTACAGGAAAACCCCGATTCTGTGCATACACACCCGTATCTGTATTCCGACCGGATACAAATGCAATGAGACAAAATCTACACTGTACTAAACTAGGATCCGGCTTAAACCAAAGCCGGCTAGTAATGTTCGTCCGATCCTGATCCGTGCAATACCGCACGTATCAGATCGAACCCTGCCATATAACTATACGGCCTCTAGTACAAACTGTCCGATCCTGATCCGTACAATACCGCACGTATCTGATCGGACCCTGCCATATCTCCATACGGCATCTACAGCGTTTCGCCCGAAAGCTTGAGTAACTGAATGTGTGGTGGACTCTAAAGACTCGTCAATACTGTGGCTGTGGATTTAACCACTAGCACGTCAGAGGTATAAGCCAATACGTAATGGGCCACCAGCTATTGACTAAAAGGGATGTCGATGAGCGAGCTCATCCTGACACCCTACTGAGCCTGTCAGTGACAATATCCGTACAGTCCGATCCGTTCTTCTATGAGCATCGCATGTCGGGCCTAGGGGGTTGGTAAAAGTCAGACCCCTAAAAGCGGTACAAGTCGTGTCGGAGTGTAGCCCAGAACACCCTGAGATACTACTGGAATACCTACCAGTAAATCTCCTGCCTTGGCCAAGGACTTCGTGTAATGGCTCTCCTAGACACAGCGCGACCTCATCCACAATACCGGGAGAGACGAACCCCCGAAGATCCGCTCACTGCCTCCATGTGGCTCGGGACTGTACCCAACTAAAACCTGTTTGCACGACTCCTTTGAGCCGTGGTAGGGTGGTAATCAAAGCACAGTGGGAACTCACACGAGACAAATGACGATCCCCAGGTCGATGAACTAACCTGTACACATGTCACCTGGGAACTGCTATCTGACGTCAGGTATAAGACCAACTAGCAGGTTCCCGGCGAGTCCTGTCCGGTGTACTCATAACCCAATGAGCACCTGTATACATCTTAGGTGATCCAACTGACACCAGTGGCTTATGAGACCGGCCACCGCCCCTCGTCGGGGTCTCGACTGTATACACTAGTCTACTCTGGAGAATCGATGCCCTATCTCGAAACTCCCACGACTAGGGACCATTTAAGGATGTGCTTATAGACTACCAGCTCCCACGTATATGATCGCCCTCATACTGCTGGCAGTTAAGCAAGAATCCTAGGGGCTCTATCAACGTGTAATAGCGACCTGTAAGGTCACCTGAAGCAGTACACGATGATAAAGGTAAACCAGATAGCATACTATCATCTCGAGTAAGACTGTCGTCCCGGGATAGGTCCTCCCTCAATCATTGCAATCACGTGCCTGTGGTCCAATAATTGACTCTGAGGGCACTATCTCCAACATTATGCGTCAGGGCTGATAGGACCTTATTATTAGATGTAGCATGTACCCCATAGACTGTCACCGCATATTGCATTCCCTGCTGTGTTTATATATATATGCTTAGAACTGATAGAACACCGCACTATTACTAACGGTCTATGTTGCACGGGCACTATTTGCATGCTACACACACACCGTTAGTAATTGCCATGCCACACTCACTGTAGAACTGCCCTGATTATATTGATCTAGTTTATCTTACATATGATTGGTGGTGATTTCCTGGAAATTGGGAGCCGCATGACATCTTTAAAAACGGAAACTATTTTTAAAAGCGGTTCTCCCCTTATGCTCATACCATGGATTGATTTACATTGTACCGCGCATTGGATTTACTTATTGGTGTTAGATTTCATGCGATTTCTGGTTTTGAGGACCGTGGAAGTATTTAAGAAAAGATGCACTATTTTGAAAAACCCGGTACCTCGTGATATGATATTTTGGTGTGTCCACCACGCGTTTTCTCGGTGCTGAGACGTGTGCTTGAAACCCGATTCGAGGAGTGGATGTTCCGTTTGCGGGTTCGTGGTGGGCCCGGTATGGTTCCCCTCGGCGAGATGATCGATGGGTTTTGCCGATTGAGCCTGGAGGCGGGCGAGTACCTACCGGTGATTGGTTGGACCTGGCAGTTGTCCAGAGGATACTGACCAGAGTCGAGAGATGGATGCGGGATGATCCCTACTGCCGGGGCCGAGGGCCGATACCGCAGACGGACCCCGTGGGCCGATCCGGACTGACGGAGCCCGAGATACGAGGATTTGCGTGTCGATGCTGGACACGAGTATTTCATGATATTTTGGGTGCCGATGTTGGGCACTCGTGATTCCTCTGAGATATACAGGATTTGAGGGCCGATGGGTGTGCCGGCGCCTGAGTTTATTTGGGATTGGGTGCAGTTTGAGGCATCGCTTATTGTTTTCCATGCTGACACAGTCCATGTAGATGTTATTTATCCCATACTCAGTATTGACTACTATATATCTCATACTGTAGCATTTACCTGATAAAGTACTTGCATTACTATTGCATCCACTGTTTGGCATGCATTGATATCACCTGATGGCATTAGTAGAGCCACGCTATATGTGCATGCTCGCGATCACCTTTATATGTTATCTCTATTAACGAGTTGGCAATTCACCCCCGTTGTGCCACAGTATTTGCAGGTTGCCCTTGGGAGTAGTCGCGGCTGGCTGTTTACCGCATCTTTTGGCACAAATACCCTTTTGAGGCGAGATAGCCTTTTGCTGATAGGTGGGTTTTGTACGGTATCTGTTATCTTTCAGTTGTATATTGATGTATCTAGTATTCTCCATCTACCTTTCTGTATTGACTTAGAGACAGTTGTGAGGACGATATGTATGATTTTATATTCTGGTGTCGAGCTCGCATGTGAGCCGACTTTATGTTATGCGGTCTTACCTTTTATGATATTGTACTTGCTTTACTGTGTATTCTTCGCTACGGCGTCGTATATCATATGGGATGCTTTACTTATTTCACTTGTTATTTCTGCTACACCTTGCTTTTACCCGACTTACGGGACAGATGTTTAAAAAGGAAATGTTGCCAAAATTATAAAAGTTATAACTCTTGAACTTAAAAGGATTTCTACTAAATAAATGGAAGCTTTTCAGACATGTATTACTGTTTTTACAAAAATGTTTTAATCACTCTTTATTGATTGGTTTTGATTTCTGGTTTCGGCTTACTTAGCTGCGTTACGCCTGTAGACGTTGCGTGGTTAAGTGCCGGTCACGAGTCGAAACTCTCGGGTCGTGACAAAGTTGGTATCAGAGCGTAGGTTTTACCTTCGGAGTGTAGGATGACCCTGGTATGATGGAGAAGGTAGCTGCAGCAGGGTAGCGTAGCGTGTGTATGTTCCGCGGCATACTCACGACACGGTACTCCGCCTATGCGACCTTAGGACTTGTTGATTTAAATTCCTCCTTGATTACATATGTTCTTACGATTCGATTTCCGTGTTCTTATCGAATCCAAATTTTCTTTCAGCCATTATGCAGCCTAAGACTACGAGGGCACAGAGAGCGGCCGTGAGGGCCGAGATTCGTGTTGACTCGTCCGAGACGAGGACTGATCCGGGCAGTGCACCCGTTGTACCCGAGCAGACTGTTCCTCCCGTGACAGATCAGATCGCCACGCTAGGGGCTGGTATACAGGAGATGCGCCAGACGGTGGGATCTAGCATGCAGGAGATGCACCAGATGATAGGATAGCTAGTTGAGACGCTTCGAGCGCAGCGACTAGAGGTAGCTCCACCTGTTCCAGCGACCGCGATGGTACCTACCGTGCAGCCAGTTGCCCCTGCAGCTACGGAGGTGATTACAGTATCGCTATCAGAGTTCATGAGGCTGAAGCTTCCGGTCTTCACAGGCACCGATACAGCCGAGGACCCACAGTCTTTCATCGACAGGATGGCCCGTATATGCCGTTCCCTCAGATGCGCAGATACGAGATGGGTCGAGTTTGCGAGCTTTCGCCTGGAAGGTCTTGCGCAGAAGTGGTGTGATTCAGTTGAGAAGGGCAGAGCAGCAGGTCTTCCTCTTATGACCTGGACGGGGTTCGTGACCATATTTCTAGCCCGTTTCCTTCCCCAGAGTGTTAGGGATGCCCGAGCACGCAGATTTGAGTCCTTGCGCCAGACGCCAGGGATGACAGTGGCAGAGTATGACGTGCTGTTTATAGAGCTAGCAGTCTACGCCCCATATTTAGTGGCTACCGAGGAGTTCCGAGTCAGGAGATTTGTTCGAGGCTTGCTTACACCACTGTTCCTCGCGATCAGCGCGCAGCACTACGAGACCTATGCAGCAGCTGTAGACGCAGCCCTAGTTGTGGAGGAGCACCTTGCTGAGACTTCGGTAGTTCCAGAGCCGAAGAGAGTTCGTACCAGTATTTCCGCACGGAGGCAGTCATTCAGACGCCGCGACAGGTATCGTTCTGGTACGAGGAGTAGCAGAGATTCGGGACGAGGCTGGATGTTTAGTTCGTATCCTCAGGAAAGTCAGCAGTCGCCGAGGGGTTGCTTCAGATGTGGCAGCCTACTTCACCTCGTTCGAGATTGTCCAGAGACACACCGGAGGGAGGCGGCAGCACCGCATGTTACTTTACCACCTTCACCACCCCAGAGGGCGTTGCCCGTTGTACCTACCGTTGCTCCGCGCCAGACTCATGCACAGAGAGGTCGTGGGCGTGGAGGAGTTTCTCAGAGAGGGCGAGATGACCGAGGCAGAGGGCAGTCAGTCGCAGGTGGTGGACAGGCGCGGGTCTTTACTTTGACACATCAGGACGCGCAGGCGTCAAATGCAGTGGTTTCAGGTATCCTTCCTGTATGTTCAGTTGATGCACACGTGCTGTTCGATCCCAGATCCACACACTCGTACGTATCCACACACTTTGTGCCGAGTTTGGGTAGAGAGTCCGGCTTGCTTGATCAGCCGCTTATGGTGACCACTCCTGTGGGAGAGTCGTTTGTTGCTAGGCACGTATTCCGATCCTGTATCGTCTGTATTGGCGAGAGAGAGTTACCTGTCGACTTGATCCTTCTGGAGATGTTGGACTTCGACGTTCTTTTGGGCATGGATTGGTTAGCCACGTGCTATGCTTCTGTGGACTGCCGTGAGAAGGCAGTTAGATTCTGCTTTCCCGGCGAGTCGGTTTTTGTTGTGTTGGGGGACTATGGTGCCGCCCCTCACAGTGTGATTCTTCTTTTCGCGCTGGACAGCTTTTGAGGAGGGGATGCCAGGGATTTCTCACCTATGTTTGCGATGCTCGCGCTACAGAGGTTCCATTGGATCAGGTTCCGGTTGTTAGCGGGTTTCCTGATGTGTTCCCTGCCGAGCTTCCTGGGTTACCGCCCGAGCGCGATATTTCTTTCTGTATCGATTTGGTTCCTGGCTCGGGGCCTATTTCCATACCGCCTTATCGGATGGCCCCGGCGGAACTTAGAGAATTGAAGGGTCAGTTGCAAGATTTGCTGGACAAGGGACTTATTCGACCCAGTGTTTCTCCTTGGGGTGCTCCAGTCCTGTTCGTCAAGAAGAAAGATGGCAGTTTGCGTCTATGTATCGACTACCGCCAGCTGAACAGGGTGACAGTGCGGAACAGGTACCCTATGCCGCGTATCGACGATTTGTTCGACCAGCTTCAGGGGGCAGGGTACTTTTCGAGGATCGATTTACGATCGGGCTATCATCAGCTGCGGGTTCGACAGGAGGACTTTCCCAGGACAGCTTTCCGTACGCGCTACGGCCATTACTAGTTTTTGGTGATGTCGTTCGGACTCACCAATGCGCCAGCAGCCTTCATGGACTTGATGAACCGTATCTTCTGGCCATATTAGGATCTGTTCATCATAGTGTTCATTGACGATATCTTGGTGTATTCCCGGAGTAGTGAGGAGCACGAGCAGCACCTGTGGATTACATTGCAGACTTTGAGGGAGCACCAGCTTTATGCGAAATTCTCCAAGTGTGCTTTTTGGCTGGACAGCGTGGACTTCTTGGGACATGTGATTTCACGAGACGGTATATGTGTAGATCCGATGAAGATAGAGGCCGTTCAGCGTTGGCCCAGACCCACATCGGTGACGGAGATTCGTAGCTTTTTGGGGCTGGCCGGTTACTACAAACGTTTTGTGCAGGATTTCTCCCGTATTGCTACACCGTTGACCGGGCTGACCCGGAAGGGAGTTCCTTTCGATTGGACGGAGGAGTGCGAGCACAGTTTCCAGCAGTTACGGACTCGGCTGACGACGGCACCGGTGTTATCTTTACCTTCCGGATCGGGCGGATTTGTGGTATATTGTGATGCTTCTCGAGTGGGGTTAGGGTGCGTACTGATGCAGCATGACAGGCTGATCGCGTATGCCTCGCGACAATTGAAGAAACATGAGCAGAACTACCCCACTCACGATTTGGAGATGGCTGCAGTGGTCTTCGCACTTAAGATCTGGCGACATTACCTATATGGCGAGTCGTGCCAGATATTCACGGATCACAAGAGTCTGAAATACATATTCCAGCAGCGGGATCTGAACCTTCGACAGCGCCGATGGATAGAGTTAGTGAAGGATTATGACTGCGAGATCTTATATCACCCGGGCAAGGCAAATGTAGTGGCGGATGCTTTGAGTAGGAGGCCCGGGGGTAGTTTATCTTGTTTGAGCGCAGTACAGGAGCAGTCATCCGCGGACTGGCAGATATTATGCGACAGCTGGATACAGTTCGAGTTCATGCCGATTGGAGGACAGATAGCGCATGTCCATGCACGCCCACAGTTGATCGATCGTATACATGAGGCACAGCTCAGTGATGACCGATGTTCAGAGATCATGGCACAGATTGGACAGGACAGATTTTGTGAGTTCGTGATCGATGATCAGGGGTTACTACGATTTGGAGTCAGACTGTGCGTACCTGATGCTGACGGACTGAGGCGCGAGATTCTTGAGGAGGCACATCGATCGGTATATAGCGTCCATCCTGGTTCCACCAAGATGTATCATGATATGAGAGGTGTTTACTGGTGGGATGGAATGAAGAGGGACATCGCAGATTTTGTGTCGAGATGCCTGACTTGTCAGCAAGTCAAGGCTGAACACCAGAGGCCCGCGGGAGAGCTACAGCCGTTACCCATTCCAGAGTGGAAATGGGAACAGATTTCGATGGATTTCATAGTGGGTCTACCCAAGACTAGTCGGGGGTATGACTCCATCTGGGTGATCGTGGATCGTTTGATGAAAGCGGCTCACTTCCTACCGGTGAAGACGACTTTCGGATTTACTCAGTATGCCCAGATCTACGTTGACGAGATAGTGCGACTACACGGAGTCCCGACATGTATTGTGTCCGACAGGGGCACCCAGTTTACCAGTAGACTGTGGCAGAGGCTTCAGGAGGCTTTGGGCACTCGCTTGAGTTTCAGCACAGCTTTTCATCCGCAGACCGACGGACAGTCAGAGCGGACCATTCAGACTCTCGAGGACATGCTCAGAGCTTGTGTATTGGATTTCGGAGGTAGCTGGGATCATCATTTTCCCTTAGTAGAGTTCTCCTACAATAACAGCTACCAGGAGACCATTCAGATGGCACCATTTGAGGCTCTTTATGGGAGGAGATGCAGGTCGCCCACTTGTTGGACAGAGCTCAGTGAAAGCAGTATCTTAGGGCCACAGATCGTTGAGGAGACGACAGCGAAGATCCTGTTGATTCGCGATAGGATGAGAGCAGCCCAGAGTAGGCTGAGATCTTATGCGGACCGTCGGCGACGCAGACTTGAGTTTTCTGTTGGTGATCATGTTTTCTTGAGGGTCTCCCCAATGAAAGGTGAGATGAGATTTGGAAAGAAGGGGAAGCTTAGTCCCAGGTATGTGGGCCCCTTCGAGATCCTTGAGCGTGTTGGTGCAGTAGCCTACCGTTTAGCCCTTCCGTCCAGCTTTCCAGATGTGCATCCCGTATTTCATGTCTCGATGCTCCGCAGATATCTTCATGATCCTTCGCATGCGATTCAGCATCCGACGATCCAGTTTGAGCGTGACCTTTCCTATGCAGAGCAGCCGGTGATGATCTTGGATCGGCAAGTGAAGAAATTAAGATCGAAGGACATTCCATCAGTCAATGTACTTTGGCGTGGCCAGAACCGTGAGGAGGTCACTTGGGAGACCGAAAGCGAGATGATGAAGACGTATCCCTATCTTTTTGAAGGTACGTGTAGTTAGATTTTTGAAATTCGGGGACGAATTTCTTTAAGGGGGAGAGATTGTAACACCATAGGATATGTTTAGTGAATAATTATATTTAAATATTGGGTTTTTAGCAAAAAGTTTACCAAATTGTGTTTTAAATATTTTTCCTAATTTAATAAATATTTTTCCAAAATTTTCCTAGGCTTGCACACACATGTGCATGTAAACTAGGGGTTTTAAATGAGTTTTTACCATGTTAAGTGACCATGGTGGGTTAATCTTGAGGATTATGCCTTTTGGGTTTTAATCAAGTTTAATTAGTTAATTAAAGGTTACTTTAATTTGAAATTGTAGTGGGTGTTGACTTGTGAGAGAGAGAGAGGGGGCATCATGGCTCAAGCCATGCTTGCCATTAATGAAAAGAGAGAGAGGAGGGTTGGCAATTGGACCTTGGGTGTTTCCTCTCATTTCTTTGTTTTTCTCTCAAACACCCACACACTCACACACACACTTACCTCAGCTCCAGAACCCCAGCACCAAGCAGCATAGCAGCAGCAACAGCAGCAGGCAATCAGCAGTAGCAGCAGCAGCAAAGTTCAGCAGCAGCAGCAGTGAGCACCAACAGCAACAACATCAAGTGCAGCCCCTTCCCTTCACTTCTTCATCTTCCTGCAGCTCCCTAGGGTTAAGTGTGAGGTATATTTCCTAACTTGCTTCCCTAGTTTGCTTGGTTAGTGTCGTTTTGCATCGGTTAGTGGTTTTTAGTGCGTTTTAGTGTGATATGGAGTGTTTAGTAGGAACCTTATGCTAATGAGGTGTAAATTGGGTTCAGTAGGATAATTGTGGTTTGTCGAGACCCTATTAGCTTAGCTTAACCCCTATTACACTAAAATACCACCAGTTTCCCTATTTGATCCAAATTGTCGTTTTTAAGCAAATTTGAGGTTTTCTGGATCTGCTTTTGACCCGATGAGATCTGAGTGAAATTGGGAAGACTGCAGTGTAGTGGAGATGTGCTGATACCATAGCTTGAACCCGACCCCCTAATTGCTACAGTAGGCCGCCGATTTTCTCTTTCTGGCCTCAAATTGCGGCCAGATGGGTAGGGTTTGGGGTGGTGTTTGGTCCTGTAGGTGTCTGCTAGTGTATAGGGTGTTGTTATATATATAGTTTTGTAAATCTAGTTCTGTATAGAAATCTGGGACCAAATACCTATTTTGCCGTTTTTCTAAACCTTCGCGACACGCGTGATACGCGAGTAGGTTTGGGGTTTTTGTGTATCGCGACGCGTCGGGGTAGTTTCAGGCGCGTGATCGCACGTTTTAGCGTATCGCGCACACGCGCGATTGGTTTGCAACACGGGTTTCTAGTTGGACCGTAATGTCGCGTTTCTGTGAAATTGAGCTTATGTGTGATATATGTTATGTGATTCTAGGTTCGCAGGCCAGTGAGACGGACGCTGCGAAGAAGGGCAAGCAAGTGGTTGGATACACTTAGCGCGAGACACGGTGAGTAGATTTCACATCTACGGGGATATCGCCCGCATGGCGTTATGCGTCAGGGCTGATAGGACCTTATTATTATATGTTGCATGTACCCCATAGACTGTCATCGCATATTGCATTCCCTGCTGTGTTTATATATATATGCTTAGAACTGATAGAACACCGCACTATTACTAACGGTCTATGTTGCACAGGCACTATTTACATGCTACACACACACCGTTAGTAATTGCCATGCCACACTCACTGTAGAACTGCCCTGATTATATTGATGTAGTTTATCTTACATATGATTGGTGGTGATTGCCTGAAAATTGGGAGCCGCATGACATCTTTAAAAACGGAAACTATTTTTAAAAGCGGTTTTCCCCTTATGCTCATACCATGGATTGATTTACATTGTACCGCGCATTGGATTTACTTATTGGTGTTGGATTTCATGCGATTTCTGGTTTTGAGGACCGTGGAAGTATTTAAGAAAAGATGCACTATTTTGAAAAACTTGGTACCTCGTGATATGATATTTTGGTGTGTCCACCACGCGTTTTCTCGGTGCTGAGACGTGTGCTTGAAACCCGATTCGAGGAGTGGATGTTCCGTTTGCGGGTTCGTGGTGGGCCCGGTATGGTACCCCTCGGCGAGATGATCGATGGGTTTTGCCGATTGAGCCTGGAGGCGGGCGAGTACCTACCGGTGATTGGTTGGACCTGGCAGTTGTCCGGTGGATACTGACCAGAGTCGAGAGATGGATGCGGGATGATCCATACTGCCGGGGCCGAGGGCCGATACCGCAGACGGACCCCGTGGGCCGATCCGGACTGACGGAGCCCGAGATACGAGGATTTGCGTGTCGATGCTGGACACGAGTATTTTATGATATTTTGGATGCCGATGTTGGGCACTCGTGATTCCTCTGAGATATACAGGATTTGAGGGCCGATGGGTGTGCCGGCGCCTGAGTGTATTTGGGATTGGGTGCAGTTTGAGGCATTGCTTATTGTTTTCCATGTTGACACAGTCCATGTAGATGTTATTTATCCCATACTCCGTATTGACTACTATATATCTCATCCTGTAGCATTTACCTGATAAAGTACTTGCATTACTATTGCATCCACTGTTTGGCATGCATTGATATCACCTGATGGCATTAGTAGAGCCACGCTATATGTGCATGCTCGCGATCACCTTTATATGTTATCTCTATTCACGAGTTGGCAACTCACCCCCGTTGTGCCACGGTATTTGCAGGTTGCCCTTGGGAGTAGTCGCGGCTGGCTGTTTACTGCATCTTTTGGCACAGATACCCTTTTGAGGCGAGATAGCCTTTTGCTGATAGGTGGGTTTTGTACGGTATCTGTTATCTTTCAGTTGTATATTGATGTATCTAGTATTCTCCATCTACCTTTCTGTATTGACTTAGAGACAGTTGTGAGGACGATATGTATGATTTTATATTCTGGTGTCGAGCTCGCATGTGAGCCGACTTTATGTTATGCGGTCTTACCTTTTGTGATATTGTACTTGCTTTACTGTGTATTCTTCGCTACGGCGTCGTATATCATATGGGATGCTTTACTTATTTCACTTGTTATTTCTGCTACACCTTGCTTTTACCCGACTTACGGGACAGATGTTTAAAAAGGAAATGTTGCCAAAATTATAAAAGTTATAACTCTTGAACTTAAAAGGATTTCTACAAAATAAATGGAAGCTTTTCAGACATGTATAACTGTTTTCACAAAAATGTTTTAATCACTCTTTATTGATTGGTTTTGATTTCTGGGTTCGGCTTACTTAGCTGCGTTACGCCTGTAGACGTTGCGTGGTTAAGTGCCGGTCACGAGTCGAAACTCTCGGGTCGTGACATGTGCACAAGTAATATATGTGATATATTTTTGTGAACTAGTTTGTATCATGTTTGATGATACATGCAAACTTGGGTGTGTGTATGCTTTAAACTATGATTAGGTTAATGGTTAGGGTTTCATTTACTCATTTATTTACTTTATTATTTTTGTTAAAAGAAAATAAAATGGTGCCTTTTTGTTTTATACTTGAAGCTTCATGAAGCTTTAAAAAAGCTTTGACCATTTTGTTTCTTTCCTTAACCCTAACCATTTACTTAAACTCTAGTTTATTCTCTACACTTGTTAACTCACCCATGGTTGCAATATGATAAGGGTCACTTGATTTTCTATTTTAATTAATTGATTATTCATTTTTCTTCTTCTTCATCTTCTTCTTCAAGTGAAGAAAAGAAAAGCTTTCTACAAAAATGTCAAGTGATGAAATCAAGTAAGAAACCCAAATCCAAAGTGAACCCACTTCCTATTTCTTCATCCTCTACCACTTGCCATGTAGTATAGGGTGTTTTCTTCACAAGTTTCATGACTTGGTGAAGATGGAGCTCGAGTTAGAGTCGCCTCGACGTAGATCATCTTCGACATCGAAGTCAACGACCTAGCCCGATCATTTCTTCGACGAAACCATCCCTAGAGTCCAGGATCCGATGATCGCAGCGGAGGGACGTCATCACGGAGCTAAGGAAGTGGATGACCGGATCTACAAAGATTGTATTTTCCGTTCACTCATAGTTAAGTTGTTAACTAGTTGCAGTTTCGCCTTTGCCTCTAGTTATCGATCTATGATTAGGGTTGTTAGGAACATGGAAATTTTGATTTTGGCATGGTTGATTTGTTGTGGGATCTCATGTGTGTGCCTAGGAACCCTACATCTACCACTCCATATGAGATGTGGTGTGGGCGGAGACCATCTCTTAAAGAAGTTAGGATATGGTGTTGTCAGGCTTATGTCAAAAAGAAGAATCTGGATAAACTCGAGACACGATCGGTCATGTGTACATTTGTGGGATATCCAAAACATTCATATAGATATCTTTTCTACCAAAAGGAGGAACAAAAGGTGTTTGTTTCTCAACATGCCACATTTTTGGAAAATGAATTTTTTACAAAAGGTACTGATGGCAGTGAGGTAGAACTAGAAGAGATTCTAGAAACACAAATTACCCATGAAGAATTGGTTGAACCTGATGTTGCAGTAGAACATCAAGAACCTCAGCAGCTCCGGAGATCTAGTAGAACTTCTCGTCCACCGGAGAGATACTATGGTTATCTCATTGATGGTGACAGAGAAGATTGCATCATGAATGATGATGACCCTACTAGTTTTCAATAGGCTATCACGAGTGGAGACTCAGTGAAGTGGCTGGATGCCATGAGATCTGAAATGGAGTCCATGTACACCAATAAAGTAGGGACTTTGGACATTGCACCTCCTGAGATAAAACCTGTAAGGTGCAAATGGATCTTTAAGAAAAAAATTGGTGTAGATGGACAGATAGAGACCTATAAAGCAAGGCTTGTAGCGAAAGGTTTTTGTCAAAGACCAGGATTGGACTATGATGAAACATTCTCTCCAGTAGCAATGCTTAAATCCATTCGGATCCTACTTGCTATTTCTGCTCACTACGACTATGAAATCCGGCAGATGGACAGTAAGACTGCATTTCAAAATGGTGATTTAGAAGAGTGCGTTTTAATGGATCAGCCAGAGCGCTTCACAGACAGTGGGAGCAGCGAAAAAGCATGCAGGGTGCTTAAATCCATTTATGGGTTAAAGCAGGCATCTCAGAGCTGGAACATCTGTTTAGATGATACAATTAAAGGGTTTGATTTTATCAAAAATATAAATGAACCATGCATTTATAGGAAGATTGTAGGGAGAACTGTCACTTTCCTCGTATTGTACGTGGATGACATTCTCTTGATAGGAAATGATATTCCTATGCTACAATCGGTCAAATTATTCTTATCACAAAGGTTCTCCATGAAGGACCTGGGTGATGCCTCGTGCATTTTGGTCATAAGGATATATAGAGATAGATCCAAGAGATTGTTGGGATTGTCCCAATCAAAGTACATTGATACCATCCTAAAAAGGTTTAGTATGGAAGATTCCAAGCATGGTGCCTTGCCCGCTTGCCATGGAATCTCTCTCTCTCTAAGGACTTCTGTCCGGAGACTGATGATGAGAGAGTTCGCATGAGCATTATACCCTAGGCTTCAGCCGTAGGATCTATAATGTATGAGATGATATGTACTCGCCCTGATGTATCTTATGCACTGGCTGTAGTGAGCAGGTATCAATCAAACCCAGGGGAGCAACACTGGATAGCCGTGAAGAACATTCGTAAGTACTTGCGAAGGACTAAAGAATTGTTCTTGGTGTACGGTAATGGGGATCTCCAAATGGAGGCCTTTACCGATTCCAGCTTCCAAAAGGATGACAGTAAATCTATCTCAGGGTTTGTATTTACCCTCAATGGAGGGGCGGTATGTTGGAAGAGTTCTAAACAGGATACCGTTGCAGACTCCACGATGGAAGCTGAGTATATTGCTGCAAATGATGCTGCCAAGGAAGCCGTCTGGATGAGGAAGTTCATTACAGAGCTAGGAGTAGTTCCAACCATTATTAATCCAATACCATTGTATTTTGATAATAATGGAGCTATGGCGTTGGCCAAAGAACCCAGATCCCATCAAAAGTCTAGACACTTCCTCAGGCGATATCATTTGATCCGGGAGATAGTTGATCACCAAGAGATCGAGATTCGGAGAGTAGATACAAAGGATAACACCGCGGATCCACTCGACAAGGCCCTTCCACAGCCGCAACATGAGCGACTTTTTGAGATGATGGGTATGAGATACGCCAATAATTGGCCTTAGTGCAAGTGGGAGATTGTTGGATATATGTATGCCCTAGAGGCCATTATATGTATGGTGGATGCTTGGACATGTATATATGTATATTTAATATATGACATTCTTGCTCGACATGATAGTATACCATTTGGTTTTACTTTATCTGATATGTTTACTTGATACTGTTCATTTGATACATGTTGATAAAGCCCTGAGGATATTTGCTTAACTTCCATGGCTATGATGAAGATCATACTAGTGGGGCATGTGTGGTGTATAAGCATATCCTTAAATGTTCTTAGTCGTAGGTATATCGAGATAGGGCATCGATATTCCAGAGTACACTAGCATGTACGTTTCTTGACCTATATGATGGGCGATGGATGATCCCATATCCATTGGTGTTGTGACACCGAAGATTGTATACGGGTGCTCAGTGGGGACTGGGTACACTGAACGGACTCACCGAGAATTCCTATATGGTATTATATCTATCGTCGGATAGCAGTTCTCTGGTGACACTGGTACAGGTTAGTCTGTAAACCCGAGATCGTCATAGAGTCTTGTGTGTTCTCCCACTGTACTTTGATTTCCACCCTACCACGGCTCTACTGAGTTGTGCAAACAGGTAGCTTTTGGGTATATTCCCGAGACACATGGAGATAGTGAGCGATAGGAGGGGTTTCGTCTCTCTCGGTATTGGGAGTTGATGTTGTGCAATGTGCGATTGGCTCTGACATGAAGTCCCTGGCCAAGGCTGATGAGATTTACTGATAAGTGTTATCAGTAGTTTCTCGACCGGTCATAGACCATATCGACATGACTTATTGAGTTATTAGGGCTCGACGATTCCATCCCTATTCAACATATCAGACGAAGAGACCGGACTGTACGGTAAGTGTTGCCAATGGCTCGACAGGAGTTTTGACGGGTTCGCTTGTTTTTCTTCTGATCGCTCAATACCCGAGTGGCCGTTACGTTTAGCTGACCGCTTGTGGCTTGTAGGTGTTTTGATATGATCATCACCTACTGCCAGCATATTGACGAGTCTTATAGTCCCACACAGGATTTTTCTAGCTCAGGCGAAATGAAGTGGACTGCATATGAGATATGTGTGGGAGCTCGACTAAATGCGATTATGAGATACCGTATTTTAATCGGGCGTTTATTATTGGTCGGGTCGCATTTGATGTGTCCGATTTATTAAATCAAGTGTTGATTTAATATTGACTTTTAGCTCCCTTTTAATTAAACCTTTTCTTTTGGATGTATGCATATATGTTTATACATACACATGATGATGTGCATGCACACATACATACATACATATGTATCATGGTTGATGATACATAGAAGATTGAAATACAAGACTTACATGGTTGATAAATATCTTCTATTTTGTTTATGGATTAAAGAAAAAGGAAATTAGCTAAATGACTCATTCTTTCTACACAATTCTTAGTTGACCTTTGACTTAACCCTAGTTAGATTTCCTTTGTTCTTTAACTCATCCACAAAATATCTAGATATTTAGATAACCATGGTTATTTTTTGAGAGTGTCCCATATATATTCTTTGTTTTTCATTTTATTAAAAAAGGTTTTTCATTATATTGACAAAAGCTTTGCCATCTTCATCTTCCTCCATCTTCAAGCTCTCTTGAGTTTTGTTTTGAGTGAGGAACATAAAAAGAAAGGGTTTTTAAGTGAGTTTACAAACTACATAACCATTCTACACCACTCTAGCCCTTTAGTGTAGAGTGTTTTCTCCACTTCATCTTGATTTAGTGTGGCAAAGTGCTTGACCTAGGAATCTCTGGGTGGATCATCGTAGACGACAAAGGACCTTGAGTGGAGTTGATCCAAGCTTCGAGCAAAGCCGTAGGAGTCCTAAAGACCAAAGGATTTGGCTACAAAGGCTGTATTTCCTTTTCCTTTAGTTTAGACTTCACATAATGATGATATTACCCTAATCTCTAGTTACGATTCGTAGTTCGTTTGTGATAGCCCTCTAAAATTTTAAAAGTTCACTACTTTATGATGTTGCAACCTTAGTAGAGGCGCTACTACATACCAACAATGTTTACCCGGCGAGTATCCATGTACACTACGTAATTGCAACCTACTTTTGATGTAACAGCCCTAATTTTCTTACACACTTTTTCCTTACAAATTTTTCAAATTTTTTTTTTAAATCCTTAAAGAAGTATTTATTGGCTGAGTGCAAGACTTTAGTAATTAATTAGCAATTTAATTACAAGCAAGAGCTTGTAGCTCATTGGTAATACCTTGCACTGCTGAACCAAGCTACCAGAGTTCAAATCCCATTTCCCACATTATTTTTGATATTATTTTGTTTTAAATTTTTTAGAAGTCCAACAGTCAACACGTGATAACTCCCAAAATTTGCACTACACATGAAAAACTAAATATCCGAGAGGCTACACCAGACGACCCCCACCTCCCTGGCCTCCGACTCGGTCCGACTCGGACGGCGGACCGGCCGACTCGGGGCGGCGCTGCCGGCCGCACTAGGTCGGACGACCGAGTCCCCAACATCAAAGTTGGGGCTCTTCATCATCTAAACCCCCCTGTACACTTCATTTTCCTAGATCGGTTCCAGAAAAATCATAAATCCCTATTTACTTCATTTTATTACAATTTATCACATTATTTTTACATTTTTTCAATTTAACTCTTCATCTACCCTAACCCTAGCCAAACCTAATAAATACCACCCCTACTCTCTACCTTTTCACCCCTAACTCTGTGCCAACTCTCAAAAATTCTTAAAAAATCTTGTGTACTTTGAAATCGAGCACGAAACGAAGCTACGGCGAATTTTCCAGCGAACTTCCGACGATCATTTTAGGAGCTCCCGGTGACGAAGCGACGCACTGGCGACTCCTCCCGTTCTATCTCTTTCTGCTAGTTTTCCAAAACCCGTAAGTCCTATTTTCTATCTCTCTTTTCTCTTCTAAAAATATGGATTTACAAAACTCGACGTAATCGGAACAAATCCGATTTCCATTTCGATTTCATCATAAAACTTTACTTCTCGTTAATACAATTATGCTTAAGCTCCCTCAAGTTGACTATTAAACACTAATCAACCAAATTGATCAAGTTTCATTTCATAAAATGATGGCTATTTCAAATTATCGTATTTTTGACTTAAATACCACATTGTTTCAATTCTACATTTAACTCCATTAAACTTGCTATACCTTTAAGTAGATCACAAGGTAACGACCTACATCCTCACTCACTCATAAGCAACATAACACGATACCCTCGAGAACTTAGAATACGAGAAAACAAACATTTTCATTTAAATACCATTTACTTAATAAAACCATTTCTAAAAGATTTAGTATTGATACATCTTTACAAATAAATATCACTTATTATGAAAATAGGATAAGGTTGTGGGCATTCGGTCGTATATCTAAACCTGACTTTGTGGTGTCTAGGCTAGACAAGTGAGAAAGATATCTTTAAAAGGCCCGTCTCAAGGTGATTCGTGAGCGGATCCCTCCTTTCTTCACTTGTACTTACCTGGCTACAATTGGCGGTGAAGAAGCGATTTGAGGTATCGCACAACTTGTCGCTTTGGACCAGTTAGGAGCAGTCTAGTTGACTTAAGAGACCCTAGAACAAAGAATACGGGAAAACAACACTTTTTCATTTAAATACCATAATTAATAAAACCGTTTTCTAAAGGATTTAGTTTTTATACAATCTTTGCAAAGCGCCGCTACAAACCATTTTTGGGAACCCGTTCGGGTTGGTGTGGATTATCGCACATCCTCGGGCTTAGTAGTGCGAGATTCAAACCTACGCAAGGAGCATTCGGTCTCGAAAGATTTAAAATACGATATCTTAAGAAAATGAGATTTTTAGAATATAAAATATATATTAAAATTATTTTTGTATAACTATATGTATATTTATCATTAAAATACATATTTTTTATAATATAAATATTCCAACTCTTTTCAAAAATCACAAGAATCAATCATACACTAAAATACCATGAATTCCATACAAAACTAATATTACAAATAAATACCATTTATCATGAAATTAGGATATTTCCACTAGAAATATCACAATATAAAATCTACATTCATTACAACTCTAAAGACGATTAATAAATACTTGGGGTGCATTTTGAAAAGTATATAAAAGTATTTTTACATAAAACCCCTCAAGTTCTATAAATTACTCTAAGGACCCTAGTAAACATAGGTTGAAGCGGGACCAATCTCTTGAGCCTCACGGAGCTGGAGAAGTGGGTGCTTGCCCACATAAAATAGACAACTTAATAATGGTGTTATCAATACGGTAATCGTCTTTGAAAAAGACACAAATCCTGCCGTCCATGTGCAGCGGTTACCGATTACATCAAAACAATCAGGACTTCAATTTACTTTGAGTTTCATTATAATCTGACTTGAACATGATTCAAGTACAATCTACAATCTACAATCTACAGTCTACAATCTACAATCTTCAATATTATAATTCAACATGAATCTATGAATCCAAATATCAATCTATACAACTTGACTGAACCGAACCATGGATATACATTCCATTTACATGGTTCTCCAGTTACTCCATTTAAATGATTCTACGATTAAATCCGTTACAGATATCATGGTTTCGGTCAGTTATCCAATTATACAATCAATACAATTTACAAAACAAACAATACAAACAAAACATCTCGGGGTTTAAGGGGTAGATTGGTACGGAAGGGGGTAGAAGTGGCACGAGACGGTAAGACTTAATACACCTAACATGATTCCAATTGCCATTGTTCCAAGCCTTCTAATGGAGCCTTGTACTTACTTTTGCCTCTAGTCTCTGGCATATAGAGACTCCTCTCGTATACACTGGCATCCTTCTGTACCAAGCTACAAACACAGCGTTAACACTAAATACAACAATATAACAATATAATACAACTGTAAAAGCTACTCTATCTCTATCTCTCTTTTACTCTCTTTCTATTCTATTTCTTCTCTTATCTTTGGGACTTACCGAGCGACCTATTTGCTGATGACATTCTCTTTCTTTCTTCTTTGAATATCGTTAGGTGATCTGGAATTACCTGATATCGAGCCCACTGCTAAAGACTTGGACCAGTTCAGTGAAGACCCCAACCTCTAGTCATTGTGCACTTTCCATTCAGTCATCCATTTCTGTTACGCCAATGTTTAGGCATTGCTTTTTATTTCTGTTGTATTTACTTTTCATGCATTGTACAGAAGAATGTGAATAAATAAAGTTGCTGTTATCTTATATCTTGTCTCTTGTGATTTTACTTTATATTGCATTGATACTCTTAGCGTATTTACTTCAGAGTAATTATGTAGCGGACCGGTCGCATCCCCTTCACCGTATACTGGGATACGGGGCATGACAGGTTTTGTTGGCGGCCTATGCAGGTCAGAGCTGTAGAGAACCATACTATGCAGTTCTGTTCTGCATGAACAACCTAAGCAATATAACACAAGAACCAGCAACTTAAACATTCTTTACAATCCATGTTCCTTGAATCTTTCAATTTCATATTCTTTGAATCGCATACCTTGATTATGTCCTTACCCAAAATTCTCTCATCTCTTTTACAATCTTACCAAAACCTTCGCATTCTTTCATTCCTTCACACATTCTTCACATTTTTAAAACCCTTGCACCACCTTGTTATTTTCACATACTGTCAGTACACGAGCACCAAACTTTCCTTGGATTTGTTATACATTACTTTTACAAATTTCGAGGACGAAATTTTTATAAGGAGGGTAGAATGTAACAACCCAAATTTTCATATACACTTTTTCCATACAAATTTTAAATTTTTTTTTCAAAATCCTTAAAGGGGTATTTATTGCCTGAGCACAAGACTTAAGTAATTAATTAGCAATTTAATTACAAGAAAGTGCTTGTAGCTCATTGGTAATACCTTGCACTGCTGAACCAAGCTACCAGAGTTCAAATTCCATGCCTCATATTATTTTTAATATTATTTTGTTTTAAATTTTTTAGAAGTCCAACAGTCAACACGTGATATCTCCCAAATTTTCCACTACACATGAAAAACTAAATATACTAGAGCCTACACAAGACGACCCCCCACCTCCCTGACCTTCGACTCGGTCCGACTCGGTCCGACTCGGTCAGACTCGGACGGCGGACCGGCCGACTCAGGACGGCGTCGCCGGCCGGACTCGGCCGGACGACCGAGTCCCCAACATCAAAGTTGGGGCTCTTCATCTTCTAAACCCCCCTGTACACTTCATTTTCCTAGATCGGTTCCAGAAAGGTCATAAAGCCCTATTTACTCCATTTTATTACAATTTATCACATTATTTTTATATTTTTTCAATTTAACTCTTCATCTATCCTAACCCTAGCCAAAACCTATATATACCACCCCTACCCTCTACCCTCTCACCCCTAACTCTGTGCCAACTCAAAAAAATTCTCAATAAATGTAGTGTACTTTGAAATCGAGTACGAAGAAGCTACGGCGAATTTTCCGGCGAACTTCCGACGATCATTTTAGGAGCTCCCGGACGAAGAGACGCACCGGCGACTCCTCCCGTTCTATCTCTTTCTCCTAGTTTTCCAAAGCCCGTAAGTCCTATTTTCTATCTCTCTTTTCTATTCTAAAAATACGGATTTACAAAACCGGACGGAATCGGAACAAATCCGATTTCCGATTCGGTTTCTTCATAAAACTTCACTTCTCGTTAATACAATTATGTTTAAGCTCCCTCATGTTGACTATTAAACACTAATCAACCTAATTGATCAAGTTTCATTTCATAAAATGATGGCTATTTTAAATTATCGTATTTTTCACTTAAATACCACATTGTTTCAATTCTAGATTTAACTCCATTAAACTTGCTATACCTTTATGTAGATCATAATGTAACGACCTACCTCCTCACACACTCATATGCAACATAATTCGATACCCTCAAGAACTTAGAATACGGGAAAACAAACATTTTCATTTAAATACCATTTAATTAATAAAACCATTTCTAAAAGATTTAGTATTGATACATCTTTACAAATAAATAACGCTTATTATAGATAAGGTTGTGGGCATTCAGTCATTTATCTAAACCTGACTTTGTGGTGTCTAGGCTATACAAGTGAGAAAGGTAACTTTAAAAGGCCCGTCTCACGGTGATTCGTGAGCGGATCCCTCCTTTCTTCACTTGTACTTACCTGGCCATAATTGGCGGTGAAGAGGCGATTTGAGGTATCTCATAACTTGTCACTTTGGACCAGTTAGGAGCAGTCTAGTTGACTTAGGAGACCCTAGAACATAGAATACGGGAAAACGACACTTTTTCATTTAAATACCATAATTAATAAAACCGTTTTCTAAAGGATTTAGTATTTATACAATCTTTGCAAAGCACCGCTACAACCCATTTTGGGGAACCCGTTCGGGATGGTGCGGATTATCGCACATCCTCGGGCTTAGTAGTGCGAGATTCAGACCTCCTCAAGGAGTATTCGGTCTCGAAAGATTTAAAATACGACATCTTTAGAAAATGAGATTTTTAGAATATAAAATATATATTAAAATTATTTTTGTATAATTATATGTATATTTATCATTAAAATACCAATTTTGTTATAATATAAATATTCCAACTCTTTTCAAAAATCACAAGAATCAATCTTACACTAAAATACCATGAATTCCATACAAAACCAATATTACAAATAAATACCATTTATCATGAAATTAGAATATTTCCACTAGAAATATCACAATATAAAATCTACATTCATTATAACTCTAAAGACGATTAATAAATACTTGGGGTGTATTTTGAAAAGTATATAAAAGAATTTTTACATAAAACCCCTTTAAGTTCTATAAATTATCCTAAGGACCCTAGTAAACATAGGTTGAAGTGGGACCAATCTCTTGAGCCTTAGGGAGCCGAAGAAGTGGGTGCTTGCATATTTAAGGTAGATAACTTAATAATGGTGTTATCAATACGGTGATCGTCTTTGAAAAAGACACAAATCCTGCCGTCCATGTGCAGCAGTTAACGATAACATCAAAAAAATCTGGACTTAAATATACTTTGAGTTTCATTATAATCTGACTTGAAAATGATTCAAGTACAATCTACAATCTACAGTCTACAATCTATAATCTACAATCTTCAATATTACAATTCAACATGAATCCATGAATCCAATTATCAATCTATACAACTTTACTGAACCGAACAATGGATATACATTCCATTTACATTGTTCTCCAGTTACACCATTTACTTGATTCTACGGTTACATCCGTTACAAATATCATGGTTTTGGTCAGTCATCCAATTATACAATCAATACAATTTACAAAACAAACAATACAAACAAAACCTCTCGGGGTTTAACGGTTAGATTGCTACGGAAGATGTTAGAAGTGGCACGAGAAAGTAAGACTTAATACACCTAACATGAATCCAATTGCCGTTTTTCCGGGCCTTCTAACGGAGCTTTGTACTTACATTTGCCTCTAATCTCTACATATAGAGACTCCTCTCGTATACACTGACAACCTTCTGTACCAAGCTAAAAACAACAACGTTAACACTAAATACAACAATATAATAATATAATACAATTGTAAAAGCTACTCTCTCTCTCTTACTCTCTGTCTATTCTGTTTCTTCTCTTATCTTTGGGACTTACCGAGCGACCTGTTCGCTGACGACACTCTCTTTTTTTCTTCTTTGACTGTCGTCAGGTGATCTGGACTTACCTGAGATCGAGCCCACTGCTGAAGACTTGACCAGTTCAGTGAAGACCTCGAGCTCTAGTCATTGTGCACTTTCCATTCAGTACTTTCATTTCTGTTATGCCATTGTTTAGGCATTGCTTTTTATTTCAGCTGTATTTACTTTTCTTGCATTGTACAAAAGAATGTGAATAAATAAAGTTGTTATCTTATATCTTGTCTCTTGTGATTTTACTTTATATTGCATAGATACGCTTAGCGTATTTACTTCAGAGTAAATACATAGCGGACCAGTCGCGTCCCCTTCACCGTATACTAGGAAGCGGGGCGTGACATTTGATCAACATCAAAATCCCGTGGCAACCGATCAAATGCGACCAAATCGCTAGATTTATAAAATTCAAACTAGTTATCACATAACCAATTATGTGGATTTCAAATATTCTACCACAATCACAGATAGCTAGGCGGAGTTTGATAATTCGATCGATGCAACGAATTCCCAAAAATTCCAAGAGAGCTCAACACTTGAGCAGAATTAAAAGTTCCCAGAACCATACCCCAACACCTACGGACCGTCGCTGAAGGGCCTGTCCCAAGCCTTCACAATGGCGCCGCAGAACCGCCGCCAAAACCATGCTTTGGCCACGGTTGCGCAATCACTGTAGCGAGTTAGGGACTCGTTCTTCAGGTGGGTCCATAGAATTCCCTGCATGATTTTCTGAGTATTTTTAATATGAAAAATTTCAGCTTTTGAATTTTTTTCCAGAAAGTGGGATTTATCGGGGTTTCAGACTCTGATCGGACTTCAAACTTCGTCTAGACAACGCCTAATGCTCTAGCTTGGCTCTGATACCACTGTAGGGTTTGCTTAGCGCCATAGCAAGGTTTTGGCAAGCATCAATCATGCTAGTTTAAAATTTTAGGGTGCTAAACAAACCCTAACCAAGATCTTAACTAGAGACTTAGGGTTAAACAAGATATGTAAACTCTTTACATCTAGGTGAACAAGGAATACAACCTTTGTAGACCGGTCCTTCACTTCAATAGCTCCGTGTAGTAGTCCATTCGCTACGATCACGATCCCCCGGACTCTAGAAAGGCTCCCATGAAGAAATAAACAAGCTTGCTTCGAAGTCTTCGAGGCCGAAGATGATCTACGTCGATGAGACACTAGCTCATGCAATCTCTTCACTAATTGTGTAGATTAGTGAAGCAAATACCCTAAACTAAATGGCAAGTAGTAGAGGACGATGAATTAGGAAGTGGGTTCACTTTATTTTTATTTTTCTCACAATAAATCATCACTTGGAAAAAGATAGAAAGCTTTTTCTCTTGGAGAAGAAGAAGAAGTGATGAAGCAAATGAATGAGAGAGTGAGGTTAGAATTGCAACCATGGGTGAGTTAGTGTGATGCCTAACACATTTAGAGAATAAACCATAGCTATGAGTTAAGGGTTGGGCTAAGAAATATCTTAAGCAAGACAAAAGAGTGGACTTGGTCAATATTTTCTATAAGCTTCCACAAGCTTCATCCAGGACTCATTCTCAATCTTTTTTGAATTACTTAATGATAAATAAAACCCAAACATAAAACCTAGCATGGTGTAAGTCTCTTACATACATATTACAAGTGTAACCTATCATGACACAACAATTTATATCACATATATATTTTATGTACAAGAAGAAAATAATACAATTAACATATATCACATATATATATTAATGTATCATAAGGTGAGAAAAAGTAATACTTAAGTGAGCTAATATTAGTTAATATAATTTAATATATCAAATATATAATTATACATTAAATTATCAAATGAACTCTTGATTTAATAGTCCGGCTATATTACATATAATCGACTAATATCATTTGAATCAACTTATCGAATCAACACTTGATCCGATAACCCGGCTACATCATATATAACCGACCGATATAACATGTGGCGAGAGTGGAATGCGGTATCACATGCTCGCGTTAATCTCGGTCAAGCAAATATCAGATATGTGCTCCTGCTACATTTCGCATGAACCAGGAAACCTCTGGACTCTAAAGACTAATCAATATGCCGGCAGTAGGTGATGATCATATCAAACACCCACAAGCCGCAAGCGGTCTGCTAAACGTAACGGCCGCCCGGATATTGAGCGGTCAGAAGATCAATAAGCAAGCCTGCTAGTACTCCTGCGAATCCAATCAGTAACACTACAGTACAGTCTGGACTCTTCGTTTGATATGTCGCATATCAGAGCCTAGGGGTGGTATAACGTCAGACCCCAATTGTAAGTGCACGGCGGCGCCCCGGCCGTCAATCCGACGGCCAAATGCGGAAGCGGTGATAAACTTAATTTTTCTTGAACTGGCAAACCGCCGCGCACTAATACCCGGATCGAACCATTAATTAGTCCTAGCTATCTACAAGAAGGGGAGAGAAGTATACCGATAGATCCGAGTCCTCCGGTCTTCTCGTCGTCGTCCCTATCTCCTGCGGAATGTCCCGTCTCCTCCTCGTCGCCGGAAGTGCACCACATCGCCTACATCGTTTACGGGCTCCCACCTCAATGCCGAGGCAACTCGGGCACGAAGCCAGCTACTCGACGTGCCCAAGGTTCGCTGTAGAATATGTAGTCCTCAAGTCTCACTTTGGGGTTGTGGAATTGCCATATGGTGGAGGAATGATACTTGGAGCTTTTGGGATTGATCTTGTGGGATTTTTGCAACATGAAATGAAGCAAAATCCCACACCAAAATGTTTGGACAGCCCCACCAAGAGAGTGGCCGGCCATGGCTTGGTGAGAGGAGAGAATGGAGTGAGTGCTCAAAATGAAAGAGGATAGCCACAACTATAATGCAAGGGAGAGAGAGAAAGGTCATGATATCAAGAGATGATTACAAACCCAAACCCACACTCCATCAACAACCATGATTGTCAACAAAGTGAAGCCATCATGATAAAGCTAGAAGTCAAGGTCAAGGAAAAGCTATCATGATACAATAAAAAGCAAAGACCCCCCTCCACAAATGCCTATTTGCAACAATGCAAATAAGCCCTCCTCCACCAATCTTCGGCCAACGAACGGAACAATGGAAATCGGCCGAAACGGAAAGCAAACTGGCAACTCCAGAACACTGGTCCCGTAATAAATTACAGGAAAACCCCGATACTGTGCATACACACCCGCATTTGTATTTCGACCGAAATACAAATGCAATGAGACAAAATCTACACTGTACTATACTAGGATCCGGCTTAAACCAAAGCCGGCTAGTAATATCCGTTCGATCCTGATCCGTGCAATACCGCACGTATCTGGTCGAACCCTGCCATATATCCATACGGCCTATAGTACAAACTGTCCGATCCTGATCCGTGCAATACCGCACGTATCTGATCGGACCTTGCCATATCTCCATACGGCCTCTACAACCTTTCGCCCGAAAGCTGAGTAGCAGAATGTGGGGGACTCTAAAGACTCGTCAACACCATGGTTGTGGATTTAACCACTAGCACGTCAGAGGTATATGCCAATACGTAACGGGCTACCAGGTATTGACTAAAAGGGACGTCTGTGAGCGAACTCAGCCTGACAACCCTACTGAGCCTGTAAGTGACAATATCCGTTCGGTCCGGTCCGTTCGTCTATGAGCATCGCATGGCGGGCCTAGGGGGTTGGTAAAAGTCAGACCCCCAAAAGCGGTACAAGTCATGTCGGAGTGTAGCCCAGAACACCCTGAGATACTACTGGAATACCTACCAGTAAATCTCCTTGCCTCGGCCGAGGGCTTCGTGTAATGGCTCTCCTAGACACAGCACGACCTCACCCCCAATACCGGGAGAGACGAACCCCTGAAGATACGCTCACTGCCTCCATGTGGCTCGGGACTGTACCCAACTAAAACCTGTTTGCACGACTCCTTTGAGCCGTGGTAGGGTAGTAATCAAAGTACAGTGGGAACTCACACAAGACAAATGACGATCCCCAGGTCGATGAACTAACCTGTACACATGTCACCAGGGAACAGCCATCTGACGTCTGGTATATGACCAACTGGCATGTTCCCGGCGAGTCCTGTCCGGTGCACTCATAACCCAATGAGCACCTGTATACATCTTAGGTGATCCAACTGACACCAGTGGCTTATGAGACCGGCCACCGCCCCTCGTCGGGGTCTCGACTGTATACACTAGTCTACTCTGGAGTATCGATGCCCTGTCTCGAAACTCACACGACTAGGGACCAATTAAGGATTTGCTTATAGACTACCAGCTCCCACTTATATGATCGCCCTCATACTGCTGGTGGTCAAGCAAGAATCCTAGGGGCTCTACCAACGTGTAATAGCGACCTGTAAGGTCACCTCAAACAGTACACGATGATAAAGATGAACCAGATAGCATACTATCATCTCGAGTAAGACTGTCCTACCGGGATAGGTCCTCCATCAATCATTGCAATCACGTACCTGTGACCTAATAATTGACTCTGAGGGCACTATCTCCAACAATCTCCCACTTGCACTCAAGGCTAATTATTGCGAAGTCGCATACTCACAGCCCGTGTGATACCGAACACCCAACTCCTCTACTAGTCAGTCTCACAAAGCTCGTTTGCGAAACTATTGCGTTCAAAGAATAGCCTCAGTGAGTGGATCCGCTTTGTTGTCTCTTTCCATGTCTCTCTATATCTCAAGTTCGCGGAGAAACCCATCTCCCGAAAAGATCAATACCTGTCTTAGAATGTGTCTGGATGTCTGATGGGACATAGCTCATAAATGAACTCCAAATCCAAACTTCTTAGACTGTATCGTCAACTGAACTTAATCAGTATCCTGCGCCATGCCACCCTCAGTATTGCCTTGGACCACCTGTCCAAAATACTGCCCCTCATCAGAAGGAAAACTATAGCTCTGACAACCTCCTTGTCGTCCAGGTCACCTTGGAAGCCTGGAATGAGAACTGTCTCCCGAATGAAGCTGTCGTTATCATATCCCTGGAACATTCACTTGTGTTCTAGAACTGCTTCCGACTGTTTCTCCAGGATTGGATTAATGTCAACTTATTGCATCCAGTGCAAGAACAACATCTGGTGTGGTACTTGACATCTCATGATTAACTCAATTGCCTGAGCAAGTGATCTGCCAATCATGCACATCCCTCTCCCCTTTAGTCTGTAAGACAGCTTTAGAGAGGGTGACTCCATCACCTGCAGGTACACTACCGTGCCAGGAGTCGTCCATTCTAAATACTCTTAGAATGCCGTCAAAGTACCCTGATTTGGAAACCACCCAAATCTAGATCTAAAACTATAGATCTAGTAACCAGTATGTCTGATATAATGTCCAAGTCCCATGTGGAGAAAACACTGTGTGACGACCAAAGTATAACCGATCGTAGTATAGGAGTTTCCTTTCCTACTCTGTGTATGTCATCCAAATACCAGGATATCACACCCTACTACCTTCTCAACAGATCCATCCCCTATTCTGATGAAGTCAAACCCATGACTGTCACGTCAGAAATAGATGATCTTTCTCCGCTATATCTGCTTTAGCCTATAAATAGACATAAGCCACCTGTCCACCAATGTTTCCGCTGCTCCCACTGACTACGATAACCCTCTGGCAGAGTCATATAGACGTACACTTCTAAAACTAGTTTAGAACGACGCTATACTCATCCTCCTGCCGGGTCTCGCAGCCTGGAACAACAGCAATGGTAATTGTGGGTAAACAAGAACTTCCATGTCACCGTCCTTGAGGCTACCGTAGTACCTCTCGAGTGCCTGAAGTTACCCACCGCATCTGCGGAGTGGCCAATGGAATATCAAACCAGATTGAATCTTTAGGTTCCTATCAAATCTTCAATAATCGTTTGTGGTTCTGGAATCACTTCCAGTTCTACCATACTCCCACTGCTGTTTTCTGAAAAAATCCATTTTTAATAAAACTGTGGTGAGTCTAGAACAATATCGCTATTGTTCATCCAGATGGTAGAAAGTCAACCCTCGTCATAGCCTGGGTCAACCCACAAACAGCCATTACAGAAACGTGCCTTGAGTTGTCCAGTGTCTGGTTTTAATCATAAGCCGGACAACTGCCCGTACCTTAACACCGTTAAGATATGAACTGTTCTATATCCCATATAGAAACAGAGGCACTGATTTAATTAAACCAGATTCAAATCATGCAACTGTCTCCAGTGCATGTCAACTAAATGGAGAGAGGCCGATCAGCGTTACTCAACTTAGGAATGCTTCCAATTATGAGTAACCTGAAAGAGAAGCAATTTCTCTTAATCACTACTATCAACTGAATACCATATACAAGTATCTACATCTTCGATCACTTTGAAGAATCCCGATACTTGCTACACCTGGTTCTCTACTCTATTCAAATACCTATAACTTCTCCAAATTCGGACCCTGTGTTTCCCCGAAATACCTGTCTAAAAACTAGAGAAGTCATAAGTAAACCGAATATAGTACGAGGACCAACCCCTCTGTCCTGATGGACCCTGGACATCATACAATACTCTGTACAAGTCCCTTGAGTCTGATAACTCACTCACTGTGTGTCGTAGGTTGAAAACTGTACTTATGGTTAAGAAGAATTACACCGCTGTTTAATGCTCCTTACCTAACCATCCACTGATATAGGTAAATGTCGTAGACATAATTTCAAAAAGGTATATCTCACTCTATGAAAATAGACGTACAGATATATCAATTTGAAATTGGTGCATGACAGCGGATATTCAAAACCAAATATTTGCCGACCGGCAAACAGCCCAGGTGATTTCCTCAAATATCACCGATTACAACGAATCCCGATATAATGAGGATGATCACCCAATTCCCAATAACTTACTCCCACTCATCATCTGTAAAACCATACAGATATGAGAATCGTACCTGGTAAATACATACCCTGGAGTAAGGACTAATTGGGAAATCAGTTTTCCTTTAACAGTACACAGTGAAACTGAAACATTGAAATGTTTCGATGGGGTATCCCGGTATTCCTAGTAATGACTCTTCCAGATTCACGACTGTAACCGTATAATTCTTTGCCACCTCTCCAAATCCCTTCATATGTCTTTAGTCATTACCTTCTGCACACCCCTTTAGGCCAAATGGTTTTCTTCCTTCCCTACCGTTCGGCACCAGCCTATGGTTTGGAAGAAGACTATCCAATAAGCATAATGGGTGTACTGTGCCAATCCTAAGAACACTCGCAATGCGAGAGAAGGTGAGGATAAAAGACAACCGAATGAACTTAATTCCTATTTCTCCTGAACCATAATCCATCCCCGAACTGGAACAAATTCCTTTCGAGTTCGTATATAACCATACGATGGAGTATCCAATAAACTGTGGATCTTCGTAGTGATACGGAGTGTCCAGGAGAAATTCAAAGGTGATTTTAGGATTGGCGAAGAAATACCTGGTTTGGTCATGAATATCTGTTGCAATTTACTTTGCCCTCTTATTAATCCCTTACTTTGTCTTAACTTAATACCTTCTGCACACCATCGTTAGGCTAATTGGTTTTCTTCATTCCCTACCGGTCGGCACCAGCCTAAGGTTTGGAAGAAGACTATCCAATTTGCATAACAGGTGTACTACTCCTAAACCAAGGAGCACTCGCAACCTGAGAGAAGGAAAAAGGAAAAGACAACTGAATAGTCCTATTCGTTTCCTCCAGAACCTGAAACCATCCTCGAATAAATTCTTTCGAGTTCGTATCTAACCATACGATGGTTTTGTCCAATGGAAGTGGACATTCGTAGCAATACGGGATGTCCTGGAGAAAAGGGTAAAAGTAGGAGTGGCAATGAGGTTTGCAACTCTGACAATCTAAAAGCCAGTGTTAAGAAGGTTCGGTTAATTTGGTCACTTAGTCATAGTCTTAGGGTCGGGTCAATGGTCGCTGCCAAAGAGAGAGAGAAAAGAAACACTCAGCGTGCACTATAACCTAAATCAGAATGGTTACCAATTTATCTAATCTGGAATCCTCCCACTGTACCTCAAATTCTCCTCCAAACCTGAAAGAAGAATTAGTCGGGATCACCCGAGGAGTAAACCAACTCATCAGTGGGAATCGGGATCCAACTATCATCGCATGGCAACGTGACGGAATCCGCTCACGGTATCACACTCCAGAAGGTATGCGCATATCTGGCAAGTTTCAGTTCTTTTGAAACTCCCGATGTGATTTCTGCCCCATGCTCTTATGACCTTGACTTTGGCCAACATATCATAAGTCACATGTCAAGTTCTACCCGTCATTCTCCAGGTTAATTTGAATCCACCCGTACATACCCTTGACTTTGGCCAACATGGCAGTACGACTGTTCCAAACCAACGCATCTATCTATGCTGCATATGAATACCCCAACAGCTACCAATCACTGTGCCTTGACTTTGGCCAACATACACAGCTTGAATACTATTGACCATCCATATGAAACGACGGAGGGCTACGAATGGTTTTTGGCGAAAACCTTTAACGTAATGAACTTGATATCGTTGAAGGAACGGATAGCTTTTAAAAATATAGTGACGAAAACTTTTGCTAAAGAGGTCACTCCCGGTGAAGGGATCTTGGCTCTTTCCCCGTAGAATGAGGTGCAGGATATTCCAACTGAATACCACGGTGCAAAGGAAAAGCAATCGGCTATAGCGAAGTTAATGCCCTGACGCAAACTTTCTGTCCAAGGGGTCACTCCCGGTGAAGGGATCTCGGCCCTTGCCTCGTCGACTGAGGAGCAGGATATTCCAACTGAATACCACGATGCAAAACAAAAGTGAACGTCCTTGCAATAACAGCTTTTTGAAAAGTGTTCCAACAACATCAGATTAGGTTTGTTTTAACTTGCATTGATCCGAATCAACGCAGTCCCATCAATTGATCACACCACAAAGAACGAAAATAATACTGATGTACGTATATGCCATCCGCATTCGCCACTGGGTCCCGTCATTACCCGTTAGGTTAGCTAACTAACGACAGAGCGGGGACTGGACTAGCGCGGATGCAAAACATATACAACATCTACTAATATATATACCAATATATTATATTCGCTCAAGGCGTGATAAAATGCAACATCACAGAGAATGAACAGCATCACAGAAACAATACAGATATCTGGGATCCCCGGGTTTCACAGAGCCATTACTGAAACCCGACGTTCCCCTGGTCGTGTGGATAGCCTGTGCAATGAAATCCTAGACCCCTACGGGCGCGGCAAGTTACCCGCCAAAACCTGAAGCGAGGCAGCCCCCTTCAGCACCGTGAATGGACCACCCAGCACTTCACGGAATCCGGCAACTTGGGCACCCCTCTTGGGTCAACCTGTACCCCCTATGAGTTCGGCGAATAGCCCGCCAATCCTAGAGTGAAGCCCCCTCCGTCTCAATGCCATGAGATGCGGGCTTGTTGCCCTCTAGAACCCGGCTATCCGTGCACCCCTCCGCGGGGTAATCCTAGTACAGAAAGTAAAATATACATACAATGGGTACATCGACCGCAACCAGGTCGTGCCCCAAAATAATAATACAAACAGGCAGTGACGGCAGTCCACATGTCGGACGCTCGTCCCGCAATATCAAATGTACATAATACAAACACAACTGTACTAGCATTGCATCCAGGCTATCCCCCACGACCGATCCGCAACAACACAGCAAAAACAGAACATCAACGTGAAAATCACGTTCGCAAATCCGTCTAACCGGGCTATAGCAGTTAGACCGGATTTACCGATCAAGTGACATTCACGGTCGCAGATATAATGTAAATACTGTGAAATAATGTGTTTAAAATATCCGATCGATCAAAAATTAACAAGTGGGCCCCCAAGCAATACTGTAGCACTCACGGAAATTCTGGGCCCAATTTTAATATTCCAAAACCCCAATTTTAACCCTAGAAAGATACTGTAGAAATTTGGTGCAGGGAACCCAACAGTGTGCGGCGGAACAGCGGCCCAAAGGGGTGTTTGGCCGCGGTTCCGCGCTCCTACTGTGGAGTTGTTGCATCGAATTTTTACAGAACTCTTATAATTTCCAGTACATCAATTTTATACAACCTGAAAAAAATTTCGACACCAAATATTTCCAACAGAAAACTGATGTGATCAAAATATGGTTTTTGGAATTTTGGTCGATCGGAAATGCAAAACACATTAAACCAAGCTAGACTAAGTTAATGGCGAGGCTCTGATACCACTGTAAGTGCACAGCGGCGCCCCGGCCGTCAATCCGACGGCCAAATGCGGAAGCGGTGATAAACTTTAATTTTTCTTGAACTGGCAAACCGCCGCGCACTAATACACGGATCGAACCATTAATTAGTCCTAGCTATCTACAAGAAAGGGAGAGAAGTATACCGATAGATCCGAGTCCTCCGGTCTTCTCGTCGTCGTCCCTATCTTCTGCGGAATGTCCCGTCTCCTCCTCGTCGCCGGAAGTGCACCACATCGCCTACATCGTTTACGGGCTCCCACCTCAATGCCGAGGCAACTCGGGCACGAAGCCGGCTACTCGACATGCCCAAGGTTCGCTGTAGAATATTGTCACGACCCGCAGGGTACGGAACGTGACTGGCACTTAAGTTTACGAAACGTCTCAAGACGTCCGTAAAATAAGTAAGCCAAAGCCCAGAAACCAAAACCAAATAAGCAAAAGAGTGAAGAAAACCCAATCAATTGAAAGCGAGTTATCAAATAAGTCATATAAAACCTTTTTTAAAAACAATATCAATTTTTCCAAAAATTTCGGCAGAGTCTCCTTTGTAAATACTGGCCCCCAAAATGGGTACAACAAAAATATATATGAATCCAACAAAATAGGGCATCCCCAAGCGGGAGCTAGCTCTTCGCTACAAGGCGGTCACAAATCCCATGCAATATAAAATGACAACAAGCAAAATAATCATAATGAAGCATAAGAAAAGCAGCATGTCGACTCAAGTGAGCTCGACCCCAAAATACAGCATAAAAAGTCCACAAACCCCACAGTCTCATCTCTAGGTCAATATACAACAATACTGGTAGATACAGTAGATGGAGTACACTAGATACAAAGAATATACAAGGTGGTACAAAATAGTAATAAAACCCACCTAAGAGCAAAACCTCGAGTCCAGGCAAAAGAGCAAAAGAACAAGTACGCCCGCCGCTACTGTACTGACGGAGCGGACCTGAAAAAGGCTGTGGCACAACGGGGGTGAGTTGCCAACTCGTGAGTAATAAATAACACCTACAAAGGCTATCGTATGCATGCACACAAGCATCCTAGCATCTAAAATACAGGTATGAATGGATGCACTAGCAGGTGTGTATACAACATCAGTGTACGAATATGTATGCAACATGAATATCTGAGGTCTCAATAGGTATCTATAAGAAACATTTTATCTCCTTTTGTTTTTGAAACTCTTTTAGAATGCCAGCATAATACTCAAGGAATCGACGAGAACCGGTGTCCAGCAACGACACCTAAAAGCTGTCTCAAATCTCATAAATCCATGTCATAGTGTCTCTGGCCTCAGCCGTCCGGCTGACCCATCTCAAATATCAATATCTCATCATCTAGCAGCCACGGTCGGTATCCTCTGGATATCCGCCGTCCCAAACAGTCACCGGTAGGTAATCCGTCCCCTGCCAGGCTCAACGTCAACACCACATTCCTCTTGCCCCGGGGTACCTTACCGGGCCCACCATGTACCCGTGCCGGTTCCTCCACTCCTCGACACGGATTTCCAAAACCACAGCAAACTCATGGTGGACGACACTTACATCACTAGAAAACCGCAATTTACATATTTTAAAAAATATAGTAAGTTTAGAAATTTTGCGGCTTTCCCCCGAAATCCAGAAATATCATAAAATCTCAAGAAATCCTCATAAGTGCATATGTCAATGATAATGAATGCATATGGTATCAATAATCAAGTTGCGATGTGTGATTAAGAGATTAGGCATGAACAATTAATATGATGAAGTACATGCACATGACTAGCAATCCTAAGGTTTCATTTTAAGGAATTAAAGGCAATAGCACAAGTTTAAGTATCAATTAGTAAAAGGTTTCAATTTAAAGGTTATCTAGTGTGGTGGCATGGCAATTACCAGGGTGTGTGTGTAAGCATGAATAGTGCTCGTGCTGCATATAAAAACCCTGGTAATGGTGCAGGTGTCCTATAAAATGGTTTCGTATAGGTATGTCAATATAATGCATGGATGCAGCAAATAATCAAATATGTATTTCACCCCTAATTACTAACATCACTAAGAATCTTGTAATTTACTAAAACTATCGGGCGGCTTGCGCCATCCAACGATAGTCCCCCGTAGATGTTACATCTACTCACCGGAATCCCTGGCTAGCTGTGTCCAATCACCGCTTTTCCCTTTCGCGCCGCGTCTGACGTCTCCGCGACCGAACCTGGAATTTACATCAATACCAACATAAGGTTACTTATCAAGAACGACGCAAAACCCAACGAAACTACTAAAGTTCACTAGCTAGGTACAACGGGCGCAGAGTGGGCGGAACATACGCGAAAATCGCAAACACTGCCAAAAAACGCCGATTTGGTCGCCCGGCAAAACTAAAACCCGACTACCCAAAAATCCGCACTCACGCATCCTAAACGTCATAGGAGATGCTAAAAACATCCCCAAGGTATCACAAATAATTCACCAAATAATTTTAATAAAAACCTAGTAAGCACAAACTAGCAATTTTGGTGCAAAAATCGAAATTTAGCGATACGGTTATCACAATCCAACCACACCACAAGCAATCTACAAACACTATAATTACAACACATTAGCAATGATTCAGAACCTATTTTCCATAAACAATCATTACTTGAATTTCCTAAAACAACAATTTACAACCAAAATCACACTTATAAAATTTAGTAAATTAGCATAGTTTAAAGACCACATAACAAGGTAACCTCTTAGATTAGGTTGTGTAGGAACTAGATAGCAAAATAATTTAATTAACCTAATAATGGTTTCAAGAACCCTAATTTAATTTCAACCATGAACAAAAAAATAAACTAGATTAGGATTTTGCTAAGCTTTTAACACTAAAACCATTTAATTAAAGGAATTTAACCAAAAGAGATTAACTTAGTGGAAATTATACCTCAAGATCTATGGATCTAGCATGTGAATTTGCCTCCTCAAAAAGGTCTCCATGCTCCAAGATTCTTGCAAGATTTGGCCAAGGAGAAAGGATGAAGAATTGGCTTGAATTTGTGAGGTTTTATTTGGATTTTTGAATCATTTTGGGGATTTTTTTTAGTTGGAAAGGAGATGGAATCAAAAGAGGGGGGGCTGCTGATCAGTTCCTGCAGTGAGGGGAAATGGGGTGGGTGTTGTGGATTTTTTCAAAGTCAAACCCATCCATGCCTCAATATAACCCATACCTAAATTAATGTATTATATTCACCTTATAAAGTTTTAATTCAAATGAGTTGAAAGGAATAATTGGAGTGGGGATTTTTCTTGAGGTGGGCTTGACCTGGGATGAGGGGTGAGGAAGTGTGAGTGTTTGCAAAAAAAATTCTATGCAAAAAGACCCCCCAAAAGTCCAAAATTGCAAGTTTAAGCTTAAAATTCAATAAATTCGTTTCCTATCATAAAAATTAGTTAAAAATAAAAATAAAATACTAAAAATTTATGTTACAACTAGATTTTAATTAACATAATTTTAAAGATTAAAATTAGCCCGGAAAAATTTGTATTTATCGCTAAATTAATGTATTTTCTTACCGGCTTAAAATAATATTAAAAAATTGAAAAATAGGGAAAAAATTTTAAATGACCAGAATTTCATAATTAACTCATTTGCTACTAAAAACTAGCAATTACCTATCCAAATTAGGTATAATTAGCCCTAAACTGCAAAATAACGAGAAAGACGGTTTTCGGAAAAATACCGAATTTTCACCGATTTTCAGGAAAACACCAAAACGACTTTTCAAGACGCTACAATCTTCCCCCTTAAAGAAATTCGGTCCCCGAATTAAAAAAAAATATATATAACTACGCATACCTTCAAAGAGATGGGGATATTTCTTCGTCATCTCGCCCTCGGTCTCCCAGGTAACCTCCTCGCTGCTCGGGCTACGCCAAAGGACCTTGACGGTTGGTATAATCTTCGACCTCAACTTCTTCACCTGCCGATCCAAGATGGCCACCGGCTGCTCTGCAAAAGAAAGGTCGCGCTCTAGCTGGACTGTCGGGTGCTGAATCGCATGCGAATGGTCGTGAAGGTACTTGCGGAGCATCGAAACATGGAAGACGGGGTGAACATCGGGAAAGCTGGGTGGAAGGGCCAAACGATATGCAACTGCGCCGACACGCTCAAGGATCTCGAAGGGACCTACGAATCTAGGGCTAAGCTTCCCCTTTCGCCCAAAACGCATCACGCCCTTCATCGGAGAGACTTTCAGGAAAACATGGTCGCCAACTGCGAACTCTAATCTGCGACGGCGCCTGTCTGCATAGGATTTCTGTCTGCTCTGAGCTGCCCTCATCCGGTCTCGAATCAACTGTATCTTCGCTGTCGTCTCCTCAACAAGCTGCGGCCCCAAAATGCTGCTCTCGCTGAGCTCTGTCCAACAGACGGGCGATCTGCATCTCCTCCCATACAATGCCTCGAAAGGTGCCATCTGAATAGTATCCTGGAAGCTGTTGTTGTAGGAGAACTCCACTAGCGGTAAATGACGATCCCAGCTACCACCAAAGTCTAAAACGCACGCTCTGAGCATGTCCTCGAGAGTCTGAATGGTCCGCTCTGACTGTCCGTCGGTCTGCGGATGAAATGCTGTGCGGAAGCTCAAACGAGTGCCCAAAGCCTCCTGGAGTCTCTGCCATAGTCGGCTGGTAAACTGAGTGCCTCGATCTGACACGATACATGTCGGTACGCCATGCAAGCGCACGATCTCGTCGATGTAGAGCTGAGCATACTGAGCGAAGCTGAAAGTGGTCTTCACTGGTAGGAAGTGAGCCGCTTTCGTCAATCTATCCACGATCACCCAGATGGAGTCGTACCCTCGACTGGTCCTGGGTAGACCCACAACGAAATCCATCGAAATCTGCTCCCATTTCCACTCTGGAATGGGTAACGGCTGTAGCTCTCCTGCAGGCCTCTGGTGCTCGGCCTTGACTTGCTGACAAGTCAGGCATCTCGAAACGAACTCCGCAGTGTCCCTCTTCATCCCGTCCCACCAGTAGGTCTCTCACATATCATGGTACATCTTGGTGGAACCGGGGTGGACACTATACACTGATCGGTGTGCCTCCTCAAGAATGTCGCGCCGCAATCCATCAGCATCTGGTACGCACAGTCTAGATCCATATCGTAAAATCCCCTGATTGTCAACCACGAACTCGGAAAATCTGTCCTGTCCCATCTGTGCCATGATCTCTGAGCAACGGTCGTCACTGCGCTGTGCCTCATATATACGGTCAAGCAACTGTGGGCGTGCACGAACATGCGTGAGCTGTCCCCCCGTCTGAGTGAACTCGAACTCAACTCGGCTGTCGCATAACATCTGCCAATCTGCTGACAACTGCCTCTGCACTGCGCGCAAAAAGGATAGACTACCCCCGGGCCTCCTACTCAACGCATCTGCCACCACATTTGCCTTGCCGGGGTGATATAAGATCTCGCAGTCGTAGTCTTTCACCAACTCCATCCAACGACGCTGTCTGAGATTCAGGTCTCGCTGCTGAAATATGTACTTTAAGCTCTTGTGATCGGTGAATATCTGACACGACTCGCCGTATAGGTAATGTCGCCAAATCTTCAGTGCAAAGACCACTGCAGCCATCTCCAAATCATGAGTGGGGTAGTTCTGTTCATGCTTCTTCAACTGCCGAGAAGCATAAGCGATCACCCGGCCATGCTACATCAATACGCATCCTAGTCCCACTCGCGAAGCATTACAGTAGACCACAAATCCGCCTGATCCCGAAGGCAAAGATAATACCGGCACCATAGTCAAACAAGTCCGTAGCTGCTGAAAACTGCGCTCGCACCCCTCTGTCCAGACGAAAGGAACTCCCTTCCGGGTCAAACCGGTCTAGGGTGCAGCTATACGGGAGAAGTCCTGAACAAAACGCCTGTAGTAGCCCGCCAGGCCTAGAAAACTACGGATCTCAGTAACCAATGTAGGTCGGGGCCACTGCTGAACAGCCTCAATCTTCTTCGGGTCCACACAAATGCCGTCTCTCGTAACCACGTGACCCAAGAATCCGACGCTGTCCAGCCAGAATGCACACTTGGAGAACTTTGCGAACAGCTGGTGCTCCTTCAGAGTCTGTAACGTAATCCGCAAGTGCTGCTCGTGTTCCTCTCTGCTCCGGGAGTACACCAAGATATCGTCGATAAACACGATGATGAACAAGTCAAGATACGGCCTGAATGTACGGTTCATCAAATCCATGAATGCTGCTGGGGCGTTGGTGAGTCCGAACGACATCACCAAAAACTCGTAGTGGCCGTAGCGCGTACGGAAAGCTGTCCTCGGTATATCCTCCTGTCGAACTCGCAGCTGATGGTATCCTGATCGCAAGTCAATCCTCGAAAAAAATATCCCGCACCCTGAAGCTGGTCGAACAAATCATCAATGCGCGGCAACGGATATCTGTTCCGAACGGTAACTTTGTTCAGCTGGCGGTAGTCGATACATAAGCGCAAACTTCCATCCTTCTTCTTGACAAACAGGACCGGAGCACCCCACGGAGAAACACTCGGTCGAATAAGCCCCTTATCTAACAAATCCTGCAACTGATCCTTCAGCTCTCGAAGCTCTGCCGGGGCCATCCGATAAGGCGGTATAGAAATAGGCCCCGAACCGGGAATCAAATCAATGCAGAACTCAATATCGCGCTCAGGCGGTAGCACAGGTAGCTCATCAGGGAAAACATCAGGGAACTCACAAACTACCGGGACCCGGTCCAACGGAACCTCTGCAGCTCGAGTATCACAAATACACGCTAAGAATCCCTGACATCCCTTCCGCAAGAGCTGACCAGCGCGAAGAGACGAAATTAAGCTGGGAAGGGTGACACTGCGGTCTCCCTGAATAACAAGGACTGGCTCTCCCGGAAAGCTAAATCTGACTGCCTTCTAACGGAAGTCCACCGAAGCATAACAAGTGGCCAGCCAGTCCATGCCAAGAAGCACATCAAAGTCCAACATATCGAGGAGTATCAAATCAACTGATGAATCCCTCTCCCCGATACGAACGGAACACAAACGAAATACAAAACGAGCGACAAACGACTCGCCTACCGGAGTAACAACAACAAGCGGATGATCTAACGACGACGACTCACGGCCCAACATCGGTGCAAAGTGTGTAGAGACTTACGAATGTGTGGAACCTGGGTCAAATAATACCCGTGCGTCGAAAGAACAAACTGGCAAGGTACCTGTCACAACGGCATTGGATGCCTGCGCATCCTGCGGTGTCAAAGAAAAAACTCGGGCCTGTCCTCCACCGATAGCGGGCTGACCTCGACCTCGGCCTCTGCCTCCTCGTCCTCTCTGAACAGGACCGCCGCGTCCACGGCCTCTCGGTGCACCTAACTGGCGTGGAGCATCGCCTGGGGTAGGAAGTAGGGCTATCTGTGGAGGGGGTGGTGATGGTGGTAGGGTCACATGCGGAACTGTCGCTGCTCCCTGTCGTCTCGCCGGACAGTTTCTGACAAGATGATGCGGACTCCCGCACCCAAAACACCCTGGCGACGGCTGCTGCCCCTGGGGATAAGAACCATATAACTGTCCCCGTCCAAATCCTCTGCCAGGCCTATCTCTCGGAAAGAATCTGGCGCGCTGCCTCTGAGACGGTACATCGGTGCGAATCCTCTTCGGCCCAGAAACGGCCGAAGTCCGTGATATGCGTGCCTCCATCCGCAATGCCGTATCCATAGCAGCTGAATAAGTATCGTAGTGCTGGACGCCAATGGCAAGATATAGCTGGGCATCAAGTCCCTGTACGAACCTCTTCACCATCTTCTCCTCGGTATCCACCAAATACTGAGCATATCGGGATAACTGCGTAAACTGGATGTCATACTCAGACACCGTCATCCCAGGTGTCTTGACTAAGGCCTCGTAGCTACGAGCTCTGGCGTCACGAACGCTCTCTGGAAGGAAACGGGCTAGAAAGACCGCTGTAAACTCGGCCCACGTCATAGGCGGTATACCTGCAGCTCGACCTCTCAAGACTGACTCCCACCATGTCTGCGCGAGACCCTCTAGTCGGAAACTCGCAATCTCCACCCATCGATCATCCGAACATCTCAGCGAACGGCAGATCCTGGCTAAACTGTCAAGGAACGTCTGTGGGTCCTCCGCTGCCTCGGTGCCGGTGAATACTGGAGGTCTCAGCCTCATGAAATCCTGTAGCGAAACCGGAATGGCCACGGTGGTAGTAGTAGGAGCAGGTATCATGGTCGTCTGTGATGTAGTAGGTACGTCATCTGGCCTCAGTGTACGACTGGCTGCATCTAGGGATCCTACCATCTGACGTAGCTCCTGCATGCCTCCCATCATCTGTCGCAACTCCTCCACACCAGTCTCAAGCCTATCCATACGGCCTGGGGAAGGTGGATCGGTCTGTCCCTGCGGCGTAGGCATACAACCCTGCTCGGTCCTAGTCTCGGATGAGCCAGCTCGAATCTCGTCTCGGGCGGCAGCCCTCTGCGCCCTCGTAGCCTTCGGCGGCATAGTGGCTGGTATAGGAAAAAGGGGAAATACGAACAGTGCAATAGAATCATAGGATACACGGAATTGAAGAAGGAATTTCAAGCAAGTATATCCTAAAGTCACCTAGGCGGAGTACCGTATCGCAAGTATGCCGCGGACATACGCACGCTACGTTACCCTGCTTAAGTCACTTACTCCATCTACCAAAGGTCATCCTACACTCAAAAAGGTAAAACCTATCGCTCTGATACCAACTTTGTCACGACCCGCAGGGTACGGAACGTGACTGGCACTTAAGTTTACGAAACGTCTCAAGATGTCCGTAAAATAAGTAAGCCAAATCCCAGAAACCAAAACCAAATAAGCAAAAGAGTGAAGAAAACCCAATCAATTGAAAGCGAGTTATCAAATAAGTCATATAAAACCTTTTTTAAAAACAATATCAATATTTCCAAAAATTTCGGCAGAGTCTCCTTTGTAAATACTGGCCCCCAAAATGGGTACAACAAAAATATATATGAATCCAACAAAATAAGGCATCCCCAAGCGGGAGCTAGCTCTTCGCTACAAGGCTGTCACAAATCCCACGCAATATAAAATGACAACAAGCAAAATAATCATAATGAAGCATAAGAAAAGCAGCATGTCGACTCAAGTGAGCTCGACCCCAAAATACAGCATAAAAAGTCCACAAACCTCACAGTCTCATCTCTAGGTCAATATACAACAATACTGGTAGATACAGTAGATGGAGTACACTAGATACAAAGAATATACAAGGTGGTACAAAATAGTAATAAAACCCACCTAAGAGCAAAACCTCGAGTCCAGGCAAAAGAGCAAAAGAACAAGTGCGCCCGCCGCTACTGTACTGACGGAGCGGACCTGAAAAAGGCTGTGGCACAACGGGGGTGAGTTGCCAACTCGTGAGTAATAAATAACACCTACAAAGGCTATCGTATGCATGCACACAAGCATCCTAGCATCTAAAATACAGGTATGAATGGATGCACTAGCAGGTGTGTATACAACATCAGTGTACGAATATGTATGCAACATGAATATCTGAGGTCTCAATAGGTATCTATAAGAAACATTTTATCTCCTTTTGTTTTTGAAACTCTTTTAGAATGCCAGCATAATACTCAAGGAATCGACGAGAACCGGTGTCCAGCAACGACACCTAAAAGCTGTCTCAAATCTCATAAATCCATGTCATAGTGTCTCTGGCCTCAGCCGTCCGGCTGACCCATCTCAAATATCAATATCTCATCATCTAGCGGCCACGGCCGGTATCCTCTGGATATCCGCCGTCCCAAACAGTCACCGGTAGGTAATCCGTCCCCTGCCAGGCTCAACGTCAACACCACATTCCTCTTGCCCCGGGGTACCTTACCGGGCCCACCATGTACCCGTGCCGGTTCCTCCACTCCTCGACACGGATTTCCAAAACCACAGCAAACTCATGGTGGACGACACTTACATCACTAGAAAACCGCAATTTACATATTTTAAAAAATATAGTAAGTTTAGAAATTTTGCGGCTTTCCCCCGAAATCCAGAAATATCATAAAATCTCAAGAAATCCTCATAAGTGCATATGTCAATGATAATGAATGCATATGGTATCAATAATCAAGTTGCGATGTGTGACTAATAGATTAGGAATGAACAATTAATATGATGAAGTACATGCACATGACTAGCAATCTTACGGTTTCATTTTAAGGAATTAAAGCCAATAGCACAAGTTTAAGTATCAATTAGTAAAACGTTTCAATTTAAAGGTTATCTAGTGTGGTGGCATGGCAATTACCAGGGTGTGTGTGTAAGCATGAATAGTGCTCATGCTGCATATAAAAACCCTGGTAATGGTGCAGGTGTCCTATAAAATGGTTTCGTATAGGTATGTCAATATAATGCATGGATGCAGCAAATAATCAAATAAGTATTTCACCCCTAATTACTAACATCACTAAGAATCTTGTAAGTTACTAAAACTATCGGGCGGCTTGCGCCATCCAATGATAGTCCCCCGTAGATGTTACATCTACTCACCGGAATCCCTGGCTAGCTGTGTCCAATCACCGCTTTTCCCTTTCGCGCCGCGTCTGACGTCTCCGCGACCGAACCTGGAATTTACATCAATACCAACATAAGGTTACTTATCAAGAACGACGCAAAACCCAACGAAACTACTAAAGTTCACTAGCTAGGTACAACGGGCGCAGAGTGCGCGGAACACACGCGAAAATCGCAAAAACTGCCAAAAAACGCCGATTTGGTCGCCCGACAAAACTAAAACCCGACAACCCAAAAATCCGCACTCACGCATCCTAAACGTCATAGGAGATGCTAAAAACATCCCCAAGGTATCACAAATAATTCACCAAATAATTTTAATAAAAACCTAGTAAGCACAAACTTGCAATTTTGGTGCAAAAATCGAAATTTAGCGATACGGTTATCACAATCCAACCACACCACAAGCAATCTACAAACACTATAATTACAACACATTAGCAATGATTCAAAACCTATTTTCCATAAACAACCATTACTTGAATTTCCTAAAACAACAATTTACAACCAAAATCACACTTTTAAAATTTAGTAAATTAGCATAGTTTAATGACCACATAACAAGGTAACCTCTTAGATTAGGTTGTGTAGGAACTAGATAGCAAAATAATTTAATTAACCTAATAATGGTTTCAAGAACCCTAATTTAATTTCAACCATGAACAAAAAAAGAAACTAGATTAGGATTTTGCTAAGCTTTTAACACTAAAACCATTTAATTAAAGGAATTTAACCAAAAGAGATTAACTTAGTGGAAATTATACCTCAAGATCTATGGATCTAGCATGTGAATTTGCCTCCTCAAAAAGGTCTCCTTGCTCCAAGATTCTTGCAAGATTTGGCTAAGGAGAAAGGATGAAGAATTGGCTTGAATTTGTGAGGTTTTATTTGGATTTTTGAATCATTTTGGGGATTTTTTTGAGTTGGAAAGGAGATGGAATCAAAAGAGGGGGGGCTGCTGATCAGTTCCTGCAGTGAGGGGAAATGGGGTGGGTGTTGTGGATTTTTTCAATGTCAAACCCATCCATGCCTCAATATAACGCATACCAAAATTAATGTATTATATTCACCTTATAAAGTTTTAATTCAAATGAGTTGAAAGGAATAATTGGAGTGGGGATTTTTCTTGAGGTGGGCTTGGCCTGGGATGAGGGGTGAGGAAGTGTGAGTGTTTGCAAAAAAAATTCTATGCAAAAAGACCCCCCAAAAGTCCAAAATTGCAAGTTTAAGCTTAAAATTCAATAAATTCGTTTCCTATCATAAAAATTAGTTAAAAATCAAAATAAAATACTAAAAATTTATGTTACAACTAGATTTTAATTAACATAATTTTAAAGATTAAAATTAGCCCGGAAAAATTTGTATTTATCGCTAAATTAATGTATTTTCTTACCGGCTTAAAATAATATTAAAAAATTGAAAAATAGGGAAATTTTTTTAAATGACCAGAATTTCATAATTAACTCATTTGCTACTAAAAACTAGCAATTACCTATCCAAATTAGGTATAATTAGCCCTAAACTGCAAAATAACGAGAAAGACGGTTTTCGGAAAAATACAGAATTTTCACCGATTTTCAGGAAAACACCAAAACGACTTTTCAAGACGCTACAAATATGTAGTCCTCAAGTCTCACTTTGGGGTTGTGGAATTGCCATATGCTGGAGGAATGATACTTGGAGCTTTTGGGATTGATCTTGTGGGATTTTTGCAACATGAAATGAAGCAAAATCCCACACCAAAATGTTTGGACAGCCCCACCAAGAGAGTGGCCGGCCATGGCTTGGTGAGAGGAGAGAATGGAGTGAGTGCTCAAAATGAAAGAGGATAGCCACAACCATAATGCAAGGGAGAGAGAGAAAGGTCATGATATCAAGAGATGATTACAAACCCAAACCCACACTCCATCAACAACCATGATTGTCAACAAAGTCAAGCCATCATGATAAAGCTAGAAGTCAAGGTCAAGGAAAAGCTATCATGATACAACAAAAAGCAAAGACCCCCCTCCACAAATGCCTATTTGCAACAATGCAAATAAGCCCTCCTCCACCAATCTTCGGCCAACGAACGGAACAATGGAAATCGGCCGAAACGGAAAGCAAAATGGCAACTCCAGAAAACTGGTCCCGTAATAAATTACAGGAAAACCCCGATACTGTGCATACACACCCGCATTTGTATTCCGACCGAAATACAAATGCAATGAGACAAAATCTACACTGTGCTATACTAGGATCCGGCTTAAACCAAAGCCGGCTAGTAATATCCGTTCGATCCTGATCCGTGCAATACCACACGTATCTGGTCGAACCTTGCCATATATCCATACGGCCTATAGTACAAACTGTCCGATCCTGATCCATGCAATACGGCACGTATCTGATCGGACCTTGCCATATCTCCATACGGCCTCTACAACCTTTCGCCCGAAAGCTGAGTAACAGAATGTGGGGGACTCTAAAGACTCGTCAACACCATGGTTGTGGATTTAACCACTAGCACGTCAGAGGTATAAGCCAATACGTAACGGGCTACCAGGTATTGACTAAAAGGGACGTCTGTGAGCGAACTCAGCCTGACAACCCTACTGAGCCTTTCAGTGACAATATCCGTTCGGTCCGGTCCGTTCGTCTATGAGCATCGCATGGCGGGCCTAGGGGGTTGGTAAAAGTCAGACCCCCAAAAGCGGTACAAGTCGTGTCGGAGTGTAGCCCAGAACACCCTGAGATACTACTGGAATACCTACCAGTAAATCTCCTTGCCTCGGCCGAGGGCTTCGTGTAATGGCTCTCCTAGACACAGCACGACCTCACCCCCAATACCGGGAGAGACGAACCCCTGAAGATACGCTTACTGCCTCCATGTGGCTCGGGACTGTACCCAACTAAAACCTGTTTGCATGACTCCTTTGAGCCGTGGTAGGGTAGTAATCAAAGTACAGTGGTAACTCACACAAGACAAATGACGATCCCCAGGTCGATGAACTAACCTGTACACATGTCACCAGGGAACTGCCATCTGACGTCTGGTATATGACCAACTGGCATGTTCCCGGCGAGTCCTGTCCGGTGTACTCATAACCCAATGAGCACCTGTATACATCTTAGGTGATCCAACTGACACCAGTGGCTTGTGAGACCGGCCACCGCCCCTCGTCGGGGTCTCGACTGTATACACTAGTCTACTCTGGAGTATCGATGCCCTGTCTCGAAACTCACACGACTAGGGACCAATTAAGGATTTGCTTATAGACTACCAGCTCCCACTTATATGATCGCCCTCATACTGCTGGTGGTCAAGCAAGAATCCTAGGGGCTCTACCAACGTGTAATAGCGACCTGTAAGGTCACCTCAAACAGTACACGATGATAAAGATGAACCAGATAGCATACTATCATCTCGAGTAAGACTGTCCTACCGGGATAGGTCCTCCATCAATCATTGCAATCACGTACCTGTGACCTAATAATTGACTCTGAGGGCACTATCTCCAACACCAATAGCCTTATAAGTCATGCCGATACAAGGTCCATAATGGTTCGAGAATCTACTGGTAACACTTACCAATAAATATCAGCAACCCTGGCCATGGATTTCCTGTTATGGCCAATCGAGCATACCGCAACATCAACTCCCAATACCAGGAGATACGAAACCCCTCCTATCGCTCATTTCCTCCATGTGACTCGGGACTGTACCTAAAAGCCATCGTTTTGCACGATCTCTTGACCATGGTAAGGTGGAAATCAAAGCACAGTGGGAATCACAGAAGACTCTATGACGATCTCGGGTTACAGACTAAGCTGTACCAGTGTCACCAGAGAACTGCTATCCGACGATAGGTATAATACCATCTAGGAGTTCTCGGCGACTCCGTCCAGTGTACCCAGTCTCCACCGAGCACCCGTATACCTTCTTTGATGTCAAACACCAATGGATATGGGATCATCCATCACCCATCATATGGGTCAAGAAGCGCATACGCTAGTCTACTCTGGAGTATCGATGCCCTATCTCGATACTCCCACGACAAGGAACATTTGAATGATGTACTTATCGACTACCCTGTCCCCACTAGTATGATATGCATCATAATCCTGGTAGTCAAGTACTCATCCTAAGGGCTTTATCAACATGTAATAGAGAGTCAATAAGTGTACATGTTAAGATAAAGTTCCACCAGATAGCATACTATCATGTCGAGGAAGAAAGACCTCCCTATATATGTCCAAGCATCCACTACAATATACATCGCATGTACGGTAATGGCCTCTTGGGCATACATATTACTTACATCAAGAACACCAAGAAAATTTCAGGAGGTATGCTCAGATTTTGGCCGAGATCATGTATGTTGGGGCCGGCTACTTTGGTCCAGAATTGACTGAATTTTTTTTTTGTTCCAGTGACTTGGTTTTGGTGTTTCAGGTGTTGTTTGTTTTTGCTAATTTTGCACGTGATGTAATCTTACACTATAAGCAATTCGGAGTGTTTCGTATTCGTACTTTTAACATTGTTTCGGGTTATTCAAATATTGTCTATACGAAGTTTAAAAGTTCGATCGAATATCAAAAACCCATTTTTCCATGTTTAACGTATTCGGAAAAACATGCATGTAATTCTGTGAACCCTGTAGAAGAATGAAACCCTAACTCAACTTTTTGGATCGCGGTACCGCTGTCATACCCTAGGGTTTACCGTAGTTCCGTGGCGACATGAGTGAGGCTTAGGTCTGCCCTTCTACGGCTGGTACATAGGTGCTGTGGTATATTCTGGGTATTATTGAACTGTGCTAAAGTGTTGAGCTCTCGGGAAATTGTGGGACTTTGATGAATCGATCGAAAAGTTTAAAGTCGTCCGGATATTATGTGATGGGATACAATATTTGGAATCCACAATAGTAGTTATGAGATAACTAATATGAATTTTATAAATCTAGCAGTTCAGTCTCATTTGATCGGTTGCCACGGGATTTTGATGCGATCAAAAGTCCGTCGCAATCACGTAGTGTACGCGGATACTCACCGGGTAAACCTAATAGATAGCCACAGCCCCGACCAAGTGACTGTAGGAAAACCCCGTCGCCAAAAGCATCCGTTCGGGTGCTCGCGGCAGCGGTGTTCCGCCTTGGTGCACTTCGTCGACGGCAGCGGGGGTGTAGCCGTTTACTAAAGTTTCCGCCCAGCATTCAATCAGGATGTCGGGAATCTTGTTGAATTGCCCGACTTGATATTAAAAGGTGTTTTGAATATCGAGACTAAAATGCGGGGTTTATAATTGTTAGGCATGCGATGTCTAAGGAATTCATTTGGTTAGGCATGCGATGTTTAAGGTGGTGCGTATTCCAATTGTTGTAGTTTTTCACTTTCTTTTCTACGACCGTAAGTGTAATATGTGATGTATCGCCGTTTTCGTTGCTATATGTCAACGACAATTAGGATACGCACATTTACTTACGTTGATGACATGTGATGTTATGTGTTGCTATGATATGTTATATTGGATCGTCGTGTTTTGAATAGCCGGGGACTTTATGTGAGATGAGAGTTTTTTATTTTCATTCATGTAAAATTCATTATATGTAATAATCCTTTATTGGAGCACTTCCGGGTTGTGGATGATGTTACCAGTGTATATTATTTACTTTTCCGCATTAGGATATATCCAAGGTGGGGAACACAAGTAACCGGGTTATAGAGACCAGTAGGAGTCCATCTCGAGGAGTCGAGACCGGGTCTCCTAACCCTAGAATTGGTAGGGTTGCTTGCTGCTCTCATGAGGGTCTAGGGATGTGGGTTTGTCTATTCATCGCAACCGTGGAATCCGTGTTTTATACAGGCTTAAAATAAAACCCGGAAATCCTAGTATATCCAATATTTCATATGTTGTGTTCTGCAGCGATATCTGTAATGTGATCATTTGATATGTTGAGTTAGATACTGGATATAGTATATGTGATATATTATATAGACGTTGCTTATGTTTTACACCCGCGCTAGCCCTGCCCCGCTCTGCCGTTAGTTACCCAACCTAACGGTGCACGAGGGGACATCGAGGCGAATGAGGATGCCATAAGCGTGCGTTGTATTTATCTGTGATATTTAGGTAACTTAAAAGATGGGACTTCATTATTGAGATTGATGAAAGAAAATAAACCTAGAGATGTTGTGGAATAGAATTTTCAAAAACAGGTAGCTCTAGTTGTTGATTTGCATAGCGGTATTCCTACCAGAATATCCAGCACCTTATTCGATAACGAAAGTGCCGAGATCCCTTCACCGGGAAGGACCTCTTTAGCAATAACAGGCAGATGCTACAACCCTCAGTTTGTCTTTTGATTGCTTATATAATTTTTGCTTTGCATAGTGGTATCTGTGAAATATCCAGCACCTAATTCTATAAGGAAAGAGCCGAGATCCCTTCACCGGGAGTGACCACTTTACCAAAACTACTAAAAGCCTAAAAAACACTCCCCTTTAAAATTCACTCGATTCTACAACAATATCAAGTTCATTACGCTCATGGTTTTCATAAAAAACCTGCGTAGCCCTCCGTCATTTTAGATAAGTATTATTTAGTATTCGTGCTACGGTAGTTTGGCATGCGTCAAGGCGTAGTGTACGGTAGCTGATTAGTACTTATCTGTTGCATGAGATGCGTGTAGGGTTCCTATGCACACGCACAAGGGTCTACGAGGCATCAACCATGCCCGATTAAAATTTTAGCCATGCCGAACAACCCAAAGTCGGATCTTTAAACTAGAGTTTAGGCGAAAACAAGCATGTTAAACATTTTAACACTAAGTGAGAGGGATTACAACCTTTGTAGATCCGGTCCTTCACTTCAATAGCTCTGTGTAGATGTCCCCTTCGCTGTGATCGTGAACTCCGGACTTTAGAGAAGCTCCACAAGAAGAACGAACGTGCTTGCTTCGATGACTTCGAGGCCGAAGATGATCTACGTCGGGGAGACACTAACTCAAGTTATTCCTTCACTAGGTTATGAACTTTGTGAAGAGAACACACTCTACTACATGGAAAGTGGTAGAGGATGAAGAAGTAGGAAGTGTGCTCACTTTAGAATTGATTTTCTCACACCTTTTCTAATGGCACCATTAGAGCTAGCAAGCTTTTCATGGAGCTTGATGAAGAAGAAAAAGAAGAAAGAATAATCTCATCATATGAATTATTATCCTCTCAATAATGTAACCATGGGTGAGTTAAGCTATCATGCTTAACTCATGTAGAGAATTAACCAAAGCATTAGGTTATGGGTTGGGTTAACTAAATATCCTTAAGAATGACAAAAGAGTTGACTTTGTCAATGTTTCCACAAGCTTCATGAAAGCTTGAGAACTTTGACAAAGTCCTTCTCTTTTCTTATTCTTAAGATATAAACATAACCCTAATCTTTATCCTAATCGTAATATAAGTCTCATACACCCATCTTTGATGTATCATCAAGAATGATACAATCATGTACACTTGCATATATCACATATAAACAATGTGCACAATCAAGTGAGAAAATAAATATTAAGTGAGCTAATACTAGTTAATGTAATGTAATATATCAAATATAAAATTATACATTAAATTATTAAATCAACTCTTGATTTAATAACCCGGCTATAACCGACTAATATCATGTGTAACAACTTATCGAATCAACACTTGATCCGATAACCCGGCTATATCGCATGCAACCGATCAATATCACTAATCGCGAGAATAGAATACGGTATCTCATATCGTATTAATCTCGGTCCTGCACATATCACATATATGCTCCTACTCCGTTTCGCTTGAGCCTGGAAACCCCTGTGTAAGACTCTAAAGACTCGTCAATACGCCGGCAGTAGGTGATGATCATATCAAATACCCACAAGCCGCAAGCGGTTTGCTAAACGTAACGGCCACCCGGGTATTGAGCGATCAGAAGATCAACAAGCAAGCCTGTACATTCTCCGGGGAATCCAATCATTAATACTCCTGTACAGTCCGGTCTCGTCGTCTGATATGTCGCATATCTCGCCTAGGGGTGGTAAACGTCAGACCCCAGTAGCTCGATAAGTCGTGTCGATATAAGGTCTATAACAGTTCGAGAAACTACTGATAACACTTACCCGTAAATCTCAGCAACCCGGGCCAGGGATTTCCGGTTATAGCCAATCGAACACAGCACAACATCAACTCCCTATACCGGGAGAGATAAATCCCCTCCTATCACTCATTGCCTCCATGTAATTCGGGACTGTACCTAAAAGCCACCTTTTTGCATGCCCACTTGGACGTGGTATGATAGAAATCAAAGCACAATGGGAATCACACAAGACTCTATGACGATCTTGGGTGAACAGACTACTCTGTACCAGTGTCACCGGAGAACTGCCATCTGACGTGTGGTATAATATCTGGGAGTTCTCGGCGAGTCCGTCCAGTGTACCCAGTCTCCACTGAGCACCCGTACACCATCCTTGATGTCAAACACCGATGGATATATGATCATCCATAGCCCATCATATGGGTCACGATGCGTATACGCTAGTCTACTCTGGTGTATCGATGCCCTGTCTCGATACACCCTCGACTAGGAACAGTTATAGGATGTACTCGTCGACTAGCATGGCCCCACTTGTATGATCTCATCATAGTCCCAGTAGTCGAGTACATATCTTAAGGGCTTTATCAACATTTAACATAGAGACAATCAGAGTACATGTTAAGATAAAGTGCAACCAGATAGCATACTATCATGTCGAGCAAGAAAGTCCTCCCTATATATGTCCTAGCATCCACTACAATATACATCGTATGTACAGTAATGGCCTCTAGTGCATACATGTAACTAATAATCTCCCACTTGCACTAGGGCCATCTGTTGTGGTATCACAAACCCAGCAATTAGCTGCGGTTGAAGTATCTCAAACTCAACCATCCCATAAAAGTCACAACTGGGAAAAAGGCCTTTGTGAGTAGATCTGCGATGTTTTCCTCTGTGTCTAATCTCTTAACCTCGATCTCCCTGAAGATCAACCATCTCCATGATCAGGTGATATTGCCCAAGAATTATATCTGGATTTCAGATGGGATGGGGGTTCCTTGGCATAAGCCATAACTCCATTGTCACACAATGGTAGGAACGGAGTTCATCTCATGAACTTATATGTATCCAGACTGCCTCTTTGGTAATATCCTTGGTAACGATGTATCTTTCCTTTAATCTTCTAGTATGTCACGGTATCTAGCTTGGAACTCTTCCAATATACCGTCCCTCCACTGAGGGTAAAGACAATGCCTGCGACTTGTAGGGTTGCTAGGCACGCTCATAAGGTTCTAAGAGGCATCAACCATGCCCGATTTAAAAATTGGCCATGCCGAACAACCCGAAACTGGATCTTCGGACTAGGGTTTAGGCGAAAACGAGCATGTTACACATTTTAACACTAAGTGAGAGGGATTACAACCTTTGTAGATCCGGTCCTTCACTTCTTAAGCTCCGTGTTGAGGTACCTTCGCTGCGATCATCGTGTTCCGGACCCTCGAGAGGCTTCACGAAGAGAATGATGCAACCTTGCTTCCGATCATCGATAACATAGATGATCTACCTTGAAGTTTCATTAACACAAGCTAACACTCACTAAATGAAGTGAACACCCTCATCTAAATGGCAAGGGTAGATGAGGATGATGAAGTATGATTTTTGCTCTCATTTATAATCTTTTTCTCACTCATTTTCATTACATAAGCAAAACTAGAAAACTTTTCAAGAAGGAACTCAAGCAAGAAGAAGAATGAATGATCCTTTTGTGATGAATAATGAATTATTGTAGTGGTTACAAATCTAACCGAGGGTTAAGCTGTAAGTGCACGGCGGCGCCCCGGCCGTCAATCCGACGCCGGAATGCGGAAGCGGTGAATAACTAAAATTTTGCGGACTTTGCAAACCGGCACCACCGCGCACTAAACTCCGGATCGAACCATTAACTAGTCTAAGCTACTAAACAAGATGGGTTAGAGATATACCGACGATCCAAGTCCTCCGGTCTTCATCTCCACTCCGATCTCCTCGCGGGATCTCCGTCCGTCTCCTCCTCGTCGCCGGAAGTGCACCACATCGCCTACTATGTATACGGGCTCCCACCTCAATGCCGAGGCAACTCGGGCACGATGCTGGCTAGTCAACGTGCCCAAGATTCGTTGTAGAATATGTAGTAGAACTTGTGTCTCCTTATGGGGTAGTGGAGATGCCATTTGGTGGAGGAAAAGAGAGCTTGGAGAGAGGTGGGGAAAATGTAGCATACCAAAATGAGAGTAACATTTTCCACCACCAAAATGAGAAATGAATCCCATCCCTCAATAGGAATGGCCGGCCCCCTCCTTCATATGTGATTGGAGAGAGAGAGAGAACAACAAGGGGGTGGGTGGAAAAAGAGAGAGAGAGAGAGAATGGTTATCATTCAAAAGAAATCATCACAAAGAAAAGTCCTCACTCAACAACCATACCCCTCAACATCATCAACAATCATGACCTTAAAAGTCAAGCCATGATGGAGTCAAAACAAGTCAATGATGGTGCTCATCATGAAAACCATCATGATGCAACAAGATGCAAAGAACCCCCTCCACTAATGCCTATTTGCAACAATGCAAATAAACCCTCCTCCACCAATCTTCGGCCAATGAACGGAACAATGGAAATTGGCCGAAACGGAAAGCAAACTGGCAACTCCAGAAAACTGGTCCCGTAATAAATTACAGGAAAACCCCGATACTGGCATACACACCCGCATCTGTATTTCGACCGAAATACAAATGCAATGAGACAAAGTCTACATTGTACTATACTAGGTCCGGCTTATACCAAAACCGGCTAGTAATATCTGTTCGATCCTGATCCGTGCAATACCGCACGTATCTGATCAAACCCTGCCATATAACCATACGGCCTATAGTACAAACTGTCCGATCCTGATCCGTGCAATACCGCACGTATCTGATCGGACCTTGCCATATCTCCATACGGTCTCTACAACCTTTCGCCCGAAAGCTGAGTAACTGAATGTGGGGGACTCTAAAGACTCGTCAACACCTTGGTTGTGGATTTAACCACTAGCACGTCAGAGGTATAAGCCAATACGTGACGGGCTACCAGGTACTGACCAAATGGGACATCGATGAGGAAGCTCACCCCGACACCCAACTGAGCCTGTCAGTGACAATATCCGTGCAGTCCGGTCCGTTCGTCTATGAGGATCGCATGGCGGGCCTAGGGGGTTGGTAAAAGTCAGACCCCCAAAAGCGGTACAAGTCGTGTCGGAGTGTAGCCCAGAACACCCTGAGATACTACTGGAATACCTACCAGTAAATCTCCTTGCCTTGGCCAAGGACTTTGTGTAATGGCTCTCCTAGACACAGCACGACCTCACCCCCAATACCGGGAGAGACGAACCCCTGAAGATACGCTCACTGCCTCCATGTGGCTCGGGACTGTACCCAACTAAAACCTGTTTGCACGACTCCTTTGAGCCGTGGTAGGGTAGTAATCAAAGTACAGTGGGAACTCACACGAGACAAATGACGATCCCCAGGTCGATGAACTAACCTGCACACATGTCACCAGGGAACTGCCATCTGACGTCTGGTATATGACCAACTAGCATGTTCCCGGCAAGTCCTGTCCGGTGTACTCATAACCCAATGAGCACCTGTATACATCTTAGGTGATCCAACTGACACCAGTGGCTTGTGAGACCGGCCACCGCCCCTCGTCGGGGTCTCGACTGTATACACTAGTCTACTATGGAGAATCGATGCCCGGTCTCGAAACTCCCACGACTAGGGACCTTTTAAGGATATGCTTGTAGACCCCCAGCTCCCACTTATATGATCGCCCTCATACTGCTGGTGGTCAAGCAAGAATCCTAAGGGCTCTATCAACGTGTAATAGCGACGTGTCAGGTCACCTAAAACAGTACACGATGATAAAGGTAAACCAGATAGCATACTATCATCTCGAGTAAGACTGTCCTACCGGGATAGGTCCTCCCTCAATCATTACAATCACGTACCTGTGACCTAATAATTGACTCTGAGGGCACTACCTCCAACAATCTCCCACTTGCACTCAAGGCTAATTATTGCGATGTCGCATACTCACAGCCCGTGTGATACCGAACACCCAACTCCTCTACTAGTCAGTCTCACAAAGCTCGTTTGCGAAACTATTGCGTTCGAGGAATAGCCTCAGTGAGTGGATCCGCTTTGTTGTTTCTTTCTATGTCTCTCTATATCTCAAGTTCGCGGAGAAACCCATCTCCCGAAAAGAGCAATACCTGTCTTAGAATGTGTCTGGATGTCTGATGGGACATAGCTCATAAATGAACTCCAAATCCAAACTTCTTAGACTGTATCGTCAACTGAACTTAATCAGTATCCTGCGCGCCATGCCTCCCTCAGTATTGCCTTGGACCACCTGCCCAAAATACTGCCCCTCATCAGAAGGAAAAACTATAACTCTGACAACCTTCTTGTCGTCCATGTCACCTTGGAAGCCTGGAATGATAACTGTCTCCCGAATAAGGCTGTCGTTATCATATCCCTAGAACATCCACTTATGTTCTAAAACTGCTTCCTACCGTTTCTCCAGGATTGGATTAATGTCAACTTATTGCATCTAGTGCAAGAACAACATCTGGTGTGGTACTTGACATCTCACGATTGACTCAATTGCCTGAGCAAGTGATCTGCCAATCATGCCCGTCCCTCTCCCCTTTAGTCTGTAAGACACCTTTGGAGAGGGTGACTCCATTACCTGCAGGTACACTACCGTGCCAGGAGTCGTCCATCCTAAATACTCTTAGAATGCTGTCAAGTACCCTTATTGGGAAACCACCCAAATCTAGATCTAAGACCATAGATCTAGTAACCAGTATGTCAGATATAATGTCCAAGTCCATGTGGAGAAACCACTGTGTGACGACCAAAGTATAACCGATCGTAGTATAGGAATTTCTTTTCCTATTCTATGTATGTCATCCAAATACCAGGATATCACACCCTACTACCTTCTCAACAGATCCATCCCCTATTCTGATGACGTCAAACCCATGACTGTCACATCAGAAATAGATGATCTATCTCCGCTACATCTGCTTTAGTCTATAAATAGATATAAGCCTGATGTCCACCAATGCTTCCGCTGCTCCCACTGACTACGACAACCCTCTGCCAGAGTCATATAGACGTGCACTTCTAAAACTAGTTTAGAACGACGCTATACTCATCCTCCTGCCGGGTCTCGCAGCCTGGAACAACAACAATGGCAATTGTGGGTAAACAAGAACTTCCCTGTCACCGTCCTTGAGGCTACCGTAGTGCCTCTCGGGTGCCTGAAGTTACCCACCTTATCTGCGGAGTGGCCAATGGAATGTCAATTCAGATTGAATCTTTAGGTTCCTTATCAAATCTTCAGTAATCGTTTGTGGTTCTGGAATCACTTCCAGTTCTACCATACTCCCACTACTGTTTTCCTGAAAAAATCCATTTTTAATTTAAAACTGTGGCGAGTCAAGAACAATATTGCTATTGATCTTCCAGATGGTAGAAAGTCAACCCGCGTCATAGCCTGGGTCAACCCACAAACAGCCATTACAGAAACGTGCCTTGAGTTGTCCAGTGTCTGGTTTTAATCATAAACCGGACAACTCCCCGTACCTTAACATCGTTAAGATATGAACTGTTCTATATCCAATATAGAAACAGAGGCACTGATTTAATTGAACCAGATTCAAATCATGCAGCTGTCCCCAGCGCATGTCAACTAAATGGAAGGAGGCCGATCAGCGTTACTCAACTTAGGAATACTTCCAATTATGAGTAACCTGAAAGAAAAGCAAGATCTCTTTATCATTACTATCAACTGAATACCACAAGTATCTACATCTTCGATCACTTTGAAGAATCCCGATACTTGCTACACCTGGTTCTCTACTCTATTCAAATACCTATAACTCCTCAAAACTTAGACCCTGTGTTTCTACGAAACACATGTCTAAGAACTAGAGAAGTCATAAGTAAACCGAATATAGTACGAGGACCAAGCCCTCTGTCCTGATGGACACTGGACAACATACAATACTCTGTATAAGTCCCTTGAGTCTGATAACTCATTCACTGTGTGTCGTAGGTTGAAAACTGTACTTATGGTTAAGAAGAATTACACCGCTGTTTAATGCTCCTTACCTAACCATCCACTGATATAGGTAAATGTCGTAGACATAATTTCAGAAAGGTATATCTCACTCTATGAAAATAGACGTACAGATATATCAATTTGAAATTGGTGCATAACAGTGGATATTCAAAACCAAATATTTGCCGACCGGCAAACAGCCCAGGTGATTTCCTCAAATATCACCGATTACAACGAATCCCGATATAATGAGGATAATCACCCAATTCCCAACAACTTACTCCCACTCATCATCTGTAAAACCATACAGATGTGAGAATCATACTTGGTAAATACATACCCTGGAGCAAGTGTCTAATCGGGAAATCAGTTTTCCTTTAACTGTACACAGTGAAACTGAAACATTGAAATGCTTCGATGGGATATCCCGGTATTCCTAGTAATGCCTCTTCCAGAATCACGACTGTAACCGTATAGTTCTTTGCTACCTCTCCAAATCCCTTCATATGTCTTTAGTCATTACCTTCTGCACACCCTTTTAGGCCAAATGGTTTTCTTCCTTCCCTACCGTTCGGCACCAGCCTATGGTTTGGAAGAAGACTATCCAATAAGCATAATGGGTGTACTGTCCCAATCCAAGGAACACTCGCAATGAGAGAGGGTGAAGATGAAAGACAACCGAATAAACCTTATTCCTATTTCTCCTGAACCAGAATCCATCCCCGAACTGGAACAAGTTCCATTCGAGTTCGTATATAACCATACGATGGAGTATCCAAATAAACTGTGGATCTTCGTAGCGATACGGAGTGTCCTGGAGAAATACAAAGGTGATTTAGGATTGGCGAACGAATAATTGGTTTGGTCGTGAATACCTGTTGCAATTTACTTTGCCCTCTTACTAATCCCTTTCTTTGTCTGAACTTAATACCTTCTGCACACCATCGTTATGCTAATTGGTTTTCTTCATTCCCTACCGGTCGGCACCAGCCTAAGGTTTGGAAGAAGACAATCCAATTTGCGTAATAGGTGTACTACCCCTAAACCAAGGAGTACTCGTAACCTGAGAGAGGGTAAAAGGAAAAGACAACTGAATAATCCCATCCGTTTTCTCCAGAACCGGAAACCATCCTCGAATAAATTCTTTCGAGTTCGTATCTAACCATACGATGGTTTTGTCCAATGGAAGTGGACGTTCGTAGTAATACGGGGTGTCCTGGAGAAAAGGGTAAAAGTAGGAGTGGCAATGAGGTCTGCAACTCTGACAATCCAAAAGCCAGTGTTTAAGAAGGTTCGGTCAACTTGGTCACTGAGTCAAAGTCTTAGGGTCGGGTCAATGGTCGCTGCCAAAGAGAGAGAGAAAAGAAACACTCAGCGTGCACTCTAACCTAGATCAGAATGGTTACCAATTTATCTAATCTGGAATCCTCCCACTGTACCTCAAATTCTCCTCCAAACCTGAAAGAAGAATTAGTCGGGGTTACCCGAGGAGTATACCAACTCATCAGTGGGAATCGGGATCCAACTATCATTGCATGATAACGTGACGGAATCCGCTCACGCTATCACACTCCAGAAGGTATGCGCATATCTGGCAAGTTTCAGTTCTTTTGAAACTCCCGATGTGATTTCTGCCCCATGCTCTTATGACCTTGACTTTGGCCAACAAATCATAAGTCACATGTCAAGTTCTACCCGTCATTCTCCAGGTTGATTCGAATCCACCCGCACAAGCCCTTGACTTTGGCCAACAAGGCTATACGACTGTCCCAAACCAACGCATCTATCTATGCTGCATATGAATAACCAACAGCTACCAAACACTGTGCCTTGACTTTGGCCAACAAACACAGCTTGAATACTATTGACTACCCATATGAAACGACGGAGGGCTACGAATGGTTTCTGGCGAAAACCTTTAACGTAATGAACTTGATATCGTCGAAGGAACGGATAGCTTTTAAAAAATATAGTGACGAAAACCGTTGCTAAAGAGGTCACTCCCTGTGAAGGGATCTCGGCTCTTTCCCCGTAGAATGAGGTGCAGGATATTCCAAATGAATACCACGGTGCAAAGCAAAAGTAATCGGCTATAGTGAAGTTAATGCCCTGACGCAAACTTCTGTCCAAGGGGTCACTCCCGGTGAAGGGATCTCGGCCCTTGCCTCGTCGACTGAGGAGCAGGATATTCCAATGAATACCACGATGCAAAACAAAAGTAAACGTCCATGCAATAACAGCTTTTTGAAAAATGTTCCAACAACATCAGATTAGGTTTGTTTTTAACTTGCATTGATCTGAATCAACGCAGTCCCATCAATTGATCACACCACAAAGAACGAAAATATACTGATGTACGTATATGCCATCCGCATTCGCCACTGGGTCCCGTCATTACCCGTTAGGTTAGCTTACTAACGACAGAGCGGGGACTGGACTAGCGCGGATGCAAAACATATACAACATCTACTAATATATATACCAATATATTATATTTCGCTCAAGGCGTGAATAAAATGCAACATCACAGAAATGAACAGCATCACAGAAACAATACAGATATCTGGGATCCCCGGGTTTCACAGAGCCACTGCTGAAACCCGACGTTCCCCTGGTCGTGTGGATAGCCTGTGCAATGAAATCCTAGACCCCTACGGGCGCGGCAAGTCACCCGCCAAAACCTGAAGCGAGGCAGCCCCCTTCAGCGCCGTGAATGGACCACCCAGCACTTCACGGAATCCGGTAACTTGGGCACCCCTCCTGGGTCAACCTGTACCCCCTACGAGTGCGGCGAATAGCCCGCCAATCCCAGAGTGAAGCCCCCTCCGTCTCAATGCCATGAGATGCGGGCTTGTTGCCCTCCAGAACCCGGCTATCCGTGCACCCCTCCGCGGGGCAATCCTAGTACAGAAAGAAAAATATACATACAACGGGTACATCGACCGCAACCAGGTCGTGCCCCAAAATAATAATACAAACAGGCAGTGACGGCAGTCCACATGTCGGACGCTCGCCCCGCAATATCAAATGTACATAATACAACAAAACTGTACTAGCATTGCATCCAGGCTATCCCCCACGACCGATCCGCAACATCACAGCAAAAACAAAACATCAACGTGAAAGTCACGTTCGCAAATCCGTCTAACCGGGCTATAGCAGTTAGACCGGATTTACCGATCAAGTGACATTCACGGTCGCAGATATAATGTAAATACTGTGAAAAATGTGTTTAAAATTTTCCGATTGATCAAACAATTAACAAGTGGGCCCCCAATCTAAACTGTAGCACTCACAGAAATCCTGGGCCCAATTTTAATATTCCAAAACCCATATTTTAATCCCAGAAGGCCTCTGTAAAAAATTGGTGAAGTGATGTGAATAGTGCGCGGCGGAAGGGCCGCACAAATAGGGTTTTCGCGGCGGTTCCGCGCTCCAACTGTGGATTTACTTCATCAAATTTTTACAGAACTCTTAGATTATCCAGTACATCAATATTCTACAACCTGAAAAATTTTTCGAGACCAAAAAGTTTCAACAGAAACTGATGCGAACTAAAATGCAGTTTTGGAACTTTTTGATCAATCGGAAATGCAAACACATTACACAAAGCTAGACTAAGTTAATGGCGAGTCTCTGATACCACTGTAAGTGCACGGCGGCGCCCCGGCCGTCAATCCGACGCCGGAATGCGGAAGCGGTGAATAACTAAAATTTTGCGGACTTTGCAAACCGGCACCACCGCGCACTAAACTCCGGATCGAACCATTAACTAGTCTAAGCTACTAAACAAGATGGGTTAGAGATATACCGACGATCCAAGTCCTCCGGTCTTCATCTCCACTCCGATCTCCTCGCGGGATCTCCGTCCGTCTCCTCCTCGTCGCCGGAAGTGCACCACATCGCCTACTATGTATACGGGCTCCCACCTCAATGCCGAGGCAACTCGGGCACGATGCTGGCTAGTCAACGTGCCCAAGATTCGTTGTAGAATATGTAGTAGAACTTGTGTCTCCTTATGGGGTAGTGGAGATGCCATTTGGTGGAGGAAAAGAGAGCTTGGAGAGAGGTGGGGAAAATGTAGCATACCAAAATGAGAGTAACATTTTCCACCACCAAAATGAGAAATGAATCCCATCCCTCAATAGGAATGGCCGGCCCCCTCCTTCATATGTGATTGGAGAGAGAGAGAGAACAACAAGGGGGTGGGTGGAAAAAGAGAGAGAGAGAGAGAATGGTTATCATTCAAAAGAAATCATCACAAAGAAAAGTCCTCACTCAACAACCATACCCCTCAACATCATCAACAATCATGACCTTAAAAGTCAAGCCATGATGGAGTCAAAACAAGTCAATGATGGTGCTCATCATGAAAACCATCATGATGCAACAAGATGCAAAGAACCCCCTCCACTAATGCCTATTTGCAACAATGCAAATAAACCCTCCTCCACCAATCTTCGGCCAATGAACGGAACAATGGAAATTGGCCGAAACGGAAAGCAAACTGGCAACTCCAGAAAACTGGTCCCGTAATAAATTACAGGAAAACCCCGATACTGTGCATACACACCCGCATCTGTATTTCGACCGAAATACAAATGCAATGAGACAAAGTCTACATTGTACTATACTAGGTCCGGCTTATACCAAAACCGGCTAGTAATATCTGTTCGATCCTGATCCGTGCAATACCGCACGTATCTGATCAAACCCTGCCATATAACCATACGGCCTATAGTACAAACTGTCCGATCCTGATCCGTGCAATACCGCACGTATCTGATCGGACCTTGCCATATCTCCATACGGTCTCTACAACCTTTCGCCCGAAAGCTGAGTAACTGAATGTGGGGGACTCTAAAGACTCGTCAACACCTTGGTTGTGGATTTAACCACTAGCACGTCAGAGGTATAAGCCAATACGTGACGGGCTACCAGGTACTGACCAAATGGGACATCGATGAGGAAGCTCACCCCGACACCCAACTGAGCCTGTCAGTGACAATATCCGTGCAGTCCGGTCCGTTCGTCTATGAGCATCGCATGGCGGGCCTAGGGGGTTGGTAAAAGTCAGACCCCCAAAAGCGGTACAAGTCGTGTCGGAGTGTAGCCCAGAACACCCTGAGATACTACTGGAATACCTACCAGTAAATCTCCTTGCCTTGGCCAAGGACTTTGTGTAATGGCTCTCCTAGACACAGCACGACCTCACCCCCAATACCGGGAGAGACGAACCCCTGAAGATACGCTCACTGCCTCCATGTGGCTCGGGACTGTACCCAACTAAAACCTGTTTGCACGACTCCTTTGAGCCGTGGTAGGGTAGTAATCAAAGTACAGTGGGAACTCACACGAGACAAATGACGATCCCCAGGTCGATGAACTAACCTGCACACATGTCACCAGGGAACTGCCATCTGACGTCTGGTATATGACCAACTAGCATGTTCCCGGCGAGTCCTGTCCGGTGTACTCATAACCCAATGAGCACCTGTATACATCTTAGGTGATCCAACTGACACCAGTGGCTTGTGAGACCGGCCACCGCCCCTCGTCGGGGTCTCGACTGTATACACTAGTCTACTATGGAGAATCGATGCCCGGTCTCGAAACTCCCACGACTAGGGACCTTTTAAGGATATGCTTGTAGACCCCCAGCTCCCACTTATATGATCGCCCTCATACTGCTGGTGGTCAAGCAAGAATCCTAAGGGCTCTATCAACGTGTAATAGCGACGTGTCAGGTCACCTAAAACAGTACACGATGATAAAGGTAAACCAGATAGCATACTATCATCTCGAGTAAGACTGTCCTACCGGGATAGGTCCTCCCTCAATCATTACAATCACGTACCTGTGACCTAATAATTGACTCTGAGGGCACTACCTCCAACATAAGCATGAAGGAGTTAACCCATATAGAGAATTAACTAGAGTTAATGGTTTGGATTGGGTTAACATAATATCTTCACAAAATATCAAGCAACCACAAAGTCAAAGCTTCATGATGCTTCATGGAAGCTTCAGGCAAAAGCTAAGCCTAATCCAAACCCTAAACAAAAGTTTAAACCCTAAACCATTGTTAAATTTGTAACCCTAACATGTTACAATATTATATATCACATATACAATATATTTTGTAACAACAGAAAATAATACAATCAACATATATCGCATATATATCAATGTATTATCCCGTGAGAAAATGAATCTTTTAGTGAGCTAATATTAGTTAATGTAATTTAATATATCATATATATTATTATACATTAAATTATCGAATCAACACTTGATCCGACAATCCTGCTATATCGCATATAACCGACTAATATGATGACTCGGCTATATCACATATAACCGGCCGATATCTCATATCGCGAGAATCCAATACCGTATCACATACCGCATTATCCTCGGTCCCGCACATATCACATATGTGCTCCTACTCTGTTTGGCATGAGCCAAGTAACCTCTGTATAGGACACTAAAGAATCTTCAATACGCCGACAGTAGGTGATGATCATATCAAACACCCATAAGTTCCAAGCGGTCAGCTAAACGTAACAGCTACCCAGGTATTGAGCGCTCAGAAGACCAATAAGCAAGCCTGTACATTCTCCTGTGAATCCAATCAGTAACACTCCAGTACAGTCCGGTCTCGTCGTCTGATATGTCATATATCTCGCCTAGGGGTGGTAAACATCAGACCCCAGTACCTCGATAAGTCATGTCGATATGAGGTCAATAACAGTTCGAGAAACTACTGGTAACACTTACCAGTAAATCTCAGCAACCCTGGCCAAGGATTTCTGGTTATAGCCAATCGAACACAGCGCAAGATCAATTCCCTATACCGGGAGAGACGAATCCCGTCCTATCGCTCATTGCCTCCATGTGATTCGGGACAGTACACAAAAGCCACCTTTTTGCATGCCCTCTTGGACGTGGTATGATGGAAATCAAAGCACAGTGGGAATCACACAAGACTCTATGACGATCTCGGATCAACAGACTACTCTGTACCAGTGTCACCGGAGAACTGCCATCTGACGTGATGTATAATACCATCTGGGAGTTCTCGGCGAGTCCGTCCAGTGTACCCAGTCTCCATTGAGCACCCGTACACCATCCTTGATGTCAAACACCGATGGATATGGGATCATCTATCGCCCATCATATGGGTCAAGATGCGTATACGCTAGTCTACTCTGGTGCATCGATGCCCGGTCTCGATACACCGTCGACTAGGAACAGTTATAAGATGTACTCGTCGACTACTGTGGCCCCACTAGTATGATCTCATCATAGTCCCAGTAGTCGAGTACATATCATAAGGGCTTTATCAACATGTAACATAGAAACAATCAGAGTATATGTTAAGATAAAGTACAACCAGATAGCATACTATCATGTCAACCAAGAAAGTCCTCCCTATATATGTCCTAGCATCCACTACAGTATACATCGTATGTACAGTAATGGCCTCTAGGGCATACATATAACTAACAATCTCTCACTTGCACTAGGGCCATCTGTTGTGGTATCACATACCCAACAATTAGCTGCGGTTGAAGTATCTCATACTCAACCATCCCATAAAAGTCTCTACTGGGAAAAAGGCCTTCGTGAGCGGATCCGCACTGTTGTCCTCTGTGTCTACTCTCCTAACCTCGATCTACTTGGAGATCAACCATCTCTATGATCAGATGATACTGCCTAAGAATTATATCTGGATTTCTGATCGGACGGGGGTTCCTTGGCTAAAGCCACAACTCCATTGTCACACAATGGTAGCAACGAAGTTCAACTTATGAACTTATATATATCCAGACTGTCTCTTTGGTAGTATCCTTGGTAACGATGTATCTTGCTTTTAATCGTTTAGTAAGTCACGGTATCTAGCTTGGAACTCTTCCAACATACCGTTCCTTCAGTGAGGGTAAAGACAATGCCTGCGACTGACATTCAGTCGTTCTTATCACCTTGGAACCTTTCCAGTGATTCTCCCCAGGATCGATTGATACTATCTCACTACAACTAGTATGAATCCTAACATCCAATTAGATCTATCTCATAGATCCAAAAACCAAGATTTAGGAGGTATCACTTTGATCCTATATGGAGAATCATTGTGATAAGCGGAGATTGACCGAGCGTAGTATAGGAAACTCCTTCCCTATCAAGAGTATGCCATCAACGTACTCTATGAGGATCACCACCTTACTCCCTACTACCTTTTTGTATATACAAGGTTCATCTACCATTTTGATGAAGTCAAACTCTTTGACTACAACATCAAAATATATGTTCCAACTCCGCGATGCCTGTTTTATTACATAAAATATCTTGCACACGTTTCCGCTGCCCCCACTATCTACGAAGCCCTCTGCCTGTGTACTTATAGACGCTCTCTTCCAAATCAACATTTAGAAAAGCAGTCATGACACCCAACCACCAGATATCGTAGTCGTGGTAAGTAGCAGTGGCAAGTAGGATCCGGATGGACTTAAGCATAGCTTTGAAAGTCTCAACTTTTCCATGTACACCAAGTAATCTTCTCAAGATATACTCGCTCCTGATGGGGATTTAATCCTTCAGATAATGCAACCAAAGTCCATACTTTGTTGGTGTATAAGGATTCCATCTCAGATCACTAAGCATCTAGCCATTCTTACAAAGTCTCACTCCTGATGGCCAGCTCGAAACTAGTTGTGTCATCATCTCATGATGCAATCCTCGCTCCCACTGTCATAGAGAAACCGAAGTATCTCTCAGATGGGTGAGGAACCCTACTAGATCGGCGGAGAGGCTGAAGTTCGTTGGAAACTATTGAATCCTTTGGTTCTACCAAATTATCAGCAGCAGTTTGTATAGCTGGAACCTTTCCAGTTCTATATTACAGTCCTTGCCTCGAGCTTGTCTGGATTTTGCTTTGAGACATAGGCCGGACAACCCTAAATCTTAACGAACTTAAGATATGGGCTCTTCCCTTTCCATATCACATATGAAGTGGTAGGCAACTGATTTGATTCGAACCTTATTCAATAGGTATGCAACTTCTCAAGTGCATAACACCCAAAAGGAAATAGGAAACTCAGTAGTACTCATCATAGAGCACACCATATCACATAAGTTGCTATTGCTCCGCCTCGATATACCGACGTGTTGTGGTGTATACGGAGGTGTAATGCTGAGAGAGAATCTCATTCTCCTTTAGAATTGTCCAGGAATTCCGTGCTCAAGTATTCTCCTCCTTGATCACATCAAAGGACATAATACTTTTACCCGTATTTTGGTTCTCTACTTCTACTTATATTCCATGAATATCTCAAAAGCTTCGGAATTGTGTTTCAACAGGAACATATGTCTGAATCTTGAGAGATCATCAGAGAATGTAATGAAGTACAAAGAACCGGTACTGGCATGTGTAGACAGGAGACTTTCATACATCAGCATGTATCAATCTCAAGAGTTCACTAACTCTTTCTCTGTTTCCAATAAACAGAGCTGTGGTCATCTTATCTTTGTGACATGACCGGCAAGTCTCACAAGATGTAAATTCAAACAAATTTAAATATGCATCTAAATGTAACTTAGCTAGTCGGGACGCATTGATATGACCTAGTCTACATTGACTCAAGAAGTATCCATTCATTTCTGAACTTTTCCTCTCGTGTGTGTTCTGTATACTGAGAACTGTAGTTTGATTTAGAACGTCAATACTTTTAGATAACGTGCCTGAACCGATCAACTCTTGATATAGGAAATGTTCAAAACATTAACCAACAATACAAAATTATATCCTTTCTTTACTAATAAAGAGGCAGATATGATTTTTTATATCAGGTTCGGCATCTAATAACATTCGTTCAGAATCAATGTATTCTGGTAATACAGGGTGGTAGTGACCAATAGACTTGGCTGCAACACTTGCACCGTTTTCTGTCTAATGAAACTTATCACCCATTCTCAGTTTTTTACATTTCTGTAGCCCATGTAACAGATTACATATGCGGGATCCTGATCCGGTATCTCATACCCAGGACGTAAAGGATACTGAGAAACAGTTCTATGTAATGAACACATCAGAAGAAGATGCATCAGCATGCACTTTCTTTGTTTGGGTGGCACGGGAAATCTGGTATTCCCCAATTTCCTGCTCTGTATTATAACAATTATAAGTTGGAGCGTGACCAACGTTCCCCAGCTCAGTATAACAAGCGGGTTCGGTCAATTCATCCGTATTATTATCTTGATTAAGGCGTGATATGGTCGCTACCTGAAGAGAGAGAGAAGAAAATGTTAGTAATATGTATGCCCTAAAGACATTATATGGATAGTGGAAACTTGGACATATATATATATGGAGATAGATGACTTTCTTGCTCAACATGATAGTACGCTATCTGGTTTACTTTATCTGGACATGTAGATTTAATCATTTAAACATGTTGATAAAGCCCAAAGGATATTTGCTTGACTACTGTGATTATGATGCGGATCATACTAGTGGGGCACATGTAGTCTATAAGCATATCCTAGAACTGTTCCTAGTTGATGGTGTATCGAGACAGGGCATCGATATTCCAGAGTAGACTAGCGTATACCATTCTTGTCCCATATGATGGGCGATGGATGATCCCATATCCATCTGGTGAGGAGACACCAAAGATTGTATGTGGGTGCTCAGTGGAGACTGGGTACACTGAACGGACTCGCCGAGAACTCCTATGTGGTATTATATCTATCGTCGGATAGCAGTTCTCAGGGAACACTGGTACAGGTTAGTCTGTAGACCCGAGATCGTCATAGAGTCTTGTGTGTCCTCCCACTATACTTTGATCTCCACCCTACCATGGCTCTACTGAGTCGTGCAAACAGGTGGTCTTTGGGTACAGTCTCGAGGCACATGGAGGCAATGAGCGATAGGAGGGGTTTCGTCTCTCCCGGTATTGGGGGTTGATGTTGTGCTATGCTTGATTGGCTATAACATGAAGTCCCTGGCCAGGGCTGCTGAGATTTACTGATAAGAGTTATCGGTAGTTTCTCGATCTGTTATGAGCCATACACCAGCATGACTTATTGAGTTACTGGGGTCAACGATTCCATCCTTGGACTCGATATGCAGCATATCTGACGAAGAGACCGGACTGTACGGTAAGTGTTGCCAGTTGGCTCGACGGGAGTTTTTACAGCTTCGCTGGTTTTCTTCTAATCGTTTCAATACCCAGGTAGCCGTAACGTTTAGCTGACCTCTTGCGGCTTGTTGATGTTTGATATGATCATCATCTACTGCCGGCGTATTGACGAGTCTTAGAGTCCCACAATGAAGTTTCCTGGCTCAGGCAAAAAGATGTGGTGTGCATATGAGATATGCGCGGGACCCGATTAAATACAGTTATGTGATAACGTATATTAATCGGGCATTTTCTATTTGTCGGATCGTATGTGATATGACCGGTTTGCTAAATCAAGTGTTGATTTAACAAATTACAATTAGATTAATTCTTTAATTAAATCCTTTTGTATGCATGCATGCATGCACATGATGATGTGCATGGACACATACATGCATACATAGTATCATGGTTGATGATACAAGAATGGTGGCAATGCAAGACTTATATTGAAGCTTTTATTTATATTTAGCCTAGCACCTGATCAAGGGTTTGGTAGCATCACATATGCCATAATCAAAATTTTAGAGGTGCTAAGTTAACTCGACAAGAATCGAAACTAGAAGTTTAGGGATTCATACAAATAAGCATCACATGCAAATGTAAAACTATCACTAAGAGTAGAGATTACAACCTTTGTAGATCTCCCTCGGTGACTCCTTGGCACTATGAGAGTTTGGAACGGATCGACGGAAGCCTTTCTTGTCCACGATGATCCACCCGAAGTCCCTTTACCCAAAGCTCCTTGCCTTACTTGTTTCGCAAACGAAGTAGAGCAAACGCCCTACACAAATCGGCTAGATGTGTGTAGTATGATAATGTGGTTTATATTCAACAATTGAAACCCTTTCTTTTATCAACTTCACTCAAGAGAGAAATCAAGAGAGGAAGAAGAAGATAATGGTGGCTAAGCTTGAGCTTTCTATCATATCACATATGATAACTTGTTTTCACACCCTTGTTGTTCTTCTTAATTGTACTACTTGTTTCATATCACATATGAAGCCTTATATAGTGATGAGAAGGAATAATCATCATTATTCCATCCCCACTATAATTATGGGTGGAAATTCTTTTCATAAAGAATTAAGCATGGGTGGAAATTCTTTTCATTAAGTTAAATAAAGCTTACCCACTAAAGAATAAAGGAGCATGAGTGGGTTTTCTTTACATTAAGTTAAAATAATAAATATAAATAAAAGCTTCAATATAAGTCTTGCATTGCCACCATTCTTGTATCATCAACCATGATACTATGTATGCATGTATGTGTCCATGCACATCATCATGTGCATGCATGCATGCATACAAAAGGATTTAATTAAAGAATTAATCTAAATGTAATTTGTTAAATTAACACATGATTTAGCAAACCGGTCATATCACATATGATCCGACAAAAAGAAAATGCCCGATTAATATACGTTATCACATAACTGTATTTAATCGGGTCCCGCGCATATCTCATATGCACACCACATCATTTTGCCTGAGCCAGGAAACTTCATTGTGGGACTCTAAGACTCGTCAATACGCCGGCAGTAGATGATGATCATATCAAACATCTACAAGCCGCAAGAGGTCAGCTAAACGTAACGGCCACCAGGGTATTGAAACGATTAGAAGAAAACCAGCGAAGCTGTAAAAACTCCCGTCGAGCCAACTGGCAACACTTACCGTACAGTCCGGTCTCTTCGTCAGATATGCTGCATACCGAGTCCAGGGATGGAATCGTCGACCCCAGTAACTCAATAAGTCATGCTGGTGTATGGCTCATAACAGATCGAGAAACTACCGATAACTCTTATCAGTAAATCTCAGCAGCCCTGGCCAGGGACTTCATGTTATAGCCAATCGAGCATAGCACAACATCAACCCCCAGTACCGGGAGAGACGAAACCCCTCCTATCGCTCATTGCCTCCATGTGCCTCGAGACTGTACCCAAAGACCACCTGTTTGCACGACTCAGTAGAGCCGTGGTAGGGTGGAGATCAAAGTATAGTAGGAGGACACACAAGACTCTATGACGATCTCGGGTCTACAGACTAACCTGTACCAGTGTTCCCTGAGAACTGCTATCCGACGATAGATATAATACCACATAGGAGTTCTCGGCGAGTCCGTTCAGTGTACCCAGTCTCCACTGAGCACCCGCATACAATCTTTGGTGTCTCCTCACCAGATGGATACGGGATCATCCATCGCCCATCATATGGGACAAGAATGGTATACGCTAGTCTGCTCTGGAATATCGATGCCCTGTCTCGATACACCATCGACTAGGAACAGTTCAAGGATATGCTTATAGACTACATGTGCCCCACTAGTATGATCCGCATCATAATCACAGTAGTCAAGCAAATATCCTTTGGGCTTTATCAACATGTTTAAATGATTAAATCTACATGTCCAGATAAAGTAAACCAGATAGCGTACTATCATGTTGAGCAAGAAAGTCATCTATCTCCATATATATATTTGTCCAAGTTTCCACTATCCATATAATGGCCTTTAGGGCATACATATTACTAACAATCTCCCACTTGCATTAAGGCCAGTTATTGGCGTATCTCATACCCAACATTTCAAACAGTCGCTCATGCTGAGGCTGTGGAAGTGCCTTGGTGAATGGATCCGCTGTGTTATCCTTTGTATCTACTCTCCGAATCTCGATCTCCTGGCGATCTACTATCTCCCGAATCAGATGATATCGCCTTAGGATGTGTCTGGATTTCTGATGGGACCTTGGTTCTTTGGCTAATGCTATAGCTCCATTATTATCACAATACAATGGTATTGGATCAACAATGGTTGGAACTACTCCTAGTTCCGCAATGAACTTCTTCATCCAGACGGCTTCCTTAGCAGCATCACTTGCAGCAATATACTCAGCTTCCATCGTGGAGTCTGCAACGGTGTCCTGTTTGGAACTCTTCCAATTAACCGCTCCTCCATTTAGGGTAAATACAAACCCTGAGATAGATTTGCTGTCATCCTTGTCACTTTGGAAGCTGGAATCAGTAAAGGCCTCCATCTGGAGATCCCCATTACCATACACCAAGAACAATTCTTTAGTCCTTCGCAAGTACTTAAGAATGTTCTTCACTGCTATCCAATGTTTCTCCCCTGGGTTGGATTGATACCTGCTTACTACAGCCAGTGCATAAGCCACATCAGGGCGAGTACACAACATCGCATACATTATAGATCCTACAGCTGAAGCGTAGGGTATAACGCTCATGCGAGCTCTCTCTTCATCAGTCTTCGGACAGAAGTCCTTGGAGAGAGTGATTCCATGACAAGCAGGCAAGGCACCACGCTTGGAATCTTCCATACTAAACCTCTTTAGAATGGTTCTATGTACTTTGATTGGGACAGTCCCAATAACCTCTTGGATCTATCTCTATAGATCCTAATGCCCAAAATGCACGAGGTATCACCCAGGTCCTTCATGGAGAACCTTTGTGATAAGAATAGTTTGACCGATTGTAGCATAGGAACATCATTTCCTATCAGGAGAATGTCATCTACATACAATACGAGGAATGTGACAGTACTCCCTACAATCTTCTTATAAATACATGGTTCATCTTCATTTCTGATAAAATCAAACTCTTTGATTGTATCATCAAAGCAGATGTTCCAGCTCCTTGAGGCCTGCTTTAATACATAAATGGATTTAAGCAATCTACATGCTTTCCTACTGCTCCTACTATCAATGAAGCCCTCTGGCTGATCCATAAAAACGCATTCTTCTAAATCACCATTTAGAAATGCAGTTTTCACGTCCATCTGCCATATTTCATAATCATAGTGAGCAGCAATAGCAAGTAGGATCCTAATGGATTTAAGCATTGCTACTGGAGAGAAAGTTTCATCATAGTCCTTGCTACTGGAGAGAAAGTTTCATCATAGTCCAAGCCTGGTCTTTAACAAAAACCTTTCGCTACAAGCCTTGCTTTATAGGTCTCCACCTGTCCATCTACACCAATCTTTCTCTTAAAGATCCATTTGCACCCAACGGGTTTTATCCCAGGAGGTGCAACGTCCGAAGTCCATACTTTGTTGGTGTACATTGACTCCATTTCGGATCTCATTGCTTCCAGCCATTTCACTGAGTCACCACTCGTGATAGCTTGCTGAAAACTAGTAGGGTCATCATCATCCATGATGCAATTTTCTCCATCACCATCTATGAGAAACCTATAGTATCTCTCTGGTAGGCGAGAAGTTCTACTAGACCTCCTGAGCGGGTGAGGTTCTTGAAGTTCTACTGCAACATCAGTTTCAACCACTTCCTCCTGAGTAATTTGTGTCTCTAGAACCTCTTCTAGTTCTACCACATTGCCATTAGTACTTTCCGTAAAGATCTCATTTTCCAAAAATGTGGCATGCTGAGCAACAAACACCTTTTGTTCCTCTTTGTGGTAGAATAGATATCCATACGAATGTTTTGGATACCCCACAAATTTACCCATGACCGATCGTGTCTCGAGTTTGTCTGGATTCTGCTTTTTAACAAAAGCTGGACAACCCCAAATCCTAAACCTTTTAAGAGATGGTCTCTTTCTATTCCATATCTCATATGGAGTGGTAGACACGGTCTTGGTTGGAACCCTGTTCAATAGATACATTGCTGTCTCCAATGCATGTCCCCAAAAGGAAAGCGGTAACTCAGCATCACACATCTTGGATCGTACCATATCCAATAGGGTACGATTCCTCCGTTCTGACACACCATTGTGCTGTGGTGTGTAAGGAGGAGTGAGCTGAGAGAGAATCCCATTCTCTTTTAAGAAGTCTAGAAACTCTGTACTTAAATATTCTCCACCTCGATCCGATCGAAGTTTCTTGATGCTCAAGCCTGTTTTCTTCTCTACTTTAAGTTTATACTCCTTGAATTTCTCAAAGGCTTCGGATTTGTGCTTTATCAAAAACACGTGTCCGAATCTTGAGAAATAATCAGTAAAAGTAATGAAGTATGAAAATCCACCTCTTGCATGTGTAGACATTGGTCCGCATACATCATTATGTATGAGGCTTAAGAGTTCACCAGCTCTATCTCCGTGTCCACTAAACAGAGTTTTGGTCATTTTACTTTTGATACATGGCTGGCAAGTCGCATAAGATTTATATTCAAACGGATTTAAATATCCATCTTTATGTAGCTTGTTTAGTCTTGTTTCATTAATATGACCAAGTCTACAATGCCAAAGAAAAGCTTCATTTATATCTGAAAACTTTCTTTTACTAGTATGTTGTATGTTGAAAACTGTGTGTTGGTTCAGGATGTAAATACCGTTATTTAGTGTACCATACCCAATCAACTCTTGATTCAGGTTAATGTTCATAAAATTATTTTGCAATATAAAATGATATCCTTCATTGTCCAACGAAGAAACGGATATTATGTTACACAGCATACTTGGTACTAAATAAGACGGGTTCAAAACAAAAATACTTCCTGAAGGCAACCCTAGATGATACTCTCCCACGGATACAACATGTATATTGGAACCATTTCCAACCCGCAGAGTATGATCTCCAATCTTTAAAACTCTACTATTTCTCAATCCCTACATACAATTGCAGATGTGAGAACCAGAACCGGTGTCCAATACCCAGGATGCAGAGTTTAAAGAAAAACAGTTTTCAGTTACAAACACACCTGAAGTGGAAGCATCAGCATGCTTCTTCTTCTTGAGATCAGCAAGATATTCGGCACAGTTGCGTTTCCAATGTCCTGACTTTTTACAGTAAAAACATTCTCCTTTCCTGCTTCCCACAGCCCTGGCTTTGTCTTTCCCCTTCGCCTTTCTTACTCCACCTTTCTGTTTGATGGACTTCTTCTTTTTCTTTCCCTTGGCCTTAGCTTTTGGGAATGAAGAGGAAGATGGCCCAGCAAGCAGAGCGGGAGTCCTTGCCGTTTTCAACGTGTTCTCTGCACTTCTCAACATATTGAGAAGTTCAGGTAATGATTTCTCCAAATCATTCATATTGAAATTTACTATGAACGGAGCAAAGGCAGGGGGGAGAGACTGTAGAACAATATCCGTATATTGCTCATTATCCATAGTCCATCCCAGTTCCTCAAGTTCTTCAATAAGACCAATCATTTTCAAAACATGGTCTCCAACTGATGCACCAGGGGCCATTCGCATTTGAAACAGCTTTCTAGATGCCTCGTATCTCAAAGTACGAGATTGCTCTTCATACAACTCCTTTGTGTGAAGAAAGATGGATTGCACATCCATATTCTCGTGTTGCTTCTGATGGATATTGTCCATAGAAGCGAGCGCGAGGCACTTGGCCGTGTTGCAGTCATTTTCCCAAGTTTTTCGGATCTCCCTATCCGAGACAGATGATTCAGGTCCTGGGACGGGTGGGGCTTCGGTATTGAGGACATATGATACCTTATCATATGAAAGTGCAATGTTTATGTTCCTCAACCATTCTTTATAATTTGGTCCTGTCAGTTTATTTTTCTCAAGTAAAAGCTTAAGTCCTGACATATGTAACTGCCATTCGGAGAGAGAAAAGGATACACTTAGCGAAATGCTCTAGCAAAGAATTAGATTGGTTATTATTTTATCTAATCGATGTCTCCCATTGCTTTTATCAAATTTTCTTTCAAAACCCGAAAAGAAAACTAGCCAGGAATAATTGCATTCTACAGTTTCGCTAACCGGTCAGCCATTCTAGACACCTACTGGATTGGCAAATTGTAAAGTGCAAAACTCTCCAGGAAGTAACACTTACTCACAGTGAGATCGAGATCCAACTATCATATAGATGGTATGCAATCTCATTGCAAATTTCAACTCTTGAAATTCCCGATATGGTTTTTACCCCTAGTCACTTATGACCATGGCTATGGTCAACATATCATAAGTACTAGTCAAATTCCACCCGTCATTTCGTTATTAACTAGACCCACCCATATGACCCTTGACTATGATCAACATAATCACATGAATGTCCTAACTAATCGCATCATATGCTTTGTAGGAAGACATCACTTAGCTACCGTATACTACGCCTTGACTATAATCAACATACGCAGCACGAATACTAAGTACTCTGCTTCCTAAAATGACGGTGGGTTGCGGATGGTTTTTAAGAAAACCTTTAACGCTTTGAACTTGATCTCGTTGTAGAATCAAAACAGTTAAGAAAAGGAGTGGCTTAAGCTCCGCATCTTTTTGAAACTTGCATTTTTCATAAAAAGCCGAGTTTGTTTCAAATCTGATTCTACAACATCATTAGGTTTCTTTTCTTTACATTAATCTCATTAATGTGATCCCATCATTTAAGTTCCTAAGCCATCACAGAATAGAACGTATACTTATACCATCCGCATTCGCCACAGTGTCCCGTTATGCATCGTTAGGTTACTTAACTAACGGCATAGAGGGGCGGGACTAGCGCGGGTGTAAAATATAAGCAACTTTTATTATATATCATATATATAATAATAATCCATTCGTCTCAGATACTAAGTAATCACATTACAGAATATCAACAGCAGAAGCACATAAAAGGATATCTAGGATGTCCGTATTTTGTATCGAGCCAACAATAGAAAATACGGATTCCACGGTCGTGATGAATAGCCAAGCCCACACCCCTAGACCCCTACGAGAGCGGCAAGTGATCCCGCCAATTCTAGAGTTTAGGAGACCCGGTCTCGACTCCTCGAGATGGCATCCCACTGAACCCTAGAACCCGGTCACTTGTGCTCCCCTCCTTGGGTCTATCCTAATGCGGAAAAGTAAATAATATACAATTGATTTATACATGAATGAAAATAAAACTCTCATCTCAAATAAAAACCCCCGGCTATTCAGTCGCGACAATCCTACTCATCATATCTCAGCAACACATAATATCTCATATCATCAACGTAAGTAAGTATGCGTATCCCGATTGTCGTTGACGTATAGCAACGAAAACGGCGATTCACCACATACTACACTTACGGTCGCAGAAAATAAAAAGAAAAACTTCAACATTTGGAATCCACAATCACTTTAGACATCATAAATTAGAAATATCACATACTTCGTATTTCATGCCTAACTATACGAATTCTACATATTGTATCACATTCCAGATAAAATAGACAATGTTAAAATTTTCGATCGAATAAACAAATTAACACCCAAGATTTCCCAAACTGCACAACACTTGAGCCAAGTTCAAAAATTTCTAGAACATGTCATAGCCCCTTATGGACCAACCGTAGAAGGGTCAAACCAACGCCTCACATGTGGCAACGCTAAACTACCACAAACCCTAAGGTTCAGTGACAGTTTTGACGGTCACATAATCGAGTTAAGGTTATGTTCTTCTAGAGTGTCCATAGATACGCTTGCATGTTTTTCGAAAGTTTCGAACTCGGGAAAAATCCAACACTTGGAATTTTTCCAATACGGGAAAAAATGTGTTTCTAATATTCGTTCAAACATTTTAACACGTTCTAAAAAATCTGAAAATCTGAACGAAGTTAAACTTTCCGATCGAATCACCAAAAACAATTTATCTCCAGAAAACTCAACACTTGAGTAAGTTTAAAATATCTCAGAGGCATGTACTATTACATATGGGTCTACTGTAGAAAACACTATTCCTAATTCCACAAAACGGCCGCGGAACCGCCTCAAAAATCATGGTTAGGCCGCGGTTCCGCGGCGTTTTAGTGAGATAGTGGAAAAAATTTTATACAGTAATTCATAGAAAAGCCTGCTGAATTTTTTAAGAATTTGGAAAAATCCAATTTTTAAAAAATTTCCAGAGAGCGGTCCAAATTGGTGTTTCGTGGTTCGATCGGACTTTTAACATCGCCTACGCATTGTTAGTGTTTATGCCCTAGAAGGCCATTACTGTATCATACTAGTTTGTATATTACTTAATGAAAGCTTGGGATATTCACATGTATATAACAGTCTTGCTAAACATGGTAGTATGCTACTTGGTTTTTCTATCTTAATATGTGAGTGTACGTATTGATAGAGCTCTTAGGAGCTTGCTTTTCTACCAGCGTTGTGATGGCAGTCACACTAGTGGGGGCTGGGTAGTCTACAAGCACATCCTTATTCAGGTCCCTGGTCGTTGGATTATCGAGACAGAGCATCGATACTCCGGAGTAGACTGGTGTGTACGCTTCTCATCCCAGTTGGGGAGATGGTCTGTCCCACAGCCGTCAGTACGTCGTACTGGAGATAGTATGCAGGTGCTCGTTAGGTTACGGGTACACCGGACAGGACTCATAGGGAACTGTTGGTTGGTTTGATACCAGTCGTCAGTGAGCAGTTCCCAGGTGACATGAGTACAGCTTAGTCCGCAGACTTGACACTGCTACTTCGCCTCGAGTGTGTCCCACTGTTCTTAGATTGCTACCCTACCACGGCTCAAAGGAGTCGTGCAAACAGGTAGCAGTTGGGTGCAGTCCCGAGCACTTGGAGGCAGTGGCGGTTAGACAGGATTCGTCCCTCCCGGTATTGGGAGTAGATATCGTGCTGTGTCAGAGAGCCATTACGCAAAGTCCCTGGCCAGGCAAGCGAGATTTGCTGGTAGGTTCCAGTAGTTTCTCAGGGTGTAATGGGCTTCCCTCCGACACGACTTATACCGCTATTAGGGGACTGACGCTTGCCGCCCCCCTAGGCCCGATATGCGATAGTCTTGGACGAACGGACCGGACTGTATGGAGATTGTCACATCAGACTCAGTAGGAGTTCGGATGGGTTTCCTCATCGGCCTTCTTATCGACAACTACCTGGGGACTGTTACGTACAGCTAGTGCCGCTTGCGGTCTGTGTTTAAACCCACTGCCAGCGTCGTCGTCGAGTCTCTAGAGTCCCACACAGAGAATTTCCTACTCCAGGCGAAACGATATAGAGGTTGCATGGTTTTGCGACAAAGGGTTCGGACGCATACGTGCGTTTACGCGCGTACGACTTTCGGACAGTTTTTACCAGTCGGCTTTGGTTTAAGCCAGTTACTGGTATCTGGTTATTGGATTTATACAGTCTAAAGTTTTTCCGTATTTTACGGATCGGAGGGGCGTTCTCGTAATTATTCGAGAAGCTTCTAGAAGATGGTGACTAAGGAGGGTTATGTGTCATATTCATTGAATGAGTTATATGAGTCATGGTGGTGATTCATTCATTTCATTAATGCACATTTATTGCTTAATGACTCATGCTAATGAATCACCACTAGATATTTTATGAAGCATGATTATTCATCACTCTTTATTCTTTTCTTCTTATTGATAATTCTTCATATATGATATGATACTCATAACTTATTCTCATAATATTATTCACATTCTCTCTCCTCAAGCTCTCTCTCTTCAAAAGACTAATCCTCACCCTCATGTGTTGAGATCTAGGATTAGTTAGACTAATCAATCCATAACCATCACTCTATTTCATCTAGCTTCTTTGATTAGCAATCCAAGAAGGTTAGTTGCCTCAAGTTTAGAGGCTAAGCTTGGAGTTTTGCTCTCGGGTGGATCGTCTACTACCTAGAGAAGGCCGAGGAGAACAAGGAGATCGTAAAGTCGAAGGACTAGTTTCATTAGGTATAATCCCTAAACACAATTGTTATGAAACTCTTTGTGTACGGTTAGTTATCGTTTAGCTTCGATTCAAGCGGTTAGTCGATGTTCGTTCACTAAACAAGTTCATTTTTGAAAATTCCGCCTCCCCACAAGTATTGGGGTGTAGTACATCGACTTACAGTGGTATCAGAGCCTCGCTAAACAATAAATAACTTAATTGCAAATTTGTACGAATTTCGAACGGAAAAACGAAGCCGGAAAACCCTAAATCTGTAAAGTTTCTGTAGAACTTAAAATGATGTCCTAAAATTTTTCAGGTAAGTGCAGAAAGCTTGAAATGAACACAGAAGAATACACAAAAAATTTGGAGCCATGAATCGTCTACGGAGCCGCGGATCTGCGGCGCATAGCACTGTTGCCGCCGCGGATCCGCCGCCGTTTTGACGATTCAGGGATCCATTTTTGTTGTGGTGGTTCTCTGTGGTTTTTGGGGTTTTCTGGAATATTTAATATTTGCTCAGGTTTCAGTTTAACAGAGCAGTTTTTAGAGCAATATTAATGATGTTTAATCGATCGAAATTGTACAGTATTTGCATGTTGGATTATATCTGTGATTGATAAATGTGTTCGTAAACCTCCCCTAACTGCTAGTATGTCGGTTGGCAGGGGGTTGCACATTTCTGTAATGGTTATATCTGTTTGTGCATATAAACTGTATTGGACTGTTGTGGTGTATAGCCGGGGTTTGCAATGGGTTATTGTTTAATTCATTTGTTGTAAATGTAATTTGTTGTAATATTATTTTTGCGGGGCACATCCAAGTTGCGGTTGTAGCCACCGTTGTATTATTTCATTTTACTGTTTTTGCTCCTAGGACTGACCCAAGGTGGGGTACACAAACTGCCGGGCGGGTAGTTTGCCGTACCCGTAGGGGTCGAGGGTGGGGTAACGGCTATTCATCACAACTGTGTAATCTGTCTTTTCTTGCAGGCTCAAAAGAAATACAGATTGCTTGCAAATCCAATATTGTTTATCTGTGTTCTGGAATGAATATCATTGCGTCAGACGAATGTAAAATATCTATATATATTGTAGCTATTTAGACGTCACTTATGTTTTACACCCGCGCTAACCCAGCCCCCGCTCTGTCGTTAGTTAAGTAACCTAACGGGTGATGACGGGACCCCATGGCGAATGCGGATGGCATAAGAGGACGTTGTATTTTCGTTGTTTTCTGCAATGATAGGTTAATGATGGGACGCATTATCTATAATGCAAAGAAAATAAACCAAGTTTAAATCGTTGGAACAATTTAAAAGAAACCACTCGGTTAATTTTAAAAACAGATATTTTTAAATGCGGGGCTTTAACCACTCCTTTTAAAAGCTATCAGGTTCCTTCGGTTATATCAAGTTCACTACGTTCACGGTTTCGCCAAAACCATTCGTAGCCCTCCGTCATTTCATTTGGGTATTCAGTAGTATTCAAGCTATGCATTTTGGCCAAAGTCAAGGCATAGTGTTTGGTAGCTGCTGGATTTTCATTTGTTGCATAAGATAGATGAGTCGGTTTGGGACAGTCGTATTACCATTTGACCAAAGTCAGGGGTATATACGGATGGGTTCAAATTGACAAGATAATGACGGGTAGAACTTGACATGTGACTTATGACATTTTGACCAAAGCCAAGGTCATAAGAGCATGGGGCAAAAACTTATATCGGGAATTTCTAAAGAAACTGAAATTTGCAAAGAGATGCATACCATTTGGAGTTTGATGAATGTTGGTAGGATTCCTTCAACATTATCATGCGATGATATTTGGATCCCGATCCTACTGTGAGTATATGCTACTTATCAGGATATTCGTCACTTAAACGATCAATGCTATAAACCTAGTAGGTGTCCAGAAAGGTGTCAGCAGGGTTGCGCCCCCAGAGAAAAGAGGTTATTTAATTAAGGAACTTCGCGAAAGCGTTGGAAAACCTCCCTCGAAGTATCGACACTGGCCTGGCTGAACGGTTAAGCAAGTATTGTACGGTGAGAATAGTCCTGGTTAATTCTTCTTTTATGGTTTGAGGAAGGATTCGAGAAACAGTGGGAGCCATCCAGTTTAGATAAACTAAAAACCACTCTAAACTTGCAAGAGCATCATGCTAAAGAGTTTTCTTCTCTCTCTCCTAATTGCAGCGACCCTGAAAATGACTGGACTTAAGTTACTTTTACAAAAAAATACACTGACGGGGCCAAACTATAAAGATTGGCTGCGGAATGTCAAAATGGCCTTGACCTATGACAAATTGGGGTACGTCCTCACCGCTACGGCACCTGCTGTCCCTGGTCCCAAATCCAGCAATGCGGATAAGGAAATCCGCAAAACTTGGGATTTAGATTGCGCGAGAGCCAAGTGCGTCGTGCTTGCCTCTATGGACAATGAACATCAGAGGAGGCATGAGGATATGTCCCTAGATGGCATATTTCTCCATACAAAGGAACTTTATGGAGAGCAATCTCGTATAGCAAGATACGAGACCTCTAAGAACTTGTTTCGAGCGAGGTTGGCTGTCGGGTCATCGGTAGGTGAACATGTCCTACAGATGATCGGCTATATTGAAGAGCTCGCAGACCTTGGGACGACTTTGGATAATGAGCTGTATACAGACCTTATTCTCCAGTCCCTTCCTCCCACCTACGCCCAGTTTATCCTCAACTTCAATCTTCAAGGAAAAGAAGTTGAACTTGCGGAACTCCTGAACATGTTAAGGAGTGCAGAGGGCACCTTGAAGAAAGCAAGGGAAACACCCGCTATGTTTGTTGGCGGTGCATCTTCTTCCGGGTCCAAGGCTAGGGCCAAAGGAAGGAAGAAGAAGGCCGCACCCAAACCTAGAGGAGGTGTTAGTAAGGTGGGAAAGAAGGGAAAGAAAAAGATAGCAGTACCGATAGTTGGCCCGGATGAGTGCTTCCATTGTCACAGGAAAGGGCACTGGAAGAAGGATTGCAAGGCGTGGAACGCCAAGAACCAGGAACCGAAGCAAGCTGTGGCTTCGACTTCAGGTGTGTTTGTAATTGAGAATTGTCTGTCGATCAACTCTACTTCCTGGGTATTGGATACCGGATCAGGATCTCATATTTGCAATTCATTGCAGGCACTGAGAAACCGTAGAGTGCTGAAGGAAGGTGATATGATCCTCAGGGTTGCTAACGGAGCTAGCGTGGGAGCTGCGTCCGTCGGGGATTATCACCTAGGATTGACAAGTGGACACATTTTGGTTTTACATAACTGTTATTTTGTGCCAAGTTTAAGGTGTAATATCATATCAGTTTCCTTGTTATCAAATAAAGGTTATGATTTCACGTTTGTAAGAGATGTTGTTAACATCCACCTTAATCATGGTTTGATTGGGTCCGGTACTCTAAATAACGGCATATATGTGTTAAACCAACTCCAAATTTTCAATGTCCAGAACACACTAAAAAGAAAGTCTCCAGATTTAAATAAAACTTTCTTATGGCATTGTAGACTGGGTCACATCAATGAGAGAAGGTTGACTAAGTTGCATAGAGAAGGATATTTAGACTTGTTCGAATATCAATCTTATGACACTTGTCAATCTTGTCTCAAAGGAAAGATGACAAAGACTCCATTTACTGGACAAGGAGTAAGAGCGAGCGAGCTCTTAGGATTCATACACAGCGATGTATGCGGTCCAATGTCTACACATGCGAGAGGTGGTTTTTCCTATTTCATTACTTTCACGGATGATTACTCAAGATACGGATTCATTTATCTGATGAAACATAAATCCGAGGCTTTTGAGAAATTCCAAGAGTATAAGAATGAAGTAGAAAACCAAACCGGCAAAAGTATTAAGACACTAAGATCTGATCGAGGTGGAGAATACTTAAGTGCCGAGTTCCTAGGTTACCTAAAAGAGAAAGGAATTCTCTCTCAGCTTACTCCTCCATACACTCTACAGCATAACGGTGTATCGGAGAGACGGAATCGAACCCTATTGGATATGGTACGATCCATGATGAGTAATACTGAGTTACCGCGATCTTTCTGGGGTTATGCGCTAGAATCAGCGGCATATCTTCTGAACAGGGCTCCTACCAAGACTGTGCCTACCACTCCATATCAGATGTGGACTGGGAAGAAACCCCATCTTCAGCATATAAAGATTTGGGGATGTCCAGCTTTTGTTAAAAAGCAGCATGTGGACAAGCTCGAGGCACGATCAGTAAAATGTATGTTTGTGGGATATCCAAAGAACTCCAAGGGATATTATTTCTATTACGCAGAGGAACAAAAGGTTTTTGTTTCTCGTAATGCCCTTTTTCTGGAAAATCAGTTTTTAGAAAAGGAAATAAGTGGGAGCGAAATAGAACTGGAAGAAATTCCAGAACCACAAACTACTACTGAAAGTTTGGTAGAACCAGAGGTTCAAGAAGAACAGGACATTCCCGCACCCCTCCGCAGGAGTAGTAGGCCGTCTCATCCGCCTTAGAGATACTACGGTTTTCTCATAGATGGGGATAGAGAGGATTGCATCATAGATGATGATGAACCTACTGACTTCCGGCAGGCCATCCAGAGCGGCGACTCGGTACGATGGCTAGATGCAATGCGGACCGAAATGGAGTCCATGCACACCAACAAAGTATGGACTTTGGACTTTGCTCCAGATGGGGTAAAACCCATAGGATGCAAATGGATCTTCAAGAAAAAGATTGGTGTAGATGGACAGGTGGAAACCTATAAGGCTAGACTTGTTGCAAAGGGTTTTCGTCAAAGACCTGGTTTGGACTATGACGAAACTTTTTCTCCAGTAGCTATGCTCAAATCCATTCGGGTCCTTCTTGCTATTGCTGCCTTCCATGATTATGAAATCTGGCAGATGGACGTAAAGACGGCTTTTCTGAATGGAAATTTAGAAGAGAGCGTCTATATGGATCAGCCAGAGGGTTTCAATCAGAGTGGGAGCAGCGGGAAAGTATGCAAGCTGCTTAAGTCTATTTATGGACTAAAGCAGGCATCGCGGAGTTGGAACATCTGTTTTGATGAGACAGTCAAAGAATATGACTTTATCAAAAATCCAGATGAACCGTGCATATATAGTAAAGTTGTGGCCAGAAGTGTCGTATTCCTCGTCTTGTACGTGGATGACATTCTATTGATAGGAAATGACATTCCTATGCTACAATTTGTCAAAGGATTCTTGTCACGCAGGTTCTCCATGAAAGACCTGGGTGATGCCTCGTACATTCTGGGGATCCGGATCTATCGTGATAGATCCAAGAGGATGTTAGGACTTTCGCAGTCCAGGTATATCGACACTGTACTGAAAAGATTCAGTATGGAAGATTCTAAGCGCGGTAATCTACCGGCTTGTCACGGAATCACCCTCTCCAAAGAGATGTCTCCCAAGACTGATTTGGAAAGGGAACGCATGTCTATTATACCCTACGCTTCTGCGGTAGGCTCTATAATGTATGCGATGTTGTGTACCAGACCAGATGTAGCTTACGCACTGAGCGTGGTAAGCCGGTATCAGTCAGACCCAGGGAAGAAACACAGGATAGCAGTAAAGAACATTCTCAAGTACCTGAGGAGGACTAAGTAGATGTTCTTGGTTTACGGCAGAAAAGACCTCAGGTTGGAGGCCTTTGCTGATTCCGGCTTCCAGAGTGATAAGGACGATTCCAAGTCCATGTCGGGTTATGTCTTTACCCTCAATGGAGGGGCGGTGTGCTGGAAGAGCTCCAAGCAGGACACCGTTGCTGACTCGACGATGGAAGCGGAGTATATAGCTGCTTGCGATGCCGCAAAAGAAGCAGTCTGGATGAAGAAGTTCCTAACAGAACTTCAGGTGGTTCCTACCATAGTTGATCCAATACCTCTGTATTGTGACAACAACGGAGCTATAGCTTTAGCGAAGGAACCAAGGTCCCATCAGAAGTCCAGACACATCTTGAGGTGGTATCACCTGATCAGGGAGATCATTGATCGTCAGGAGATCGAGGTTCGGAGAGTTGCTTCTGAAGAGAACATTGCTGATCCATTCACGAAGGCCCTACCTCAGATTCAGTTCGAGAGGCTACTCGAGATCATCGGTCTACGATATGCCAGTACATGGCCCTAGTGCAAGTGGGAGATTGTTAGTGTTTATGCCCTAGAAGGCCATTACTGTATCATACTAGTTTGTATATTACTTAATGAAAGCTTGGGATATTCACATGTATATAACAGTCTTGCTAAACATGGTAGTATGCTACTTGGTTTTTCTATCTTAATATGTGAGTGTACGTATTGATAGAGCTCTTAGGATCTTGCTTGTCTACCAGAGTTGTGATGGCAGTCACACTAGTGGGGGCTGGGTAGTCTACAAGCACATCCTTATTCAGGTCCCTGGTCGTTGGATTATCGAGACAGAGCATCGATACTCCGGAGTAGACTGGTGTGTACGCTTCTCATCCCAGTTGGGGAGATGGTCTGTCCCACAGCCGTCAGTACGTCGTACTGGAGATAGTATGCAGGTGCTCGTTAGGTTACGGGTACACCGGACAGGACTCATAGGGAACTGTTGGTTGGTTTGATACCAGTCGTCAGTGAGCAGTTCCCAGGTGACATGAGTACAGCTTAGTCCGCAGACTTGACACTGCTACTTCGCCTCGAGTGTGTCCCACTGTTCTTAGATTGCTACCCTACCACGGCTCAAAGGAGTCATGCAAACAGGTAGCAGTTGGGTGCAGTCCCGAGCACTTGGAGGCCGTGGCGGTTAGACAGGATTCGTCCCTCCCGGTATTGGGAGTAGATATCGTGCTGTGTCAGAGAGCCATTACGCAAAGTCCCTGGCCAGGGCAAGCGAGATTTGCTGGTAGGTTCCAGTAGTTTCTCAGGGTGTAATGGGCTTCCCTCCGACACGGCTTATACCGCTATTAGGGGACTGACGCTTGCCGCCCCCCTAGGCCCGATATGCGATAGTCTTGGACGAACGGACCGGACTGTATGGAGATTGTCACATCAGACTCAGTAGGAGTTCGGATGGGTTTCCTCATCGGCCTTCTTATCGACAACTACCTGGGGACCGTTACGTACAGCTAGTGCCGCTTGCGGTCTGTGGTTAAACCCACTGCCAGCGTAGTAGTCGAGTCTCTAGAGTCCCACACAGAGAGTTTCCTACTCCAGGCGAAACGATATAGAGGTTGCATGGTTTTGCGACAAAGGGTTCGGACGCATACGTGCGTTTACACGCGTACGACTTTCGGACAGTTTTTACCAGTCGGCTTTGGTTTAAGCCAGTTACTGGTATCTGGTTATTGGATTTATACAGTCTAAAGTTTTTCCGTATTTTACGGATCGGAGGGGCGTTCTCGTAATTATTCGAGAAGCTTCTAGAAGATGGTGACTAAGGAGGGTTATGTGTCATATTTATTGAATGAGTTATATGAGTCATGGTGGTGATTCATTCATTTCATTAATGCACATTTATTGCTTAATGACTCATGCTAATGAATCACCATTAGATATTTTATGAAGCATGATTATTCATCACTCTTTATTCTTTTCTTCTTATTGATAATGCTTCATATATGATATGATACTCATAACTTATTCTCATAATATTATTCACATTCTCTCTCCTCAAGCTCTCTATCTTCAAAAGACTAATCCTCACCCTCATGTGTTGAGATCTAGGATTAGTTAGACTAATCAATCCATAACCATCACTCTATTTCATCTAGCTTCTTTGATTAGCAATCCAAGAAGGTTAGTTGCCTCAAGTTTAGAGGCTAAGCTTGGAGTTTTGCTCTCGGGTGGATCGTCTACTACCTAGAGAAGGCCGAGGAGAACAAGGAGATCGTAAAGTCGAAGGACTAGTTTCATTAGGTATAATCCCTAAACACAATTGTTATGAAACTCTTTGTGTACGGTTAGTTATCGTTTAGCTTCGATTCAAGCGGTTAGTCGATGTTCGTTCACTAAACAAGTTCGTTTTTGAAAATTTCGCCTCCCCACAAGTATTGGGGTGTAGTACATCGACTTACACGCATCGCCTAAAGCTCTAGCCTGGCTCTGATACCACTGAAGGGTTAGCCTAGCACCTGATCAAGGGTTTGGTAGCATCACATATGCCATAAGAAAACACTCAGCGTATGCTCTTGCAAGATTAGATTGGTTATCTAATATATCTAATCAGGATGTCTCCCACTGTTTTAATCAAATTTTCCTTCAAATCCTAAAAGGAAAGACTAGCCGGGATTAATTACACGCTACAAGTTCGCCAATCTTTCAGCCAGGCCAGTGTTGGTACTTTGAGGGAGGTCCCCCGTGCTTTCGCACGAACCCAATTAAAGTAATCCTCGTTTTCCCAGAGGCGTAACCCCGTTAACACCTTTCTAGACACCTACTTGATCGGCTAATTGTAATGTATAAAATTCTCCCAGGAGTAACTCTTACTTGCAGCGGGTATCGGGATCCAACTATCTCATAGAAGGTATGCAATCTCATTGCAAATTTCAACGCTTGAAATCCCCGATAATATTTTGCCCCAAGCGTTCTATGACCTTGACTGAGTCAACAAACCATAGACCGCAAGTAATGTTCAACCCGTCATTTCCCGATTGAATTAAACCCACCCGCACGACCCTTGACTGAGTCAACAAGGCCGCACGACTACCCTAATCCAATCGCATCATATGCTTTGCAGATAAGCACTAATCAGCTACCGCACACTACGCTTTGAATGAGTCAACAAACGCAGCACGAATACTAACTATTACTTATCTGAAATGACGGAGGTCTACGACGGGTTTTTAAGAAAACCCTTTGCGTAATGAACTTTATATCGTTGTAGAATCGAGTGATTTTTAAATGGAGTGTTTTTGAGGCTTTTCTAGTTTTACTAAAGGGGCCACTCCCGGTGAAGGGATCGTCGGCCCTTTCCTCATCGAATAAGGTGCACGATATTTCACAAATACCACTATGCAAAGCAAGAACTATAGAAGCAATCAAAAGACAAACCGAGTTTGTAGCATCTGCTAGTTTCACTAAAGAGGTCACTCCCGGTGAAGGGATCTCGGCTCTTTCCTTATCGAATAAGGTGCTGGATGTTCTACAAAGAACACCGCTATGCAAAGCAAGAACTAGAACTACCAGACTTTAAACAAGTTTCTACAACATCTTACGTTTCTTTTATTTCATTAATCTCATTAATGAAGTCCCATTTTATTATGCTTCACAAGCATCACATTTGAAACGAAATCTGCAATATAACATATATCTCATATATATAATATAAACATTCGTCTCAGGCAGTAATATGATCTCATCACAGAACACTGGAGCAGAAGAACATATATGAAATATTGGATATACTAGGACGTCCGTGTTTTTAATACGAGCCTTGATAAAACATGGATTCCACGGTCGTGATGAATAGCCAAACCCACATCCCTAGACCCCTACGAGAGTGGCAAGCAACACTGCCAATTATAGGGTTAGGAGACCCGGTCTCGACTCCTCGAGATGGTCTCCCATTGGACCCTAGAACCCGGTTACTTGTGCTTTCCGACTTGGGTCTACGGAATGCGGAAAAGTAAATAATATACAACGTTGACATCATCCTCAGCCCGGAAGTGCCCCAATAAAAGAATATTACATACAAATGAATTTTACATGAATGAAAAGAAAAAACTCTCATCTCACATAAAAACCCCAGCTTTTCAGAACGCGACGATCCAATATAACATATCACAGCAACACATAATATCTCATATCATCAACGTAAGCAAATATGCGTATCCCGATTGTCGTTGATGTATAGCAACGAAGCCGGCGATACACCACATACTACGCTTACGGTCACAGAAAAGAAAGTGTAAAACTACAACAGTTGGAATCCGCAACCTCCTTAGACATCGCATGCCTAACCGAATGAATTCCTTCGACATCGCATGCCTAACAATTATAAACCCCGCATTTTAGTCTCTTTATCGAAAACACTTTTCAATATCAAGTCGGGCAATTCAACAAGATTCCCGACATCCTGATCGAATGCTCGTCGCAAACTTTAGTAGACGGCCGCAACCCCGGATGCCGTCGACGAAGTGCACTAAGGCGGAACAGCGCTGCCGCGAGCACCCGAACGGATGCTTTTGGCGACGGGGTTCTCCTACTGTCACTTGGTCGGGGCTATGGGGCGTGGCTGTCTGTTAAGTTTATCCGGCGAGTATCTGCGTACACTACGTGATTGCAACGGACTTTTGATCACTTCAAAATTCCGTGGCAACCGATCAATTTGAGACTGAACTTCTAGATTTATAACATTCAAATTAGTTATTTCGTAACTACCTGTGGATTCCAAATATTGTATCACATTCCAGATAAATTGACATTGTTAAACTTTCCGATCGAATAATCAAACACCCAAGATTTCCCCAATATATCTCAACACTTGAAATCAGTTTAAAAAACATCCATCATATGCCACAGTACCAATGGTTCAGCCGTAGAAGGGTCAAGCCAACGCCTCACATGTGGCACGCCGTACTGCCTCAAACCCTAAGGTTTAGAGGCAGTTCAAGACGGTCACATAATCGAGTTAAGCTTTGTTGTCTTCTAGAGGGTCCACCGCGTTACTTGCACGACTTAGAACGTTCATAAACTCGAGAAAAAATCCAACTTTTGAAAAAATTTCCGACTAGAGAAAAAGTGAGTTATTGATATTCGTTCGAACTTTTTAACAGTTACTAAAAAAATACCCGGACAAACTAAACAAAGTTAAATTATCCGATCGAATCAACGAGTCCCCAATACAACCCTAGAAAACTCAACACTTGAGTGGAATTAAAAACTTCCCAGAAAAAATTGCCAAGAAAGGACCTAAGAATAAATATTTGAAATTCCAGGGACTAAGTCAAATTTTAGCCGTGGAACCGCCGCCAAACCCTTGGTTTGGCCGCTGTTCTGCGGTCAAATAATTGACTTAGTAGACCGTACTTCACAGTAATTCTTAGTTTTACCTGCTTATTTTTCTGAGAATTTTTAATTCATAAAAAATCGCATTTTGAAAAAATATCCAGAGAAGGGGTTTTATCGGTGTTCTCGGGTTCGATTGGACTTTAAACTTCGTCTAGACTTCGCCTAAAGCTCTACCTTGGCTCTGATACCACTGTAGGGTTGCTAGGCACGCTCACAAGGTTCTACGAGGCATCAACCAAGCTCGATTTAAAAATTAGCCGTGCCGAACAACCCGAAGCCGGATCTTTGGACTAGGGTTTAGGCGAAAACGAGCATGTTAAACATTTTAACACTAAGTGAGAGGGATTACAACCTTTGTAGATCCGGTCCTTCACTTCTTAAGCTCCGTGTTGAGGTCCCTTCGCTGCGATCATCGTGTTCAAGACTCTCGAGAGGCTTCACAAAGAGAATGATGCAACCTTGCTTCCGATCTTCGATAACATAGATGATCTACCTTGAAGTTTCATTAACAAAAGCTAACACTCACTAAATGAAGTGAACACCCTCATCTAAATGGCATGGGTAGATGAGGATGATGAAGTATGATTTTTGCTCTCATTTATAATCTTTTTCTCACTCATTTTCATCACATAAGAAAAACTAGAAAACTTTTCAAGAAGGAACTCAAGCAAGAAGAAGAATGAATGAATCCTTTTGTGATGAATAATGAATTATTGTAGTGGTTACAAATCTAACCAAGGGTTAAGCATGAAGGAGTTAACCCATGTAGAGAATTAATTAGAGTTAATGGTTTGGATTGGGTGAACATAATATCTTCATAAAATATCAAGCAACCACAAAGTCAAAGCTTCATGAAGCTTCATGGAAGCTTCATGCAAAAGCTAACCCTAATCCAAACCCTAACCAAGTTTAAACCCTAAACCATTGTTAAATTTGTAACCCTAACATGTTACAATATTATATATCACATATACAATATATTTTGTAACAATAGAAAATAATACAATTAACATATATCGCATATATATCAATGTATTATCCCGTAAGAAAATGAATCTTTTAGTGAGCTAATATTAGTTAATGTAATTTAATATATCATATATATTATTATACATTAAATTATCGAATCAACACTTGATCCGACAATCCGGCTATATCGCATATAACCGACTAATACGATGACCCGGCTATATCACATATACCCGGCCGATATCTCATATCGCGAGAATCCAACACGGTATCACATACCGCATTATCCTCGGTCCCGCACATATCACATATGTGCTCCTACTCCGTTTTGCCTGAGCCAAGAAACCTCTATGTAGGACTCTAAAGAATCATCAATACGCCGGCAGTAGGTGATGATCATATCAAACACCCACAAGCTGCAAGCGGTCAGCTAAACGTAACAGCTACCCAGGTATTGAGCGTTCAGAAGATCATCAAGCAAGCCAGTACATTCTCCTGTGAATCCAATCAGTAACACTCCCGTACAGTCCGCTCTCGTCGTCTGATATGTCGCATATCTCGCCTAGGGGTGGTAAACATCAGACCCCAGTAGCTCGATAAGTCGTGTCGATATGAGGTCTATAACAGTTCGAGAAACTACTGGTAACACTTACCAGTAAATCTCAGCAGCCCTGGCCAGGGATTTCTGGTTATAGCCAATCGAACACAGCGCAACATCAACTCCCTATACCGGGAGAGACGAATCCCGTCCTATCACTCATTGCCTCTATGTGATTCGGGACTGTACCCAAAAGCCACCTTTTTGCACGCCTTCTTGGATGTGGTATGATGGAAATCAAAGCACAGTGGGAATCACACAAGACTCTATGATGATCTCGGGTCAACAGACTACTCTGTACCAGTGTCACCGGAGAACTACCATCTGACGTGATCTATAATACCATTTGGGAGTTCTCGGCGAGTCCTTCCAGTGTACCCAGTCTCCACTGAGCACCCATACACCATCCTTGATGTCAAACACCGATGGATATGGGATCATCCATCGCCCATCATATGGGTCAAGATGCGTATACGCTAGTCTACTCTGGTGCATCGATGCCCTGTCTCGATACACTCTTTCCCTATCAAGAGTATGTCATCCACGTAATCTACGAGGATCACCACCATACTCTCTACTACCTTTTTGTATAAACAAGGTTCATCTACCATTTTGATGAAGTCAAACTCTTTGACTACCACATCAAAACAGATGTTCCAACTCCGCGATGCCTGTTTTATCATATAAAACATCTTGCACACGTTTCCGCTGCTTGCACTGTCTACGAAGCCCTCTGGCTGTGTACTAATAGACGCTTTTTTCTAAAACATCATTTAGAAAAGCAGTCATGACACCCAACCGCCAGATATCGTAGTCATGGTAAGTAGCCGTGGCAAGTAGGATCTGGATGGACTTAAACATAGCTTTGAAAGTCTCAACTTTTCCATATACACATAGTAATCTTCTCAAGATATACTTGCTCCTGATGGGGATTTAACCCTTAAGATAGAGCAACCAAAGTCCATACTTTGTTGGTGTATAAGGATTCCATCTCAGATCGATAAGCATCCAGCCATTCTTACAGAGTCCCACTCCTGATGGCCAGCTCGAAACTAGTTAGGTCATCATCTCATGATGCAATCCTCGCTCCCACTGTCATAGAGAAACCGAAGTATCTCTCAGGTGGGTGAGGAACCCCACTAGATCGGCGGAGAGGCTGAGGTTCGTTGGAAACTATTGAATCGTTTGGTTCTACCAAATCATCAGCTGCAGTTTGTATAGCTAGAACATTTCCAGTTCTACATAACAGACCTTGCCTCGAGCTTGTCCAGATTTTGTTTTTAGACATAGGCCGGACAACCCCAAATCTTAACAAACTTAAGATATGGGCTCTTCCCTTTCCATATCACATATGAAGTGGTAGGCAACTGATTTGATTTGAACCCTATTCAATAGGTATGCAGCTTCTCAAGTGCATAACTCCCAAAAAGAAATAGGAAACTCAGTAGTACTCATCATAGAGCACACCATATCAAATAGGGTGCTATTGCTCCTTCCCGATACATCGACGTGCTGTGGTGTATATGGAGGAGTAATGCTGAGAGAGAATCTCATTCTCCTTTTGAATAGTCCAGGAATTCCGTGCTCAAGTATTCTCCTCCTTGATCTCATCAAAGGACATAATACTTATACCCGTTTTTGGTTCTCTACTTCTGACTTATGTTCAGTGAATATCATAAAAGTTTCGGACTTGTGTTTCAACTAGAATATATGTCTGAATCTTGAGAGATCATTAGTGAATTTAATGAAGTACAAAAAACCGGTCTTGGCATGTGTAGACAGGAGACTTTCATACATCAGCATGTATCAATCCCAAGAGTTCACTAACTCTTTCTCTGTTTCCAATAAACAGAGCTATGTTCATCTTATCTTTGTGACATGACCAACAAGTTTCACAAGATGTAAATTTAATCAGATTTAAATATGCATCTAAATGTAACTTAGCTAGTCGGGTCGCATTGATATGACCTAGCCTATAATGCCTCAAGTTGGATTAGTTCATTTCTGAACTCTTCCTCTCGTGTGTATTCTGTATACTAAGAACTGTAGTTTGATTTAGAACGTCAATGCTTTTAGATAGCGTGCTTGAACCGATCAACTGTTGATATAGGAAATGTTCAAAACATTATCCAACAATACAAAATTATATCCTTCTTTACTAATAAAGAGACTGATATGATGTTGTATATCAGGTTCGGTATCCAATAACATTTGTTCAAAATCAATGTATTCTGGTAATACAGGGTGATAGTGACAAACAGACTTGGCTGCAACACTTGCACCGTTTCTATCTCATGAAACTTATCACCCGTTCTCAGTTCTCTACTTATCTGTAGCCTATGTAACAGATTACATATGCGGGATCCTGATCCGGTATCTCATACCCAGGACGTAAAGGATACTGAGAAACAGTTCTATGTAATGAACACATCCGAAGATGATGCATCATCATGCACTTTCTTCGTTTGGGCAGCACGGGAAATCTGGTATTCCCCAATTTCCTGCTCTGTCTTATAACAATTATTAGTTGGAGCGGGACCAACGTTCCCCAACCCAGTATAACAAGCGGGTTCGGTCAATACATCCGTATTATTATCTTGATTAAGGCGTGATATGGTCGCTACCTGGAAAGAGAGAGAAGAAAACACTCAGCGTATGCTATTGCAAGATTAGATTGGTTATCTAATATATCTAATCAGGATGTCTCCCACTGTTTTAATCAAATCTTCCTTCAAACACTAAAAGGAAAGACTAGCCGGGATTAATTACATGTTACAACTTCGCCAATCTTTCAGCCAGGCCAGTGTCGGTACTTTGAGGGAGGTTCCCCGTTCTTTCGCACGGACCTAATTAAAGTAAACCTCGTTTTCCCAGAGACGTAACCCCATTGACACTTTTCTAGAAACCTACTTGATCGGCTAATTGTAATGTGTAAAACTCTCCCAGGAGTAACAATTACTCGCAGTGGGTATCGGGATCCAACTATCTTATAGAAGGTATGCAATCTCATTGCAAATTTCAACACTTGAAATTCCCAATAATATTTTGCCCCAAGCCTCCTATGACCTTGACAAAGGCCAACAAATCATAGGCTGCTAGTCAAGTTCAACCCGTCATTTCTTGATTGAAGTAAACCCACCCGCACGGCCCTTGACAAAGGCCAACAAGGTCGCACAACTACCCTAGTTCAATCTGCATCATATGCATAAGCAGATAAGTACTATTCAGCTGCCGCACACTACGCCTTGATAAAGGCCAACAAACGCAGCACGAATACTAAACAGTCCTTTTCTGAAATGACGGAGGGCTACGACAGGTGTTTAAGAAAACCCTTTGCGTAATGAACATGATATCGTTGTAGAATCGAGTGATTTTAAATGGAGTGTTTTTGAGGCTTTTCTAGTTTTGCTAAAAGGGTCACACCCGGTGAAGGGATCGTCGGCCCTTTCCTCATCGAATAAGGTGCAGGATATATCATATTTAGCACTATGCAAAGCAAGAACTATAGAAGCAATCAAAAGACAAACCGAGTTTGTAGCATCTGCTAGTTTCACTAAAGAGGTCACTCCCGGTGAAGGGATCTCGGCTCTTTCCTTATAGAATAAAGCGCTGGATGTTCTACAAGGAACACCGCTATGCAAAGTAAGAACTAGAGCTCCCAGTTTTTAAACAAGTTTCTACAACATCTTAGGTTTCTTTTATTTCATTAATCTCATTAATGAAGTCCCATTTTATTATGCTTCACAAGCATCACTTTTGAAACGAAATCTGCAATATAACATATATCTCATATATATAATATAAACATTCGACTCAGGCAGTAATATGATCTCATCACAGAACATTACAGCAGAAGAACATATATGAAATATTGGATATACTAGGACGTCCGTGTTTTAATACGAGCCTGTATAAAACACGGATTCCGCGGTTGCGATGAATAGCCAAGCCCATATCCCTAGACCCCTACGAGAGTGGCAAGTAACTCTGCCAAATCCAGGGTTAGGAGACCCGGTCTCGACTCCTCGAGATGGTCTCCCACTGGACCCCAGAACCCGGTTACTTGTGCTCCCCGCATTGGGTCTACCTAATGCGGAAAAGTAAATAATATACAATGCTGACATCATCCTCAGCCCGGAAGTGCCCCAATAAAAGAATATTACATACAAATGAATTTTACATGAACGAAAAAGAAAAACTCTCATCTCACATAAAACCCCCGGCTATTCAGAACTCGACGATCCAATATAACATATCACAGCAAAACATAATATCTCATATCATCAACATAAGCAAGTAAGCGTATCCCGATTGTTGTTGATGTATAGCAACGAAGCCGGCGATACACCACATACTACGCTTACGGTCACAGAAAAGAAAGTGTAAAACTACAACAGTTGGATTCGGCAACCACCTTAGACATCGCATGCCTAACCAAATGAATTCCTTAGACATCGCATGCCTAACAATTATAAACCCCGCATTTTAGTCTCTTTATCGAAAACTCTTTTCAATATCAAGTCGGCAATTCAAAAAGATTCCCGACATCCTGATCGAATGCTCATCGCAAACTTTATTAGACGGCCGCACCCGTGGATACCGTCGACGAAGTTCACTAAGGCGGAACACCGCTGCCGCGAGCACCCAAACGGATGCTTTTGGTGATGGTGTTCTCCTACAGTCACATAGTCGGGGCTATGGGGCGTGGCTGTCTATTAAGTTTACCCGGCAAGTATCCGCGTACGCTACGTGACTGCGACGGACTTTCGATCACATCAAAATTCCGTGGCAACCGATCATTTGGGAATAAACTGCTAGATTTATACCATTCAAATTAGTTATCTCATGACTACCTGTGGATTCCAAATATTGTATCACATTCAAGATAAATAGACAATGTTAAACTTTCCGATCGAATAATCAAACACCTAAGATTTCCCCGATATATCTTAACACTTGAAATCAGTTTAAAAACATTCATCACATGCCACAGTACCAATGGTCCAGCCGTAGAAGGGTCAAGCCAACGCCTCATATGTGGCACACCGTACTGCCCCAAACCCTAAGGTTTAAAGGTAGTTCAAGATAGTCACATAATCGAATTAAGGTTTGTTGTCTTCTAGAGGGTCCACCGCGTTACTTGCACGACTTAGAACGTTCTTAAACTCGAGAAAAAAATCCAACTTTTGAAAAAATTTCCGACAGGGGAAAAAGTGAGTTATTGTTATCCGTTCGAACTTTTTAACGGTTTCTAAAAATTATCCGGACAAAACTAAACAAAGTTAAATTATCCGATCGAATCAACGAGTCCTTAATACAACCCTAGAAAACTCAACACTTGAGTGGAATTAAAATATTCCCAGAAAAAATAACAAGAAAGGACCTAAGAATAATTACGTGAAATTACAGGGACTAAGTCACAATTTTGGCCGCGGAACAGCCCCCAAAACCATGGTTTGGCCGCGGTTCCGTAGTCATATGAGCGAATTAGAGCACCGTACTTCACAGTAATTCTTAGTTTTTCCTTCTTGTTTTTCTAAGTATTTTTAATACTGAAAAAATCACATTTTTAGAAAATGTATAGAGAGGGGTATAAACCGGGTATTCGGAGTTCGATCGGACTTTAAACTTCGCCTAGACTTCGCCTAAAGCTCTAGCTTGGCTCTGATACCACTGTAGGGTTGCTATGCACGCGCACAAAGGTCTACGAGGCAACAACCATGCCCGATTAAAATTTAGCCATGCCGAACAACCCAAAGCCGGATCTTTAAACTAGAGTTTAGGCGAAAACAAGCATGTTAAACATTTTAACACTAAGTGAGAGGGATTACAACCTTTGTAGATCCGGTCATTCACTTCAATAGCTCCATGTAGATGTCCCCTTCGCTGTGATCGTGAACTCCGGACTCTAGAGAAGCTCCATAAGAAGAACGAACGTGCTTGCTTCGATGACTTTGAGGCCGAAGATGATCTACGTCGGGGAGACACTAACTCAAGCTATTCCTTCACTAGGTCGTGAACTTTGTGAAGAGAACACACTCTACTACATGGCAAGTGGTAGAGGATGAAGAAGTAGGAAGTGGGCTCACTTTAGAATTGATTTTCTCACACTTTTTCTCATGGCACCATTAGAGCTAGCAAGCTTTTCATGAAGCTTGATGAAGAAGAAGAAGAAGAAGAAGAAAGAATAATCTCATCATATGAATTATTATCCTCTCAATAATGTAACCATGGGTAAGTTAAGCTATCATGCTTAACTCATGTAGAGAATTAACCAAAGCATTAGGTTAAGGGTTAGGTTAACTAAATATCCTTAAGAATGACAAAAGAGTTGACTTTGTCAATGTTTCCACAGGCTTCATGAAAGCTTGAGAACTTTTACAAAGTCTTTCTCTTTTCTTATTCTTAAGATATAAACAAAACCCTAATCTTTATCCTAATCTTAGTATAAGTCTCATACACCCATCTTTGATGTATCATCAAGCATGATACAATCATGTACACTTGCATATATCACATATAAACAATGTGCACAATCAAGTGAGAAAATAAATCTTAAGTGAGCTAATACTAGTTAATGTAATTTAATATATCAAATATATAATTATAAATTAAATTATTAAATCAACTCTTGATTTAATAACCCGGCTATAACCGACTAATATCATGTGTAACAACTTATCGAATCAACACTTGATCCGATAACCCGGCTATATCGCATACAATAGATCAATGTCACTAATCGCGAGAATAGAATACGACATCTCATATCGTATTAATCTCGGTCCTGCACATATCACTTATGTGCTCCTACTCCATTTCGCTTGAGCCAGGAAACCCCTGTGTAGGACTCTAAAGACTCGTCAATACGCCGACAGTAGGTGATGATCATATCAAACACCCACAAGCCGCAAGCGGTCTGCTAAACGTAACGGCCATCCGGGTATTGAGCGATCAGAAGATAAACAAGCAAGCCTGTACATTCTCCTGTAAATCCAATCAGTAACACTCCCGTACAGTCCGGTCTCGTCGTCTGATATGTCGCATATCTCGCCTAGGGGTGGTAAACGTCAGACCCCAGTAGCTCGATAAGTCATGTCGATATGGGGTCTATAACTGTTTGACACTTACCAGTAAATCTCAGTAACCCTGGCCAGGGATTTTCGGTTATAGCCAATCGAACACAGCACAATATCAACTCCCTATACCGAGAGAGACAAATCCCCTCCTATCGCTCATTGCCTCCATGTGATTCGGGACTGTACCTAAAAGCCACCTTTTTGCACGCCCTTTTGGACGTGGTTTGATGGAAATCAAAGCACAGTGGGAATCACACAAGACTCTATGACGATCTCGGGTCAAAAGACTACTCTGTATTAGTGTCACCGGAGAACTGCCATTTTACGTGAGGTATAATACCATCTGGGAGTTCTCGGCGAGTCCGTCCAGTATACCCAGTCTCCACTGCGCACCCATACACCATCCTTGATGTCAAACACCGATGGATATGGGATCATCCATAGCCCATCATATGGGTCAAGATGCGTATACGCTAGTCTACTCTGGTGTATCGATGACTTGTCTCGATACACCCTCGACTAGGAACAGTTATATGATGTACTCGTCGACTACCATGGCCCCACTAGTATGATCTCATCATAGTCCCAGTAGTCGAGTACATATCCTAAGGGCTTTATTAACATGTAACATAGAGACAATCAGAGTACATGTTAAGATAAATTACAACCAGATAGCATACTATCATGTCGAGCAAGAAAGTCCTCCCTATATATGTCCTAGCATCCACTACAATATACATCGTATGTACCGTAATGGACTCTAGGGCATACATATAACTAACAATGCGATTGGATTAGGGTATTCATACGGTGTTGTTTGGCATGCGTCAAGGGTCGTACGGGTGGGTTTAATTCAATCAGGAAATGCACGGGTTGAACTTGACTAGCGAACTATGGGTTGTTTGGCATGCGTCAAGGTCATAGCACGCTAGGGATAAAAGAATTATCAGGAATTTCAAGTGTTGAGATTTGCAATGAGATTGCATACCTTCTATGAGATAGTTGGATCCCGATACCCACTGCGAGTAAGTGTTACTCCTGGGAGAGTTTTACACATCATAATTAGCCGATCAAGTAGGTGTCAATAGGGATACTGTTGGAGATAGTGCCCTCAGAGTCAATTATTGGATCACAGGTACGTGATTGCAATGATTGAGGGAGGACCTATCCCGGTAGGACAGTCTTACTCGAGATGATAGTATGCTATCTGGTTTACCTTTATCATCGTGTACTGTTTTAGGTGACCTGACACGTCGCTATTACACGTTGATAGAGCCCCTAGGATTCTTGCTTGACCACCAGCAGTATGAGGGCGATCATATAAGTGGGAGCTGGGGTCTATAAGCTTATCCTTAAAAGGTCCCTAGTCGTGGGAGTTTCGAGACTGGGCATCGATACTCCATTAGTAGACTAGTGTATACAGTCGAGACCCCGACGAGGGGCGGTGGCCGGTCTCACAAGCCACTGGTGTCAGTTGGATCACCTAAGATGTATACAGGTGCTCATTGGGTTATGAGTACACCGGACAGGACTCGCCGGGAACATGCTAGTTGGTCATATACCAGACGTCAGATGGCAGTTCCCTGGTGACATGTGTGCAGGTTAGTTCATCGACCTGGGGATCGTCATTTGTCTCGTGTGAGTTCCCACTGTACTTTGATTACTACCCTACCACGGCTCAAAGGAGTCGTGCAAACAGGTTTTAGTTGGGTACAGTCCCGAGCCACATGGAGGCAGTGAGCGTATCTTCAGGGGTTCGTCTCTCCCGGTATTGGAGGTGAGGTCGTGCTGTGTCTAGGAGAGCCATTACACAAAGTCCTTGGCCAAGGCAAGGAGATTTACTGGTAGGTATTCCAGTAGTATCTCAGGGTGTTCTGGGCTACACTCCGACACGACTTGTACCGCTTTTGGGGGTCTGACTTTTACCAACCCCCTGGGCCCGCCATGCGATACTCATAGACGAACGGACCGGACTGCACGGATATTGTCACTGACAGGCTCAGTAGGGTGTCAGGCTGAGTTCGCTCACAGACGTCCCTTTTAGTCAGTACCTGGTAGCCCGTTACGTATTGGCTTATACCTCTGACGTGCTAGTGGTTAAATCTACAACCAAGGTGTTGACGAGTCTTTAGAGTCCCCCACATTCAGTTACTCAGCTTTCGGGCGAAAGGTTGTAGAGGCCGTATGGAGATATGGCAAGGTCCGATCAGATACGTGCGGTATTGCACGGATCAGGATCGGACAGTTTGTACTATAGGCCGTATGGTTATATGGCAGGGTTCGATTAGATACGTGCGGTATTGCACGGATCAGGATCGAACAGATATTACTAGCCGGCTTTGGTATAAGCCGGATCCTAGTATAGTACAGTGTAGACTTTGTCTCATTGCATTTGTATTTCGGTCGAAATACAGATGCGGGTGTGTATGCACAGTATCGGGGTTTTCCTGTAATTTATTACGGGACCAGTTTTTGGAGTTGCCAGTTTGCTTTCCGTTTCGGCCAATTTCCATTGTTCCGTTCATTGGCCGAAGATTGGTGGAGTGAGGGTTTATTTGCATTGTTGCAAATAAGCATTTGTGGAGGGGGTCTTTGTATATTATCATGTCATGATACTTGTCCCATCATTTGACTTCATATCTTCATGATGGCTTGACTTTATGTAACCATCATGGTTGTTGATGATGGTGGTGTTGGAGTGAGGGTTTTCTTGTGATCATTGGTTTTTCTTTCATCATCTCTTGCTTGCATCATTGCTATCCAACCACCCTCTTGACCTTGGTTTTTCTCTCTCCAATCAATCTTGAGAAAGGGGGGGCCGGCCATTTCCAAGAGAGGGAATGGGATTCATTTTCTTGTGGTGGAAAATGTTACTCTCATTTTTTTGGTATGCTACATTTTCCCACCTCTCTCCAAGCTCTCTTTTCCTTCACCAATGGCAATTCCACAAACCCCAAAAATGAGACTTGCTCACTACATATTCTACAACGAACCTTGGGCACGTCGAGTAGCCGGCTTCGTGCCCGAGTTGCCTCGGCATTGAGGTGGGAGCCCGTAAACGCAGAAGGCGATGTGGTGCACTTCCGGCGACGAGGATGAGACGGACGGAGATCCCGCGAGGAGATCGGATTGGAGATGAAAACCGGAGGACTTGGATCGTATGGTATATATCTCTAACCCATCCTCTTTGTAGCTTAGACTTGTTAATGGTTAACGATCCGGGGTTTAGTGCGCGGTGGTGCCGTTTTGCCAAGTCCGCAAAAATTTAAGTTTACCACCGTTTCCGCGTTTGGCCGTCGGATTGACGGCCGGGGCGCCGCCGTGCACTTACAGTGGTATCAGAGCCTCCCCATTAACTTAGTCTAGCTTTGTGTAATGTGTTTGCATTTCCGATCGATCAAAAAGTCCAAAAACCCGTATTTTGTCGCATCAGTTTTCTGTTGGAAATTTTTGGTGTCGAAAAATTTTTCAGGTTGTAAAATATTGATGTACTGGATATTGCAAGGCTACTGAGAAAATTCGAGAGTGTAAGTCAACAGTGGAAGCGCGGAAGCGCGGCCTCACCTTCCTTAAGCGCCGCCCTTCCGCCGCCGACTGTTCTGATCCCTGCATCAAATTTCTTCAGTAGCTTTCTGGGATTAAAATATGTGTTTTGGAATATTAAAATTGGGCCAATTATTTCTGTGAGTGCTACAGTATTGCTTGGGGGCCCACTTGTTAATTTTTGGTCAATCGGAAAATTTTAAACACATTTTTCACAGTATTTACATTATATCTGCGACCGTGAATGTCACTCGATCGGTAAATCCGGTCTAACTGCTATAGCCCGGTTAGACGGATTTGCGAACGTGACTTTCACGTTGATGTTCTATGTATTTGCTGTGTTGTTGCGGATCGGTCGTGGGGGATAGCCTGGATGCAATGCTAATACAGTTGTGGTTGTATTATGTACATTTGATATTGCGGGGCGAGCGTCCGACATGTGGACTGCCGTCACTGCCTGTTTGTATTATTATTTTGGGGCACGACCTGGTTGCGGTCGATGTACCCGGTGTATGTATATTTTACTTTCTGTACTAGGATTGCCCCGCGGAGGGGTGCACGGATAGCCGGGTTCTGGAGGGCAACAAGCCCGCATCTCATGGCATTGAGACGGAGGGGGCTTCGCTCTAGGATTGGCGGGCTATTCGCCGCACTCGTAGGGGGTACAGGTTGACCCAGGAGGGGTGCCCAAGTTGCCGGATTCCGTGAAGTGCTGGGTGGTCCATTCACGGCGCTGAAGGGGGCTGCCTCGCTTCAGGTTTTGGCGGGTGACTTGCCGCGCCCGTAGGGGTCTAGGATTTCATTGCACAGGCTATCCACACGACCAGGGGAACGTCGGGTTTCAGCGGCTCTGTGAAACCCGGGGATCCCAGATATCTGTATTGTTTCTGTGATGCTGTACATTTCTGTGATGTTGCATTTTATTCACGCCTTGAGCGAAATATAATATATTGGTATATATATTAGTAGATGTTGTATATGTTTTGCATCCGCGCTAGTCCAGTCCCCGCTCTGTCGTTAGTTAGCTAACCTAACGGGTAATGACGGGACCCAGTGGCGAATGCGGATGGCATATACGTACATCAGTATATTTTCGTTCTTTTTGGTGTGATCAATTGATGGGACTGCATTGATTCGGATCAATGCAAGTTAAAAACAAACCTAATCTGATGTTATTGGAACACTTTTTCAAAAAGCTGTTATTGCAAGGACGTTCACTTTTGTTTTGCATCGCGGTATTCATTTAGAATATCCTGCTCCTCAGTCAACGAGGCAAGGGCCGAGATCCCTTCACCGGGAGTGACCCCTTGGACAATAAGTTTGCGTCAGGGCATTAACTTCACTATAGCCGATTACTTTTGCTTTGCACCGTGGTATTCAGTTGGAATATCCTGCACCCCATTCTACGGGGAAAGAGCCGAGATCCCTTCACCGGGAGTGACCTCTTTAGCGGAAGTTGTCGTCACTATATTTTCAAAAAGCTATCCGTTCCTTCAACAATATCAAGTTCATTACGTTAAAGGTTTTCGCCAGAAACCATTCGTAGCCCTCCGTCGTTTCATATGGATAGTCAATAGTATTCAAGCTGTGTATGTTGGCCAAAGTCAAGGCACAGTGTTTGGTAGCTGTTGGTTATTCATATGCAGCATAGATAGATGCGTTGGTTTGGAACAGTCGTACTGCCATGTTGGCCAAAGTCAAGGGTATGTACGGGTGGATTCAAATTAACCTGGAGAATGACGGGTAGAACTTGACATGTGACTTATGATATGTTGGCCAAAGTCAAGGTCATAAGAGCATGGGGCAGAAATCACATCGGGAGTTTCAAAAGTACTGAAACTTGCCAGATATGCGCATACCTTCTGGAGTGTGATACCGTGAGCGGATTCCGTCACGTTGTCATGCGATGAGAGTTGGATCCCGATTCCCACTGATGAGTTAGTTTACTCCTCGGGTGACCCCGACTAATTCTTCTTTCAGGTTTGGAGGAGAATTTGAGGTACAGTGGGAGGTTTCCAGATTAGATAAATTGGTAACCATTCTGATCTAGGATAGAGTGCACGCTGAGTGTTTCTTTTCTCTCTCTCTTTGGCAGCGACCATTGACCCGACCCTAAGACTTTGACTCAGTGACCAAGTTGACCGAACCTTCTTAAACACCGGCTTTTGGATTGTCAGAGTTGCAAACCTCATTGCCACTCCTACTTTTACCCTTTTCTCCAGGACACCCCGCATTACTGCGAACGTCCACTTCCATTGGACAAAACCATCGTATGGTTAGATACGAACTCGAAAGAATTTATTCGAGGATGGTTTCCGGTTCTGGAGAAAACGGATAGGATTATTCAGTTGTCTTTTCCTTTTACCCTCTCTCAGGTTACGAGTACTCCTTGGTTTAGGGGTAGTACACCTATTACGCAAATTGGATTGTCTTCTTCCAAACCTTAGGCTGGTGCCGACCGGTAGGGAATGAGGAAAACCAATTAGCATAACGATGGTGTGCAGAAGGTATTAAGTTCAGACAAAGCAAGGGATTAGTAAGAGGGCAAAGTAAATTGCAACAGATATTCACGACCAAACCAAATATTTCGTTACCACTCCCACATCACCTTTGTATTTCTCCAGGACACTCCGTATCACTACGAAGATCCACAGTTTATTTGGATACTCCATCGTATGGTTATATACGAACTCGAAAGGAACTTGTTCCAGTTCGGGGATGGATCCTGGTTCAGGAGAAATAGGAATAAAGTACATTCGGGTGTCTTTTATCTTCACCTTCTCTCGTGTTACGAGTGTTCCTAAGATTGGGACAGTACTCCCATTATGCTTATTGGATAGTCTTCTTCCAAACTATAGGCTGGTGCCGAACGGTAGGGAAGGAAGAAAACCATTTGGCTTAAGGGGTGTACAGAAGGTAAAGACTAAAGACATATGAAGGGATTTTGAGAGGTGGCAAAGAATTATACGGTTACAGTCGTGAATCTGGAAGAGGCATTACTAGGAATACCAGGATACCCCATCGGAACATTTCAATGTTTCAGTTTCACTGTGTAATGTTAAAGGAAAACTGATTTCCCGATTAGATACTTACTCCAGGGTATGTATTTACCAGGTACGATTCTCACATCTGTATGGTTTTACAGATGATGAGTGGGAGTAAGTTATTGGGAATTGGGTGATTATCCTCATTATATCAGGATTCGTTGTAATCGGTGATATTTGAGGAAATCACCTGGGCTGTTTGCCGGTCGGCAAATATCTGGTTTTGAATATCCGCTGTTATGCACCAATTTCAAATTGATATATCTGTACGTCTATTTTCATAGAGTGAGATATACCTTTCTGAAATTATGTCTACGACATTTACCTATATCAGTGGATGGTTAGGTAAGGAGCATTAAACAGCGGTGTAATTCTTCTTAACCATAAGTACAGTTTTCAACCTACGACACACAGTGAATGAGTTTTCAGACTCAAGGGACTTATACAGAGTATTGTATGTTGTCCAGGGTCCATCAGGACAAAGGGGTTGGTCCTCGTACTATATTCGGTTTACTTATGACTTCTCTAGTTTTTAGACAAGTGTTTCGTGGAAACACAGGGTCCGAATTTTGAGAAGTTATAGGTATTTGAATAGAGTAGAGAACCAGGTATAGCAAGTATCGGGATTCTTCAAAGAGATCGAAGATGTAGGTACTTGTATATGGTATTCAGTTGATAGTAATGATTAAGAGATCTTGCTTCTCTTTCAGGTTACTCATAATTGGAAGTATTCCTAAGTTGAGTAACGCTGATCGGCCTCCTTCCATTTAGTTGGCATGCGCTGGGGACAGCTGCATGATTTGAATCTGGTTCAATTAAATCAGTGCCTCTGTTTTCTATATTGGATATAGAACAGTTCATATCTTAACATTGTTAAGGTACGGGGAGTTGTTCGGTTCATGCTTAAAACCAGACACTGGACAACTCAAGGCACGTTTCTGTAATGGCTGTTTGTGGGTTGACCCAGGCTATGACGCGGGTTGACTTTCTACCATCTGGATGAACAATAGCGATATTGTTCTAGACTCGCCACAGTTTTATTAAAAATGGATTTTTTTTTAGAAAACAGTAGTGGGAGTATGGTAGAACTGGAAGTGATTCCAGAACCACAAACGATTACTGAAGATTTGATAAGGAACCTAAAGATTCAATCTGGATTGACATTCCATTGGCCACTCCGCAGATAAGGTGGGTAACTTCAGGCACCCGAGAGGCACTACGGTAGCCTCAAGGACGGTGACAGGGAAGTTCTTGTTTACCCACAATTACCATTGCTGTTGTTCCAGGTTATGAGACCCGGCGGGAGGATGAGTATAGCGTCGTTCTAAACCAGTTTTAGAAGTGTACGTATATATGACTCTGCCAGAGGGTTGTCGTAGTCAGTGGGAGCAGCGGAAGCATTGGTGGACAGGCAGCTTATGTCTATTTATAGACTAAAGCAGATGTAGCGGAGATAGATCATCTATTTCTGACATGACAGTCATAGGTTTGACTTCATCAGAATAGGGGATGGATCTGTTGAGAAGGTAGTAGGGTGTGATATCCTGGTATATGGATGATATACACAGAGTAGGAAAAGAAACTCCTATACTACAATCGGTTATACTTTGGTCGTCACACAGTGGTTTCTCCACAAAGGAAATGGATTTTATATCTGACATACTGGTTACTAGATCTATGGTTTTAGATCTAGATTTGGGTGGTTTCCCAATCAGGGTACTTGACAGCATCCTAAGAGTATTTAGGATGGACGACTCCTGGTACGGTAGTGTACCTGCAGGTAATGGAGTCACCCTCTCCAAAGGTGTCCTACAGACTAAAGGGGAGATGGACGGGCATGATTGGCAGATCACTTGCTCAGGCAATTGAGTCAATCGTGAGATGTCAAGTACCACACCAGATGTTGTTCTTGCACTGGATGCAATAAGTTGACATTAATCCAATCCTGGAGAAACAGTCGGAAGCAGTTTTAGAACATAAGTGGATGTTCTAGGGAGATGATAACGACAGCCTCATTCAGGAGACAGTTATCATTCCAGGCTTCCAAGGTGACATGGACGACAAGAAGGTTGTCAGAGTTATAGTTTTCCTTCTGATGAGGGGCAGTATTTTGGACAGGTGGTCCAAGGCAATACTGAGGGAGGCATGGCGCGCAGGATACTGATTAAGTTCAGTTGACGATATAGTCTAAGAAGTTTGGATTTGGAGTTCATTTATGAGCTATGTCCCATCAGACATCCAGACACATTCTAAGACAGGTATTGCTTATTTCGGGAGATGGGTTTCTCCGCGAACTTGAGATTTAGAGAGACATGGAAAGAGACAACAAGGCGGATCCACTCACTGAGGCTATTCCTCGAACGCAATAGTTTCGCAAACGAGCTTTGTGAAACTGACTAGTAGAGGAGTTGGGTGTTCGGTATCACACGGGCTGTGAGTATGCGACATCGCAATAATTAGCCTTGAGTGCAAGTGGGAGATTGTTGGAGATAGTGCCCTCAGAGTCAATTATTGGATCACAGGTACGTGATTGCAATGATTGAGGGAGGACCTATCCCGGTAGGACAGTCTTACTCGAGATGATAGTATGCTATCTGGTTTACCTTTATCATCGTGTACTGTTTTAGGTGACCTGACACGTCGCTATTACACGTTGATAGAGCCCCTAGGATTCTTGCTTGACCACCAGCAGTATGAGGGCGATCATATAAGTGGGAGCTGGGGTCTATAAGCTTATCCTTAAAAGGTCCCTAGTCGTGGGAGTTTCGAGACTGGGCATCGATACTCCATTAGTAGACTAGTGTATACAGTCGAGACCCCGACGAGGGGCGGTGGCCGGTCTCACAAGCCACTGGTGTCAGTTGGATCACCTAAGATGTATACAGGTGCTCATTGGGTTATGAGTACACCGGACAGGACTCGCCGGGAACATGCTAGTTGGTCATATACCAGACGTCAGATGGCAGTTCCCTGGTGACATGTGTGCAGGTTAGTTCATCGACCTGGGGATCGTCATTTGTCTCGTGTGAGTTCCCACTGTACTTTGATTACTACCCTACCACGGCTCAAAGGAGTCGTGCAAACAGGTTTTAGTTGGGTACAGTCCCGAGCCACATGGAGGCAGTGAGCGTATCTTCAGGGGTTCGTCTCTCCCGGTATTGGGGGTGAGGTCGTGCTGTGTCTAGGAGAGCCATTACACAAAGTCCTTGGCCAAGGCAAGGAGATTTACTGGTAGGTATTCCAGTAGTATCTCAGGGTGTTCTGGGCTACACTCCGACACGACTTGTACCGCTTTTGGGGGTCTGACTTTTACCAACCCCCTAGGCCCGCCATGCGATACTCATAGACGAACGGACCGGACTGCACGGATATTGTCACTGACAGGCTCAGTAGGGTGTCAGGCTGAGTTCGCTCACAGACGTCCCTTTTAGTCAGTACCTGGTAGCCCGTTACGTATTGGCTTATACCTCTGACGTGCTAGTGGTTAAATCCACAACCAAGGTGTTGACGAGTCTTTAGAGTCCCCCACATTCAGTTACTCAGCTTTCGGGCGAAAGGTTGTAGAGGCCGTATGGAGATATGGCAAGGTCCGATCAGATACGTGCGGTATTGCACGGATCAGGATCGGACAGTTTGTACTATAGGCCGTATGGTTATATGGCAGGGTTCGATTAGATACGTGCGGTATTGCACGGATCAGGATCGAACAGATATTACTAGCCGGCTTTGGTATAAGCCGGATCCTAGTATAGTACAGTGTAGACTTTGTCTCATTGCATTTGTATTTCGGTCGAAATACAGATGCGGGTGTGTATGCACAGTATCGGGGTTTTCCTGTAATTTATTACGGGACCAGTTTTTGGAGTTGCCAGTTTGCTTTCCGTTTCGGCCAATTTCCATTGTTCCGTTCATTGGCCGAAGATTGGTGGAGTGAGGGTTTATTTGCATTGTTGCAAATAAGCATTTGTGGAGGGGGTCTTTGTATATTATCATGTCATGATACTTGTCCCATCATTTGACTTCATATCTTCATGATGGCTTGACTTTATGTAACCATCATGGTTGTTGATGATGGTGGTGTTGGAGTGAGGGATTTCTTGTGATCATTGGTTTTTCTTTCATCATCTCTTGCTTGCATCATTGCTATCCAACCACCCTCTTGACCTTGGTTTTTCTCTCTCCAATCAATCTTGAGAAAGGGGGGGCCGGCCATTTCCAAGAGAGGGAATGGGATTCATTTTCTTGTGGTGGAAAATGTTACTCTCATTTTTTTGGTATGCTACATTTTCCCACCTCTCTCCAAGCTCTCTTTTCCTTCACCAATGGCAATTCCACAAACCCCAAAAATGAGACTTGCTCACTACATATTCTACAACGAACCTTGGGCACGTCGAGTAGCCGGCTTCGTGCCCGAGTTGCCTCGGCATTGAGGTGGGAGCCCGTAAACGCAGAAGGCGATGTGGTGCACTTCCGGCGACGAGGATGAGACGGACGGAGATCCCGCGAGGAGATCGGATTGGAGATGAAGACCGGAGGACTTGGATCGTATGGTATATATCTCTAACCCATCCTCTTTGTAGCTTAGACTTGTTAATGGTTAACGATCCGGGGTTTAGTGCGCGGTGGTGCCGTTTTGCCAAGTCCGCAAAAATTTAAGTTTACCACCGTTTCCGCGTTTGGCCGTCGGATTGACGGCCGGGGCGCCGCCGTGCACTTACAGATACGCCCCGGGAAAACGAGGTTTATTTTAATTAGGTCCGTGCGAAAGCACGAGGAACCTCCCTCAAAGTACCGGCACATGCCTGTCTGAAAGATTGGCGAACATCTAGGGTATAATTAATGCCAATTAGTCTTTCCTTTTAGGGTTTGAAGGTAGATTTGACTAAAACAGTGGGAGCCATCCTGATTTGATAAATTAATAACCAATCTAATCTTGCAAGAGCATACGCTGAGTATTTTCTTCTCTCTCTCTCTAGGTAGCGACCATGTCACGCCTTAATCAAGATAATAATACGGATGTATTGACCGAACCCGCTTGTTATACTGAGCTCGGGAACGTTGGTCCTGCTCCAGATTATAATTGTTATAAGACCGAGCAGGAAATAGGGGATTACCAGGTTTCCCGTGCCGCCCAAACGAAGAAAGTCCATGATTATGCAACTTCTTCGGGTGTGTTCATTTCAGAGAACAGCTTCTCAGCTTCCTTTACGTCCTGGGTATGAGAAATCGGATCAGGATCCCACATATGTAATATGTTATATGGGCTACAGATAGGTAGAGATCTGAGAACGGGTGAAAAGTTTTAAGAGTTAGAAACGGTGCAATTGTTGCAGCCAAGTATGTTGGAAGTTATCACCCTGTATTACCAATTGCATTGATTCTGAACGAATGTTAATTAGATACCGAACCTGATATACAATATCATATCAGTCTCTTTATTTAGTAAAGAAGGATATAATTTTGTATTGTTGGACAATGTTTTGAACATTTCCTATATCAAAAGTTGATCGATTCAGGCACGTTATCTAAAATCCTATACGTTCTGAATCAAATTACAGTTCTTAACGAATAGAATACATACAAGAGGAAGAGTTCAGAAATGAACGAGTTCTTTTTGAGGCATTATAGACTAGGTCATATCAACTGCGACCCGACTAGCTAAGTTACAGTTAGATGCATACTTAAATCAGTTTGAATTTACATCTGATGAAACTTGCCAGTCATGTCACAAAGATAAGATGACCATAGCTCCGTTTATTGGAAATAGAGAAAGAGTTAGTGAACTCTTAGGATAGATACGTGATGATGTATGTAGGTCCCCTGTCTACAGATGACGGGAATGGTTCTTTGTACTTCATTACATTCACTGATGATCTCTCAAAATTCGCACATGTGTTCCTGTTGAACCAAAAGTCTGAACCTTTTAAGAAATTCAAAGAATATAAGTCAGAAGTAAAGAACCAAAAAGGGTATATGTATTATGTTCTTTAATGTGATCAGGGAGGAGAATACTTGAGCATGGAATTCCTAGACTATTCTAAAGAACAACAAGATTCTCTCTTAGCATTACTCCTCCGTACACACAACAGCACGTTGGTATATCGGGGCAGAGCAATTTCACCCTATATGATATGGTGTGCTCTATGATGAGTACTACTAAGTTACCTATTTCCTTTTGGGGTTATGCACTTGAGAAGTTGCATAACTATTGAATAAGGTTCCAATCAAATCAAGTGCCTACCACTCCATATGTGATATGGTATGCGAAGTGCCCATCTCTTAAAGAAGTTAAGATTTGGGGTTGTCCGGCCTATGTCTAAAAGAAAAAACCGGACAAGCTCGAGGCAAGGTCAGTTCTGTGGATGTTTGTTGGATATCCCAAGCATACACAAGGGAATATCTTCTACCACACTGAGGAGCAAAAAGTGTTTTGTTTCTCAGCATGCCACCTTTTGGAAAAGGAATTTATTATGAAGAAATTAGTGGTCATGAGGTAGAACTGGAAGGAGTTCCAGCTATACAAACTATGGCTGATGATTTTGTAGAACTGGAAGATTCAATAGCTCCCAACGAACCACAACCTCTCCAGCCGATCTGGTAGGGTTTCTCACCCACCTGAGAGATACTTCAGTTTTCTCTATGACAGTGTGAGTGAGGAATGCATCATGAGATAATGACCCAACTAGTTTCGAGCAGGCCATCAGGAGTGGGGACTCTGTCAGAATGGCTGGATGTTATGCGATCTGAGATGGAATCTATATACACCAACAAAGTATAGACTTTTGTTGCTTTATCTAAAGGGTTAAATCCCCATCAGGAGCAAGTATATCTTGAGAAGATTACTTGGTGTAGATAGAAAAGTTGAGACTTTCAAAACTAAGGCTTATTGCAAAAGGTTATCGTCATCGACCAGGTATGGATAATGATGAAACCTTTTCTATTGCCTATGCTTAAGTCCATCAGGATCCTAGTTGCCATTGCTACATACCACGACTACGATATCGGGCAGTTGGGTGTCATGACTGGTTTTCTAAATACTGATTTAGAAGAGAGCGTCTATAAGTACACAGCCAGAGGGCATCGTAGACAGTGGCAGTAGCGGAACGTGTGCAAGTTGCTTTATGGGTTAAAGCAAGCATCGCGGAGTTGGAACATCTGTTTTGATATGGAAATCAAAGAGTTTGACTTCATCAAAATGGTAGATGAACCTTGTATATATAAAAAGGTAGTAGGGAGTATGTGTTAGTTATATGTATGCCCTAGAGGCCATTACTGTACATAAGATGTATATTGTAGTGGATGCTGGGACATATATAGGGAGGACTTTCTTGCTCGACATGATAGTATGCTATCTGGTTACCCTTTACCTTAACGTGTACACTGATTGTCTCTCTGGTACATGTTGGTAAAGCCCTTAGGATGTGTACTTGACTACCTGGAATATGATGCGGATCATACTAGTGGGGACATGGTAGTCCATAAGTACATCCTTCAAGGTCCCTAGTCGTGGGTGTATCAAGACGGGGCATCGATATACCATAGTAGACTAGCGTATACCTTCTCGACCCATACAGATGGGCGATGGATGATCCCATATCCATTGGTGTTTGACATCAGAGATGATATACGGGTGCTCAGTGGAGACTGGGTATACTGGACGGACTCGCCGAGAACTTCCAGATGGTATTATACCTTACGTCAGATGGCAGTTCTCTGGTGACACTGGTACAGAGTAGTCTGTTGACCCGAGATCGTCATAGAGTCTTGTGTGGTTCCCACTGTGCTTTGATTTCCATCTTACCACGTCCAAGAGGGCGTGCAAAACGGTGGTTTTTGGGTACAGTCCCGAATCACATGGAGGCAATGAGCGATAGGAGGGGATTCGTCTCTCCCGGTATAGGGGGTTGATGCTGCGCTGTGTTCGATTGGCTATAACCGGAAATCCCTGGGCAAGGTTGCTGAGATTTACTGGTAAGTGTTACAAGTAGTTTCTCGAAATGTTATAGGCCTCATATCGACACGACTTATCAAGCTATTGGGGTCTGACGTTTACCACCCCTAGGCGAGATATGCGACATATCAGACGATCAGACCGGACTGTACGGTAAGTGTTACTGGTTGGATTCACAGGAGTGTGAGCGGGCTTGCTCGTCGATCTTCTGATCGCTCAATACCCGGGTGGCCGTTACGTTTAGCAGACCGCTTGCGGCTTGTGGGTGTTCGATATGATCATCACCTGCTGCCGGCGTATTGACGAGTCTTTAGAGTCCTACACAGGGGTTTCCTGGCTCAAGCGAAACGAAATAGGAGCGCATATGAGATATGTGCGGGACCGAGAATGATTCGTGTATGTGATACCGTATTCTATTCTCGCGATGAATGTATCGATTGGTTATATGCGATATAACCAAGTTGTCGAATCAAGGATTGATTCGATAAGCCGATACAAAGGATACTAGTCGGTTATATGCGATATGACCGGATCGTTAAATCAATTGTTGATTTAATGATTTAATGTATAATTATATATTTGATATATTATTTTGCATTAACTAGTATTGGTTCACTTTAAATGGATTTTCTCACTTAGATGTACAAGTTGTATATGTGATATACTTTTTGTGCAAATGATTGTATCATGTTTGATGATACATGTTTACTTGGTTAAGTATAAAGAATTAAACCATGGTTAAACATATAATTAGGGTTTTATTTTTCCATTACTTATTTATTCATTTATTTATTTGTTTATACATTTTGGAAAATAAATGGCATAAAGAGAAAAGAATGGTGGCTTTATTTGTAGTTTAGTTGAAGCTTCATGAAACTTTGACATAGTCCACCATTCTTGTCTCTTGCTTAACCCTAACCTTCATATCTAACCATGGTCTATTCTCTACAATAAACTAAGGTTAGTATTATGATAAGTATTCATTTTCCTTTTCATTTTAAACAATTTATCATAATATTTCTATCTTCTTCTTCTTCTTCTTCAAGAAGAAAACCTAGACTTCATCAATGGTGATTGATGAAAAAGAGTGAGAAATCCAATTCTAAAATCTACCCACATCCTATTTCTTCATCCTCTACCTCTTTCCAAGAAGTAGAGTGTGTTTTCTTCACAAGTTTTCTTGACTTGGTGAAGTTGGAGCTTGATCTAGTGATGTCTCGACATAGATCATCTTCGGCGTCGTAGTCGATGACCTAGCCCGTCCATTCTCCGATGAAGCCGACACTAGAGCCCGGGATTCCATTTGGACAGCGAGGAGACTTCATTGCGGAGCTATGGAGGTGGAGGACCGGATCTACAAAGGTTGTATTTCTGTTCTCTTAGTAAAGTAGTTTACTAGTTGCATCTTTCGCCTAAATTTCTAGTTAACGATCCGTAGTCTAGGGTTTCTCGGCACCGTAAAATTTGAAATTGGTATGGTTGATGCCTTGTGAGACCTCCTTAGTGTGCCTAGGAACCCAGCAGTGGTATCAGAGCCTAGCTAGAGCCATAGGCGATGAGTAGACGACGTTTGAAACCCGATCGAACCAAAACCCTAACCCCAAAATAGCTCTCTGGACTTTTTCTAAAAACTGGGATTTTTCCAAATTAAAAATATGCAGAAAAATCAGCAGGGAATCCTAAGAATTACTGTGCAACACGTGTGCATGATTCCTCCAAAGTGCGGCGGAACCGCGGCAGAAGCCTGGCTTCTGCGGCGGTTCCACGGCCGTATGATGACGTCACCCACCCTATTTTGCACAGTAACTTCCTTTATTCAGTGCTGAGTTCTCTGGGTATTTTTAAATATTATTCAAGAGTTGAATTTTCTGGGTTGTTTTGGGGATTCGATGATTCGATCAGATTATCAGATTTTGTCTATGTGGCTTCCGGATAATTTTTTGAATATGTTAAAAAAGTTCAACCGGATATAAATACCCAATTTTTCCCCTGTTGGGAAATTTCCAAGTGTTGGACTTTTCCGTAGTTTAATAACGTTCTAAGTAGTGCAAGTAACGCGATGGTCCCTCTAGAAGACAACAAACCTTAACTCGATTATGTGACCGTCTTGAACTGCCCTTTGAACCTTCGGGTTTGGGGCAGTACGGCGTGCCACATGTGAGGCGTTGGCTTGACCCTTCTACGGCTGGACCGTTGGTACTGAGGCACGAACTGAATGTTGTTAGACTTATTTCATGTGTTGAGCTGTTTCGGGAAAACTTGGGTGTTCGATTGTTCGATCGGAAAGTTTAACATTTTCTATCTTATCCGGAATGTGATACAACAATTGGAATTCACAAATAGTTATGAGATAACTGAATGAATGTAATAAATCTAGCGGTTTAGTCTCACTTGATCGGTTGCCACGGAATTTTGATGTGATCAAAAGTCCGTCGCAATCACGTAGCGTACGCGGATACTCGCCGGGTAAACTTAATAGACAGCTTCACTCCATAGCCTCGACCAAGTGACTGTAGGAGAACGCTGTCGCTGAAAGCATCCGTTCGGGTGCTAGCGGTAGCGGTGTTCCGCCTTGGTGCACTTCGTCGACGGCGTCGGGGGTGCGGCTGCCTACTGAAGTTTGTGACGAGTATTCGATCAGGATGTCGGGAATCTTGTTGAATTGCCCGACTTGATATTGAAAAGAGTTTTCGATTTTGAGACTAAAATGCGGGGTTTATAATTGTTAGGCATGCGATGTCTAAGGAATTCATTTGATTAGGCATGCGATGTCTAAAGAGGTTGCGGATTCCAACTGTTGTAGTTTTACACTTTTTTTTCTGTGACCGTAAGTGTAATATGTGATATCGCCGGTTTCGTTGCTATATGCCAACGACAATTGGGATGCGCATATTTACTTACGTTGATGACATGTGATGTTATGTGTTACTGGATATGTTATATTGGATCGTCGTGTTTGGATAGCCGGGGGTTTTTATGTGAGATGAGAGTTTTTCATTTCCATTCATGTAAAAACTTGTATGTAATATTTTTTTGTTGGGGCACTTCCAGGTTGCGGAAGATGTCACCGTTTGTATATTATTTACTTTTCCGCACTAGGATAGACCCAAGGAGGGGAGCACAAGTAACCGGGATCTGGAGTCCAGTGGGAGACCAACTCGAGGAGTCGAGTCCGGGTCTCCTAACTCTAGAATTGGTAGGGTTGCTTGCCGCTCTCGTAGGGGTATAGGGGTATGGGTTTGGCTATTCATCACGACCGTGGAATCCGTGTTTTATACTGGCTCGTATTGAAAACACGGACGTCCTAGTATATCCAATATTTCATATGTTTCTTCTGCTGCGATATCTGTGATGTGATCATGTGATGTTCTGTGATAGATACAGTATGTTGTATATATGATATATTATATAGACGTTACTTATGTTTTACACCCGCGCTAGCCCTGCCCCGCTCTGCCGTTAGTTACCTAACCTAACGGTGCACGAGGGGACATCGAGGCGAATGCGGATGGCATAAGTGTACGTCGTATTTATCTGTGATGTTTAGGTATTTAAATGATGGGACTTCATTACTATGATTAATGAAATAAAAGAAACCTAAGATGTTGTAGAATCGAATTTCAAAATAAAACAGGTAGATACAGTTCTTGCTTTGCACAGCGGTATATATGATATATCCTGCACCTTATTCAATAAGGAAAGGACCGAGATCCCTTCACCGGGAGTGACTCCTTTAGCAATAACTGGCAGATGCTGCACACTCGGTTTGTCTTTTGATTGCTTTTAAGAGTTTTTGCTTTGCACAGTGATATATATGATATATCCTGCACCCCATTCGACGAAGAAAGGACCGACGATCCCTTCACCGGGAGTGACTCCTTTAGCAAAACTAGAAAAGCCTCAAAAGCACTCCATTTTTAAATCATTTGATTCTACAACGATATCAAGTTCATTACGCAAAAGGTTTTCAGAAAAACCTGTCGTAGCCCTCTGTCATTTCAGATAAGTTGTATATAGTATTCGTGCTGCATTTGTTGGCTTTTGTCAAGGTGCAGTGTGCGGTAGCAATATGCTGCTTATCTGCTGCATACAATGCGATTGGATTAGGGTAGTCGTGCGGCTTTGTTGGCTTTCGTCAAGGGTCGTGCGGGTGGGTTTAATTCAATCAAGAAATGTACGGGTTGAACTTGACTAGCGGGCTATGGTTTGTTGGCTTTCGTCAAGGTCATAGCACGTTAGGGGCAAAATATTATCGGGAATTTCAAGTGTTGAAATTTGCAATGAGATTGCATACCTTCTATGAGATAGTTGGATCCCGATACCCGCTGCGAGTAATTGTTACTCCTGGGAGAGTTTTACACATTACAATTAGCCGATCAAGTAGGTGTCTAGAAAGGTGTCAACGAGGTTACGCCTCTGGGAAAACGAGGTTTACATTAATTAGGTTCGTGCGAAAGCATGTGGGACCTCCCTCAAAGTACCGACACTGGCCTGGCTGAAAGATTAGCGAACTTGTAGTGTGTAATTAATCCCGGCTAGTCTTTCCTTTTAGGGTTTGAAGGAAGATTTGATAAAAAGCAGCGGGAGCCATCCTGATTAGATAAAATAATAACCAATCTATTCTTGCAAGAGCGTACGCTGAGTGTTTTCTTCTCTCTCTCTCCTGGTAGCGACCATATCACGCCTTAATCAAGATAATAAAACGGATATTTGACCGAACCCGCTTGTTATACTGAGCTGGGAACGTTGGTCCCGCTCCAACTTATAAATGTTATAAGACAGAGCAGGAAATTGGGGAATACCAGATTTCCCGAGCCGCCCAAACGAAGAGAGTGCATGCTGATGCATCATCTTCGGGTGTGTTCGTTACAAAGAACTGTTTCTCAGTATCCTCTGCATCCTGAGTATAGATACCCGATCAGGATCCCAGATATGTAATTTGTTACATAGGGCTACAGATAGGTAGAGAACTGAGAACGGGTGATAAGTTTCATGAGACAGAAAACGGGGCAAGTGTTGCAGCCAAGTCTGTTGGTTACTGTCACCCTGTATTACAAATACATTGATTCTGAACGAATGTTATTAGATACCGAACCTGATATACAAAATCATATCAGTCTCTTTATCAGTAAAGAAAGGATATAATTTTGTATTGTTGGATAATGTTTTGAACATTTCCTATATCAAAAGTTGATCGGTTCAGGCACGTTATCTAAAAGCATTGATGTTCTAAATCAAAATACAGTTCTTTAGTATATAGAACACACACAAGAGGAAGAGTTTAGAAATGAACAAATTCTTCTTGAGGTATTGTAGACTAGGTCATATCAATGCGACCCGACTGGCTGAAGTTACATAATAGATGCATATTTAAATCTGTTTGAATTTACATCTTGTGAAACTTGCCAGTCATGTCACAAAGATAAGATGACCATAGCTCCGTTTACTGGAAACAGAGAAAGAGTTAGTGAACTCTTTGGATGATACATGTTGATGTATGTAGGTCCCCTGTCTACACATGCCAAGACTGGTTCTTTGTACTTCATTACATTCTCTGATGATCTTTCGAGATTCAGACCTATGTTCCTGTTGAAACACAAGTCCGAACCTTTTGAGATATTCACCGAATATAAGTTAGAAGTAGAGAACCAATATACGGGTAAAAGTATTATGTCCTTTGATGTGATCAAGGAGGAGAATACTTGAGCACGGAATTCCTGGATTATTCTAAAGGAGAATGAGATTCTCTCTCAGCATTACTCCTCCGTATACACCATAGTACGATGGTGTATCGGGGCGGAGCAATAACACCCTATATGATAAGGTGTGCTCAATGATGAGTACTACTGAGTTACCTATTTCCTTTTGGGAGTTATGCATTTGAGATGCTGCATACCTATTGAAAAGGGTTCAAATCAAATCTATGTCTACCGCTTCATATGTGATATGGAAAGGGAAGAGCCCATATCTTAAGTTAGTTAAGATTTGGGTTTGTCCGGCCTATGTCTAAAAGCAAAATCCGGACAAGCTCGAGGCAAGGTCAGTTATGGAGAACTGGAAATGTTCCAGCTATACAAACTGCAGCTGATGATTTGAAAAAAAAACAAAGAATTCAGTAGATTACCAACGAACCTCAGCCTCTCCGCCGATCTAGTAAGGTTCCTCACCCACCTGAGAGATACTTCGGTTCCTCTATGATAGTGGGAGCGAGGATTGCATCATGAGATGATGACCCAACTAGTTTCGAGCTGGCCATCAGGAGTGGGACTCTGTAAGAATAGCTGGATGCTTAGTGATCTGAGATGGAATCCTTATACACCAACAAAGTATGGACTTTGGTTGCTATATCTGAAGGGTTAAATCCCCATCAGGAGCAAGTATATCTTGAGAAGATTACTTGGTGTACTTGGAAAAGTTGAGACTTTCAAAGCTAGACTTGTTAAAGGTTTTCGTCATCGACCAGGCGTGGATAATGATGAAACCTTTTCCAGTGGCTATGCTTAAGTCCATCCGGATCCTACTTGCCACGGCTACATACCATGACTACGATATCTGGTGGTTGGGTGTCTTGACAGCTTTTCTAATTGAAGTTTTAGAAGAGGGCGTCTATAAGTACACAGCCAGAGGACTTCGTAGACAGTGGGAGCAGCGGAAACGTGTGCAAGATGCTTTATAAGATAAAGCAGGCATCGCGGAGTTGGAACATCTGTTTTGATGGATTAGTCAAAGAAGTTGACATCATCAAAATGGTAGATGAACCTTGTATAAACAAAAAGATAGTAGGGAGTATGGTGACGATCCTTTTAGAGTACGTGGATGACATACTCTTGATAGGGAAGGAGTTTCCTATGCTACGCTCGGTCAATCTCCGCTTATCACAAAGATTCTCCATATAGGATCAAAATGACACCTCCTAAATCCTGGGTTTTGGATCTATGAGATAGATCTAATTGGATGTTTGGATTCTCACTAGTTGTAGTGAGATGGTATCAACCGATCCTGGGGAGAATCACTGGGAGGGTTCCAGGGTGATAAGAACGACTGAATATCAGTCATAGGCATTGTCTTTACCCTCAGTAAAGGGACGGTATGTTGGAAGAGTTCCAAACTAGATACCATGATATACTAGACGATAAAGGCTGGATACATCGCTACTTAAGATGCTACCAAAGAGGCTGTTTGGGTGTGTAGGGTTCTTAGGCACCCTAATGAGGTCTCACAAGGTATCGAACATGCCAAATATAAAAATTTACGGTGCCGAGAAACCCTAGAACGGATCGTCGGCTAGATTTCTAGGCGAAAAAGTAAACTAGTTAACACTTAACTAAGAGATACGGAAATACAACCTTTGTAGATCCGGTTCTCCACCTCCATAGCTCCGCAATGAAGCCTCCTCGCTGTCCAAATGAGTTCCCGGGCTCTAGCGTCGGCTTCGTCGGAGAATGGGCAAGCTAGGTCGTCGATGTCCATGCCGAAGATGATCTACGTCGAGGCATCGCAAGATCAAGCTCCAAACTTCACCAAGTTATGAAAACTTGTGAAGGAAACACACTCTACTACTTGGAAAAAGGTAGAGGATGAAGAAATAAGAAGTGGGTAGACTTTAGAATTGGATTTCTCACTCATTTCATCAATCCACCATTGATGAAGTGAAGGTTTTTTCTTGAGTTCAAGGAAGAAGAAGAAGAAAAATGATATGATAAGTTAATTAGAAAAGAAAAGAATAATAATTCTTATCATAAAGGTAACCATGGTAAAGTGTAGAGAATTAACTTAGGTTAAATGAATGGTTAGGGTCAAGGTTTCATGAAGCTTCCACTAAACAACAAAAAAAGCCACCATTCTTTTCTCTTTTCCATTTATTTTCCAAAAATGAATAAATAGATAAATAAATGAGAAAAGGAAATAAAACCCTAATCATAAGTTTAACCATGGTTTAATTCTTTACACTTAACCAAGTAAACATGTATCATCAAACATGATACAATAAAATGCACAAAAAGTATATCACATATACAACTTGTACATCCAAGTGAGAAAATCCATCTAAAGTGAACCGATACTAGTTAATGCAAAGTAATATATCAAATATATAATTATACATTAAATCATTAAATCAAACACTTGATTTAACGATCCGGTCATATCACATATAACCGACTAGTATCCTATGTATCGACTTATCGAATCAACCCTTGATTCGATAACTAGGTTACATCGCATACAACCATTCGATACATTCATCGCGAGAATGAAATACGGTATCACATACACGCATTATTCTCGGTCCCGCACATATCTCATATGCGCTCCTATTTCGTTTCGCTTGAACCAGGAAACCTCTGTGTAGGACTCTAAAGACTCGTCAATACGCCGGCAGCAGGTGATGATCATATCAAACACCCACAAGCCGCAAGCGGTCTGCTAAACGTAACGGCCACCCGGGTATTGAGCGATCTGAAGATCGACGAGCAAGCCCGCTCACACTCCAGTGAATCCGACCAGTAACACTACCGTACAGTCCGGTCTGATCGTCTGATATGTCGCATATCTCGCCTAGGGGTGGTAAACGTCAGACCCCAATAGCACGATAAGTCGTGTCGATATGAGGTCTATAACAATTCGAGAAACTACTGGTAACACTTACCAGTAAATCTCAGCAACCCTGGCCAGGGATTTCCTATTATAGCCAATCGAACACAGCGCAACATCAACCCTCTATACCGGGAGAGACGAATCCCCTCCTATCGCTCATTGCCTCCATGTGACTCGGGACTGTACCCAAAAACCACCGTTTTGCACGCACTCTTGGACGTGGTAAGATGGAAATCAAAGCACAGTGGGAACCACACAAGACTCTATGACGATCTCGGGTTAACTGACTACTCTGTACCAGTGTCACCAGAGAACTGCCGTCTGACGTGAGGTATAATACCATCTGGGAGTTCTCGGCGAGTCCGTCCAGTGTACCCAGTCTCTACTGAGCACTCGCATATCTCCTCTGATGTCAAACACCAATGGATATGGGATCATCCATCGCCCATCTGTATGGGTCGAGAAGGTACACGCTAGTCTACTCTGGTATATCGATGCCTCGTCTCGATACACCCACGACTAGGGACTTTGAAGGATGTACTTATGGACTACCATGTTCCCACTAGTATGATCCGCATCACAGTCCAGGTAGTCAAGTACACATCCTAAGGGCTTTACCAACATGTAACAGAGAGACAATCAGTATACACGTTAAGGTAAAGGTCAACCAGATAGCATACTATCATGTCGAGCAAGAAAGTCCTCCCTATATATGTCCCAGCATCCACTACAATGTACATCCAATGTACAGCAATGGCCTCTAGGGCATACATATAACTAACAATCTCCCACTTGCACTAGGGCCATCTGTAGCAGTGGTTTGAAGTATCTCATACTCAACCATCCCATAAAAGTCTCTCTCTGGTAACAGGCCTTTGTGAGTAGATCCGCTGTGTTGTCCTCTGAGTCTACTCTCCAAACCTCGATCACCCTGGAGATCAATTATCTCCATGATCAGGTGATACTGCCTTAGAATAAGTCTGGATCACTGATGGGACCGGCGTTCCTCGGCATGAGCCACAACTCCATTGTCTCACAATGGTAGGAACGTAGTTCATCTCATGAACCAATATACACCCAAACATCCTCCTTGGTAGCATCTTAAGTAGCGATGTATCCAGCCTTTATCGTCTAGTATGTCACGGTATCTGGCTTGGAACTCTTCCAACATACCGTCCCTTTCCAAAATATCTGGCTTGGAACTCAGTCGTCATTATCACCCTGGAACACATCCAGTGATTCTCCTCAGGATCGATTGATACCATCTCGCTATAACTAGTGAGAATCCTAACATCCAATTAGATCTATCTCATAGATCCAAAATCCAGGATTTAGGAGGTATCATTTTTGTAACATTTTAAAAATAATTAAATCAATAAAAGTGTTTAAGTGAATTTTAGGATTTTCGGTAAAGTAAAATGTATTTTTCGTAAAACCAAACAGTGATTGTTTTTCACTATAAATTTAAAAATATCTATTTTAATTATGAAATTACTAGTAAATAGTGTTTATTTAGCCACTTATAAATTTTTGGTTTAATAAAATATTTTTCCTAAATTAATTATTTTAAATATTAACATAAGCTTTATTTTTACACTAAATTAGTGTAAATTACAAATTTAAATGGTTTTAATTTGTAAAAATGAACCATGGCATATTATAATTTAGTGTGTATCATGCAAAATTTATTTGCAAATTTTTCCTTGTTTCTAGATCTTTCTTGAGTTATTTTAGAAAAGATTTAAAAGAAAATGAATAAAGCATGAAAAGACATTAAGATGATGACATTTTGGAGAAGTTTCTACACCATTTCTCATGTGTTTCTCCCTCTTCCCCTTATTGTGGCCGGCCTCCCCATCACCATGGCTGCCCCCCCCCCCCCCATTTTCCACCTCATTTTTATTCAAAAATCATCAAAAATACTACAAAAATCCAATTTAAATTCCACAAAAACCTAATTATTTCATACCCTTTATTCTCTACTCTTCTCTACATGGATTTTGGAGTGGGAAAGCATGTATTTTTGAGGCTCATTTTCAAGTTTGGACATGAGGTTGTGGAGGTATAAATCCTTCTCTTTTGTTTTATTTCTATTAGATATTTCTTTTAAAGCATAATTAGATTAATTAGATTAATTCTTGTTGCAAATTCTAAAATTCAAGTTAGGGTTTGAAAATTCAAGAGGTGATTTTTGTTAATTAATTAGGGTTATAATAGCTAGTTTAACATCTTTTAGAGTGGAAAATTCTTGCATGGTGGTGGTATAATAAATTGTTGATCGAAATTGTTTAATTTAAACTATTTAGCTAACTAGATTTTTTCTAAAATGTGTTGTGGGTAAAATAAAATTCTTATTAAGGGTGTTATCATTAGATGGTAATTTTAGTGAGAATATTAGCATATTAATTGAATGAAAAACCTAGTTTGATCACTAGATTATTTTGATAATTGGAAAAATAGTAATAAAATGCTATTATTTTGTAAACTAGATTTTAGGAATTTCTAAATAAATGTGATTAAAAATATAATTATAGTTTCATTACATCATTATCATCATAAATTGTGGTTTAAGTGATTAATTTATGCAAAATCATGTTTTGAGGTGGAATTGTGGTATTTTGCTTGGAAAATGTTAAAATTGTTAAAAGTTGCAAACTAGAAATTTCAAATAAATGCAAAATTGTGTAATAAAAATATAGTAATGGTTTGTATAGTCTAGTAATGCTATTTAATGAGTTTTATGACCATTGGTTTCATTTAAATGTCAATTTTCGATGAAAAACGGTAAATTGGCATTTTCGGGTTTTTCGAAAACGGACGATTTGATCGATTTTAGTGTTTCGATGAATTTGATCATGTTTTACAATATAAGTAATGTGTTTTAAAACTACAAGTTTGATGACGTTATCTCGATCCATCGGAGTTTGTACGCCGATATCGAGCGGTATTTGGTTCTTTTGCGTGGACGGGACATAGGTTTTAACCTGTGCTTGCTCTTCGTATCGTTTGACTTTTGTATGTGATTCGGTTTACGATGCTATTTATATGTTTATGTCTAGGTACCCTCACGTGGACTGCGGGCGATGAAGAGGAGGATGGCGACACTGTCTTCGGCAGACATGGACCAGGTGAGTAGATGCATATCTACGGGGGGTAGTCGGGTGGATGGCGTTTAACACCCCCGCAACGTAGAATAGGAATAGTACTTATTGACATTAGGAAACCAGACGTGACCCTAGTAGGACCCTAGTATTGACCCTAGGCTGGACTAGACCGATTTAGGAAAACTATATCAGAGGATGAGTACCTTGGAAGAGGTTCGTAGGTTTCAGATAGAAACACACCAGCGCACACACTGAAAATCGACATGGGGTACGTGTATGTGTATATATATAGAACTAGGTATAGGTATATACATATATATACAATACATATAGGTGATTCAGTGATGTGATATGATATCCGAGGTATGATGAAATAGTATAACTGGGCTTGATGCCGTGATTTTTGACTATACAGTCGTAATAAAGTGTTAGCGGATCATTAGGGAATGAGATAATGAACTTGAATATATAAATTACAAAGAGTGGTGGTGATATTGATGTACATGGGACGCTAGAATAGTACTCGGACTGTAACTTGTGACTGATTACGATATGATATATGTATAACTTGATTTCGACATTATATTGGTGTGACCTGATGCTGATATCATATGAGTATGACTTAATCACAATATGATACATACGACATTATACGAATGAGTAGACACCTAGGAGATACTTGACCGTACCCCGACATTGGGATGCCGTACGATGGAATTTACCGTACGAGGCTTAGATTTGATGATTGATCCGCACTCTTGATTCAAGGAAGCCGTACTACGTACGTGACGCTGTTGAGGCGGGATCGCCGACTATTAGAGATATTGATTCAGACCTTAGATAGACTCTTATTTCTATTGACTAGTTCTTATGTTTAGTTTTCCTTAGGAGGTTAGATGGACACTAGGTTAGGTTCGAGTCATATAGTGGTAGCAGTATTAGTATATTAAATGAGTAGGTAATATACATTCGTCTTTACTTTCACACTGTAATCATAATGTTGCATGTTCATACATATGTTGCTATAAATAGTATAAACCTTACCTGTTAGGACACCAGCACCATTACCGATGATGCGCATATTCCACGCACACTTATTTGCCGGCTCACACACATCATCATCGGTAATTGCTATGTCACGTACACTTTAGATCATATTATCTTTTATTGATAGAATCAGTTAAGAACTAAACCGATGTAGTATTGTGATCACTCTCTGATGTTAAGTATAAGACATGACATTCATTACTTAGACATTCATGCATTCATATTTTCGTGTTATCATGCAGTATTATGGGCATATGCCGACACTTATCATATAGTACTCAAGATTTTGAGATTTGGATTTCTATGAGATTTCTGGATTTTTGGGGAAAACCGCAAAAATATATAAAAACTTCTCTCTCTCTCCTCTTCTCTTTTTTTTAAAATAAGATGCGGTTTTCTCGTGATGTATGTGTCGTCCACCATGAGTATTTCATGTTTTCTGATGGATTTCGAGACCCGATTCGAGGAGTGGATGAACCGTCTCGGGTACATGGTGGGCCCGGTATGGTACCCCGGGGCAAGAAGATCGAGTTGTAGACGATGAGCCTGGCAGGGGAAGGCTACCTACCGGTGATGTCTGGCGCGGCGGATATCCGGAGGATACCGACCGTTGTCGTGGGATTTGATGATATGGGCCGATCCGGACTGACGGAGCCCGACATATTGATACTTGAGGTTACATGTGTTGTGTCGATACTTGACACGGATTTCCATGGATTTCATTGTTGAGATTTCAGATGCTTATACACACTTTACTATGATAACGACTAAAGGTTCTCATACATATATATCTGGATTTCAGGATTTGTGACTTTACATTCATGGTGCATGCATTTCATTTCATATGACTTAGTACTATATGAGGCACTGACACGACACGGAGTATTTGCACTTACACGTAGTATTACCCTGCTATTACTAGATGTTTGGGATATAGTAGTGTATTATTATGACCTAGGATAGCGTCGTGCATTCGATTTCTTTTCGTATATGTCTTCTACTCACGAGTTGGCAACTCACCCCCGTTGTGCCAAATTCTTTACAGGTTTGATGTACAGGTTTCCCGTGGCAGCTTGTTGGCACATCTTTTCTTCACGGCGATTGGCACGGTAGGTTGGTTCACTTGTATCCGAACCACCATTGTACTTTTATTCATTCATTTGTATCTAGTAAGCTCCATCAACCATATTTGTATTACTTGATAAGTTATTGGACCAGTCTTTTACTTCGACCTTAGAGTCGCGCCTGTATTATTCTGATCTGGTGGTTTTGCTTTCTTTTGAGTTTTGAGCCTCGCCCTCTGGCGTTGTATATTATTGTGCTTGTTGTGGTTGTTTCCGCCTGTTGGCATTGATGCTAGCACCCGTTTGGGGATGCTTTTTATTGTTTATTCATATTATACTTGTTGTACCCGTTTGGGGGCCAGTTTTTACAGAGGAGACTCTGCCGAAATTTTTGGTAAAATTTGCTGATGTTTTTTTTACTTGTTTTCTTTTCTTTTCTTCTTTTTCTTCTTTTATGGTTTAGATCTCTGGGCTTCGGCTTACTTAGGTCACGTGGCGCCTCTAGACGCTTCGTAATCTAAGTGCCGGTCACGTTCCGTACTTTCGGGTCGTGACAAAGTTGGTATCAGAGCGCTAGGTTTAACCTTGTATAAGTCTAGGTGACCCTTGGTTGATGGAGTAGGCGAGTTAGGTAGAGTAACGTACCGTGGGTATGGTCCGCGGCATACTTACGATACGCTACTCTGCTTAAGGAGCCCTAGGATTTACATTGTTTGCATCGCATTTCATTCGTTCCTTTGATCTATCTTCGTCAATGTCGGATGGTGGTTTCTGTTACCACGGGCAGAGGGAGATGCGGCTCGAATGCAGTAACCATTAGAGTATTGGTTATTCTTGAGGACTGAAGCATTGCTTAGCGTGCGGACGAAGGGTATTCACATGCCGTCCGGATGAAGTTAAAGGGTTCGAACGATTATCAGAAAACCATTTCCTAAGTTTAAAGTATTCGGAAGAACATGCAGGTATTTCGATGGACCCTCTAGAAGAATGAAACCCTAACTCGACATAATGACCACGAGAACGCCCTTGAACCTTAGGGTTTACGGCAGTTCCGCTGTGCCATTAGTGAGGCTTGGGTTTGCCCTTCTACAGCTGGATCATCGATGCTGGGGTATGTACCGGATATTTTTAAACTGTACTTGAGTGTTGAGCTCTCGGGGAATTATGGGATTTTGATGGATCGATCGAGAAGTTTAATGTAGTCCGGATATCAAGTGAAGGGATCGACTATGTGGGAGACTCTAGACATGAGTATTGTCGTTGGTAGCGTAGTCAGCACACCTATGAAAGAACGAGTTCGAAGCGATCGACATCAGAGGAAAGAGGCGCACATTGACGATAGTATTTACGATTGTGATTTAGTGATTTGAATTTCCTATTTTCGTTGATTGGATTTTTGTATTTTGAGGACTTGTTCTACGATTGGTATTTCCTGTGTGTACCTTCATTCTATCTGTGTTTCTTATGTCAGTTGTATTGATGTGGTTTAGTACGCACCCAGTACACTTGATTTGGTTTTATATATATTTTTGAGATTTTTGATTTGATTTCGTGCATAGGGGTTACACGTGATTTTGACATATGTTTCGACCTAATTTTCATGTATTTTTGTGCTGTGATTTCGATTTTGATATTCAATGTATGTTTTCGTGCTCCATGTGCACCTGATTAGGATTCTTGCGCATACTTGGCGCACTTGATGCGATTTTGTACACACCAGATGCACTAAATCGGGGTTTTGTGCAGATTAGATGCACCTGATAGTGAGTCGTGCACGCCCGTTGCACTTGACAGATATTTTTGGTGCACACCTGTTGCACTTAGTTTTGTTTTCTGGGTATTCATGGTTTCTGCATTTGGTTTCGATTTCAGTGCGCACCGGACGCACATGACATTTTATTGATGTGATTGGGATTGATTTTAGTTTGAGCAGTATGTTTTCATGATCATTATTATTTGAGTTAGTAACCAGGCGGGACGTGTATGTTAAATAAAATATATATATGTAGCTATATTTTTAAAAAAATTAAACGTCCGCTACTTAGACCGTGACACGTGCATTGCACGGCGATTTTCAAGAAGGGGTTTTTGTATGCTGCTTTATTATGATGATTCGGCGATTTTACTAGGATGCGAACTATATATAAGTTATAGATTGATGTATATTATGATGGTTTTCACATTGGGTTATGATATTTCATTATCGCCATAACTCCGATGATTGCGTCATGCTTGACGGAGTTGATTTTCGTTATGTATTAATGATTTCGGAGCCCCGACGATTTGAGTATTTTGCTAAATGTTTTAGTATTTGGAAGGGGTGTGTTAATTTAAATTCGGGGACCGAATTTCTTAAAGGGGGGAAGATTGTAACATTTTAAAAATAATTAAATAAATAATTAAATGAATAAAAGTGTTTAAGTGAATTTTAGGATTTTCGGTAAAGTAAAATGTATTTTTCATAAAACCAAACCGTGATTGTTTTTCACTATAAATTTAAAAATATCTATTTTAATTATGAAATTACTAGTAAATAGTGTTTATTTAGCCACTTATAAATTTTTGGTTTAATAAAATATTTTTCCTAAATTAATTATTTTAAATATTAACATAATCTTTATTTTTACACTAAATTAGTGTAAATTACAAATTTAAATGGTTTTAATTTGTAAAAATGAACCATGGCATATTAGAATTTAGTGTGTATCATGCAAAATTTATTTGCAAATTTTTCCTTGTTTCTAGATCTTTCTTGAGTTATTTTAGAAAAGAATTAAAAGAAAATGAATAAAGTATGAAAAGACATTAAGATGATGACATTTTGGAGAAGTTTCTACACCATTTCTCATGTGTTTCTCCCTGTTCCCCTTATTGTGGCCGGCCTCCCCATCACCATGGCTACCCCCCCCCCATTTTCCACCTCATTTTTATTCAAAAATCATCAAAAATACTACAAAAATCCAATTTAAATTCCACAAAAACCTAATTATTTCATACCCTTTATTCTCTACTCTTCTCTACATGGATTTTGGAGTGGGTAAGCATGTATTTTTGAGGCTCATTTTCAAGTTTGGACATGAGGTTGTGGAGGTATAAATCCTTCTCTTTTGTTTTATTTCTATTAGATATTTCTTTTAAAGCATAATTAGATTAATTAGATTAATTCTTGTTGCAAATTCTAAAATTCAAGTTAGGGTTTGAAAATTCAAGAGGTGGTTTTTGTTAATTAATTAGGGTTATAATAGCTAGTTTAACATCTTTTAGAGTGGAAAATTCTTGCATGGTGGTGGTATAATAAATTGTTGATCGAAATTGTTTAATTTAAACTATTTAGCTAACTAGATTTTTTCTAAAATGTGTTGTGGGTAAAATAAAATTCTTATTAAGGGTGTTATCATTAAATGGTAATTTTAGTGAGAATATTAGCATATTAATTGAATGAAAAACCTAGTTTGATCACTAGATTATTTTGATAATTGGAAAAATAGTAATAAAATGCTATTATTTTGTAAACTAGATTTTAGGAATTTTTAAATAAATGTGATTAAAAATATAATTATAGTTTCATTACATCATTATCATCATAAATTGTGGTTTAAGTGATTAATTTATGCAAAATCATGTTTTGAGGTGGAATTGTGGTATTTTGCTTGGAAAATGTTAAAATTGTTAAAAGTTGCAAACTAGAAATTTCAAATAAATGCAAAATTGTGTAATAAAAATATAGTAATGGTTTGTATAGTCTAGTAATGCTATTTAATGAGTTTTATGACCATTGGTTTCATTTAAATGTCAAGTTTCGATGAAAAACGGTAAATTGGCATTTTCGGGTTTTTCGAAAACGGACGATTTGATCGATTTTAGTGTTTCGATGAATTTGATCATGTTTTACAATATAAGTAATGTGTTTTAAAACTACAAGTTGTTTGATGATGTTATCTCGATCCATCGGAGTTTGTACGCCGATATCGAGCGGTATTTGGTTCTTTTGCGTGGACGGGACATAGGTTTTAACCTGTGCTTGCTCTTCGTATCGTTTGACTTTTGTATGTGATTCGGTTTACGATGCTATTTATATGTTTGCGTCAAGGTACCCTCACGTGGACTGCGGGCGATGAAGAGGAGGATGGCGACACTGTCTTCGGCAGACATGGACCAGGTGAGTAGATGCATATCTACGGGGGGAAGTCGGGTGGATGGCGTTTAACACCCCCGCAACGTAGAATAGGAATAGTACTTATTGACATTAGGAAACCAGACGTGACCCTAGTAGGACCCTAGTATTGACCCTAGGCTGGACTAGACCGATTTAGGAAAACTATATCAGAGGATGAGTACCTTGGAAGAGGTTCGTAGGTTTCAGATAGAAACACACCAGCGCACACACTGAAAATCGACATGGGGTACGTGTATGTGTATATATATAAAACTAGGTATAGGTATATACATATATATACAATACATATAGGTGATTCAGTGATGTGATATGATATCCGAGGTATGATGAAGTAGTATAACTGGGCTTGATGCCGTGATTTTTGACTATACAGTCGTAATAAAGTGTTAGCGGATCATTAGGGAATGAGATAATGAACTTGAATATATAAATTACAAAGAGTGGTGGTGATATTGATGTACATGGGACGCTAGAATAGTACTCGGACTGTAACTTGTGACTGATTACGATATGATATATGTATAACTTGATTTCGACATTATATTGGTGTGACCTGATGCCGATATCATATGAGTATGACTTAATCACAATATAATACATACGACATTATACGAATGAGGAGACACCTAGGAGATACTTGACCGTACCCCGACATTGGGATGCCGTACGATGGATTTTACCGTACGAGGCTTAGATTTGATGATTGATCCGCACTCTTGATTCAAGGAAGCCGTTCTACGTACGTGACGCTGTTGAGGCAGGATCGCCGACTATTAGAGATATTGATTCAGACCTTAGGTAGACTCTTATTTCTATTGACTAGTTCTTAGGTTTCGTTTTCCTTAGGAGGTTAGATGGACACTAGGTTACGTTCGAGTCATATAGTGGTAGCAGAATTAGTATATTAAATGAGTAGGTAATATACATTCGTCTTTACTTTCACACTGTAATCATAATGTTGCATGTTCATACATATGTTGCTATAAATAGTATAAACCTTACCTGTTAGGACACCAGCACCATTACCGATGATGCGCATATTCCACGCACACTTATTTACCGGCTCACACACATCATCATCGGTAATTGCTATGTCACGTACACTTTAGATCATATTATCTTTTATTGGTATAATCAGTTAACAACTAAACCGATGTAGTATTGTGATCACTCTCTGATGTTAAGTATAAGACATGACATTCATTACTTAGACATTCATGCATTCATATTTTCGTGTTATCATGCAGTATTATGGGCATATGCCGACACTTATCATATAGTACTCATGATTTTGAGATTTGGATTTCTATGAGATTTCTGGATTTTTGGGGAAAACCGCAAAAATATATAAAAAGTTCTCTCTCTCTCTCCTCTTCTCTTTTTTTTAAAATAAGATGCGGTTTTCTCGTGATGTATGTGTCGTCCACCATGAGTATTTCATGTTTTCTGATGGATTTCGAGACCCGATTCGAGGAGTGGATGAACCGTCTCGGGTACATGGAGGGCCCGGTATGGTACCCCGGGGCAAGAAGATCGAGTTGTAGACGATGAGCCTGGCAGGGGAAGGCCACCTACCGGTGATGTCTGGCGCGGCGGATATCCGGAGGATACCGACCGTTGTCGTGGGATTTGATGATTTGGGCCGATCCGGACTGACGGAGCCCGACATATTGATACTTGAGGTTACATGTGTTGTGTCGATGCTTGACACGGATTTCCATGGATTTCATTGTTGAGATTTCAGATGCTTATACACACTTTACTATGATAACGGCTAAAGGTTCTCATACATATATATATGGATTTCAGGATTTGTGACTTTACATTCATGGTGCATGCATTTCATTTCATATGACTTAGTACTATATGAGGCACTGACACGACACGGAGTATTTGCACTTACACGTAGTATTACCCTGCTATTACTAGATGTTTGGGATATATTAGTGTATTATTATGACCTAGGATAGCGTCGTGCATTCGATTTCTTTTCGTATATGTCTTCTACTCACGAGTTGGCAACTCACCCCCATTGTGCCAAATTCTTTACAGGTTCGATGTACAGGTTTCCCGTGGCAGCTTGTTGGCACATCTTTTCTTCAGGGCGATTGGCACGGTAGGTTGGTTCACTTGTATCCGAACCACCATTGTACTTTTATTCATTCATTTGTATCTAGTAAGCTCCATCAACCATATTTGTATTACTTGATAAGTTATTGGACCAGTCTTTTACTTCGACCTTAGAGTCGCGCCTGTATTATTCTGATCTGGTGGTTTTGCTTTCTTTGGAGTTTTGAGCCTCGCCCTCTGGCGTTGTATATTATTGTGCTTGTTGTGGTTGTTTCCGCCTGTTGGCGTTGATGCTAGCACCCGTTTGGGGATGCTTTTTATTGTTTATTCATATTATACTTGTTGTACCCGTTTGGGGGCCAGTTTTTACAGAGAAGACTCTGCCGAAATTTTTGGTAAAATTTGCTGATGTTTTTTTACTTGTTTTCTTTTCTTTTCTTCTTTTTCTTCTTTTATGGTTTAGATCTCTGGGCTTCGGCTTACTTAGGTCACGTGGCGCCTCTAGACGTTTCGTAATCTAAGTGCCGGTCACGTTCCGTACTTTCGGGTCGTGACAATTTTGATCCTATATGGAGAATCCATGTGATAAGCGGAGATCGACCGAGCGTAGCATAGGAAACTCCTTCCCTATCAAGAGTATGTCATCCACGTACTCTACGAGGATCGTCACCATACTCCCTACTACCCTTTTGTATATACAAGGTTCATCTACCATTTTGATGATGTCAAACTCTTTGACTAATCCATCAAAATAGATGTTCCAACTCCGCGATGCCTGCTTTATCCTATAAAGCATCTTGCACACGTTTCCACTTCTCCCACTGTCTACGAAGCCCTCTGGCTGTGTACTTATAGACGTTCTCTTCTAAAACATCATTTTAGAAAAGCAGTCATGGCACCCAACCGCCAGATATCGTAGTCATGGTATGTAGCCGTGGCAAGTAGGATCTGGATGGACTTAAGCATAGCCACTTGAAAAGGTTTCATCATAATCCACGCCTGGTCGATGATGAAAACCCTTAACAAGTCTAGCTTTGAAAGTCTCAACTTTTCCATGTACACCAAGTAATCTTCTCAAGATATACTTGCTCCTGATGGGGATTTAACCCTTCAGATATAGCAACTAAAGTCCATACTTTGTTGGTGTATAAGGATTCCATCTCAGATCACTAAGCATCCAGCCATTCTTACAGAGTCTTATTCCTGATGGCCAGCTCGAAGCTAGTTTGGTCATCATCTCATGATGCAATCCTCGCTCCCACTGTCATAGAGAAACCGAAGTATCTCTCAGGTGGGTGCGGAACCCTACTAGATCGGCGGAGAGGCTGAGATTCGTTGGAATCTACTGAATCCTTTCGCTCTATCAAATCATCTGCTGCAGTTTGTATAGCTGGAACATTTCCAGTTCTACATAACAGACCTTGCCTCGAGCTTGTCCGGATTTTGCCTTTTAGACATAGGCCGGACAACCCCAAATCTTAACTGGCTTAAGACATGGGCTCTTCCCATACCATATCACATATGAAGCGGTAGGCAACTGATTTTATTGGAACCCTATTCAATAGGTATGCAGCTTCTCAAGCGCATAACTCACAAAAAGGAAATAGGTAACTCAGTAGTACTCATCATAGAGCACACCTTATCACATAGGGTGCTATTGCTCCGCCCCGATATACCATCGTGCTATGGTGTATACGGAGGAGTAATGCTGAGAGAGAATCTCATTCTCTTTTAAAATAGTCTAGGAATTCCATGCACAAGCATTCTCTTCCTTGATCGCATCAAAGGACATAATACTTTTACCCGTATTTTGGTTCTCTACTTCGAACTTATATTCTGTGAATATCTCAAAAGGTTCGGACTTGTGTTTCAACAGGAACATATGTCTGAATCTAAAGAGATCATCAGAGAATGTAATGAAGTACGAAGAACCGGTCTTGGCATGTGTAGACAGGGGACCTACATACATCAACATGTATCATCCCAAGAGTTCACTAACTCTTTCTCTGTTTCCAGTAAACGGAGCTATGGTCATCTTATCTATGTGACATGACTGGCGAGTTTCATAAGATGTAAATTCAAACTAATTTAAATATGCATCTTTATGTAATTCCAGCTAGTCGGGTCGCATTGATATGACCTAGTCTACAATACCTCAAGAAGGATCCGTTCATTTCTGAACTCTTCCTCTTATGTGTGTTCCGTATACTAAGAACTGTAGTTTGATTTAGAACATTAATGCTTTTAGATAACGTGCCTGAACCGATCAACTTTTGATATAGGAAATGTTCAAAACATTATCCAACAATACAAAATTATATCCTTTCTTTACTAATAAAGAGACTGATATGATTTTGTATATCAGTTTCGGTATCTAATAACATTCGTTCAGAATCAATGTATTGGTAATACAGGGTGATAGTGACCAACAGACTTGGCTGCAACACTTGCCCCGTTTTCTGTCTCATGAAACTTATCACCCGTTCTCAGTTTTTCTACCCTTTTGTAGCCCTATGTAACAGATTACATATCTGGGATCCTGATCCGGTATCATATACCAGGATGCGGAGGATACTGAGAAACAGTTCTGTATAATGAACATACCCGAAGATGATGCATCAGCATGCACTCTCTTCGTTTGGGCGGCATGGGAAATCTGGTATTCCCCAATTTCCTGCTCGGTCTTATAACAATTATAAGTTGGAGAGGGACCAACGTTCCCCAGCTCAGTATAACAAGCGGTTTCGGTCAATATTCCGTATTATTATCTTGATTAAGGCGTGATATGGTCTCTACCTGGAGAGAGAGAGAAGAAAACACTCAACGTGCGCTCTTGCAAGAATAGATTGGTTATTATTTTACCTAATCAGGATAGCTCCCACTGCTTTTTATCAAATCTTCCTTCAAACCCTAAAAGGAAAGACTAGCCGGGATTAATTACACACTACAAGTTCGCCAATCATTCAGCCAGGCCAGTGTTGGTACTTTGAGGGAGGTCCCCCGTGCTTTCGCACGAACCTAATTAATGTAAACCTCGTTTTCCCAGAGGCGTAACCTCGTTGACACCTTTCTAGACACCTACTTGATCGGCTAATTGTAATGTATAAAACTCTCCCAGGAGTAACTTTTACTCGCAGCGGGTATCGGGATCCAACTATCTCATAGAAGGTATGCAATCTCATTGCAAATTTCAACACTTGAAATTCCCGATAATATTTTGCCCCTAACCTCCTATGACCTTGACAAAGTCCAACAAACCATAGGATGCTAGTCAAGTTCAACCCGTCATTTCCTGATTGAATTAAACCCACCCGCACGGCCCTTGAGAAAGGCCAACAAGGTCGCACGACTACCCTAATCCAATCTGCATCATATGCATAAGCAGATAAGCACCAGTTAGCTACCGCACACTGCGCCTTGACAAAGGCCAACAAACGCAGCACGAATACTAACTACTACTTATCTGAAATGACGGAGGGCTACGACAGGTTTTTCTGAAAACCCATTACGTAATGAACTTGATATCGTTGTAGGATCGAATGAATTTTGAAATGGAGTGTCTTTGATGCTTTTCTAGTTTTGCTAAAGGAGTCACTCCCGGTGAAGGGATCGTCGGTCATTTCCTCATCGAATGAGGTGCGGGATATATCATATATATCACTGTGCAAAGCAAAAACACTTAAAAGCTATCAAAAGACAAACCGAGAGTGTAGCATCTGCCAGTTATTGCTAAAGGAGTCACTCCCGGTGAAGGGATCTCGGTCCTTTCCTCATCGAATAAGGTGTAAGATATATCACATATACCGCTGTGCAAAGCAAGAACTGTAGCTACCTGTTTTATTTTGAAATTCGATTCTACAACATCTTAGGTTTCTTTTATTTCATTAATCACATTAATGAAATCCCATCATTTAAATACCTAAACATCACAGATAGATATGACGTACACTTATGCCATCCGCATTCGCCTCGATGTCCCCTCGTGCACCGTTAGGTTAGGTAACTAACGACAGAGCAGGGCAGGGCTAGCGCGGGTGTAAAACATAAGTAACGTCTATATAATATATCATATATACTATATACCGTATCTATCACAGAACATCACATGATCACATCACAGATATCGCAGCAGAAGAATCATATGAAATATTGGATATACTAGGACGTCCGTGTTTTCAATACGAGCCAGTATAAAACACGGAGTCCACGGTCGTGATGAATAGCCAAACCCACACCCCTAGACCCATACGAGAGCGGCAAGCAACCCTACCAATTCTAGAGTTAGGAGACCCGGACTCGACTCCTCGAGTTGGTCTCCCACTGGACTCCAGAACCCGGTTACTTGTGCTCCCCTCCTTGGGTCTATCCTAGTGCGGAAAAGTAAATAATATACATCAACGGTGACAACTTCCGCAACCTGGAAGTGCCCCAATAAAAGAATATTACATACAAGTTTTTACATGAATGAAAATGAAAAACACTCATCTCACATAAAAAAACCCTGGCTATTCAAACACGACGATCCAATATAACATATCCAGCAACACATAACATCACATGTCATCAACGTAAGTAAATATGCGCATCCTAATTGTCGTTGACATATAGCAACGAAACCGGCGATATCACATATTACACTTACGGTCACAGAAAAGAAAGTGTAAAACTACAACAGTTGGAATCCGCAACCATCTCAGACATCGCATGCCTGACCAAATGAATTCTTTAGACATCGCATGCCTAACAATTATAAACCTCGCATTTTAGTCTCAAAATCGAAAACACTTTTCAATATTCAAGTCGGGCAATTCAACAAGATTCCCGACATCCTGATCGAATACTCGTCGCAAACTTCAGTAGGCGGCCGCACCCCCGATACCGTCGACGAACTGCACCAAGGCGGAACACCGCTACTGCGAGCACCCGGACGGATGCTTTCGGCGACGGGGTTCTCCTACAGTCACTTGGTCGGGGCTATGGGGTGAGGCTGTCTTTTAAGTTTACCCGGCGAGTATCCGTTTACGCTACGTGATTGCGATGGATTTTTGATCACATCAAAATTCCGTGGCAACCGATCAAGTGAGACTAAATTGCTATGTTTATAACATTCATTCAGTTATCTCATAACTTCTTGTGAATTCTAATTATTGTATCCCATTCCAGATGAATAGAAAATGTTAAACTTTTCGATCGAACAGTCAAACACCCAAGTTTTCCCGATACAGATCAACACATGAAATAAGTCTAACAACATTCAGTTCGTTCCTCAGTACCAACGGTCCAGCCGTAGAAGGGTCAAGCCAACGCCTCACATGTGGCACGCCGTACTGCCCCAAACCCGAAGGTTCAAAGGGCAGTTCAAGACGGTCACATAATCGAGTTAAGGTTTGTTGTCTTCTAGAGGGTCCATCGAGTTACTTGCACTACTTAGAACGTCGTTAAACTACGGAAAAATCCAACACTTGGAAATTTCCCGACAGGGGAAAAATTAGGTATTTATATTCGGTCGAACTTTTTAACATATTCTAAAATTTATCCGGAAAGCCACACTGACAAAATTTGATAATCCGATCGAATGTTTGATTCCCAATACAACCCCAAAATACTCTTCTGTAGAGTCACAATAAAAATACCCCAGAAAATACAGCATTAAATTATATGAGTTACTGTGCAGAAATCATCATATAAGGGAACAGTACGGCCGCGGAACCGCCGCACCATGCATAGCAAGTGCCGCGGTTCCGCGGTGGAAAAGTCGATTTAGGCCCTCGAATTTCACAGTAATTCAAATAACACCCTGCTTATTTTTCTGCATATTTTTAATGTTGAAAAACTCACTGTTTTCAAAAATGTACAGAGAGCATGGAAATTTTGGACTTTCGGGTTCGATCGGACTTCAAACTCCGTCTAGACTTCGCCTAAGGCTCTAGCTAGGCTCTGATACCACTGTAGGGTTCTTAGGCACCCTAATGAGGTCTCACAAGGCATCGAACATGCCAAATATAAAAATTTACGGTGCCGAGAAACCCTAGAACGGATCGTCGGCTAGATTTCTAGGCGAAAAAGTAAACTAGTTAACACTTAACTAAGAGATACGGAAATACAACCTTTGTAGATCCGGTTCTCCACCTCCATAGCTCCGCAATGAAGTCTCCTCGCTGTCCAAATGAGTTCCCAGGCTCTAGCGTCGGCTTCGTCGGAGAATGGGCAAGCTAGGTCGTCGATGTCCATGCCGAAGATGATCTACGTCGAGGCATCGCAAGATCAAGCTCCAAACTTCACCAAGTCATGAAAACTTGTGAAGGAAACACACTCTACTACTTGGCAAAAGGTAGAGGATGAAGAAATAGGAAGTGGGTAGACTTTAGAATTGGATTTCTCACTCATTTCATCAATCCACCATTGATGAAGTGAAGGTTTCTTCTTGAGTTCAAGGAAGAAGAAGAAGAAAAATGATATGATAAGTTAATTAGAAAAGAAAAGAATAATAATTCTTATCATAAAGGTAACCATGGTAAAGTGTAGAGAATTAACTTAGGTTAAATGAATGTTTAGGGTCAAGGTTTCATGAAGCTTCCACTAAACAACAAAAAAAGCCAACATTCTTTTCTCTTTTCCATTTATTTTCCAAAAATGAATAAATAGATAAATAAATGAGAAAAGGAAATAAAACCCTAATCATAAGTTTAACCATGGTTTAATTCTTTACACTTAACCAAGTAAACATGTATCATCAAACATGATACAATAAAATGCACAAAAAGTATATCACATATACAACTTGTACATCCAAGTGAGAAAATCCATCTAAAGTGAAGCGATACTAGTTAATGCAAAGTACTATATCAAATATATAATTATACATTAAATCATTAAATCAAACACTTGATTTAACGATCCGGTCATATTACATTTAACCGACTAGTATCCTATGTATCGACTTATCGAATCAACCCTTGATTCGATAACTAGGTTACATCGCATACAACCATTCGATACATTCATCGCGAGAATGAAATACGGTATCACATACACGCATTATTCTCGGTCCCACACATATCTCATATGCGCTCCTATTTCGTTTCGCTTGAACCAGGAAACCTCTGTGTAGGACTCTAAAGACTCGTCAATAAGCCGGCAGCAAGTGATGATCATATCAAACACCCACAAGCCGCAAGCGGTCTGCTAAACGTAACGGCCACCCGGGTATTGAGCGATCTGAAGATCGACGAGCAAGCCCGCTCACACTCCAGTGAATCCGACCAGTAACACTACCGTACAGTCCGGTCTGATCGTCTGATATGTCGCATATCTCGCCTAGGGGTGGTAAACGTCAGACCCCAATAGCTCGATAAGTCGTGTCGATATGAGGTCTATAACAATTCGAGAAACTACTGGTAACACTTACCAGTAAATCTCAGCAACCCTGGCCAGGGATTTCCAGTTATAGCCAATCGAACATAGCGCAACATCAACCCCCTATACCGGGAGAGACGAATCCCCTCTTATCGCTCATTGCCTCCATGTGACTCGGGACTGTACCCAAAAACCACCATTTTGCACGCCCTCTTGGACGTGGTAAGATGGAAATCAAAGCACAGTGGGAACCACACAAGACTCTATGACGATCTCGGGTCAACAGACTACTCTGTACCAGTGTCACCAGAGAACTGCCATCTGACGTGAGGTATAATACCATCTGGGAGTTCTCGGCGAGTCCGTCCAGTGTACCCAGTCTCTACTGAGCACCCGCATATCTCCTCTGATGTCAAACACCAATGGATATGGGATCATCCATCGCCCATCTGTATGGGTCGAGAAGGTACACGCTAGTCTACTCTGGTATATCGATGCTCCGTCTCGATACACCCACGACTAGGGACTTTGAAGGATGTACTTATGGACTACCATGTCCCCACTAGTATGATCCGCATCACAGTCCAGGTAGTCAAGTACACATCCTAAGGGCTTTACCAACATGTAACAGAGAGACAATCAGTATACACGTTAAGGTAAAGGTCAACCAGATAGCATACTATCATGTCGAGCAAGAAAGTCCTCCCTATATATGTCCCAGCATCCACTACAATGTACATCCAATGTACAGCAATGGCCTCTAGGGCATACATATAACTAACAGGGTGTATATTGGTTCATGAGATGAACTACGTTCTTACTATTGTGAGACAATGGAGTTGTGGCTTATGCCAAGGAAGGTCGGTCCCATCAGTGATCCAGACATATTCTAAGGCAGTACCACCTGATCATGGAGATGGTTGATCTCCAAGGAGAACAAGGTTAGGAGAGTAGACTAAGAGGACAAACAAGGCGGATCCACTCACAAAGGCCTTTTCCCAGAGAGAGACTCTTATGGGATGGTTGAGTATGAGATACTACAACCACTATTATCAGATGGCCCTAGTGCAAGTGGGAGATTGTTAGTTATATTTATGCCCTAGAGGCCATTACTGTACATAGGATGTATATTGTAGTGGATGCTGGGACATATATAGGGAGGACTTTCTTGCTCGACATGATAGTATGCTATCTGGTTACCCTTTACCTTAACGTGTACACTGATTGTCTCTCTGTTACATGTTGGTAAAGCCCTTAGGATGTGTACTTGACTACCTGGACTATGATGCGGATCATACTAGTGGGGACATGGTAGTCCATAAGTACATCATTCAAGGTCCCTAGTCGTGGGTGTATCGAGACGGGGCATCGATATACCAGAGTAGACTAGCGTATACCTTCTCGACCCATACAGATGGGCGATGGATGATCCCATATCCATTGGTGTTTGACATCAGAGATGATATACGGGTGCTCAGTGGAGACTGGGTACACTGGAAGGACTCGCCGAGAACTCCCAGATGGTATTATACCTTACGTCAGATGGCAGTTCTCTGGTGACACTGGTACAGAGTAGTCTGTTGACCCGAGATCGTCATAGAGTCTTGTGTGGTTCCCACTGTGCTTTGATTTCCATCTTACCACGTCCAAGAGGGCGTGCAAAACTGTGGTTTTTGGGTACAGTCCCGAATTACATGGAGGCAATGAGCGATAGGAGGGGTTTCGTCTCTCCCGGTATAGGGGGTTGATGTTGCGCTGTGTTCGATTGGCTATAACCGGAAATCCCTGGCCAGGGTTGCTGAGATTTACTGGTAAGTGTTACCAGTAGTTTCTCGAAATGTTATTGGCCTCATATCGACACGACTTATCAAGCTATTGGGGTCTGACGTTTACCACCCCTAGGCGAGATATGCGACATATCAGACAATCAGACCGGACTGTACGGTAAGTGTTACTGGTTGGATTCACAGGAGTGTGAGCGGGCTTGCTCGTCGATCTTCTGATCGCTCAATACCCGGGTGGCCGTTACGTTTAGCAGACCGCTTGCCGCTTGTGGGTGTTTGATATGATCATCACCTGCTGTCGGCGTATTGACGAGTCTTTAGAGTCCTACACAGGGGTTTCCTGGCTCAAGCGAAACGAAATAGGAGCACATATGAGATATGTGCGGGACCGAGAATGATTCGTGTATGTGATACCGTATTCTATTCTCGCGATGAGTGTATCGATTGGTTGTATGCGATATAACCTAGTTGTCGAATCAAGGATTGATTCGATAAGCCGATACAAAGGATACTAGTCGGTTATATGCGATATGACCGGATCGTTAAATCAATTGTTGATTTAATGATTTAATGTATAATTATATATTTGATATATTACTTTGCATTAACTAGTATTGGTTCACTTTAAATGGATTTTCTCACTTGGATGTACAAGTTGTATATGTGATATACTTTTTGTGCAAATGATTGTATCATGTTTGATGATACATGTTTACTTGGTTAAGTATAAAGAATTAAACCATGGTTAAACATATAATTAAGGTTTTATTTTTCCATTACTTATTTATTCATTTATTTATTTGTTTATACATTTTGGAAAATAAATGGCAAAAAGAGAAAAGAATGGTGGCTTTATTTGTAGTTTAGTTGAAGCTTCATGAAACTTTGACCTTGTCCACCATTCTTGTCTCTTGCTTAACCCTAACCTTCATATCTAACCATGGTCTATTCTCTACACTAAACTAAGGTTAGTATTATGATAAGTATTCATTTTCCTTTTCATTTTAAACAACTTATCATAATATTTCTATCTTCTTCTTCTTCTTCTTCAAGAAGAAAACCTAGACTTCATCAATGGTGATTGATGAAAAAGAGTGAGAAATCCAATTCTAAAGTCTACCCACTTCCTATTTTCTTCATCCTCTACCTCTTGCCAAGAAGTAGAGTGTGTTTCCTTCACAAGTTTTCTTGACTTGGTGAAGTTGGAGCTTGATCTAGTGATGCCTCAACGTAGATCATCTTCGGCGTCGTAGTCGATGACCTAGCCCGTCCATTCTCCGATGAAGCCGACACTAGAGCCCGGGATTCCATTTGGACAGTGAGGAGACTTCATTGCGGAGCTATGGAGGTGGTGGACCGGATCTACAAAGGTTGTATTTCTGTTCTCTTAGTAAAGTAGTTTACTAGTTGCATCTTTCGCCTAAATTTCTAGTTAACGATCCGTGGGCTAGGGTTTCTCGGCACCGTAAAATTTGAAATTGACATGGTTGATGCCTTGTGAGACCTCCTTAGTGTGCATAGGAACCCTACAGTATGGTGATTATCCTCGTATTGTATGCGGATGATATACTCTTGATAGGAATGGAGTTTCCTATGCTACACTCGGTCAATCTCCTATCCCAATGATTCTCTATATAGGATCAAGGTGATACCACCTAAATCCTGGGTTGTGGATCTATGAGATAGATCTCAGTGGATGTTAGGATTCTCACTTGGTGTAATGAGATGGTATCCTGAGAGAATCACTGGATAGTTTCAAGGGTGGTAAGGTTCCCTGAACTCAGTCACAGGCATTGTCTTTACCCTCAGTGGAAGGACGGTATGTCGGAAGAGTTCCATGCTAGATACCATGGCAAACTAGACGATAAAGGCTGGATATATCGCTACCAAGGATGCTACCAAAGAGGTAGTCTGGATGTATATTAGTTCATGAGATGAACTTCGTTCCGACTATTGTGTGACAATAGAGTTGTGGCTTATTCCTAGTAACCCCCGTCCCATCAGTGATCCAGACATATTCTAAGGTAGTATCACCGGATCATGGAGATGAATGATCTCTAGGGAGATCGAGGTTAGAAGAGTAGACACAGAGGACAACATGGAGGATCCACTCACAAAGGCCTTTTGCAGTAGATATTTTTATGGGATGGTTGAGTATGTGATACTACAACCACTGCTGATTATTGGGTGTGTGATACTACAATAGAAGGCCCTAGTGCAAATGGAAGATTGTTAGTTATATGTATGCCCTAGAGGCTATTACTGTACATACGATGTATATTGTAGTGGATGCTTGGACATATAAATGGAGGACTTTCTTGCTCGACATGATAGTATGCTATCTGGTTGCTCTTTATCTTAACGTGTACACTGATTTTCTCTCTGTTACATGTTCATAAAGGACTTAGGATGAGTACTTGACTACCAGGATTATGATGTAGATCATACTAGTAGGGATGGTGTAGTCACTAAGTACATCCTTCAGATGTTCCTAGTCGTAGGTATATCGAGACAAGGCATCGATATACCAGAGTAGACTAGCGTATAGCTTCTCAACCCATGAAGATGGGCGATGGATGATCCCATATCCATTGGTGTTTGATATCAGAGACAGTATACGAGTGCTCAGTGGAAACTGGATACACTGGACGGACTCGCCGAGAACTCCCAGATGGTATTTTACCTCACGTCAGATGGCAGTTCTCTGGTGACACCGGTACAGGTTAGTCTGTAGACCTGAGATCATCATAGAGTCTTGAGTGGTTCCTACTGTGCTTTGATTTCCACCTTACCACATTCAAGGGAACGTACAAAACAGTGGCTGTTGGGTACAGTCTCGAATCACACGGAGGCAATGAGCAATAGGAGGGGTTTCGTCTCTCCTGATATTGAGGGTTGATGTTGTGCTGTGCTCGATTGGCTATAACAGGAAGTCCCTGGCGAGAGCTGCTTCATAAATATACCGGTAAGTGTTATCAGTAGTTTCTCGACCCGTTATGAGCCTTATATCGACACGACTTATCGAGTTACTGGGGTCTGACGTTTACCACCCGTAGACGAGATATACGACATATCAGATAAAGAAAACAGACTGTACAGTAGTGTTACTGATTGGATTTGCAGGAGTATGAGCAGGCTTGCTTGTTGATCTTCTGATTGCTCTATACCCAGGTGGCCGTTATGTTTAGCAGACCGCTTGCGGCTTGTGGGTGTTTGATATGATCACCATATACTGCCAGCGTATTGACGTGTCTTTAGAGTCCTACACAGGGGTTTCCTGGCTGAAGCGAAACGAAGTAGGATCGCATATGTGATATGTGCGGGACCGAGATTAATATGATATGTGATACCATATTCTATTCACGCGATTTGTGACATCGGTCGGTTATATGCGATATAGCCGGGTTAACGGATCAAGTGTTGATTCGATAAGTTGTTGCATATGATATTAGTCGGTTATATGCGATATAGCCAGATTATTAAATAAATTTGATAATCTAATATAAAATTATATATTTATTATACTAATTTACAATAACTAGTATTAGCTCACCTATGATTTCTTTTCTCACTCACATTGTGCAAAAGTATATATGTGATATATATAAGTGTACATTATTTTGTGTCATGCTTGATGATACATGCAACCAAGGTGTTTGTATGACTTACACCATGCTTGGTTTAATTGCTATGGTTTTATTTATTTTAGTAATTACAAAAGCTGGCATTTTGTCATGGATGAAAGCTTGTAGAAGCTTGTAGTGATCTTTGACCAAGTCCACTCTTTTGTTTTGGCTAAGATATTCGTTAACCCAACCAATTAAATCAAGCCATGGTTAACTCTCTACAAAGGATAACATATGATGTTATCTCATCTAAGGTTGCCATACTTCACTTGGTTAATTCCACGAGAATTCTTTTTCTTCTTCCTCAAAGCTTTCTAGCTTCAATGGAGATGTGAGAAAAAAATGTGAGAAAATCAATTCTAAAGTGAGCCCACTTACTACTTCATAATCCTCTACTACTTGCCATTTAGTATAAGGCGTTTGCTTCACTAATTTCACAATTAGTGAAGAGATAGCTTGGGTTAGTGTCTCCTCGACGTAGATCATCTTCGGCCTCGAAGACTTCGATGAAAGCAAGTTCATTTCTTCATAGGAGCCTCTCAAGAGTCTGGAGTTCACGATCGCAGCGATGGGACTACTACACGGAGCTATTGAAGTGAAAGACCGGGCTACAAAGGTTGTATTCCATCCACACTTTACTTGCAAAGTAGTTTGCATTTTATTCCGTTGGATTTCTAGTAGACGATTCTAGGGTTAGGGTTAGCAAGAACGGAAAATTTTTTTAATATGGCATGAAAGATGCCTCCCGAAACCTTGCTGCCATGCTAGGGAACCCTGCAGCGAGGTCATCAGATTGTTTGATTCCAGCTAGAGGAGACATCACACAGGTATGTTGGGAGTCGAAGGAAAAAGATCGAATGTCAGAAACCCATTTTTCCAAGTTTAAAGTATTCAGAAAAACATGCAAGTAATTCTATGGACACTTTAGAAGAATGAAACCCTAACTCGATATAATGACCATGAGAACGCTTTGAAACCTTAGGGTTTGCAGCAGTTCCGCGGTGCCATTAATAAGGCTTGGGTAATTCCTTCTACGTCTCGTCCATAGGTACTGTGGCATGTATTGGAATACTATTAAACTTTACTCATGATGTTGAGCTCTTGGGCGATTATGGAACTTTGATTAATCGATCGAAAGGCTCGACGTCATTCGGATATCATGTGATGGGATACATTGCTAGGGAGACTCCAGATATGAGTATAGCCGTTGGAGCGCAGTCCATGTAGTCACGAAGAGACGAGTCCGAATCAGTCGACATTAGAGAAAAGTGAAGTAAGAGATTCGTACGAGATCTTGATGAGATGACGTTCCACTCCGCTGACATCATATATATGATACGCATGCAGAGGCGTTGTATATGGATATATCTTTCATAAGGAGTCGCGATGAGTATGCAGCCATTCCGGAACAAGAAACAGATTTAGTATAGGATGATGAGTTCCCGGAAGTTCGGCAGAACCGATTTAGGAGAGACCTCGACCGAACATTTCTATGATACTATACGAGAAGACTTGGACCAGAAGCGGTCATATTGCGCACACCCAGTAGGCCAGAGTTCGGCATCGTCGACGAGATATGTTATGAGTGACCATGGCAGTTGGCCAGAGATCTTTAGAGGATGTGCCTGAGCGGGACTATTTCTGCCATCTTTGATTTCGGTATTTTTGGCGATATATTCGCATGATTGAGATTTTGTGCACCACAGTTGCACTTGACTTGGATTTGATGTTATTCGAGATGTTGATTTAGATTTCATTCTTATGGTATGCATGTGATTTGACTTATGCTTTCGGCATAGTTTTCATGCACATTTAGTATTTTGATTCGATTTTGTGCATATTGATGCACATGGTTGTGAGATTATATACCACGGTGTACCTGATTTGGATTTGGACTGAAATGTGTTGTATACAGTCGATTCGATTGTGATACTCGATATTTGTTTTCGTGCACCTTGTGCACTCGATTTGGATTCTTGCGCACTTGATTTGGATTCTTGCGCATACCTGACGCGCTTGATGCAATTTTAGTGCACGCCAGATACACTAAATCGAGATTCTTCATGAAAATCAGATGCACCTGATATTGCTATCAGGCACACATGTTACCTTCGACGGGTGTTTCGTGCATACCCGTTGCACTAAGATTTTTTTTCTGTGCACATGTATGGCACATTCATGGATTTCAATTTCTGTGCACACCAGATGCACGTTGTATTTTTATGCACATTTTAGGATTGATTTCTTATGGAGCAGTATGTTTTTATGATATTTACTATTTTGTAGAGTAGCTGAGCAGGACTATTCTGAGGACAGTACCTGACTATATTCTTGCATGCATTGATAGTTATCGAAGGGATTTCTTTTAGTGTATATGCCCTAGGGGACATTATTGTATCATACTTGTATATATATTACTTAATGGAAGCTTGGGATATTCACAGTTGTATATACAGTCTTGCTAAATATGGTAGTATGCTACTAGGTTTGTGTCTACTTTAATATATGCATATGTTTCTTGTAACGTATCACTTATACATATTAGTAGAGCCCATAGGTTCTTCGCTTGATTACCAGCGTTATGATGGCAGTCACACTAATGGGGGCTGGGTAGTCTATAAGCAACATCCTATACAGGTCCCTAGTTGTAGGATTATCGAGACAGGGCATCGATACTCCAGAGTAGACTAGTGTGTACGCTTCTCGTCCCAGTTGGGGAGATGGTCTGTCCCATAGCCATCAGTACGTCGTACTGGAGATAGTATACAGGAGCTCGTTAGGTTACGGGTACACCGGATAGGACTCGCAAGGGAACTGATTGGTTGGTATTATACCCGTCGTCAGTTAACAGTTCCCAGGTGACATGAGTACAACATAGTCCGCAGACTTGACACTGCTACTTCTCCTCGAGTGTGTCCCACTGTTCTTAGATTGCTACCCTACCATGGCTCAAAGGAGCCGTGCAAACAGGTAGCAGTTAGGTGCAGTCCCGAGCACTTGGAGGCAGTGGCGGTTAGATAGGATTCGTCTCTCCCGGTATTGGCAGTCGATATCGCGCTGTGTCAGAGAGCCATTACGCAAAGTCCCTGGCCAGGGCAAGCGAGATTTACTGGTAGGTTCCAGTAGTTTTCTCAGGGTGTAATAGGCTACGCTCCGACATGACTTATACAGTTATTAGGGGACTGACGCTTGCCACCCTCTAGGCTCGATATGCGATAGTCTTAGACGAATAGACCGGACTGTATGGAGATTGTCATATCAGGCTCAGTAGGGGTTCGGATGGGTTTCCTCATCGGCTTTCTTATCGACATCTACCTGGGGACCGTTACGTACAGCTAGTGCCGCTTGCGGTCTGTGGTTAAACCCACTGCCAGCGTAGAGTCGAGTCTTTAGAGTCCCACACAGAGAGTTTCCCTGCTCTAGGCGAAACGATATAGAGGTCGTATGGTTTTACGACAAGGGTTCGGACGCGTACGTGTGTTTACGCACGTACGACTTTTCGGACAGTTTTTACTAGCCGACTTTGGTATAAGCCAGATTCTAGTATCGGGTTATTGGATTTATACAGTCTAAAGTTTTTCCGTGTTTTCTCGGATTGGAGGGGCGTTCTCGTAATTTTCTGGGAAGCTTCTAGAAGCATGGTGAGTTGGAGGCTAAGGGGGCATTTGCATTAATTGGATTAGTGAGTCATGTAGTGATTCATGTAATGAGTTAATAATTCATTAAATGATTTATATGACTCATATGATGAATCACTTAAGGTATTAATGAGACATGATGATAATGCTTTATTTATTACTTACTTAATAATATCATATGTTTCATATATACTCAAATGATTTGATTCACCCAAAGTAATTCACTTTGTCACCTTCTCTCTCCTCAAGCTCTCATTCTTGAAACCCTAACCCTAACCTCTCATGTATAGAGATCAAGGGTTAGCTAGACCAATACATCCATAACCCCACTCTATATCCCCTAGGTAGCTTAGATTAGCAGTTTGAGCAACCTAGTTATCTCAAGTTAGAGATAAAGCTTGGCGTAGGAGCTCTCGGGTGGATCGTCTTTGACTCGAGGAGGCCGTTGAGGTGCTGATGTTCCTAAGAGCCTATGAGGAGTGGAGGACCGCGATGAAGACCCGTAGGACAAGTAATGTGAGCTATAACTTCGTATCCGAGTAGTTAAACCTCTAGTAGATAGTTAGCAATGGTTTAGATACGATTCATGTGCTCAAGTCCGTGTTACGAAGCTTTGATAATCGTTTTTCATATATTCCACCTCTCCGCAAGTTCGTGGGGTGCGTGGCATGGACTTACAGTGGTATCAGAGCCAACTAAACCATTACTAGCTTGTTAGCAACTAATTAGATGTTCTATAGACGGAAAACACGAAAACGAAACACCCCGAACCCTAACAGTTTCTGTTAATTTTAAAAGTGTCTGAAAACATATTTGACATACCTTAAAATTCATAGCAGGGTATTTTAAGAATACTGGGAAAATACGAGTCAGTAACTCGGCAGAACGGCCGCGGATCCGCGGAAATAGAGTGCTTGTGCCGTGGATCCGCCGCCAAGTCAACCCCGAGTTGACTCGGATTTGCTCTGTAATTCTTATTTTTTGGTGGTTTGGTTCTCTGTTTGTTTTGTTTATACCCAAGTTACTTCAGTGCTGCTTTGCTTTTGGGGTAGACACGGAATATGGTAATCTATCGATGTTTTAAGATATTTGCTAATTGGGTTTTTATCTGTAATGTTTAATGTGTTCGTAAACCTCCCCTAACTGCTAGTATGTCGGTTGGCAGGGGGTTGCATATTTCTGTAATGTTTACTGTTTGTGTATATGGACTTTATTGGAATGTTGTAATGATTAGCCGGGGTTTGAGATGTGTTTAATATTCATTCATTCCATATAAATGTAATACGATGTAATATTCTTTTGCGGGGCACATCCAGGTTGCGGTTGTAGCCACCGTTGTATTATTTCTTTTTTTTTTTTCTGTTTTTGCTCCTAGGACAGACCCAAGGTGGGGTGCACAAACTACCGGGTATTTTGAAGTGTTTAGTGGCCTACTCACTTTGTTGAGAGAGACCGCTTCACTTCGGGTACTTAGCGGGTAGTTTGCCGTACCCGTAGGGGTCTAAGGTAGGGTAATGGCTATTCATCACAACTGTATAATCCGTCTTTTATTGCAGGCTCAAAGCAAATGCGGATTGCTAGTATATCCAATAAAGTTCATCTGTGATCTGGAATGCTTATTATTGCGTCTGACGAATGTACAATATCTATATATGATAGCTATTAGACGTCACATATGTTTTACACCCGCGCTACCCCAGCACCCGCTCTGTCGTTAGTTAAGTAAGCTAACGGGTGATGACGGGACCCCGTGGCGAATGCGGATGGCATAAGAGGACGTGGTATTTTCGTTATTTACTGCAATGATAGGATAAATGATGGGACACATTATTACAATGTAAAGAAAATAGACCAAAGTTACATCGTTGGAACAAATTTAAAAGAAACCACTCGGTTATTTTTAAAAGATCAGAATTTTTAATTGCGGAGCTTTAACCACTCCTTTTAAAAAAGGTATCAAGTTCCTTCGATTATATCAAGTTCACTACGTTCACGGTTTTGCCAAAACCATTCGTAACCCTCCATCATTTCATTTGGGTATTCAGTAGTATTCAAGCTATGTATTTTGGCCCTTAGTCAAGGCATAGTGTTTGGTAGCTGCTGAGGTATTCATTTGTGGCATAGATAGATGCGTTGGTTTGGGACAGTCGTATTACTTTTCTTAGCCCTTAGTCAAGAGTATATACGGGTGGGTTCAAATTAACCTGGATAATGACAGGTAGAACTTGACATGTGACTTATGACATTTTGTCCCTTAGTCAAGGTCATAGGAGCATGGGGCAAAAATCTATATCGGGAATTTCTAAAGAAACTGAATTTTGCAGAGATATGCATACCATATTGGAGTTTGATGAATGTTGGTATAATTCATTCAACATTATCATACGATGATATTTTGGATCTCAATCCTACTTTGAGTACATGCTACTAATCAGGAGATTCGTCACTTAACGATCAATGCTATAAACCAAGTAGGTGCCTAGAAAGGTGTCAGCGGGGCTACGGCCCCAGAGAAAAGAGGTTCTTTAATTAAGGAACTTCATGAAAGCGTTGGAAAACCTCCCTCGAAGTATCGACACTGACCTGGCTGAACGGTTAAGCAAGTATTGTACCGTGAGAATAGTCCTGGCTAGTTCTTCCTTTTTGGTTTGAGGAGGGATTCGAGAAATAGTGGGAACCATCCTGTTTAGATAAACTTAAAACCAATCTAAACTTGCAACAGCATCATGCTAAAATGTTTTCTTCTCTCTCTCTTAATTGCAGCAACCTTGTGACCACACATAGGTTACATCTAGATAACAAATTGACTGAATCTGACTTATATGACTGGCAAAGGTCTGTCCAGATGTCCATTACCTATGACAAACTGGACCACCCTATTACTACTCAAGATCCGCTGTCCCAGGACCAGTTTCCAGTGTCACGGATATGGATATCCGTCGGACAAGGGAAAAGGATAAAGCGAAAGCCAAGTGCCTCGTGTAAGCTTCAGTTGATGGTGTTTACCAGAAGCAGCACGAGAAGATGGACTCAATTTTCATCTTTCTCCATAACTAAGATTTATATGGAGAGCAATCTCATATCGCAAGATATAAGACCTCGAACGAATTAATTCAAGCGAGGTTGGATTTTGGGTCATCTGTAGGGGACAACGTCCTTACAATGACTAGCTATATTGATGAGCTCTAGGACCTTGAAACCACGTTAGGAAATGAGTCAGATACTGACTTGATTCTACAGTCTATGCTTTCTACCCTGAAGGAAACCAGGAAAGTAGAAGGAAAGAGAAGGGCAAATGTTTCGGAACTGAACGTAGTAAAAGTGGAACGTTCCTATTGTTATGGGATTAGGCATTGGCAGAAAGATTGCAGGGCTTTTGAATCCAGTAGACAGAATACGAAGCATGTTGTAGCTTCGGCCTCTAGTGTATTTGTTATTGAGAACTGTATGTCAATAAACTCTACTTCCTGGGTACTAGATACCGGAGCAGGATCGCATATCTGTAATTCATTACATGCTTTCAGAACCCGTAGAGTTATAAAGGTAGGTGATTTGTCTCTCAGTGTTGCAAACGGAATGAGCGTGGACGCTGAATCCGTGGGAGAATATCGCCTAGGTTTGACAAGTGGGCAAATATTTATTCTACGTAACTGTCTATATGTACCTAGTATGACTTGTAATATCATATTAGTATCCTAACTTTCAAGAGAGGGATATAATTTTACATTCGCAAGTGATGTAGTTCACATCCACCTAAATCAAGTTCTGATTGGGTCCGGTATATTAGATAGCGGTATATACGTATTGAGTCAATCTCAGGTTTTCAATGTCCAGAACACACTTAAAAGAAAGTCTCCAGAAATAAATCAGGCTTTCTTATGGCATTGTAGACTTGGTCACATTAATGAGAGAAGGTTGACTAAGTTATATAGAGAAGGATATTTGAATCCGTTCGAATATCAATCTTATTGTAAGTCCGTGTTGCCCATCCCGGTGCTTACGGGAGGCGGAAAACATAATAAAAATCGGATTTTTAATGACTTAGGCAACATGGACTATGCTTGTGAGGATCTTTGCTAAACTAAAACTAGCTAAAGTAAACTAACAACTAACAAAGTTGTAGAAAGGTTATACCTTTGGTCTTAAGTCCTTCTCTCCTTGCTCCTAGGTATGGTAGAAAAGGATCACCTTGCTTGTCTTCTCCCGTCAAAGAAGGATCCACCCGAAAGCCACCACCTTTAGCTTCAACTCCAAGCTAGGAGTAACTAGAGTGCAAGAAATGCTAAGACTTGAACCCTAGAAGTGAGTAGAGAAGATCAAGAGAGGGTTTTTCTCAAGCTTTTTGTTTCTCAACACATGAGAGGGAGAGAGCTTGAGGGAGAGGATGAGCAAGAGAGAGAAAAGAAATGAGAGAATGAGAATAATAGTGAGCCATTCTCACTAATATGTGAGGATAAGTTTAATTAGATAATTAGCTTGAAAATTGTCATGATAAATCATGAATTGACCATTATCATTTCATTTTTGCAAAGATCAAAGAGCATCTTCCAAATGAAATGATTATGGTCAAGTTGTCAACATGGTCAACAAGTCAATGAAGTCAAATTGTCAACAACAACCATGCACAATAATTAAGCTAATTATCAATTAACAATAATCCACACAAAATCAATAGGGTTAATAAAATGACAAAGGCCATTAACCCTAAACAAGGTCCTCTCCCCCAATCTCAAGCAACTGTGCATACGCACCCGCATTCGTGATCCGAGGAACACGAACACAATGAGAAAAACCAATCTCAAATCATATACTAGGATCCGGCTTAAACCAAAGCCCGCTAGTATAAACTGTCCGGACAGCAAACGTGCACAAGTGCGCGGATGCGAACGAACCCTGTCGCAAAACCATGCGACCTCTACTCGTTTTGCCTAAAGGCGAATAGCTCTCTGTGTGGGACTCTAAAGACTCGACACTACGCTGGCAGTGGGTTTAACCACAGACCGCAAGCGGCACTAGCTGTACGTAACGGTCCCCAGGTAGATGTCGATAAGAAGACTGACGAGGTGAACCCCATCTGCACTCCTACTGAGCCTGTATGTGACAGTCTCCGTACAGTCCGGTCTGTTCGTCTGATACATCGCATGGCGGGCCTAGGGGGGCGGTGAACGTCAGTCCCCTAATAGCGGTACAAGTCGTGTCGGAGTGTAGCCCAGAACACCCTGAGATAACACTGGAAACCTACCAGTATATCTCGCTTGCCCTGGCCAGGGACTACTCGTGTAATGGCTCTCCTAGACACAGCGCGATGTCAACCCCCAATACCGGGAGAGACGAATCCTGTCTAACCGTCACTGCCTCCAAGTGCTTCGGGACTGCACCCAAAAACTACCTGTTTGCACAGCTCCTTTGAGCCGTGGTAGGGTAGTAATCAAAGTGCAGTGGGAACACACTCGAGGCGAAGTGACAGTGTCAAGTCAGCGGACTAAGCTGTACTCATGTCACCTGGGAACTGATAACTGACGATAGGTATATTACCAACCAACAGTTCCCGACGAGTCCTGTCCAGTGTACTCGTAACCTAACGAGCACCCGCATACTATCCCAAGTACGACGTACTAACGGCTGTGGGACAGACCGTCTCCCACACTGGGATGAGAAGCGCATACGCTAGTCTACTCCGGAGTATCGATGCCCTGTCTCGATAGTCCAACGACCAGGGACCTGTATAAGGATGTGCTTATAGATTACCCAGCTCCCACGTGTGCGAGCGCCATCACAACGCTGGTAATCAAGCAAAGATCCTAAGGGCTCTACTAATATGTATACCAGCAATATGCTAAAAGAAACACATGCACATATTAAAGCAGAGACAAACCAAGTAGCATACTACCATTTCGAGCAAGATTGTATATACAACTGTGAATATCCCAAGCTTCCATTAAGTAATATACAAGCTAGTATGATACAGTAATGGCCTCTAGGGCATATACACTAACAATCTCCCACTTGCACTAAGGCCATGTACTGGCGTATCGAAGACCTATCATCTCGATCAGCCGCTCGAACTGAGTCTGGGGCAAGGCCTTGGTGAATGGATCTGCTGTGTTATCCTCTGATGCAACTCTCCGGACCTCGATCTCCTGGCGATCCACGATCTCCCTGATCAGGTGATACCGCCTTAAGATGTGTCTGGATTTCTGATGGGACCTGGGTTCCTTCGCTAAAGCTATAGCCCCGTTGTTGTCGCAATACAGAGGTATTGGGTCAACAATGGACGGAACCACCTGAAGTTCTTTCAAGAACTTCCTCATCCAGACAGCTTCTTTTGCGGCATCAGATGCAGCGATGTATTCCGCTTCCATAGTCGAGTCAGCAACGGTTTCCTGTTTGGAGCTCTTCCAACACACCGCCCCTCCATTGAGGGTAAAGACAAAACCCGACATGGACTTGGAATCATCCTTGTCACTCTGGAAGCTGGAGTCAGCAAAGGCCTCAACCTGCAGGTCTTTTCCGCCATACACCAAGAACATCTCCTTAGTCCTTCTCAGGTACTTGAGAATGTTCTTTACTGCTATCCAATGTTTCTCCCCTGGGTTTGACTGATACCTGCTTACCACACTCAGTGCATAAGCCACATCTGGTCTGGTACATAACATCGCATACATTATAGAGCCTACCGCAGAAGCGTAGGGTATAATAGACATGCGATCCCTCTCCAAATCAGTCTTGGGAGACATCTCTTTGGAGAGGGTGATCCCGTGACAAGCCGGTAGATTACCGCGCTTGGAATCTTCCATACTGAATCTCTTCAGTATGGTGTCGATGTACCTGGACTGCGAGAGTCCTAATATCCTCTTGGATCTGTCACGGTAGATCCGGATACCCAGAATGTAGGAGGCATCACCCAGGTCTTTCATGGAGAACCTGTGTGACAAGAACCCCTTGACAGATTGTAGCATAGGAATGTCATTTCCTATTAAGAGAATGTCATCCACGTATAACACGAGGAATACTACAGTTCTCGCTACAAATCTACAATAGATGCATGGTTCATCTGGATTTTTGATAAAGCCAAATTCTTTGACCGTCTCATCAAAACAGATGTTCCAGCTCCGCGATGCCTGCTTGAGTCCATAAATGGACTTGAGCAACTTGCACACCTTTCCGCTGCTCCCACCCTGAATGAAACCCTCTGGCTGGTCCATATAGACACACTCCTCTAAATGACCATTTAGAAAAGCTGTCTTTACGTCCATCGGCCAAATCTCATAATCGTGGAAAGCAGCGATGGCAAGAAGGATCCGAATGGATTTCAGCATAGCTACTGGAGAAAAGGTTTCGTCATAGTCCAAACCAGGTCGTTGACGAAAACCCTTTGCTACCAGTCTAGCTTTATAGGTCTCAACCTGTCCATCTACACCAATCTTCCTTTTGAAGATCCACTTGCATCCTACGGGTTTTACCCCGTCTGGAGCAATGTCCAACGTCCATACTTTGTTGGTGTACATGGACTCCATCTCGGTCCGCATTGCATCCAGCCATTTTACCGAGTCGACGCTCTGAATGGCTTGCTGGAAGCTAGTAGGCTCATCACAATCTAGGATGCAGTCCTCTCTATCCCCGTCAATGAGAAAACCGTAGTATCTCTCGGGCGGATGAGACTGCCTACTACTCCTGCGGAGCGGCGTAGGAATGTCCTGTTCTTTTGAACCTTCTGGTTCCACTAAACTTTCAGTAATAGTTTGTGGTTCTGGAATTTCTTCCAGTTCTATTGCGCTCCCACTTATTTCTTTTTCTAAAAACTGATGTTCCAGAAAGTGGGCATTGCGAGAAACAAGGACTTTTTGTTCCTCTGCGTAATAGAAAAGATACCCCCTGGAGTTCTTTGGGTATCCCACAAACTTGCACAGTACTGAGCGTGCCTCGAGCTTGTCCGTATGCTGCTTTTTGACATAAGCTGGACATCCCCAAATCTTCAAGTATTGAAGATAGGGTTTCTTCCCACTCCATAACTCATATGGTGTGGTAGGCACAGTCTTAGTGGGAACACGGTTCAAAAGATATGCAGCTGTTTCTAGCGCATATCCCCAGAAAGATCGCGGTAACTCAGCATTACTCATCATGGACCGTACCATATCCAATAGGGTTCGGTTCCGTCTCTCCGATACACCGTTATGTTGCGGGGTGTATGGAGGAGTAAGCTGAGAGAGAATTCCATTCTCTTTTAAGTAATTCAGGAATTCGGCACTTAAGTATTCTCCTCCTCGATCCGATCTTAGGATCTTGATACTTTTGCCGGTCTGTTTTTCTACTTCATTCTTATATTCCTGGAACTTATCAAAAGCTTCGGATTTATGCTTTATTAAGAAGACATGTCCGAATCTTGAGAAATCATCCGTAAAAGTTATGAAGTAAGAAAAACCGCTTCGCGCATGTGTAGACATTGGACCGCACACGTCGCTGTGTACGAGTCCCAAGAGCTCGCTCGCTCTTTCTCCGTGTCCAGAAAACGGAGCCTTTGTCATCTTTCCTTTGAGACAGGATTGACAAGTTGCATACGATTGATAATCGAACGAATCTAAATATCCTTCAGTATGTAACTTAGTCAATCTTCTCTCGTTGATGTGACCCAGTCTACAATGCCATAAGAAAGTTTTATTAATATCTGGAGACTTTCTTTTATGTGTATTCTGGATATTGAAAACCTGTGGTTGGTTTAAAACGTAAATACCGTTGTTTAATGTACCTGACCCAATCAAAACTTGATTAAGGTGAATGTTCACTACATTACTTACAAATGCAAATTCATAACCTTCTTTAGATAATAAAGATACAGAAATGATATTACAGGTTGCATTTGGTACATAATAACAACTACGCAAAACCAAAAAGTGTCCATCTGATAATCCCAGGTGATAGTCCCCCACGGCCTCTGCATCCATGCTAGCACCGTTCGCAACTCTGAGGGTCATGTCACCTGCCTTCAAAACTCTACGCTTTCTCAACGCCTGCAAAGAATTACAGATATGAGATCCTGATCCGGTATCCAATACCCAGGATGTAGAGTTTATTGATAGACAGTTTTCAATAACATACACACCTGAAGCTGAAGCTGCAACTCGCTTCAAATCCTGTGTTCTGGCTTTCCAAGCCTTGCAATCTTGTTTCCAGTGGCCACTTTTGTGACAATAGAAGCATTCTTCCTTCCCCACCAGCTTCCCCGCTACCTTTGTTGCTTTACCCTTTCCCTTCGTATCCACTTTACCGACACCGCCTCTTGGTTTGGCGGGGGCTTTCTTCTTCTTGCCCTTGGCTTTCGCCCTGGACCTAGAAGAGGAAGATCCTCCTACAAACAAAGTGGATGTCTCCCTACCCTTCTGTAGGGTGCCCTCAGCAGTCCTCAACATGTTCAGAAGCTCGGCAAGTTCAACCTCCTTTCCTTGCATGTTGAAGTTAAGAATGAACTGGGCGTAAGTGGAAGGAAGGGACTGGAGAATCAGATCAGTATAGAGTTCATTCTCCAACGTGGTCCCAAGGTCCGCGAGCTCCTCTATGTAGCCGATCATCTTAAGCACGTGGTCCGCTACCGATGATCCGACGGCCAACCTTGCCGAAAAGAGCTTCTTCGACACTTCGTATCTTGCGATACGAGACTGCTCTCCATACAGTTCTTTTGTATGGAGAAATATGGACTCTAGGTCCATATTCTCGTGCCTCCTCTGATGGTCGTTGTCCATCGAGGCTAATACGAGGCATTTGGCCCTCGCGCAATCTATCTCCCATGTCTTACGGATTTCTACATCCGCGACGCTGGAGGTGGGACCTGGGACGGGGGGAGCTTTGGTGGTAAGTATATACCCCAGCTTGTCATAAGTGATAGCCATCTTGACATTCCTGAGCCAATCTTTGTAGTTTGGCCCTGTCAATATGTTTTTATCTAATAGTAACTTAAGTCCGGTCATCTTGAATGGTCGCTGCAATTAGGAGAGAGAAAAGAAACACTTTAGCATGATGCTCTTGCAAGTTTAGAGTGGTTTTTAGTTTGTCTAAACTGGATGGCTCCCACTGTCTCTCGAATCCCTTCTCAAACCATAAAGAAAAGGATTAGCCGGGATCATTCTCACCGTACAATACTTTCTTAACCGTTCAGCCAGGCCAGTGTCGGTACTTCGAGGGAGGTTTTCCAACGCTTTCGCGAAGTTCCTTAATTAAGTAACCTCTTTTCCCTGTGGGCGTAGCCCCGCTAACACCTTTCTAGGCACCTACTAGGTTTATAGCATTGATCGTTAAGTGAGAGTTTTCCCGAGGAGTAGCATATACTCACAGTAGGATCGGGATCCAAATATCATCGCGTGATAAAACCGAAGGAATCCTACCAGAATTATCACACTCCAAATGGTATGCAACGCTAGCAAGTTTCAGTACTTATGAAACTCCCGATGTGGATTTTTGCCCCATGCTCTTATGACCTTGGCGTGAGGTCAAAATGTCATAAGTCACATGTCAAGTTCTTCCCATCATTATCCTGGTTAATTTGAACCCACCCGTACCTACCCTTGACGTAGGCCAAAACGGCAGTACGACTGTCTCAAATCAACGCATTCTATCTATGCAACGGATAAATATCCGGCAGCTACCAATCACTATGCCTTGGCGTGAGGTCAAAATACATAGCTTGAATACTACCGAATATTTAACCGAAATGATGGAGGGCTACGGATGGTTTTGGCGAAACCGTGAACGTAGTGAACTTGATATAATCGATGGAACGAGATAGCTTTTAAAAGGAGTGGTTCAAGCTCCGCGTTTAAAAGTTTTAGTTTTGAAAAGAACCGAGTGGTTTTCAAAGTGTTCCAATCGACTTTTACTTGGTTTATTTCTTGCATTAGTTCTTTTAATGCGTCCCATCATTTAATCCTACCATTGCAGAAAACAACCAAAATATGACGTACGCTTATGCCATTCGCATTCGCCACGGGGCCCCGTCATCACCCGTTAGGTTACTTAACTAACGACAGAGCGGGGGCTGGGCTAGCGCGGCTGTAAAACATAAGCAACGCCTAAATAGTTATTATATATAAATATATAGCAATGATAGACATTACAGATCACAGATGAATACATTGGATATACTAGGAATCCGCAATGCGTTCGAGCCTGCAACGCAAAGCGGATTACACGGTCGCGGTGAATAGCCAATACCCCACCCAAGACCCCTACGGGTGCGGCAAACTACCCGCCAAGCACCCGAAGCGAAGCAACCTCCCTCACCACCGTGAGTAGGCCACTCGGCACTTCGAGTACCCGGTAGTTTGTGCACCCCCTCCATGGGTCTATCCTAGGAGCAAAAACAGTAAAAAGAATTATACAATGACGGCTACAACCCCGACCCGGTTGTGCGGCCATACAAAGAATATTATTACATCAATTTACATGTTACAAATGAATGAAAGAAAAACAACGCTCATCTCACATCCAACCCGGCTATTCACCCGCGACAATCCAATCCATTCGTATATTACCAACCAACAGTTCCCGACGAGTCCTGTCCAGTGTACTCGTACTAGGGCATATACACTAACACTTATGCTACTTATGAATCTTGTCTCAAAGGAAAGATGACAAAAACTCCGTTTACTGGACACAGAGTAAGAGCAAGCGAGCTCTTAAGACTCGTACACAGTGACGTGTGCGGTCCAATGTCTACGCATGCAAGAGGTGGTTATTCCTACTTCATTACTTTTACGGATGATTTCTCTAGGTATGGATATGTCTTCTTAATGAAGCATAAATCCGAGGCCTTTAAGAAATTCTAAGAATATAAGAATGAAGTGGAAAAACAAACATGCAAGAGTATAAAGACACTGAGATCTGATCGAGGTGGTGAATACTTAAGTGCCGAGTTCCTGGGTTACTTAAAAGAGAATGGAATTCTCTTTCAGCTTACTCCTCCATACACACCACAACACAACGGTGTATCGGAAAGGAGGAATCGAACCCTATTAGATATGGTTCATTCCATGATGAGTAACGCTGAGTTACCGCGATCATTCTGGGGATATGCATTAGAATCAGCTGCATTTATTTTGAACCAGGTTCCCACCAAGACTGTGGCTACCACACCATATCAAATGTGGAGTGGGACCAAAACCTGTCTAAAACATTTTAAGACACGGGGATGTCCAGCTTTTGTAAAAAAGCAGCATGTGGACAAGCTCGAGCCATGATCAGTACAGTGTAAGTTTGTGGGATATCCGAAGAATTGCAAAGGATATTATTTCTATTACGCAGAGGAACAAAAAGTTTTTGTTTCTCGTCATGCCCACTTTCTGGAATATCGGTTTTTAGAAAAAGGAACAAGTGGGAGCGTAGTAGAACTGGAAGAAATTCCAGAACCACAAGCTATTACTGAAAGCTTGGAAGAACCAGAGGGTTCAGAAGAAAGGGACATCCCGACGCCACTCCGCAGGAGTAGTAGGCAGTCTCATCCGCCCGAGAGATACTACGGTTTTCTCATAGATGGGGACAGGGAGGATTGCACTATTGACTATGATGAGCCTACTGGCTTCCAGCAAGCCATTCAGAGCGGTGATTCAGTAAAATGGCTGGATGCAATGCGGAACGAAATGGAGTCCATGTACACTAACAAAGTATGGAATTTGGACGTTGCTCCAGATGGGGTAAAACCCGTAGGATGCAAATGGATCTTCAGAAAGAAGATTGGTGTAGATGGACAAGTTGAAACCTATAAAGCTAGACATGTTGCAACGGGTTTTAGTCAATGACCTAGTTTGGACTATGACAAAACCTTTTCTCCAGTAGCTATGCTGAAATCCATTGGGATCCTTCTTGCGATTGCTGCCTTCCATGATTATGAGATCTGGAAGATGGACGTAAAGACAGATTTTCTAAATGGAAATTTGGAAGAGAGCATCTATATGGATCAGCCAGAGGGATTCATTCAGAGTTGGAGCAGCGGTAAAGTATGCAAGCAGCTTAAGTCCATTTATGGACTAAAACAGGCATCACGGAGTTGGAACATCTGTTTTGATGATACTGTCAACGAATTTAACTTTGTCAAAAATCCAGATGAACCATGCATATACAGTAAGATTGTAGGGAGAGCTGTAGTAATCCTCTTATTATACGTGGATGACATTCTCCTAATAGGAAATGATATTCCTTTGTTACAGTCAGTCAAAAGATTCTTGTCACATAAATTCTCCATGAAAGACCAGGATGATGCCACCTATATTCTGGGGATCCAGATCTATCGTGATAGATCTAAAAGGATGTTAGGACTTTAACAGTCCAGGTACATAGACACCATATTGAAAAGATTCATTATGGAAGATTCTAAGCGCGGTAACCTACCGGCTTGTCACGAAATCACCATCTCCAAAGATATGTCTCCCAAGACTGATTTGGAAAGGGATCGCATGTCGATTATACCCTACGCTTCAGCGGTAGGCTCTATAATGTATGCGATGTTTTGTACCAGACCAGATGTAGCATACGCATTGAGCGTAGTAAGCCGGTATCAAGAAAACCCAGGGGAGAAGCACTGGATAGCCGTAAAGAACATTCTCAAATACCTGAGGAGGACTAAGAAGATGTTCTTGGTGTATGGCGGAAAAGACCTCCAGATGGAGGCCTTTGCCGACTCCGGCTTCCAGAGTGACAAGGATGACTCCAAATCCATGTCGGGTTATGTCTTTACCCTTAATGGAGGGGCGGTCTATTGGAAGAGTTCCAAGCAAGAGACCGATGCTGACTCAACAATGGAAGCAGAGTACATAGCTGCTTGCGATGCCGCAAAAGAAGCAGTCTGGATGAAGAAGTTTCTCACAGAACTTCAGGTGGTTCCTACCAGTGTAGCATTAGCGAAGGAACCCAGGTCCCATCAGAAGTCCAGACACATATTAAGGCGGTATCACCTGATCAGGGAAATCGTCGATCACCGGGAGATCGAGGTGAAGAGAGTAGAGACGGAGAATAATGTTGTTGATCCATTCACAAAGGCCCTTCCTTAGACGCAGTTCGAGAGGCTATTCGAGATGATAGGTCTACGATATGCTAGCTTATGGCCCCAGTGCAAGTGGGAGATTGTTAGTGCATATGCCCTAGGGGCCATTATTGTATCATACTTGTATATATTTTACTTAATGGAAGCTTTGGATATTCACAGTTGTATATACAGTCTTGCTAAAATTGGTAGTATGCTACTTGGTTTGTTTCTACTTTAATTTGTGCATATGTTTCTTGTAACGTATCACTTATACATATTAGTAGAGCCCATGGGTTCTTTGCTTGATTACCAGCGTTGTGATGGCAGTCACACTAGTGGGGGCTGGGTAGTCTATAAGCAACAACCTATACAGGTCCCTAGTCGTAGGATTATCGAGACAGGGCATCGATACTCCAGAGTAGACTAGTGTGTACGCTTCTCATCCCAGTTGGGGAGATGGTCTGTCCCATAGCCATCAGTACGTCGTACTGGAGATAGTATACAGGTGCTCGTTAGGTTACAGGTACACCGGACAGGACTCGCAAGGGAACTGATTGGTTGGTATTATACCCGTCGTCAGTTAACAGTTCCCAGGTGACATGAGTACAACATAGTCCACAGACTTGACACTGCTACTTCTCCTCGAGTGTGTCCCACTGTTCTTAGATTGCTACCCTACCATGGCTCAAAGGAGCCGTGCAAACAGGTAGCAGTTAGGTGCAGTCCCGAGCACTTGGAGGCAGTGGCGGTTAGATAGGATTCGTATCTCCCGGTATTGGGAGTCGATATCGCGCTGTGTCAGAGAGCTATTAGGAAAAGTCCCTGTCCAGGGCAAGCTAGATTTACTGGTAGGTTCCAGTAGTTTTCTCAGGGTGTAATAGGCTATGCTCCGACATGGCTTACACAGCTATTAGGGGACTGACGCTTGTCGCCCCCTAGGCTCGATATGCGATAGTCTTAGACGAACAGACCGGACTGTACGGAGATTGTCACATCAGGCTCAGTATTGGTTCGGATGGGTTTCCACATCAGCTTTCTTATCGACATCTACCTGGGGACCGTTATGTACAGCTAGTGCCGCTTGCGGTCTGTGGTTAAACCCACTGCCAGCGTAGTGTCGAGTCTTTAGAGTCCCACACAGAGAGTTTCCCTGCTCCAGGAGAAACGATATAGAGGTCGTATGGTTTTACGACAAGGGTTCGGACGCGTACGTGTGTTTACGCACGTATGACTTTTCGGTCAGTTTTTACTAGCCGGCTTTGGTTTAAGCCAGATTCTAGTATCGGGTTATTGGATTTTTACAGTCTAAAGTTTTTTCGTGTTTTCACGGATTGGAAGGGCGTTCTCATAATTTTACGGGAAGCTTCTAGAAGCATGGTGAGTTGGAGGCTAAGGTAGCATTTGCATTAATTGGATTAGTAAGTCATGTAGTGATTCATGTAATGAGTTAATGAGTCACATAATGATTTATATGACTCATATGATGAATCACTTAGGGTATTAATGAGACATGATGATAAAGCTTTATTTATTATTTACTTAATAATATCATATGTTTCATATATACTCAAATGATTTCATTCATCCAAAGTAATTCACTTTGTCACCTTCTCTCTCCTCAAGCTCTCATTCTTGAAACCCTAACCCTAACCTCTCATGCGTTGAGATCAAGGGTTAGCTAGACTAATACATCCATAACCTCACTCTATATCCCCTAGGTAGCTTAGATTAGCACTTTGAGCAACCTAGTTATCTCAAGTTAGAGATAAAGCTTGGTTTAGGAGCTCTCGGGCGGATCGTCTTTGACTCAAGGAGGCCGTTGAGGTGCCGATGTTCCTAAGAGCCTACGAGGAGTGGAGGACCGCGATGAAGACCCGAAGGACAAGTAACGTGAGGTATAACTTCGTATCCGAGTGGTTAAAACTCTAGTAGATAGTTAGCAATGGTTTAGATACGATTCATGCGCTCAAGTCCATGTTACGAAGCTTTGATAATCATTTTTCATATATTCCGCCTCCCCGCAAGTTCGTGGGGTGTGTGGCATAGACTTACAATTTCTAAAAAGGAGCTATAGTCTCAGTATTACTTACGTGTCCGAGATGACACGAAAGATTTTACAAGGAAACCCTTCTTAATTGTTTTCAAAACGGCGAGGCGTGTATGTTAAACGAAGGATATATATTTAGTTATTTTCTTACAATAGACGTCGGCCACTGTACCGCGATGCGCGCATTGCACCTTGATTGGAAAAGAGTTTGGCATGCATTTCTTTCGGATGTTTTAACGATGCACATATATATAGTTTGATGTATATCATGTTGGTTTTCGTATTGGGCTTTGACATTGGCGTCTTCACCATAACTCCGATGATTGCGGGATGCTTGACGGAGTTTTGATTTTGATTTATATACTCGTTTTTCATGCGCATTCATTGCGCTACTATGTGTTTTATGTATTTATGATTTCAGAGCCCCGACGACTTGATCATTTTACTGAAATGTTTTAGTATTGAGGGGTTTAAATTTAAATTCGGGGACTGAATTTCTTTAATGGGGGAAGAATGTAACATTTCAGAAAAATAAAAAAATATTTTTGAGAATTTTTATAATTAAATAATAAATATTATGAATATTTTAATAATGCGCTGTAATTAAATACCGATAAAGTGGAAAATATTTGGAAAAATTATAGGAATTTCAGAAATGAGGGTGTTTTATATGATTTAAGCAAATTATAAATTATTTATGATTAATTATATTCCATTTTTACGCTAATAGCGATTAATTATCACAAATCATGCATTACGCTTGTTTTGTGCATGGACATGCACCAAGTCATTTTTCACATTTGCTACATTTTCCTACCATGGCTTTTCTTTTTCCTCATGCATGGTTTGTTTTTAAAAGAGAGAAGAAAAGAAATGAAAAGAAAAGAAAAGAAAAAGGAAAATGGATTAAAATATAGAGTATGGGCAAGAGAGAGAAATGAGACAGAGGTGAGGGGTCTTGACCATTCTCCCATTGCTTCCCTCCATTATTTCCTTCTTCATTTTTCCCTCTCCCTCTCCCATGGTTGCCCTTTCTCCCTCCTTCACAAAACCCTCACAAACACCCTCAATCCATCATCCCCCTTTCATTAAAAACATGCACAAGTTCCCTACAAACACTTTGGACTAAGAAAAATTGGATTTTGAAGACTTGGGGCAACTCAAGAAATTTCTTGAGTTGCCAAATGAGATACTTTCTTCACCATTAGCATAGTATTTCATTCACTTTAGTATCCATGCATGTTTAGAAGTGTTATAGTGATGTTTAGCGAGGTTAGAAAATTCCAAGTTAAGGTTTTGAGGAATTCATGAATTGAGATAGTGTAATTGAGTTCGTATTGACCTTAAACCCCTCTTTAGTGATAGTACATTGGACCTAAACCTGATACTTAACCCCAAATGCGAACATTTAAATTCTTTCGATATTAGATTTTGTGGAATCGTGAGGATTATTAGAGATCTGCTATGACTTGGGAACCAGTAAAATCATTTTGCACTCACAGTGAGACAAGCAGGCACTCAGGAAGCTAAACCCAAGACCCGAGACCCAAACCACCAATCTTTGCCGCAAATTTATTGTTCCTGGCCATAATTTGCGGCCAGGGAGGGGTGAAATGTGTCAGTGTTTTGTCCAGGGCTTCATCTCCAATAAACTAGACCCCTCCCATATGCAAACTTGGCTAATTGCACCTAGGGTAAAATCTGGAAGTGTTTTATGAAGTTTCTGAATTCGTTTTGCATCTTTTAATGAATTGGAATTTGATATTTATGTTTCATCTTGATCGATCCATGTTTATACGTCGATCGTCAAGAGTTGTTTGGTTATTCGTACATGCATAGATCATAGGTTTTAACCTATGTGTGATACGCGTGCCGATTTGGTTTTCATGCGCGATTTCTATTTACGATGTCATGTGATATATATGTAGGTACCCCCCTCACGTAGACATCAGACGATGAAGAAGAGGATGGCGACATCGACTTCGGCAAGCAAAGATCATGGTGAGTAGATATATATCTACAGGGGAAGTCGGGTCGATAGCGTATAGCACCCCCTCAGTTTCATAGCGTAGTATACTAATACGTATACCTATATATATAAATATATATATATAATTATGTTTATTGTGAGACTAGATGATTATCTAGATAGAATTTAGGAGTTCGCGGATAAATTTTAGTGTAATTGGTTAATAATGTCGTTAGTTAGTTTTAGTTGCGAATCCTAGAATAAGATGCACACACACGCATACATTTTATTTCTTATGCGTACATGGGGATATATATATATATATATATATACATACATACATATACGTTGTGAGTATGTGTGTGTGTGTGTGTGTATATATGTATACATATACATGGATAATGGGGATAGTATATGGTACTTGGAGTTGAGTCGATGAGAATGGGCATGGTGCCACGAGATCGGTTATATGTTTTGGTTCGTATTATGAGATACGACATGATATTATAAGGGGTCTTTAGGCGATGTGTTTTCATACACACGCATATATATATATGTAGATGGTATCAGTATTTAGTAGACATTAGATCAGTATCCCTTATACAGGATATGATGATAAGGATACCAGATGAATAATGAGATAAATGTAATATTTGACCCGTACCCAGACTTGGGATGTCGTACGATGGATTTACCGTACGTGATATGATTATGATGATAGATCCACAATTTTGACTCGAGGATGACATATTATATATTGTATCGTATGTGATACTATTGAGTCGGGATCACCGACTATTATATATATAGATATCGACTCAGACTTATGTGGTTTTTCTTACCCCTTTCGATTAGTCTGTCAGTTTTGTCCTGTAGTTTACTTGTAGATGTTATACTAGACTCGAGTCATACCTATTTCGAACTAACGAATCATGAGTATTTGAAAGACAGGCCAAAAGATCCTACGGATATTTCAAAGGACGTACCTTTTCTTAAAAACACCGTACACCTTATTTTCTAAACACCACAATTCGTATTATTTCAAATGTTAAAACTGTATGACTCATATATAAAAATGTATATTCTTTATTGCTGTGTTTACCATTCATTTCACGCATATTCTTATTATTCGTATCGCATTGCATGCTTATTTGTGTTTTCGTAATTATTATGAAACCCATGCTGTTAGGACGCCGGCACCTTTACCGATGATGTGTATGCTCCACGTACACTTGCTTGCGGGCTCACACACATCATCATCGGTAATGTTCATGTTACCTACACTTTAGAAAATACTACTTCGTTAGTATAAAATGTTAGTTGATAGCTTCGACATGATACTAGTGAGCTTGCTTTTATGTGATAGCTTAGACATTGCATTTATTACTGTGATTTTCATGTATATTTATATATTCATTTGCCATGACATTACGGGCCAGTCCTGATTGGCGGAGCCCAATATTATAGAGTTCATTGTATATTTACCCTTGAGATTGTGATTTCGGATTTCCATGAGATTTCTGGATTTGGAGAAACCTCAAGGATTTTATAAACTGATTATCATTTTAAAATGAATGTTGCGGTTTTCTCACGATATGATTTGAGAGATGTCCACCATGAGTTTTCTCGACTCTTGAGCGATATCATACACCCGATTCGAGGAGGAGGAGGAACCGTCTGTGGGTACATGGTGGACCCGGTACGGTACCCCGGGGGCAAGATGGTCGCAGAAGATGGCGTTGAGCCTGGCAGGGGTTCACTACCGACCGGTGATTTTATTGTGACTCGACGGATATCCGCAGGATACTGATCCGAGTACAAGCCAGTCCGGATTGCCGGAGCCTAAGGTTTTGAGATCTGATGTTATAGGCCAGTCCGGATAACCGGAGCCCTAAATATTGAGATTCGAGGATACGGGTCAGTCCGGATTGCCGGATCCTGAGATATTGAGATATTGGGATATTTGTTTTTTGTCGATGCTTGACACTGATTTCATGTTGATTTCATTGATGATACCTCGATTTATATATATACAGAAATCTCACTATTTTAAGAAAACAGTTTTCTCATTCATGATGGATTCTGTTTTCATTATATTGCATTCATACCTCATATTTATGATATGTTGCTACCTGAGACACTGACACGAGCACTTGGTATTACTCTTATGTATAGATGTTTTCCCTTGCCACCTTATCATTCTTCAGGAATTATCATTTTGAGGTTTTATATATTTGATCGTATTGACCTAGGATTGAGTCATACATACGATTTCTGCTTGGTGATGTTTTCTACTCACGAGTTGGCAACTCACCCCCGTTGAGCCACAGTTTCTTGCAGGTTTTGCCGTACAGGTTTTGTTGCGGCTTTGCTGGCACACTGCACCTTTTCGGGTGATTTCTTTGGTAGGTGGGTTCACTTGTATCGTGACCACCTTTATATTTTATTTATACTCAGTTGTATCTAGAAACTCCATTAAGCAGCCTTGTATTATTTATTAACCTTAGAAGACTAGTGTATATTCTTTCGACTTTTGAGTCGCGCGTTGTATTATTATGGGTTTCTTGATGATTTAGAGTTTCCTTTTAATTTTTGATCCTCGCCTTTCGGCGTTGTATATTATATTGCTTGCGTGGTGGTTGTAATATTTCAGAAAAATAAAATATTATTTTTGAGAATTTTTATAATTAAATAATAAATATATTGAATATTTTAATATTTTGGTATAATTAAATACCGATAAATTGGGAAAATTTTGGAAAATTATAGAAATTACTAAAATGAAGGTGTTTTATGAGATTTAAGCAAATTATAAATTTTTATGATTAATTATTTTCCGTTTTAATGCTAATCGCGATTAAATATCGCTAATCGCGCATTAAGCTTGTTTTGTGCATGACATGCACCGTATAGTATTTGTCACGATCCAAAAAATATTAGCTCGTGACCGGCACTTAAATTACGCAACGTTTACAGGCGTAACGTAACCTAAGTAAGCTGAAACCCAGAAATCTAAACCTGACAACTAAAGTAAAGAAAACATTGATACAACATTTAAAAACTTAAGTAAAAATACTTAAAACTTCACTTAACTCTTTTCCTTGGTTTTCATAAAAATTTCAGCAGCATCTCCTTTGTAAAAACTAGCCCCAAAAACGGGTACATCAAAAAATATAATGAAAACATCCCAAACGGGGAGCAAAAACACGCCCAACGGCGGAAACAACACCACAAGTATAAATAACAAGTATACGATGCCCAACGGCGAAGATCCATAGTAAGAAATAATGTAAAGAAAGACATCAACCCCAAAAGCTAACATAAAAACCTATTGCTCAAGTCTCGCAACTACAAGTCCTCTAAGTCTGCTACATATACAATTTCTAGTTTCTGATTTAATGGAGTGACTAGATACAATATGAATAACAAGTACAAGAGGGGCACGATCCAACATGTACCACCTGGAGGGTTCCTAGGCACACTATAGAGGTCTCACAAGGCATCGAACATGCCAATTTAAATTTTTATGGGTGCCGAGAAACCCTAATACGGATCGTCGGCTAGATTTCTAGGCGAAACTATAAACTCGTTAACACTTTAACTAAAAGTTAGATGCTACAACCTTTGTAGATCCGGTTACCCTCTTCCTTGGCTCCACGTAGGTGTCCTCTCGCTGTCCATCTCGAATCCTAGACTCGATCGTCGGCTTCATCGGGAAAACGAGCGGGCAATGTCGTCGGCTTCGTGCCGAAGATGATCTACGTCGAGGTTGCACAAGTTCAAGCTCCAACTTCACCAAGTTGTGAAACTTGTGAACAAAACACCCAAAACAACTTGGCAAGAGGTAGAGGGTGAAGAAATGGTAGGTGGGTTCACTTTAGAATTGGATTTCACTCACTTTTGCTCAAGTTGCCATTGATGGCATCAAGCTTTTCTCTTGAAGATGAAGATGAAGAAGCAAATAGAATATGATAAGTATTGTTTAAAATGAAAAGAAAAATACATACTTATCATAATCTAACAAGGGTTAAGTGTAGAGAATAAACCATGGTCAAATGAGAATGGTTAGGGTTAAGGATGATGACAAAATAGTCACTTTAGTCAAAGCTTCATCAAGCTTCATGAAAGAAACCATTTTGTTATCATATATATTTATTTATCAAAAAGAATAGATAAATAAATAAGTAAATAAATAAAAACCCTAACTATTATCATAACCATGGTTTAAGTCTTAACACAATACCAAACTACATGTATCATCAAACAGGACACAAAGTAGTACACAAAAGTATATCATATATACTTCTTGCACATCGAGTGAGAAAATACATATAAAGTGAACCAATACTAGTTAATGCAATGCAATATATCAAATATATAATTATGCATTAAATCATTAAATCAACATTTGATTCAATGATCCGGTCATGTCGCACATAACCGACTAGAATCCAATGTATCGATTTATCGAATCAATGATTCGATAACTAGATCACATCGAATATAAACAATCGAAACATATATCGCGAGAATGAAATGCGGTATCACATACACGTATTATTCTCGGTCCTGCACATATCTCTTATGCGCTCCTATTTCGTTTCGCTTGAACCAGGAAACCTCTGTATAGGACTCTAAAGACTCGTCAATACGCCGGTAGCAGATGATGATCATATCAAGCACCCACAAGCCGCAAGCGGTCTGCTAAACGTAACGGCCATCTGGGTATTGTGCGATCAGAAGATCGACGAGCTTGCCCACTCACACTCCTGTGAATCCAACCAGTAACACTTACCGTACAGCCCAGTCTGTTCGTCTGATATGTCGCATATCAAGTCTAGGGGTGGTGTACGTCAGACCCCAATAACCGATAAATCGTGCCGATGTGAGGCTCATAACGGGTCGAGAAACTACTGGTAACACTTACCAGCAAATCTCTGATCAGCCCTGGCCAGGGACTTCCCTGTTACGGCCAATCGAGCACAGCGCAACATCAACCCCCAATACCGGGAGAGACGAATCCCCTCCTATCGCTTATTGCCTCCATGTGACTCGGGACTGTACCTAAAGACCACCGTTTTGCACACCCTCATGGACGTGGTAAGATGGAGATCAAAGCACAGTGGGAATCACACAAGACTCTATGACGATCTCGGGTCTACAGACTAACCTGTACAAGTGTCACCTGAGAACTGCCATCTGACGTGAGGTATAATACCATCTGGGAGTTCTCGGCGAGTCCGTCCAGTGTACCTAGTCTCCATTGAGCACCCGTATACCATCTCTGATGTCAAACACCAATGGATATGGGATCATCCATCGCCCATCTCATGGGTCGAGAAGCATATACGCTAGTCTACTCTGGTATATCGATGCCCTGTCTCGATACACCCACGACTAGGGACCTTGAAGGATGTACTTATGGACTACCATGTCCCCACTAGTATGATCTGCATCATAGTCCAGGTAGTTAAGTACACATCCTAAGGGCTTTACCAACATGTAACTATAAGACAGTTTAAAGAGACTAGTGTACATGTTAAGATAAAGAGTAACCAGATAGCATACTATCATGTCGAGCAAGAAAGTCATCTCTATATATGTCCAAGCATCCATAATATATACATCATCTGTACAATACTGGCCTCTAGGGCATACATACAACTAACAATCTCCCACTTGCACTAGGGCCAGCTGCTGTAGTATTGCATACCGAGCATCCCGAAGAGTCTCTCAAACTGTATCTGGGGAATGGCCTTCGTGAGTGGATCCGCCGTGTTGTTCTTCGTGTCAACCCTCCTGACCTCGATCTCCCGGCGATCAACTATCTCCCGGATCAGGTGATACCGCCTCAGAATATGCCTGGATCGCTGATGGGACCTGGGTTCCTTAGCCAAAGCCACCGCTCCATTGTTATCGCAATACAAAGGTATTGGACGCTCAATGGATGGAACCACTCCAAGTTCAGTAATGAACTTCTTGATCCAGACAGCCTCTTTGGCAGCATCGTTGGCAGCGATGTATTCAGCCTCCATCGTCGAGTCTGCCACGGTTTCCTGCTTGGAACTCTTCCAGCTAACCGCCCCTCCGTAAAGGGTAAAGACAAAGCCCGACTGCGACTTAGAGTCGTCCTTATCACTCTGGAAGCTCGAATCAGTAAAGGACTCCACTTGGAGCTCTCCGTTACCATACACCAAGAACATATCTCTAGTCCTTCGCAAGTACTTGAGAATGCTCTTCACAGCTGTCCAGTGACTCTCTCCAGGATCAGCTTGATACCTGCTCACTACACTTAGTGAGTATGCTACATCGGGTCTGGTACATAGCATCGCATACATGATAAAGCCTACTGCCGAAGCATAGGGTATCCCTTGCATGCGAGCTCTCTCCAAATCAGTCTTGGGAGACATCTCTTTGGAGAGAGTGACTCCAGAGATCGTGGGCAAGTTCCCACGCTTGGACTCTTCCATACTAAACCTCTTTAGTATGGTGTCAATGTACCTGGATTGGGACAATCCAAAAATCCGTTTGGATCTATCTCTATAGATCCTAATTCCCAATATGCAGGAGGCATCACCAAGATCTTTCATTGAGAATCTTTGTGATAAGAAGAGCTTGACCGCTTGCAGCATAGGAATATCATTTCCTATCAAGAGTATGTCGTCCACGTACAATACGAGGAAGACAACCTTACTCTCTGCCACCTTCTTGTAGATACAAGGTTCATCTGGATTTTTGACGAAAACAAAATCTTTGATAACGACATCAAAGCAGATGTTCCAACTCCGCGATGCTTGCTTTAATCCATAAATGGATTTAAGCAGCTTGCACACCTTCCCGCTGCTCCCACTGTCTACGAAGCCCTCTGGCTGAGTCATGGACACGCACTCTTCTACATCACCATTTAGAAAGGCGGTCTTAACATCCATTTGCCAGATTTCGTAGTCATGAAAGGCAGCAATGGCAAGCATGATCCGGATGGATTTAAGCATAGCCACTGGAGAAAAGGTTTCGTCATAGTCCACACCTGGTCTTTGACGAAAACCCTTTGCTACAAGTCTAGCTTTGAAAGTCTCCACTTTCCCATCTACACCAAGTTTCTTCTTGAAGATCCACTTGCTCCCAATGGGTTTTACCCCTTTAGGAGCAACTTCCAAAGTCCATACTTTGTTGGTGTACATGGATTCCATCTCGGATCGCATAGCATCCAGCCATTTCACTGAGTCCCTACTCGTGATGGCCTGCTCGAAGCTAGTTGGGTCATCATCCTCCATGATGCAATCCTCGCTCCCTCCAACCATGAGAAAACCGTAGTATCTCTCAGGTTGGCGAGGAACCCTACTAGATCGGCGGAGTGGCTGGGGTTCATCGGGAACTACGGAATCCTCTGGTTCAACCAAATCTTCTGTTGTAGTCTGTGTCGCTGGAACCTCTTCCAGTTCTACCTCAATGCCACTTATCTGTTTCATAAGAAAACTTTTTTCTAAGAAAGTGGCATGTCGAGAAACAAACACCTTTTGTTCCTCGGGGTGGTAGAAGATATACCCTTGTGAATTTTTGGGATATCCTACAAACTTACATAAGACAGATCTTGCCTCGAGTTTGTCCGGATTTTGTCTTTGACATAGGCTGGACAACCCCATATCTTAATATAATTAAGATGTGGTCTCTTCCCTTTCCATATCTCATATGGAGTGGTAGGCACTGATTTGGTAGGAACTCTATTCAATAGGTCCATGGCTGTCTCAAGCGCATATCCCCAGAAGGAAATAGGTAACTCAGCTGTACTCATCATTGAGCACACCATATCTAATAGGGTGCGGTTTCTCCGTTCAGATACACCGTTGTGCTGTGGTGTATATGGAGGAGTCAGCTGAGAGAGAATCCCATTCTCTTTTAGGAAGTCCAGGAATTCATTGCTCAAGTATTCCCCTCCTCGATCAGATCGTAGGATTTTAATACTTTTTCCAGTTTGGTTCTCGACTTCTTGTTTATATTCTCTAAATTTCTCAAAAGCTTCTGATTTGTGTTTCATCAGGAACACATATCCGAATCTAGAGAGATCGTCAGTGAATGTAATGAAGTACGAAGAACCATACCTAGCATGTGTAGACATGGGACCGCATACATCACTATGTATCAGTCCCAAGAGTTCGGTAACTCTTTCTCCGTGTCCCGTAAACGGAGCTTTGGTCATCTTGCCTTTGAGACATGACTGGCAAGTGTCATAGGATGAAAATTCAAACGGATTTAAATATCCATCCTTATGCAACTTAGCCAGTCGTGTCGCATTGATGTGATCCAGTCTACAATGCCACAAGAAGGATTCGTTCAGTTCAGAACTCTTCCTCTTGTGTGTGTTTGTTATGCTCAGAACTGTTGATTGGTTTAGAACATAAATGCCATTGCACAACGTGCCTGATCCAACCAACTTTTGGTTACGGAAAATGTTCATAACATTATCATGTAATACAAAATTATATCCCTCTTTACTCAATAAAGAAACCGATATAATGTTGCATATCAGGTTCGGCATGTAATAGCATTCGTTCAGAACCAATATATTACCAGTTGGTAATGCAAGGTGATATTCCCCGACAGTCTTAGCTGCAACAATTGCACCATTTCCAACTCTAATGTATTTATCACCTTCTCCAAGTTCTCTACCTTTCCTAAGCCCATGTAACTGATTACATATATGGGATCCTGACCCGGTATCTAATACCCAGGACGTGGAGCAAATGGAGAAACAGTTCTCTGTAATGAACACACCCGAAGAAAATGCATCAACATGTACTTTCTTCATTCGGGTGGCATGGGAATCCTGGTATTCCCCTATTTCCTGTTCATTCCTATAACTCTTATAAGAAGGAACGGAACCAACGTTCCCCAGCACAGTATAACATGCGGGTTCGGTCAATACATCCATATTATTTCTTGATTAAGGCATGAAATGGTCGCTACCTGGAGAGAGAGAGATGAAAACACTTTAGCGTAAGCTCGTGCAAGATCAGATTGGTTATTATCTTATCTAATCAGGATGGCTCCCACTGCTTTTTATCAAATCTTCCTTCAAACCCTAAAAGGAAAGACTAGCTGGGATTAATTACACACTACAAGTTCGCCAATCTTTCAGCCAGGCCAGTGTCGGTACTTTGAGGGAGGTCCCCCGTGCTTTCGCACGAACCTAATTAATGTAAATCTCGTTTTCCCAGAGGCGTAACCTCGTTAACACCTTTCTAGACACCTACTTGATCGGCTAATTGTAATGTGTGAAACTTTCCCAGGAGTAACTCTTACTCGCAGTGGGTATCGGGATCCAACTATCTCATAGAAGGTATGCAATCTCATTGCAAATTTCAACACTTGAAATTCCCGATAATATTTTGCCCCTAGCGTGCTATGACCTTGACGCATGCCAAACAACCCATAGTCCGCTAGTCAAGTTCAACCCGTACATTTCTTGATTGAATTAAACCCACCCGCACGACCCTTGACGCATGCCAAACAACGCCGTGCGAATACCCTAATCCAATCGCATCGTATGCTAGCAGATAAGCACTTAGTTAGCTACCGTACACTACGCCTTGACGCATGCCAAACAACCGCAGCACGAATACTAACTAGTACTTATCTGAAATGACGGAGGGCTACGACAGGTTTTTCTGAAAACCTATTGCGTAATGAACTTGATATCGTTGTAGAATCAAATGAAGTTTTCAAATGGAGTGATTTTGAGGCTTTTCTAGTTTTGCTAAAGGAGTCACTCCCGGTGAAGGGATCTCGGTCCTTTCCTTGTCGAATGAGGTGCGGGATATATCATATATATCACTGTGCAAAGCAAAAACTCTTAAAAAGCAATCAAAACCAAACCGAGTGTGTAGCATCTGCCAGTTACTGCTAAAGGAGTCACTCCCGGTGAAGGGATCTCGGTCCTTTCCTCATCGAATAAGGTGCAGGGTATATCATATATACCGCTATGCAAAGCAAGAACTGTAGCTACCAGTTTTATTTTAAAATTCGATTCCACAACATCTTAGGTTTCTTATCTTTCATTAATCACATTAATGAAGTCCCATCATTTAAATACCTAAACATCACAGATAGATATGACGTACACTTATGCCATCCGCATTCGCCTCGATGTCCCCTCGTGCACCGTTAGGTTAGGTAACTAACGACAGAGCAGGGCAGGGCTAGCGCGGGTGTAAAACATAAGTAACGTCTATATAATATATCATATATACTATATATAGTATCTATCACAGAACATCACATGATCACATCACAGATATCGCAGCAGAAGAAACATATGAAATATTTAATATACTAGGACGTCCGTGTTTTCAATACGAGCCATTATAAAACACGGATTCCACGGTCGTGATGAATAGCCAATCCCACACCCCTAGACCCCTACGAGAGCGGCAAGCAACCCTGCCAATTCTAGGGTTAGGAGATCCGGACTCGACTCCTCGAGTTGGTCTCCCACTGGACCCCAGAACCCGGTTACTTGTGCTCCCCTCCTTGGGTCTATCCTAATGCGGAAAAGTAAATAATATACAAAAGGTGACAACTTCCGCTACCTGGAAGTGCCCCAAATAAAAGAATATTACATACAAGTTTTTACATGAATGAAAATGAAAAACACTCATCTCACATAAAAACCCCCGGCTATTCAAACACGACGATCCAATATAACATATCCAGCAACACATAACATCACATGTCATCAACGTAAGTAAGTACGCATACCCCAATTGTCGTTGACATATAGCAAGGAAACCGGCGATATGAACATACTACACTTACGGTCACAGAAAAGAAAGTGTAAAACTACAACAATTGGAATCCGCAACTTCTTTAGACATCGCATGCCTAATCAAATGAAATACTTAGACATCACATGCCTAATTGATATAAATCCCGCATTTTAGTCTCATTATCGAAAACTCTTTTCAATATCATGTGGGACTAAACTGCTAGATTTATAACATTCATTCAGTTATCTCATAACAGTTTGTGAATTCCAATTATTGTATCACATTCCAGATAAACAGAAAATGTTAAACTTTCCGATCGAACATTCGAACACCCAAGTATTCCTGATACAGTCCAACACATGAAATAAGTCTAGCAACATTCAGTTCTTGCCTCAGTACCAACGGTCCAGCCGTAGAAGGGTCAAGCCAACGCCTCACATGTGGCACGCCGTACTCCCCCAAACCTGAAGGTTCAAAGGGCAGTTCAAGACGGTCACATAATCGAGTTAAGGTTTGTTGTCTTCTAGAGGGTTCATCGCGTTACTTGCACTACTTAGAACGTCGTTAAACTACGGAATAATCCAACACTTGGAAATCTCTCGATAGGGGAAAAATTGGGTATTTATATCCGGTCGAACTTTTTAACATAATCTAAAAATTATCCGGAAATACACAAAGACGAAATTTGATACCCCGATCGAAATACCGAATCCCCAAAGCAACCCCCGAAAATTCAACTCTTGAATAATTATTAAAAATACCCTGGAAAATCACCACTGGAAACTAAGAATTACTGTGTAAAATTCTTTAAATATTGAGGCCGTACGGCCGCGGATCAGCCGCATGAGCCATGCTCATGCCGCGGATCCGCGCCGGCTTAGTGGAATTAGGCTCACGAATTTCACAGTAAACCTTAGAATTTCCTGCTGATTTTTCTGCATATTTTTAATATCGAAAAACTCCAGATTTTGGAAAAAGTCCAGAGAGCATGTTTGGTTTAGGGTTTCGGGTTCGTTCGGGCTTCAAATTGCGTCTAGACTTCGCCTAAGGCTCTAGCTAGGCTCTGATACCACTGGAGGGTTCCTAGGCACACTATAGAGGTCTCACAAGGCATCGAACATGCCAATTTAAATTTTTATGGGTGCCGAGAAACCCTAATACGGATCGTCGGCTAGATTTCTAGGCGAAACTATAAACTAGTTAACACTTTAACTAAAAGTTAGATGCTACAACCTTTGTAGATCCGGTTACCCTCTTCCTTGGCTCCACGTAGGTGTCCTCTCGCTGTCGATCTCGAATCCTAGACTCGATCGTCGGCTTCATCGGAAAAACGAGCGGGCAATGTCGTCGGCTTCGTGCCGAAGATGATCTACGTCGAGGTTGCACAAGTTCAAGCTCCAACTTCACCAAGTTGTGAAACTTGTGAAGAAAACACCCAAAACAACTTGGCAAGAGGTAGAGGGTGAAGAAATAGGAGGTGGGTTCACTTTAGAATTGGATTTCACTCACTTTTGCTCAAGTTGCCATTGATGGCATCAAGCTTTTCTCTTGAAGATGAAGATGAAGAAGCAAATAGAATATGATAAGTATTGTTTAAAATGAAAAGAAAAATACATACTTATCATAATCTAACAAGGGTTAAGTGTAGAGAATAAACCATGGTCAAATGAGAATGGTTAGGGTTAAGGATGATGACAAAATAGTCACTTTAGTCAAAGCTTCATATAGCTTCATCAAGCTTCATGAAAGAAACCATTTTGTTATCATATATATTTATTTATCAAAAAGAATAGATAAATAAATAAGTAAATAAATAAAAACCCTAACTATTATCATAACCATGGTTTAAGTCGTAACACAACACCAAACTACATGTATCATCAAACATGACACAAAGTAGTGCACAAAAGTATATCATATATACTTCTTGCACATCGAGTGAGAAAATCCATATAAAGTGAACCAATACTAGTTAATGCAATGCAATATATCAAATATATAATTATGCATTAAATCATTAAATCAACATTTGATTCAATGATCCGGTCATGTCGCACATAACCGACTAGAATCCAATGTATCGATTTATCGAATCAATGATTCGATAACTAGGTCACATCGAATATAACCAATCGAAACATATATCGCGAGAATGAAATGCGGTATCACATACACGCATTATTCTCGGTCCTACACATATCTCATATGCGCTCCTATTTCGTTTCGCTTGAACCAGGAAACCTCTGTGTAGGACTCTAAAGACTCGTCAATACGCCGGTAGCAGATGATGATCATATCAAGCACCCACAAGCCGCAAGCGGTCTGCTAAACGTAACGGCCATCCGGGTATTGAGCGATTAGAAGATCGACGAGCTTGCCCGCTCACACTCCTGTGAATCCAACCAGTAACACTTACCGTACAGTCCGGTCTGTTCGTCTGATATGTCGCATATCAAGTCTAGGGGTGGTATACGTCAGACCCCAATAACCGATAAATCGTGCCGATGTGAGGCTCATAACGGGTCGAGAAACTACTGGTAACACTTACCAGCAAATCTCTGATCTGCCCTGGCCAGGGACTTCCCTGTTACGGCCAATCGAGCACAGCGCAACATCAACCCCTAATACCGGGAGAGACGAAACCCCTCCTATCGCTCATTGCCTCCATGTGACTCGGGACTGTACCCAAAGACCACCGTTTTGCACGCCCACATGGACGTGGTAAGGTGGAGATCAAAGCACAGTGGGAATCACACAAGACTCTATGACGATCTCGGGTCTACAGACTAACCTGTACAAGTGTCACCTGAGAACTGCCATCTGACGTGAGGTATAATACCATCTGGGAGTTCTCGGCGAGTCCGTCCAGTGTACCCAGTCTCCACTGAGCACCCGTATACCATCTCTGATGTCAAACACCAATGGATATGGGATCATCCATCGCCCATCTCATGGGTCGAGAAGCATATACGCTAGTCTACTCTGGTATATCGATGCCCTGTCTCGATACACCCACGACTAGGGACCTTGAAGGATGTACTTATGGACTACCATGTCCCCACTAGTATGATCTGCATCATAGTCCAGGTAGTCAAGTACACATCCTAAGGGCTTTACTAACATGTAACTATAAGACAGTTTAAAGAGACTAGTGTACATGTTAAGATAAAGAGTAACCAGATAGCATACTATCATGTCAAGCAAGAAAGTCATCTCTATATATGTCCAAGCATCCAATATAATATACATCATCTGTACAATACTGGCCTTTAGGGCATACATACAACTAACATCACCTACCAAAGCAAAACACCCGAAAGAAAGTTGTGTGCCTGAAATGCCGCTACTAATCCGTGCGGACAACCTGCAAGAACTGAGGCACAACGGGGGTGAGTTGCCAACTCGTGAGTAGAAAACATCAACAGGTAGAAATCGAAATAAACAATGATTCCTAGGTCAAATATATCATAAAGGTAATAGTATGATATCAAGGGTGACCGTATCTGCATATGTGCCAACACAATATAAATCCCTAACAGCAAGTGTATAATCATCCAACGATGAATCAATGTATGTATGCAGGTGGATCTCGTCCAACAATAAAATCAATGCATGTATGCAGTGGATCTCGTCAACGTGTCAACCACTGGCACAACAACTCCTTCATGTAAATATCATAAAAGCATATGCAGCTAAATATGAGGATATCAAAGAATGTGTGTCCATCAATGCCACATCACAATCATGGAAACTTGGGTGTCTGTCACCGACACCCGAAACATTATGAATTGTCACGACCCAAAGTTCGGCCGTGACCGGCACATAACCACGTAACGTCTACAGGCACAACGCGATCAAGTAAGCCGAAACCCAGAAATCAAACGATGAAAAGTAGTGAGTGTTGAAAACATTGGTTTAAAACATTTAGAAAACTCAAGTAAAATCATTAAAGTTTGAGTTATTTTCTTAAAAATTTTGGCAGCACCTCCTTTGTAAAAACTAACCCCGAAATCGGGTACAAGACATGATATAAGTAAAAAAAGACATACAATAAGAATAACGCATCCCCAAACGGGACCAAACACGCCAAACGGCGGAAACAATCACCACAAGAATAATATATAACGCCATAGCGAAGAAATGAGCAATATAAATGGAAAAAACATGAAAGATAAAACTGCATAAAGAAAGTCGGCTCACACGAGCTCGACACCAGAGTACAAAATAATATATATTGTCCCCACAACTGGTCTCTAAGTCAATACATGAAATAGTAGATGGAGAGTACTAGATAGAATAGTGCATACAAATAGAAAATAACCGGATACCATAAACCCACCTAGCAGCAAAACAGCTCACGCGCCAACTGCAGTGGTATCCGTAACCAAAAAGATATAAGAGATAGCCCTGCCATAACTACTCTGAGCGTCGACCTGCAAACACTGTGGCACAACGGGGGTGAGTTGCCAACTCATGAATAGTAGATAATATATAAAGGTAATCACGAGTATGCACGTACTGCGATACTCTAACATGTGCAATCGGATAACATCTATATGCTGAGCTGGGTACGCAATAGTCAAGCATAACAAGTGCAATCTAATAACATCTATATATGATGAGCAAGGTATGCAATAATCATGCCGAAGTACTCTATCAGGTACTACGACTACAAGATGCGATGCATAACAATGAATGCTGAGCATGGGATAAAATATCATCCACACGGAATATCAACGTGGAAAACCCCGGTGTCTGCCAAAAACACCCAAAAATCCCGGTAACTCAAGCGCCGTCACTCTATCTGGCCCTCAATCCTGTAAATCTCATAGAAGCGGGGTGCCCAACATCGGCATCCAAAAACATCATGAAATAATCGTGTCCAGTATCGACACGCAAATCCTTATATATCGGGCTCCGTCAGTCCGGATCGGCTGTTCAGTTGATAAAACTGCACATTTGTTATTACACTTTTTCTACTATTTCTATATTAAAAAATGTCTTTATTATAATATATCATACATATGAGGGTTTATGTGTAAAAATACTATTTTCCATGTGTTGATATATTATAATTAGCATTTGGTAGGAAAATGTATGCAAATAATATTATTGACCAAATCCTAATAAAACTAAGTCTACTAAATATTATTTAAGTTGTTGTGCAGAATTTTCAGGTCTTAAATCAAGAAAATCAAGTTGTTAAAGATAACCTGACTAATTAAGAAATCAATATGAAGAAATCAATTCTGGCAGAAGAAAAGAAAAGATTTCCAAATTCTGAAGGTTCCAAGGATCGCCACATGTCACAAGGAAAATTACCATAAAAAATTGATCAATGGATCCGATCTTCTGGCCACGGATTTGCTGCCAAAGACGCTTGATGCCGCGGATCCGCGGCATGATTGAGGAGATCGAGGGTGATCTTTCTGTGGGTGAATCTTTGCTGTTAAACTTCCATATTTGGAAGCAAAGGTTATAGCTTTGGGGCTATAAATAAAGACCGAGAGCCCCTTGGAAAATTTATCAAGCCGACGAGATCATGAAGTCCCAGACGGCTCATGCATCCAGGCTGATCATCAACTGTTCGTCTACCTCCTTAGAAGAGATCGAGAAGCAACTAGATTTGTAATCATTTTCTAAGGATTCGAGTGTAATGAATTTTGTGGATTAATAAAGGTAGCTTTCTTATTCTTATTCTATTTCTTCGTAGTTTAATTATGCAATTTCTTTCCATCTCTTTTTCTCCCAACATGCGTTGGGTAATTCTCCGCTTGTTAGGGTTTGTAGGATTAGGGTAGGCTAATGGATGATGAACATCCCTAAACCCATTTTAAGTCCTTTAAAGTTTATGAATTTTATCAAAAGAATCATTAACATCCTAATTGGGCACGCTAACAATTCTTTGTTAGTTCTGACCGTGATTAGAGATTAGATTAATGATTGTTTTGGTAAAGGCTAGATATGAACGGAGTTCCGTGTCGAGATAAGGGTTAAGAGTGGGATTCCTTTTCCCTCTAGAAACCCTAATCTACACGCATCACCGTCGTTATAGTTTTAAATCTATTAAAGGATAAAAAGGGTAACTTTTAATTAATCGTCCATAACTACTAAATCCTAACGAACCCTACAAGCCCTCTTATTATATTAACTACATCCATAAATAATCTAGATCTATATTTCGCATTAGTGCTTAACGTAGATCTAGAAACCATTCATCAACATTCTTATTTCTTCCTCCTTTCTCAACACATCTAAAGTAAGAGTAAAAGATTCCACGTTTCCCCGAGGACGACCCATACTCATCTCGGTCTAGCTACACGCGACACCGTTATTGATTGCGGTTAACTACAAACACTGTTACACATCAATCAAATGGCGCCTTTGCCGGGGATACGTGCGTAATTTTTTATTCTTATTATTTGTGTTGAATTCTTAGACGATTCATATCATTATTAAAACAAAACTGCAAATTGCATATTTAACGATTTGTGTGTGAATTTTGCGAGTGAATCTGGAGTCACGGACTTGAGGAAACAGGAAATCTAGTGTTTCACACTTCTCTGGTATCTTTCTTAACACTTTCTCTCTCTTCTAAAATCCAATAAAATTTATTTTCTGCAGGATTCTTTGCAAAATAGCGCCGCTCAAAAATCTTTTGGCAAAAGTTTTGTGATTGGTTTTGTTTTGCATATTTCAATACGGACTTTAAGGGGCAAAGACCAAATCCAGATTAGGTGGGGATTTCATCACCCTTTCTAAGCCCCACAAATCACAAACCGAGCATCCGCATCAACCCTACATTAATTTAAAAAATATCTAGACCAGACTCTAAGAACTGTCGCGCTCATTAAGGACAGAGGAAGGTCGTGGGTAATCTATCATTTATCCGCATTACTTTTGTAGTGCCTAGGCAAGTGTGTCAAAGGCTAGTGGTTTTTAATTTGGCCCACTGCTGTGGTTCCTTCCCACTTACCTGGCACTTACTTGGCTACAAGGGTAGTACGAAGGCGGTAGAGGATTGATCTTGCGGCTTGTTCTTTGGAAGTCTAGGAGCGGTCTAGAGACTGGACCTAGGTGACCTTAGTTCTAGTATTGCTTGTGCATCTTAGGGGGATTTGTCTTAAGTCCCAATTTTTTCAAAAACAAGCCAATTTTAAATCACACACATGCTGCCACTTGCACTAAACCCGTTTAGTGCATGCTCGGCTGGACACGGGATCCTAGTGCCCGTCTTGTCCGCATTCCTGCTATCGACACCGAAGTCGGTACTTCTTCATCTTCTTTTCCCCCACCACACACGACCGAGATGGACGGCACTCCATCAGATTATAACACCATGCTGCCACCGCCCGTAGGTGCGCAGAATCCACCGCGCATCTCTCTACAAGAGAGATGCTATCCTATCCGTGGTCCTCTTTCCACCTATCTATCTATTCCACCACCTAACGGGGATAATTTCGAAATTAAACCCCACTACATCAATCTGCTGCCCAAATTTCACGGGCTTGAATCGGAAGACGCATACGTTTTCATCACCAAATTCGAAAACGTATGCGCAATGATGGGTACTTTACAATTGACTTTAGATGCTATGCGCTTACGTTTTCTCCCATTCACACTGTGCGACTTGGCAGAAAAATGGCTTTACAATACTGCCGCACACTCTATCACTAATTGGGATGAATTCGTAATAGCATTTCTTAAGAAGTTTTACCCAAACCATAAGACTGCCCGTGTTAGAAGCGAGATCAACCAGTTCACCCAGCTTCCCAATGATCTATTTCGGAAGTGCTTTGAACGTTTCAAAGATCTGCTTGTCCAATGACCTCATCATGGAATCAATAGATGGGATTTATGCCGAATTATATATGAGGGCATTAATTCAGCGACAAAGCAGATGCTTGAAACAATGTGTCAATGCAATTTCATGTCTAAAGATGACGGTGAAGCTTGGAAGTATTTGGAAGACCTTGCTGAGCACACTTTGCAGTGGGAAAGCGTAAGACCGCCTTCATTTAGGGGAGGTGTTCACCATCTCGATATTTCTATCGCAGTAAAAGCCGAAATGGCAGCGATACAGAAGAAACTCGATGCTATTGAGAACAAATTCTCATCATTCTCCCTAAATCAGGTCACGCTTCCTAAGACCGTCTGTGGTTGTTGTTCGGCTCCTTCGCACTTAACGGAAGAATGTCTTATGAATGCACCGTTTTAAAGTCACGAGCAAACTAATGCTGCTTTTAAGCAACGACCTAGAAACGACCCTTATTCTTCCACGTACAATCAAGGATGGAGGAATCATCCTAACTTTGCTTGGAATCAAAACCAACAAAGCAATTATCAAAGACCTCCTCCACAGCAACCACAACCACAGAATCAGCCCCTTTTCAGTCACAGAATTTCCAAAATCCGTCCAACATTTATACACCACAAATGACCGGTACCGACAACTCACTTGCACAAACTTTGGATATGTTCATGAAACAATCCATGCAATTGTCGGCTTAGATGAAGTCTTCTATTGATACCCTAACGGAAAACTCCTCCTCCCATGGTGAGAGTATTAAATCGATAGAAAACCAAATTGCACAGTTAAACACCGCAGTGAGTGCGAGAGAGAAAGGGAAACTCCCATCTCAACCCATACCTAATCCTGGCCACTCACAAAGTTATAATGTGAGTGCTGTTACTACGTTGAGATCGGGAAAGGTGCTGAATAACCGAGTGGGTGAGCAATGTGATGATGTTAGTGACACCAATGATACCCCAGCTCCTTCTTCTTCCCCTAATTCGTCTAGTCTCCCACCTTCACCCGAGCCTATTCTCCGTTTTCCCCAAGGCTCGAACCCTTCGCCCATTTTGCCAAATCTATCTAAGTTGATTCCCACTCCAGTTTTGGGATCGAATCCGTCCCCACAATCCTTTCCAATGTTGGACCAAACCCTCATTGATAAAGCACCTTATCCAAACAGGTTAAGGGGCAACAGACCAAGTCCACAAATAAAGAAGATTGTGGAAATTTTTAAGCAAGTTAACATAAACATTCCTCTACTAGATGCTATTCAACAAGTTCCCTCATATGCGAAAATCCTAAAAGACTTGTGCACTAGGAAGAGAAAAGTTCAAGTACCTAAAAAAGTTTTTCATGCGAGTAATGTGAGCACAGCTTTTACACAACAACTATCCATGAAACGAAAGGACCCAGGAAGTCCTACAATTTCAATTTCTATTAGGGGTAAAAATATCAATCGTGCTCTACTCGATCTAGGTGCTAGTGTTAACTTGCTTCCGTATTCTGTTTATGAGCAATTAGGGATCGGAGAGCTAAAACCTCTGCATTGCACTCTTCAGATGGCCGATCGATCTATCACCCAACCAAGGGGTAAGCTAGAGGATGTGTTAATCAAAGTCAGGGAATTTATATTCCCTGTGAACTTTATCGTTATAGATACACAACCTGTAGCAAACCCACGCAATCAAATCCCGGTGATACTCGGTCGACCCTTTTTGGCCACTTCTAACGCAGTAATCAATTGTAGAAACGGCTCTATGACCCTATCCTTTGGAAAGAAGTCAATTGAGCTTAACATTTACAAGTTGGGAAGTGAACCCTCCGAACCCTATGCTCATGTGTGTTCTGTCGAATTAATGGATGTCGAGAGCAATGGATTTGATCAACCTCATGATACTGACTCTTTTCATATGTTGTTGTTTGACCCAACCATGTACTCTTCAATCGAGTTGTTCGGGTCAACATTTAACGCTGATGAGGAACATTTTATAGAGTCTGACGATCACCCCATTTTTTCTGATGACATTATTCTTCGGGGTATCGATGAAAGCTTTGAGAAAATTTTCGCTGATGAACTCACATTTTTAAGAGATACGGGTGGTTAGATGAATCAACTCCAAGATGAAGAAATTGAACCTCCACCCCTTCTTTTAGACAATCATGATAATGCGAGTAATCCATCATTACTATCACCGTGTCGTCTCGACAAATTGAGACGCAATCCTTTTCCACTACACCTCTTATCACCCCTGTTGGAGATAGTGCCCTCAGAGTCAATTATTGGATCACAGGCACGTGATTGCAATGATTGAGGGAGGACCTATCCCGGTAGAACAGTCTTACTCTAGATGATAGTATGCTATCTGGTTTACCTTTATCATCGTGTACTGTTTTAGGTGACCTGACAAGTCGCTATTGCACGTTGATAGAGCCCCTAGGATTCTTGCTTGACTGCCAGCAGTATAAGGGCGATCATATAAGTGAGAGCTGGAGTCTATAAGCACATCCTTAAAAGGTCCCTAGTCGTGGGAGTTTCGAGACAGGGCATCGATTCTCCAGAGTAGACTAGTATATACAGTCGAGACCCCGACGAGGGGCGGTGGCCGGTCTCACAAGCCACTGGTGTCAGTTGGTTCACCTAAGATGTATACAGGTGCTCATTGGGTTATGAGTACACCGGACAGGACTCGCCGGGAACATGCTAGTTGGTCTTATACCTGACGTCAGATAGCAGTTCCCAGGTGACATGTGTACAGGTTAGTTCATCGACCTGGGGATCGTCATTTGTCTCGTGTGAGTTCCCACTGTGCTTTGATTACTACCCTACCACGGCTCAAAGGAGTCGTGCAAACAGGTTTTAGTTGGGTACAGTCCCGAGCCACATGGAGGCAGTGAGCGAATCTTCAGGGGTTCGTCTCTCCCGGTATTCGGGGTGAGGTCGCGCTGTGTCTAGGAGAGCCATTACACGAAGTCCTTGGCCAAGGCAGGAGATTTACTGGTAGGTATTCCAGTAGTATCTCAGGGTGTTTTGGGCTACACTCCGACACGACTTGTACCACTTTTGGGGGTCTGATTTTTACCAACCCCCTAGGCCCGCCATGCGATGCTCATAGACGAACGGACCGGACTGTACGGATATTGTCACTGACAGGCTCAGTAGGGTGTCAGGATGAGTTCGCTCATCGACGTCCCTTTTGGTCAATAGCTGGTGGCCCGTCACGTATTGGCTTATACCTTTGACGTGCTAGTGGTTCAATCCACAGCCATAGTATTGACGAGTCTTTAGAGTCCACCACACTTTCAGTTACTCAGCTTTCGGGCGAAACGCTGTAGAGGCCGTATGGAGATATGGCAGGGTCCGATCAGATACGTGCGGTATTACACGGGTCAGGATCGGACGGTTTGTACTAGTGGCCGTATGGATATATGGCAGGGTTCGATCTGATACGTGCGGTATTGCACGCATCAGAATCGAACGGATATTACTAGCCGGCTTTGGTTTAAGCCGGATCCTAGTTTAGTACAGTGTAGATTTTGTCTCATTGCATTTATATCCGGTCGGAATACAGATGCGGGTGTGTATGCACAGTATCGGGGTTTTCCTATAATTTATTACGGGACCAGTTTTCTGGAGTTGCCAGTTTGCATTCCGTTCCGGCCGGTTTTCCTTTGTTCTTTCCCAGCCGGACTTTTCCGATGGAGGGGGTTATTTGCAATTGTGCAAATAACATTTGTGGAGTGGGTTTCTTGCAAATGTATTCATTATGATATGTTTAGCATCTTTCATCCATGCTTTTGCATTAATGAGATTTGATGTGAATAGAAGTATTAAGCATGGTTGATGTTTTGTTTAAGGTCACCACTTGCTTTATCCTACACTCACCTCCTTTCATGAGTTTTGTTTTGCCCTCCACCATTTTCTACATATCTTTGGCCGGCCACATTTTAGATGGAAGAGAGAAAAATGAAAGAGTTTGATTTGGTGTGGGAAAAATTATCATTCATATCATTTTTCCATTGCTACAAAAATCCCCAAGTTCATATCTTGTTGATTCCTCCATCAAGGCAACTTCACCAACCCAAAAGAGACTCTGATTCTACACCACATTCTACAGCTAATCTTGGGCGCGTCGGCTAGCCAACTTCGCGCCCGAGTTGCCTCGGTATTGAGGTGGGAGCCCGTAAAAGATACAGACGATGTGGTGCCCTTTCGGCAAGGAGGCGACGACCGGAGTTTCCGCAGGAGATCGGGACGACGACGAGAAGACCGGAGGACTCGGATCACTCGGTACATCTCTTCCCAATCTTGTTAGTTTACTAGGACAAGTTTAATGGCCCGATCCGGGGTTTAGTGCGCGGTGGTGCCGGTTTGCTAAGTTCGCAAAATTAAAGTTTATCACCGTTTCCGCATTTGGCCGTCGGATTGACGACCGGGGCGCCGCCGTGCACTTACAGTGGTATCAGAGCCAACCCATTAACTTCGTCTAGCTTTGTTTGATGTGTTTTACATTTCCGATCGACCAAAATTCCAAAACTTGCATTTTTGTTCACATCAGTTTTCTGTTGAAATTTTTTTGGTCTCGAAAAATTTTTCAGGTTGTCTCAGAATGATGTGCAGGGAGTTCTAAGAACACTGGAAAAATTCGACAACACGATCCCTCCGTACGACCGCGGAACCGCTTCCATTAATACTCTGGAGGCCGCGGATCCGCCGCATGAATGAGGGATCATGTCATCATTTTTTTGCAGTGGGCTTGTGGGCTAAAAATAGGAGTTTTGGAATATTAAACTTGGGCCCAGAATTTATGTGGGTGCTACAGTATTGCTTGGGGGCCCACTTGTTAATTTTTGATCGATCGGATATTTTAAACACATTTTTCACAGTATTTACATTATATCTGCGACCGTGAATGTCACTCGATCGGTAAATCCGGTCTAACTGCTATAGCCCGGTTAGACGGATTTGCGAACGTGACTTTCACGTTGATGTTTTGTGATTTTGCTGTGATGTTGCGGATCGGTCGTTGGGATAGCCTGGATGCAATGCTAGTACAGTGTTGTTGTATTATGTACATTTTATTTTGCTGGGCGAGCGTCCGACATGTGGACTGCCGTCACTGCCTGTTTGTATTATTATTTTGGGGCACGACCTGGTTGCGGTCGATGTACCCGTTGTATGTATATTTTACTTTCTGTACTAGGGTTACCCCGCGGAGGGGTGCACGGATAGCCGGGTTCTAGAGGGCAACGGGCCCGTATCTCAGGGCATTGAGACGGAGGGGGCTTCAGTCTGGAATTGGCGGGCTATTCGCCGCACTCGTAGGGGGTACAGGTTGACCCAGGAGGGGTGCCCAAGTTACCGGATTCCGTGAAGTGCTGGGTGGTCCATTCACGGTGCTGAAGGGGGCTGCCTCGCTTCAGGTTTTGGCGGGTGACTTGCCGCGCCCGTAGGGGTCTAGGATTTCATTGCACAGGCTATCCACACGACCAGAGGAACGTCGGGTTTCAGTAGTGGCTCTGTGAAACCCGGGGATCCCAGATATCTGTATTGTTCTGTGATGCTGTACATTTCTATGATGTTGCATTTTATCACGCCTTGAGCGAAATATTATATATTGGTATACATATTAGTAGATGTTGTATATGTTTTTCATCCGCGCTAGTCCAGTCCCCGCTCTGCCGTAAGTTAGCTAACCTAACGGGTGATGACGGGACAAAGTGGCGAATGCGGATGGCATATACGTACGTCAGTATATTTTCGTTCTTTGTGGTGTGATCAATTGATGGGACTGCATTGATTCGGATCAATGCAAGATAAACAAACCTCATCTGATGTTGTTGGAACACTTTTCAAAAAGCTGTTATTGCAAGGACGTTCACTTTTGTTTTGCATCGTGGTATTTATTTGGAATATCCTGCTCCTCAGTAGACGAGGCAAGGGCCGAGATCCCTTCACCGGGAGTGACCCCTTGGACAGAAGTTTGCGTCAGGGCATTAACTTCACTATAGCCGATTACTTTTGCTTTGCACCATGATATTCATTTGGAATATCCTGCACCCCATTCTACGGGGAAAGAGCCGAGATCCCTTCACCGGGAGTGACCTATTTAGTAAAGGTTTTCGTCACTATATTTTCTAAAAAGCTATCCGTTCCTTCAACGATATCAAGTTCATTACGTTAAAGGTTTTCGCCAGAAACCATTCGTAGCCCTCCGTCGTTTCAGACAGGTAGCACGTAGTATTCATGCTATGTTTGTTGACCTTCGTCAAGGCATAGTGCATGGTAGCTGCTTGTTACCTTTCTGTTGCATAGATAGATATGTTGGTTTGGGATAGTCGTATAGCCTTGTTGACCTTCGTCAAGGGCTTGTACGGGTGGGTTCAAATTAACCTGGACAATGACGGGTGGAACTTGACATGTGACTTATGATTTGTTGACCTTCGTCAAGGTCATAAGAGCATGGGGCAGAAATCACATCGGGAGTTTCAAAAGAACTGAGACTTGCCAGATATGCGCATACCTTCTGGAGTGTTATAGCGTGAGCGGATTCCGTCACGTTATCATGCGATGATAGTTGGATCCCGATTCCCACTGATGAGTTAGTTTACTCCTCGGGTGACCCCGACTAATTCTTCTTTCAGGTTTGGAGGAGAGTTTGAGGTACAGTGGGAGGTTTCCAGATTAGATAAATTGGTAACCATTCTGATCTAGGTTAGAGTGCACGCTGAGTGTTTCTTTTCTCTCTCTCTCTGGCAGCGACCATTGACCCGACCCTAGACTATGACTCAGAGACCAAGTTAACCGAACCTTCTTAAACACTGGCTTTTGGATTGTCAGAGTTGCAGACCTCATTGCCACTCCTACTTTTACCCTTTTCTCCAGGACACCCCGTATTACTACGAACGTCCACTTCCATTGGACAAAACCATCGTATAGTTAGATACGAACTCGAAGGAATTATTCGAGAATGGTTTCTGGTTCTGGAGAAAACGAATAGGACTATTCAGTTGTCTTTTCCTTCTACCTTCTCTCAGCTTGCGAGTACTCCTTGGTTTAGGGGTAGTACACCTATTATGCAAATTGGATAGTCTTTTTCCAAACTTTAGGCTGGTGCCGAACAGTGGGGAATGAAGAAAACCAATTAGCATAACGATGGTGTGCAGAAGGTATTAAGATTAAGACAAAGCAAGGGATTAGTAAGAGGGCAAAGTAAATTGCGACTGATATTCACGACCAAACCAAGTATTTTTTCGCCAATCCTAAATCACCTTTGTATTTCTCCAGGACACTCCGTATCACTGCGAAGATCCACAGTTTATTGGATACTCTATCGTATGGTTATATACGAACTCGAAAGGAACTTGTTCCAGTTCGGGGATGGATTCTGGTTTAGGAGAAATAGGAATAAGGTTTATTCAGGTGTCTTTTATCCTCACCTTCTCTCGCATTGCGAGTGCTCCTAGGGTTAGGACAGTACACCCATTATGCTTACTGGATAGTCTTCTTCCAAACCATAGGCTGGTGCCGAACGGTAGGGAAGGAAGAAAACCATTTGGCCTAAGGGGTGTGCAGAAGGTAACGACTAAATACATATAAAGGGATTTGGAGAGGTGGCAAAGAATTATGCGGTTATAGTTGTGAATCTGGATAATGGTAGAGGCATTACTAGGAATACCAGGATACCCCATCGAAACATTTCAATGTTTCAGTTCACTGTGTACTGTTAAAAGAAAACTGATTTCCCGATTAGATACTTACTCCAGGGTATGTATTTACCAGGTATGATTCTCACATCTGTATGGTTTTACAGATGATGAGTGGGAGTAAGTTATTGGGAATTGGGTGATCATCCTCATTATATCGGGATTCGTTGTAATCGGTGATATTTGAGGAGATCACCTGGGCTGTTTGCCGGTCGGCAAATATTTGGTTTTGAATATCCGCTGTTGTGCACCAATTTCAAATTAATGTATCTGTACGTCTATTTTCATAGAGTGAGATATACCTTTTGATATTATGTCGATGACATTTACCTATATCAGTGGATGGTTAGGTAAGGAGCATTAAACAGCGGTGTAATTCTTCTTAACCATAAGTACAGTTTTCAACCTACGATACACAGTGAAAGAGTTGTTAGACTCAGCGGACTTATACAGAGTATTGTATGTTGTCCAGTGTCCATTAGGACAAAGGGGTTGGTCCTCATACTATATTCTGTTTACTTTTAACTTCTCTAGTTCTTAGACATGTGATTCGTAGAAACACATGGTCTAAGTTTTGAGGAGTTATAGGTATTTGAATAGAGTAGAGAACCAGGTGTAGCATGTATTGGGATTCTTCAAGGTGATCGAAGATGTAGATACTTGTGTATGGTATTCAGTTGATAGTAATGATGAAGAGAAATTGGTTCTCTTTCAGGTTACTCATAATTGGAAGCATTCCTAAGTTGAGTAACGCTGATCGGCCTCTCTCCTTTTAGTTGACATGCACTGGAGACAGCTGCATGATTTTAATCTGGTTCAATTAAATCAGTGCCTCTGGTTCTATATTGGATATAGTACAGTTCATATCTTAACATTGTTAAGGTACGGGGAGTTGTCCGGCTTATGATTAAAACCAGACTCTGGATAACTCAAGGCACGTTTCTGTGATGGCTGTTTATGGGTTGACCCAGGCTATGACGAGGGTTGACTTTCTACCATAAGAAAGATCAATAGTGATATTGTTCTTGACTCGCCGCAGTTTTAATAAAAATGGATTTTTTCAAAAACAGTAGTGGGAGTATGGTAGAACTGGAAGTGATTCCGGAACCGTTAATGATTACTGAAGATTTGATAAGGAACCTAAAGATTCAATCTGATTTGACATTCCATTGGACACTCCGCAGATAAGGTGGGTAACTTCAGGCACCCGAGAGGTACTCCGGTATCCTCAAGGACGGTGACAGGGAAGTTCTTGTTTACCCACACTTGCCATTGCAGTTGTTCCAGGCTGCGAGACCCGGTGGGAGGATGAGTATAGCGTCGTTCTAAACTAGCTTTAGAAGTGCACGTCTATATGACTCTGCTAGAGGGTTGTCGTAGTCAGTGGGAGCAGCGGAAGCATTGGTGGACATCAGGCTTATGTCTATTTATAGACTAAAGCAGATATAGCGGAGATAGATCATCTATTTCTGATGTGACAGTCATAGGTTTGACGTCATCAGAATAGGGGATGGATCTGTTGAGAAGGTAGTAGAGTGTGATATCCTGGTATTTGGATGACATACACAGAGTAGGAAAAGAAACTCCTATACTACGATCGGTTATACTATGGTCGTCACACAGTGGTTTCTCCACAAAGGACTTGGACATTATATCAGACATACTGGTTACTAGATCTATGGTTTTAGATCTAGATTTGGGTGGTTTCCGAATCAGGGTACTTTGACAGCATTCTAAGAGTATTTAGAATGGACGACTCCTGGCATGGTAGTGTACCTGCAGGTAATAGAGTCACCCTCTCTAAAGGTGTCTTATAGACTAAAGTAGAGAGGGATGTGCATGATTGGCAGATCACTTGCTTAGGCAATTGAGTCAATCATGAGATGTCAAGTACCACACCAGATGTTGTTCTTGCACTAGATGCAATAAGTTGATATTGATCCAATCCTGGAGGAACAGTCGGAAGCAGTTTTAGAACATAAGTGGATGTTCTAGGGATATGATAACGACAGCCTCATTCAGGAGACAGTTATCATTCCAGGCTTCCAAGGTGACATGGACGACAAGGACGTTGTCAGAGTTATAGTTTTCCTTCTGATGAGGGACAGTATTTTGGATAGGTGGTCCAAGGCAATACTGAGGGAGGCATGGCGCAGGATACTGATTGAGTTCAGTTGACGATACAGTCGAAGAAGTTTGGATTTGGAGTTCATTTATGAACTAGGTCCCATCAGACATCCAGACACTCTAAGACAGGTATTGCTCATTTCGGGAGATGGCTTTCTCCGCGAACTTGAGATATAGAGAGACATAGAAAGAAACATCTAGGCGGATCTACTCACTGAGGCTATTCCTCGAACGCAAGAGTTTCGCAAACAGGCTTTGTGAGACTGACTAGTAGAAGAGTTGGATGTTCGGTATCACACGGGCTGTGAGTATGCGACATCGCAATAATTAGCCTTGAGTGCAAGTGGGAGATTGTTGGAGATAGTGCCCTCAGAGTCAATTATTGGATCACAGGCACGTGATTGCAATGATTGAGGGAGGACCTATCCCGGTAGAACAGTCTTACTCGAGATGATAGTATGCTATCTGGTTTACCTTTATCATCGTGTACTGTTTTAGGTGACCTGACAAGTCGCTATTGCACGTTGATAGAGCCCCTAGGATTCTTGCTTGACTGCCAGCAGTATAAGGGCGATCATATAAGTGAGAGCTGGAGTCTATAAGCACATCCTTAAAAGGTCCCTAGTCGTGGGAGTTTCGAGACAGGGCATCGATTCTCCAAAGTAGACTAGTATATACAGTCGAGACCCCGACGAGGGGCGGTGGCCGGTCTCACAAGCCACTGGTGTCAGTTGGTTCACCTAAGATGTATACAGGTGCTCATTGGGTTATGAGTACACCGGACAGGACTCGCCGGGAACATGCTAGTTGGTCTTATACCTGACGTCAGATAGCAGTTCCCAGGTGACATGTGTACAGGTTAGTTCATCGACCTGGGGATCGTCATTTGTCTCGTGTGAGTTCCCACTGTGCTTTGATTACTACCCTACCACGGCTCAAAGGAGTCGTGCAAACAGGTTTTAGTTGGGTACAGTCCCGAGCCACATGGAGGCAGTGAGCGAATCTTCAGGGGTTCGTCTCTCCCGGTATTCGGGGTGAGGTCGCGCTGTGTCTAGGAGAGCCATTACACGAAGTCCTTGGCCAAGGCAGGAGATTTACTGGTAGGTATTCCAGTAGTATCTCAGGGTGTTCTGGGCTACAGTCCGACATGACTTGTACCGCTTTTGGGGGTCTGATTTTTACCAACCCCTAGGCCCGCCATGCGATGCTCATAGACGAACGGACCGGACTGTACGGATATTATCACTGACAGGCTCAGTAGGGTGTCGGGATGAGTTCGCTCATCGACGTCCCTTTTGGTCAATAGCTGGTGGCCCGTCATGTATTGGCTTATACCTCTGACGTGCTAGTGGTTAAATCCGCAGCCATAGTATTGACGAGTCTTTAGAGTCCACCACACTTTCAGTTACTCAACTTTCGGGCGAAACGCTGTAGAGGCCGTATGGAGATATGGCAGGGTCCGATCAGATACGTGCGGTATTGCACGGGTCAGGATCGGACGGTTTGTACTAGTGGCCGTATGGATATATGGCAGGGTTCGATCTGATACGTGCGGTATTGCACGCATCAGAATCGAACGGATATTACTAGCCGGCTTTTGTTTAAGCCGGATCCTAGTTTAGTACAGTGTAGATTTTGTCTCATTGCATTTGTATCCGGTCGGAATACAAATGCGGGTGTGTATGCACAGTATCGGGGTTTTCCTGTAATTTATTACGGGACCAGTTTTCTGGAGTTGCCAGTTTGCATTCCGTTCCGGCCGGTTTTCCTTTGTTCTTTCCCGGCCGGACTTTTCCGATAGAGGGGGTTATTTGCAATTGTGCAAATAACATTTGTGGAGGGGGTTTCTTGCAAATGTATTCATTATGATATGTTTAGCATCTTTCATCCATGCTTTTGCATTAATGAGATTTGATGTGAATAGAAGTATTAAGCATGGTTGATGTTTTGTTTAAGGTCACCACTTGCTTTATCCTACACTCACCTCCTTTCATGAGTTTTGTTTTGCCCTCCACCATTTTCTACATATCTTTGGCCGGCCACATTTTAGATGGAAGAGAGAAAAGTGAAAGAGTTTGATTTGGTGTGGGAAAAATTATCATTCATATCATTTTTCCATTGCTACAAAAATCCCCAAGTTCATATCTTGTTGATTCCTCCATCAAGGCAACTTCACCAACCCAAAAGAGACTCTGATTCTACACTACATTCTACAGCTAATCTTGGGCTCGTCGGCTAGCCAACTTCGCGCCCGAGTTGCCTCGGTATTGAGGTGGGAGCCCGTAAAAGATACAGACGATGTGGTGCCCTTCCGGCAAGGAGGCGACGACCGGAGTTTCCGCAGGAGATCGGGACGACGACGAGAAGACCGGAGGACTCGGATCACTCGGTACATCTCTTCCCTATCTTGTTAGTTTGCTAGGACAAGTTTGATGGCCCGATCCGGGGTTTAGTGCACGGTGGTACCGGTTTGCTAAGTTCGCAAAATTAAAGTTTATCACCGTTTCCGCATTTGGCCGTCGGATTGACGACCGGGGCGCCACCGTGCACTTACAGCCCCCCCACTTCTTCACGTCGAAAGGTGACATGTTCTTCCACCAACCTTGGTTCTTCATCGATAAAATTTTTGAATGGTTGGTGTTGACTTTTGGTCTTTGTAAGGCTTTACTTTGACCAATAACTTTAACCCCCCCTCCCCGTGATTTTAATTGCTTAACATTATTTAACTCAAGTTTTGGGGGGGATATTTTGGCTCTTCAAAGAAAATGATGAGCCAAGAAATAAGTTTGGGGGAGGATTTTCACTTTTATATATTCTTGTCCCCATTAATAATTTCCTCCCAAGTCTACAGGTTTTTAAGCTTAACGGATGACATCAGTGAGGACACTGCTGTAAACAGGCTTGGGGGAGGTTTGTGCTTATTTACACATCAATTTGCATCATATTTTGCATAAGCACAATATTTTCAAAAAAAAAAAGATTTCTTTCATAACAAAAGAGTAGAAAGTGAAAAATTACATCCAAAAGATAGGAATAGTTTAAGAAAACCAAGAAAATTAGAAGTTTTCTTAAACGAACTTGTAATAAGTAGTTATGAGCCGTTGTCCCAAGGGTTAGTAAGATGAAGGAAGTCACTAATCTGAGGATAAAAATAAGTCTGAAAAATAGTTTCTATTCTGGAAGCCAAACATTTGAATGTTGATAGCCTACTATATGCACTTACACACGTCTTGAAACTCGGGATAGTAGAGGATACCTTGAAATGCTCTTGTCTAAAAGTCAAAGTATGAAGGAAATAATAAATGAAGAAAAATAAAAATGGTAAAAGAAAAAAATGAACACTGGTTTTGTATCGCCAAGGCAGCAATAAAAAAATATAGCGAGGGTGCCTCTTCACCTAGTGCCTTAAGGCCAACTGGTCCGGGAGTCACTGCTAAGCCTTAAGTGGTGCAAGACGAGGAAAATATTCTCACCTAATCAGCAAGCACATGAGTAATCGGTCGGTTAGTACCTCAAGAAGTATTAACGGTCGCATGAAAATGTGTGAGCAAATCTAAATATTCATCACGTTAAAAAGTACTAAGGTAGATGGACAAGAGTATGATAGCTTGAATTGAATTCTCCGAGTATAGGGATGTTCTATGCACACACGTAGGCGTATATGATCAATGTTTGGAAGAAAGATAGGAATGAAGAATAAAGACGATGTTTTATTGAGGGATGATATGATTTCTAACATCTTTTCATGACTATTAAGATAGGGCTCATGACAACTGAAAAACTAGTATAGTTGGAAACTCTTATTTTCAAAGTCTTTCTTTTATGCTTCTTATCTTTATATGTAAATTTCACCATCTCTCTTTTATTATAGGATTTTGTGGGTGTAATCCGCTGAAAACCCTCAGGAGACAACACTCCCCCTACTAGGGACACCTAGAGGTTTAACGGCTTGTTGCACGTGCTCAGTGCAATCGTGTTTGCCTACGAAAGTGTGCTTAGTTTTCTCCTTTCTTTTTCTCCTTCTGTTGAATAAACTAGTTTGCTCGGGACGATCAAAGATAAGTTTAGGGGTATTTGTTCAGTTGATAAAACTGCATATTTGTTATTACACTTTTCCTACTATTTCTATATTAAAAAAGGTCTTTATTATAATATATCATACATATGAGGGTTTCTGTGTAAAAATACTATTTTCCATGTGTTGATATATTATAATTACCATTTGGTAGGAAAATGTATGCAAATAATATTATTGACCAAATCCTAGTAGAACTAAGTCTACAAAATATTATTTAAGTTGTTGTGCAGAATTTTCAGGTCTTAAATCAAGGAAATCAAGTTGTTAAAGCTAACCTGCCTAATTAAGAAATCAAAATGAAGAAATCAATTCTGGCAGAAGAAAAGAAAAGATTTCCAAATTCTGAAGGTTCCAAGGATCGCCACATGTCACAAGGAAAATTACCATAAAAAATTGATCAATGGATCTGATCTTCTGGCCGCGGATCCGCGGCCAGAGACGCTTGATGCCGCGGATCCACGGCATGATTGAGGAGACAGAGGGTGATCTTTCTGTGGGTGAATCTTTGCTGTTAAACTTCCATATTTGGAAGCAAAGGTTATGGCTTTGGGGCTATAAATAATGACCGAGAGCCCCTTGGAAAATTTATCAAGCCGACGAAATCACGAAGTCCCAGACGGCTCACTCATCCAGGCTGATCATCAACTATTCGTCTACCTCCTTAGAAGAGATCGAGAAGCAACTAGATTTGTAATCATTTTCTAAGGATTCAAGTGTAATGAATTTTGTTGATTAATAAAGGTAGCTTTCTTATTCTTATTCTATTTCTTCGTAGTTTAATTATGCAATTTCTTTCCATCTCTTTTTCTCCCAACATGCGCGAGTAATTTTCCGCTTGTTAGGGTTCGTAGGATTAGGGTAGGCTAATGGATGATGAACATTTCTAAACCCATTTTAAGTCCTATAAAGTTTATGAACTTTATCAAAAGAATCATTAACATCCTAATCGGGCGCGCTAACAATTCTTTGTTAGTTCCGACCCCGATTAGAGATTAGATTAATGATTGTTTTGGTAAAGGCTAGATATGAACGGAGTTCCGTGTCGAGATAAGGGTTAAGAGTGGGATTCCTTTTCCCTCCAGAAACCCTAATCTACACGCATCATCGTCGTTCTAGTTTTAAATCTATTAAAGGATAAAAAGGGTAACTTATAATTAATCGTCCATAACTACTAAATCCTAACAAACCCTAAAAGCCGTCCTATTATATTAACTACATCCATAAATAATCTAGATCTATATTTTGCATTAGTGCTTAACGTAGATCTAGAAACCATTCATCAACATTCTTATTTCTTTCTCCTTTCTCAACACATCTAAAGTAAGAGTAAAAGATTCCTCGTTTCCCTGAGGACGACCCATACTCATCTCGGTCTAGCTACACGCGACACCGTTATTGATTGCGGTTAACTACAAACACTTTTACACATCAATCATCGGCCCACGGGCTCCGTCTGCGGAATCTGCCCTCGGCCCCGGCAGTACGGGTCGGCCCGTATCCATCCCTCGACTCTGGTCAGTATCCTCCAGATAACCGCCAGGTCCAACCAATCACCGGTAGGTAGTAGTTCCTCTGCCAGGCACACCGTCTGTATACACAGCATCCCTTTCTTGCCCCGAGGTACCATACTGGGTCTACCATGTACCCGCAATCGGCCTCGTCCAGCTCCTCGATTCTGGTTCACATATCACATGTCACAGAACCAAGAAAACGCATGGTGGACGCACTGAAATATTATATCAAGAGAAACCGGATTTTTCAAAACAGTGCATATTTTCTTAAAATAATACCACGGTTCTCAAATCCAGAAATCGCACGAATCCAAAACTCAATGCATAAATCCATACAATGTGTCGTATGCCACTAAGAGAAAAAAGGGAAAACCGCTCTTTTAAATGGATCCAGTTTTGAAAATATCTCATGCGGTCCCTTTTTTCTAGAAATCAAAACAAGTATCATCCATCTATGTGAAATACGTATGCATGTAGGTATGGATGTGCAAATGGATATATACGCAAGTATGAGTGTACCAATGTATATGTGCACCTATATGGATATACAGTATGTATGTGTGCAATATGGATAAATAAATATATGTGTGCAACAATATGGGTATATAATGTGTATGTGCGCAATATGGACATATCAATGTATGTGTGTGCCAATATGGATATACAATGTGTGTGTGCGCAATATTTATATATCAAGGTATGTGTGCATCAATATGGATATACAGTGTGTATGTGCGCCATATGGATATATCAATATATGTGTGCACCAATATGCGATAGAGTCATGTCTAATCATCAATGATGCGGTAATAAAAATGATGTATGGTTCATAGCAATCCTATAGTGCGAGTGTCATGGCAATCACTAATGGTGTGAGTGTAACATACAAATAGTGCCCGTGCAGCTTGAACAGTTAGTGACAGTGCGGTGTTACATAACTACTATTTCTATATGAAACAAAATATGGATACGCTACAATAGTACATATGCACGAGCAATATACATATAAATATATACGCGACTACAATATTCTATCACGCCCTGACGTTTAACGCCATACCGGCGATTTCCCCGTAGATGTTAAATCTACACACCGAGGTCTCGTGCTAGGTGTAGCCGATTACTTGCTTCCCCTTCTTTGCGGCATCCAACGTGCTCGCCTGCGAACCTAGAAATTACATAAAGAATACACATAAGCTAAAATCCTGCGAAAATGCGATATCAAAACCATACGAGATACTCGCGTCGCGAACTAAACGTGTGTGTATCCGATACGCTAAAACGTGTGAATACACGTCTGAAACTACCCCGACACGCTGCGACACATAACCAACACTAAACCCACTCACATATCACACGTGTCGCGCAAGCTTAAAGTATTGAAAAACGGTATTTAGTTCCAGATTTTGACTCGAATGAAAATATAAAATGTTGCATATACCAAAACCCTTAAATATACAGCAGACTCCCCCAGAACAAACCCAGGCACCCAACTCTCCTCTCTGTCCGTAATTTGCGGCCAGAACGAATTTATTTGCGGCCAGGGTTTGGAATTAGGGTTTCGTGCTCCGTGTGTGAGGTCTAGATCTAGTGTTCAGGCTCCAGTAAACTCAGTTTTTGCCTTAAGCAATCGGGTCAACAGCAGATTTTAAAAAGGGTAAAATTTACATTAAAACGTTAAATTAAACTAAATTGAAACCCTATGGTATTTTAGTGAAATCTGGGGTAAGACTTGGTTTCCTAGGCCTTAAAAACACTTAGTCAAGCTATACTAACCATAAAGATCCTCACCTGGCCAAATCTCCACTCAAATCACCATTCTAGCACTAAAATAAGACTAAACATTTACTTTAGCTAACTAACTACAAGCAAGCAAAGAAAGGAGTTGAGTTTACAAAATTATACCCCACTTGATCCTAGGATGCAGGAAGAAGAAGAAGAAGGAGGAGGAGGAGAGGGTGAGCTCCTGCTGCTGCTGGTGATGCTGCTGCTGCTGCTGTTGGGCGGCTGTTGTTGCTGATGTTTTCGCTGCAGCTTTGCTGTTCTTGTTGTTGGCGGCTGCTGCTGTGGCTTCTGCTGCTGCTGCTGCTGTGGTAAGGGTGTGTGTGTGTGTAAGTGAGAGGGAAAGAGATGTGAGAAAGAAAGTGTGTGAGTGTTTTGAAAAAGAATGAGAGATATGAGAGTCAAACCCCCCTCTCTCTCACCTCATTAATTAGAAGCATGGCTCAAGCCATTATGCTCCCCCTCTCTTTCTCTCCAAAGTCCCAAGTCCACACACAAACCACAATTCATTTTTATTTTAAAAATAAAAAATAATGCACTTAATAAATTCAAATTAACTTAATAAAATTTTTTAGTCCGCCTTGGTTGTCTGAACATGGTTTAGCCCCAAACTTAACCTTAGTTTACATGCGCTTGTGTGTGCAAGCCTAATTAAAATCTAATAAAATATTTATTAATTTTGATAAAATATTTGAAAATCGTTTTCGTAAACTTTTTACTAAAAACCATACATTAAAGTGTAATTAGCCACTAATCACAATCTAAGATGTTACAATCTTCCACTTAAAGAAATTCGTCCCCGAATTTAAAAATATAGCTACGCATACCTTCAAACAGATGAAGGAATTTCTTCCGCATCCTGCCTTCGGCCTCCCAAGTGATCTCTTCACCATTTGGGCTGCGCCAAAGCACCTTCACAAATGGCAAGACCTTTGATCGAAGTTTCTTCACCTGCCGGTCCAATATCACTACTGGCTGCTCTGTGAATGAAAGATCATGCTCGAGCCGAACGGTCTGATGCTGAATCATGTGTGAAGGGTCATGCAGGTATATGCGAAGCATCGACACGTGAAATACGGGGTGCACATCTAGGAAGTCGTGTGGAAGAGCCAAACGATATGCCAATGCGTCCACACGCTCGAGGATCTCGAAGGGACCTATAAATCTAGGGCTAAACTTCCCCTTCCGTCCAAATCTCATCACGCCCTTCATTGGGGAGATCCTCAGAAAGACATGATCGCCAACAGCGAACTCGAGTCTGCGACGACGTCTGTCAGCATAAGATTTCTGCCTTCTTTGAGCTGTCCTCATCCTATCTCGAATCAACTGTATCTTCTCGGTCGTCTCCTGTACGATCTGCGGCCCTAAAATATTGCTCTCACTGAGCTCTGTCCAACAGACAGGCGATCTACATCTCCTGCTATACAAGGCCTCGAAAGGTGCCATCTGAATAGTATCCTGGAAACTATTGTTGTAGGAGAACTCCACCAAGGGTAAATGATGATCCCAGCTACCACCAAAGTCTAAAACGCACACTCGGAGCATGTCCTCGAGAGTCTGAATAGTCCGCTCTGACTGGCCGTCGGTTTACGGATGAAATGCTGTGCTGAAACTCAAGCGGGTGCCCAAAGCCTCCTGAAGACTCTGCCATAGTCGGCTGGTAAAGTGGTTGCCTCGGTCGGATACGATACATGTCTGGACTCTATGCAGTCGTACGATCTCGTCGATGTATATCTGGGCATACTGAGCAAATCCAAAAGTAATCATCACCGGCAAGAAGTGAGCCGCTTTCGTTAATCGATCCACGATCACCCAAATGGAGTCATACACTCGACTAGTACTGGGTAGACCCATAATGAAGTCCATAGAAATTTGCTCCTATTTCCACTCCGTAATGGGCAACGGTTGTAGCTCTCCCGCGAGCCTCTGGTGCTCAGCCTTGACTTGCTGACAAGTCAGGCATCTCGACACGAAGTCTGTGACGTCCCTCTTCATCCCGTCCCACCAGTAAACATCTCTCATATCATGGTACATCTTGGTAGAACCCGGATGAACACTGTACACCGATCGATGTGACTCCTTAAGAATCTCACGCTGCAGTCCTTCGGCATCTGGTAAGCACAGTCTAGTCCCAAATCGTAATATCCTCTGATCATCAATCACGAACTCGGAAAATCTGCCCTGTCTAATCTGTCCAATGATCTCTAAACAACGGTCATCACTGTATTGTGCCTCATGTATACGGTCAACCAACTGTGGGCGTGCACGAACATGCGCAAGATGTCCGCCGATCGGAGTGAACTCGAACTGCACTCGGCTATCACATAAAATCTGCCAATCTACCGCCGACTGCCTCTGCACCGCGCTCAAACAAGATAGACTTCCCCCGGGCCTCTTACTCAAAGCATCCGCCACTACATTCGCCTTGCCCGGGTGATACAGGATCTCAAATCGTAGTCCTTCACTAACCCCATCCAACTGCGCTGTCTAAGATTCACGTCTTGCTACAGAAATATGGACTTCAAGCTCTTTTGATCAGTGAATATCTGGCACGACTCGCCGTATAGGTAATGTCGCCAGATCTTGAGTGCAAATACTAATGCAGCCATCTCCAAATCGTGAGTAGGGTAGTTCTGTTCGTGTTTCTTCAGCTGCCGAGAAGCATACGCGATCAACCTGTCATGCTGTATCAATATGCACCCTTGCCCCACTAGAGAAGCGTCACAATAGACCACAAATCCGCCCGATCCCGAAAGCAATGTTAGCACCGGCACCGTAGTCAAACGAGTCTGCAACTGCTGAAAGCTATGCTCGCACTCCTCCATCCAATCAAAAGGAACTCCCTTCCGGGTCAACCCGGTCAACGGCGCAGCAATACGGGAGAAGTCCTGTACAAATCGTCGGTAGTAGCCGGCCAGTCCTAGAAAGCTGCGGATCTCTATAACTGATGCGGGTCTGGGCCAATGCTGAACGGCCTCGATCTTCTTCGGGTCCACACATATACCATCTCGTGTAATCACGTGACCCAAGAAATCTACGCTGTCAAACCAAAACGTGCACTTGGAGAATTTTTCGAATAGCTGGTGCTCCCACAAAGTATGCAATATGATCCGCAGGTACTGCTCGTGCTCCTCTCATCTTCGGGAAAACACCAAAATGTCGTCAATGAATACGATGATGAACAGATCAAGATATGGCCTGAAAATACGGTCATCAAGTCCATAAATGCTGCTGGGGCATTGGTGAGTCCAGACGACATCACCAAAAACTCATAGTGGTCGTAACGCATGTGAAAAGCTGTCCTCGGAATATCATCCTGTCGAACCCGCAACTGATGGTAGCCTGATCGCAAGTCTATCCTCGAAAAGTATCCTGCACCCTGAAGCTGGTCAAACAAGTCGTCGATGCGTGGTAAAGGATATCTATTCCGCATGGTAACCTTGTTTAGCTGGCGGTAGTCAATATACAAGCGCAAACTACCGTCTTTCTTCTTGACAAACAGGACTGGAGCACCCCAAGGAGACACACTAGGTCGAATAAGCCCCTTATCCAGCAAATCTTGCAACTGACCTTTCAACTCTCTATGCTCCGCCGGGGCCATCCGATAAGGCGGTATGGATATAGTCCCCGTGCCGGAAATCAAGTCAATGCAGAAAACAATATCGCGCTAAGGCGGTAGCCCAGGAAGTTCATCAGGGAACTCACTAACAATCGGAACCTGGTCCAACGGAACCTCTGTAGCTCTAGTATCGCATACATAGGCTAGAAATCCCTGACATCCCTTCCTCAAAAGCTGTCCAGATCGAAGAGACGAAATCAAACTGTGAGGGGCGGCACAACGGTCCCCCTGCACAACAAAAGCCGACTCGCCTGGAATGCAAAACCTAACTATCTTCTCGCGGCAGTCCACGGACGCATAGCACGTGGCTAACCAGTCCATGCCCCGGAGAATGTCGAAGTCCAACATCACCAGAAGGATCAAGTCGACTGGCAACTCTCTCTCTCGCCAATACGGACAACACACGATCGGAACACGTGTCTAGCAATAAATGACTCGCCCACAGGAGTGGTCACAGCAAGCGGCTGATCAAGCAAACCAGACTCTCTATCCAAACTCGGCACGATGTGTGTGGAAACGTACAAGTGCATGGATCCCGGATCAAACAACACATGTGTGTCAATAGAATAAACTGAAAGGGTACTTGAGACCACTGCATTGGATGCCTGCGTGTCCTGATGCGTCCAAGAGAAAACCCGTGCCTGTCCTCTACCCGCGACTGGCGGTCCCCTACTAGAAATTAGATGTCCTCTGCCGGCAGCAGGCTGTCCTCTTCCTCGTCCACCTCGTCCTCTATGAGCAAATCCTCTGTGACCATGACCTCTCTGTGCATGAGTCTGACGCGGAGCAACAGTAGGTACAATAGGCAACGCCCTCTGGGGTGGAGAAGGTGGAAGTGTGACATGTGATACGGCTGTCTCGCCCTCACGTGGCTCAGGACAATCTCGCACACGATGATAAGTACTCCTATATTGGAAACATCTAGATGGTGCCGGCTGACCCTCCTAGGGATAAGAGCTGAATAGCTGACCTCGTCCCGATCTTCCGCTACCCTCAGTACCTGAACGGAACCTGTCGCGGCGCCTAAACGGTTGTCTCTGTGCTGACGTATCTGTACGAACTCTCTTCGGCCCTGGAACTGCCGAAGTCTCAGCAAGGCACTCCTCGACTAATAGGGCTGCGTCTACAGCTGCTGCATAAGTCTCGCAATGCTGTGCGCTGATCACAAGGAACAGTAGGGTATGAAAGCCTCAAAAAAATCTCTTGACTCGCATCTCCTCAGTAGACACTAAATTCGGGGCATAAACAGATAGCTCGGTGAACTGTACATCATACTCCGCCTCCGTCATATCCGGCGTCTGGCCTAATGACTCGAACCCGCGCGCTCTAGCATCCCTGACACTCTGGGAAGGAAACGGGCGATAAATACTGTCATAAACTCGGTCTGGGTCATAGGAGGAAGACTTGTTGCTCTGCCCATTTATACCGACTCGCACCACTTCTGCGCAAGACCTTCCAGGCGAAAGCTCACGAACTCCACCCATCTCGCATCTGAGCATCTGAGTGAACGACATATCCGGGCCATCCTATCGATAAATGACTGTGGCTCCTCGGCTGCATTGGTGCCTGTGAAGACCGGAGGCTTCAGCCTCATAAACCCTGATAGCGATACTGTAATAACCTCTGTAGCTGCAGGTGCAACTGCCTGTACTGTTGGCATCATCGCGGTCCCCGTAACGGGTGGAACTACCTCTGGTCGCTGCGCTGGAAGTGCCTAAACTAACGACCCTATCATCTGGCGCATCTCCTGCATACCGGCCCCTAGCATAGCGATCTGGTCTGTCGAAGGAGGACCAGTCTTTCTCTAGTACAACGGGTGTACTGCCCGGGTCAGTCCTCATCTCAGACGAGTCAAATCTAATCTCGGCTCTCACGGCCGCTCTCTGCTCCTTCGTAGTCTTTGGCGGCATAATGGCTGAAAAGAAAGTAGGATTCGATAAGGATACAAAAATTGAATCACAAGATTGTATAAAATCATGAAGGAATTTCAACTAAGTCCTAAGGTCGCTTAGACGGAGTACTGTGTCGTGAGTATGCCACGGAACATACACACGCTATGCCACTCTACTTCAGCTACCTACTCCATCATACCGGGGTCATCCTACACTCTGAAGGGTAAAACCTACGCTCTGATACCAACTTTGTCACGACCCAAAGTTCGGCCCATGACCGGCACTTATCCACGTAACGTCTATAGGCGCAACGCGATCAAGTAAGCCGAAACCCAGAAATCAAACCATGAAAAATTGTGAGTGTTGAAAACATTTAGAAAACTCGAGTAAAATCATTACAGTTTGAGTAGTTTTCTTAAAAATTTTGGCAGCACCTCCTTTGTAAAAACTAACCCCGAAATCGGGTACATGACATGATATAAGTAAAAAAAGACATACAATAAGAATAAAGCATCCCCAAACGGGAGCAAATACGCAAAATGGCAGAAACAATCACCACAAGAATAATATACAACGCCGTAGCGAAGAAATGAGCAATATAAGTGGAAAACATCAAGAAAGATAAAACTGCATAAATAAAGTCGGCTCGCACGAGCTCGACACCAGAGTACAAAATAATATACATCGTCCTAATAACTGGTCTCTAATTCAATACATGAAATAGTAGATAGAGAGTACAAGATACAATAGTGTGTACAAATAGAAAATAACCGGATACCATAAACCCACCTAGCAGCAAAACAGCTCACGCGCCAACTGCAGTGGTATCCGTAGCCAAAAAAGTTATAAGAGATAGCCCTGCCGCAACTAATCTGAGGGTCGACCTGCAAACACTGTGGCACAATGGGGGTGGGTTGCCAACTCGTGAATAGTAGATAACATATAAAGGTAATCGTGAGTATGCACGTACTATGATACTCTAACATATGCAATCGGATAACATCTATATGCTGAGCTGGGTACGCAATAGTAATAAATAAAAAGTACAATCTAATAACATCTATATATAATGAGCATGGTATGCAATAATCATGCCAAAGTACTCTATCAGGTACTACGACTACAAGATGCGATGCATAACAATGAATGCTGAGCATGGGATAAAATATCATCCACACGGAATATCAACATGGAAAACCCCGGTGTTTAACAAAAACACCCCAAAATCCCGATAACTCAGGCGCCGTCACTCTATCCGGCCCTAAATCCTGTAAATCTAATAGAAGCGGGGTGCCCAACATCGGCACCAGAAAACATCATGAAATATTCGTATCTAGCATCGACACGCAAATCCTCATATATCGGGCTTTGTCAGTCCTGATCGGCCCACGGGCTCCTTCTCCGGAATCGGCCTTCGGCCTCGGCAGTACGGGTCGGCCCGTATCAATCCCTCGACTCTAGTCAGTATCCTCCGGATAACCGCCAGGTCCAACCAATCACCGGTAGGTAGTAGTCCCTCTGTCAAGCTCACCGTCTGTATACACAGCATCCCTTTCTTGTCCCGGAGTACCATACCGGTTCCACCATGTACCCGCAATCGGCCTCATCAAGCTCCTCGATTTGGGTTCATACGTCACACGTCTCAGAACCGAGAAAATGCATGGTGGACGCACTGAAATATCATATCAAGAGAAATCGGGTTTTTCAAAACAGTGCGAATATTCTTAAAATAATACCACGGTTCTCAAATCCAGAAATCACACGAATCCAAAACTCAATACGTAAATCCATGCAATGTGTCGTATGCCACTAAGAGAAAAAAATGAAAACCGCTCTTTTAAATGGATCCAGTTTTGAAAATATCTCATGCGGTCCCCATTTTCTAGAAATCAAAACCAGTATCATTCATGTATGTGAAATATGTATGTATGTAGGTATGGATGTGCAAGTGGATATATACGCAAGTATGAGTGTACCAATATATATGTGCACCAATATGGATATACAGTATGTATATGCGCAATATGGATAAATCAATGTATGTGTGCACCAATATTGGTATACAATATGTATGTGCGCAATATGGACATATCAATGTATGTGTGCACCAATATTGATATACAATGTGTTTGTGTGCAATATAAATATATCAAGGTATGTATGCATCAATATGGATATACAGTGTGTATGTGCGCCATATGGATATATCAATGTATGTGTGCACCAATATGTGACAGAGTCATGTCTAATCGTCAATGATGCGGTAACCAAAATGATGTATGGATCATAGCAATCCTATAGTGCGAGTGTCATGGCAATCACTAACTGTATGAGTGTAACATACAAATAGTGCTCGTGCATCTTGAACCGTTAGTGACAGTGCGGTGTTACATAACTACTATTTCTATATGCAACAAAAGATGGGTACGCTACAATAGTACATATGCACGAGCAATATATATATATATATATATACATACGCGACTATATAATATCCTATCACGCCCTTACACTTAACGCCATACGGGAGATTTCCCCGTAGATTTTAAATCTACTCACCGTGGTCTCATGCTAGGTGTAGCCGACTACTTGCTTCCCCTTCTTTGCAGTGTCTGACGTGCCCGCCTGCGAACCAAGAAATTACACAAAGAATACACATAAGATAAAATCCTGCAAAATCACGATATCAAAACCAAACGAGAAACTCGTGTCGCGAACTAAACGCATGTGTATCCAATACGCTAAAACGTGTGAATACGCGTCTGAAACTACCGCGACACGCTACGACATGCTGCGACACGCAGCCAACACTAAACCCACTCACATATCACACGTGTTACGCAAGCTTAAAGTACTGAAAATATGGTATTTAATTCCAGATTTTGACTTGAATGAAAATATAAAAAGTTGCATATACCAAAACCCTTAAATATACAGCAGACTCCCCCAGAAAAAACCCAGGCACCCAACTCCCCCCTATGGCCACAATTTGCGGCCAGAACGAATTTATTTGCGGCCAGGGTTGGGAATTAGGGTTTCGTGCACCGTATGTATGGTCTAGATCTAGTGTTCAGGCTTCAGTAAACTCAGTTTTTGCCTGAAGCAATCGGGTCAACAGCAGATTTTAAAAAGGCTAAAATTTACATTAAAACGTTAAATTACACTAAATTGAAACCCTATGGTATTTTATTGAAATCTGTCAGTGATATGTATGCCCTAGAGGCCATTACTGTACATGTGGTGTATATTGTAGTGGATGCATAAACATAGATATAGAGGACTTTCTTGCTCGTCATGATAGTATGCTATCTGGTAACTCTTTATCTTAACATGTACTCTGATAGTCTCTATGTTACATGTTGATAAAGCCCTTAGGATGAGTACTTGACTACCAGGACTATGATGCAGATCATACTAGTAGGAACAATGTAGTCGCTAAGTACATCTTTCAAATGTTCCTAGTCGCAGGTGTATCGAGACAGGGCATCGATATACCAGAGTAGACTAGCGTATGCTTCTTGACCCATGTAGATGGGCGATGGATGATCCCATATCCATTGATGTTGGACATTAGAGATAGTATACGGGTGCTCAGTAGAGACTGGGTAAACTGGACGGACTCTCCGAGAACTCCCAGATGGTATTAAACCTCACGTCAGATGGCAGTTTTCTCGTGACACTGGTACAGGTTAGTCTGTAGACCTGAGATTGTCATAGAGTCTTGTGTGATTCCCACTGTTCTTTGATTTCCAATATACAACGTCCAAGAGGGCATGCAAAACGGTGGCTTTTGGTTACAGTCCCGAATCACATGGAGGCAATGAGCGATAGGAGGGGTTTCGTCTCTCCTGGTATAGGGAGTTGATGTTGCGCAGTGTTTGATTGGCTAAAACTGGAAATCCCTGGCCAGGGTTGCTGAGATTTACTGGTAAGTGTTATCAGTAATTTCTCAAACTGTTATGGACCTCATATCGACATGACTTATCGATTACTTGGGTCTGACGTTTACCACCCCTAGACTGGATATGCGACATATCAAACGAAAAGACCGGACTGTACGGGAGTGTTACTGATTGGATTCGCAGGATAATGTATAGGCTTGCTTGTTGATCTTCTGATTGCTCAATACACGGGTGTCTATTACGTTTAGCTGACCGCTTGCAGCTTGTGGGAGTTTTGATATGATCATTATCTACTGCCAGCGTATTGACGATTCTTTAGAGTCCAACATAGAGGTTTCTTGGCTCAGACAAAACGGAGTAGGAGCACAGATGTGATTGTGCGGGACCGAGAATAATACGTGTATGCGATACCGTATTAGATTCTCGCAATATGTGATATCGGCCGGGTATATGTGATATAGACGGGTCATCGGATCAAGTGTTGATTCGATGAACTGATACAGATTATATTAGTCGGTTATTTGTGAAATAGCCGGAATATCGGATCAAGTATTGATTTGATAATTTAATGTATAATTATATATTTTATATATTACATTACATTAACTAATATAAGCTCACTTAAAGATTCTTTTTCCCACATGGATAATACATTGATATATATGAGATATATGATAATTGTATTATTTTCTTTTGTTACAAAATATATTGTATATGTGATATATAATATTGTAACAAGTTAGGGTTACAAATGCAGCATGCTTTGTGGAGTTTAAAAAAGTTAGGGTTTGGATTTGGGTTAGCTTTTGGGTTAGCTTTTAAATGAATCTTCATGAAGCTTTCTTTTGTCTTTAGCTTAGATATTTTGTGTTGATATTTATTAACCCAACCCCAACCTTAGCCTCTAGTTTATTCTCTACAAGGGTTAACTTTATCATTCTTTAACCCATGGTTGAAATGCTAACCTCACACAACAATTCATTATTCATCACCAATGAAATTCTTCTTCTTCTTCCTCTTGAAAAAAGCTTTCTAGCTTTTTGTGATGTGATGAAATAAAGTGAGAAATTGAAAACAAAAGAGAGCTAAATTCCTACTTCATCATCCTCATCTATTCTAGCTACATAGATTAGGGTGTTTCCTTTGCTAATACTTGATTAGTGAAGCAAGAGCTTGGGTTTGAGATTCTTCAAGGTAGATCATCTTAGTAATTGAAGATTGGAAGCAAGCTTGCATCTTTCTCTTCATGGAGCCTCTCTAGAGTTCGGGTACTTGATGATCGCAGTGAAGGAACCTTAACACGGAGCTTATGAAGTGAAGGAACAGACGACAAAGGTTGTAATCCCCAACTCTTAGATGTAAAGTTGTTTACATGCATGTTTACCCTAATTCTCTAGTCAAGATCTTGGTTAGGGTTTCATAGCACCCCAATTTTTTATAAAATGGCATGTGTGATGCCTTGCTAAACCTTATTGTTGTGCTATACAACCCTACAGTGGTATCAAAGCCAAGCTAGAGCATTAGGCGTTGTCTAGACGAAGTTTAAAGTCCGATCGAACTCCGAAACCCTGAAAAATCCCACCTTCCGAATTTTTTTTCAAAACTTGTAATTTTTCATATTGAAAATACTCAGAAAATCATGCAGGGAATTCTAAGGATTACTGTGAAGTACGAATCTATAACTCGCTCAAGTGACAGCGGAACCGCGGCTAAACCATGCGTTTGGCGGTGTTTCGCGGCCAACTTTAGGAGTTAGGGGCTAATACTTCAGGGCTTTATTCTTGGGTAATTTTTCATGCTTCTGGGAATTTTTAATTCCACTCAAGTGTTGAGCTTTCTGGGAAATACTGGAAATCGTAGATTCGATCGAAAAGTTTAACTTCGTTTATGTTTTTTCGGCCAATTTAGAATGTGTTAAAAAGTTCGAACGGATATCATTAACTCACTTTTTCCCCTGTCGGAAAACTTTCAAGTGTTGGATTTTTCCTGAGTTTAAAACATTCAAAAAATCATGCAAGCGGATTTGTGGACCCTCTAAAAGAACGTAAACTTAACTCGATTATGTGACCATCAAAACCTCGACTGAACCATATGGTTTGTGGTAGTTTAGCGTTACCGCATGTGATGCATTGGTTTGACCCTTCTATGGCTGGTTCATAGCGGCTGTGACATGTTCTGAGACTTTTTGAACTCCGCTCAAGTGTTGAGCTGTTTGGGAAATCTTGGGTTTTTGTTTATTCGATCGAAAAGTTTAACATTGTCTATTTATCAGGAATATGATACAATATGTGGAACTCATATAGTTAGGCATGAAATACGAAGTATGTGATATTTCGGATTTAAGATGTTTAAAGTGATTGTGGATTCCAAATGTTGTAGCTTTTCACTTTCTTTTCTGCGACCGTAAGTGTAATATGTGGTGTACCGCCGGTTTCGGTGCTATATGTCAACGACAACTGGTATACGCATATTTACTTATGATGATGATATGTGATGTTATGTGTTGCTGTGATATGTTATATTGGATCGTCGTGTTTTGAATAGCCGGGGGTTTATGTCAGATGAGAGTTTTTCTTTTTCATTGATGTAAAATTCAATTGTATGTAATATTCTTTTATTGGGACACTTCCGGGTTGAGGATGATGTCACCATTGTATATTATTTACTTTTCCGCATTAGAATAGACCCAAGGCGGGGAGCATAAGTAACCGGGTACTAGGGTCCAGTAAGAGACCATCTCGAGGAGTCGAGACCGAGTCTCCTAACTCTAGAATTGGTAGGGTTGCTTGCCGCTCTCGTAGGGGTCTAGGGATGTGGGTTTGGCTATTCATCGCGACCGTGGAATCAGTGTTTTATACTGGCTTAAGTTAAAACACGGAATTCCTAGAATATCCAATATTTCATATGCGTTTCTTCTGCTGCAATGTTCTGCGATGAGATCATATTACTTCATGAGATGAATGTTTATATTATATATATGTGATATATGTTATATTGCTGATTTCGTTTCAAATTTGATGCTTGTGAAGCATAATAAAATGGGACTTCGTTAATGAGATTAATGAAATAAAAGAAGCCTAAAGATGTTGTAGAAACTTGTTTTAAAAACTGGTAGCTCTAGTTTTTTGCTTTGCATAGCGGTATTCCTTGTATAATATCCAACACCTTATTCGATAAGGAAAGAGCCGAGATCCCTTAGCCGGAACTGACCTCTTTACCAAAACTAGCAGATGCTACAAACACGGTTTGTCTTTTGATTGCTTTTATAGTTTTTTCTCTGCATAGTGGTATTTGTGAAATATCCTGCACCTTATTCGATAAGGAAAAAGCCGAGATCCCTTCGCCGGGAGTGACCTCTTTAGCAAAACTAGTAAAAGCCTAAAAAACACTCCTTTTAAAAATCACTCGATTCTACAACGAGAACAAATTCATTGCGCAAAAAGTTTTCTTAAAAACCTGTCGTAGTCCTCCGTCATTTTAGATAAGTCCTACTAAGTATTCGTGCTACGTTTGTTGACCTCCGTCAAGGCGTAGTGTACGGTAGCTGAATAGTATTTATCTGCTGCATATGATGCGATTGTTTTAGGGTAGTCGTGCGGCCTTGTTGACCTCCGTCTCGGGTCGTGCGGGTGGGTTTAATTCAATCAGGAAATGACGGGTAGAACTTGACTAGCAGCTTATGGTTTGTTGACCTCCGTCTGTTAGTGTATATGCCCTAGAGGCCATTACTGTATCATACTAGCTTGTATATTACTTAATGGAAGCTTGGGATATTCACAGTTGTATATACAATCTTGCTCGAAATGGTAGTATGCTACTTGGTTTGTCTCTGCTTTAATATGTGCATGTGTTTCTTTTAGCATATTGCTGGTATACATATTAGTAGAGCCCTTAGGATCTTTGCTTGATTACCAGCGTTGTGATGGCGCTCGCACTCGTGGGAGCTGGGTAATCTATAAGCACATCCTTATACAGGTCCCTGGTCGTTGGACTATCGAGACAGGGCATCGATACTCCGGAGTAGACTAGCGTATGCGCTTCTCATCCCAGTGTGGGAGACGGTCTGTCCCACAGCCGTTAGTACGTCGTACTTGGGATTGTATGCGGGTGCTCGTTAGGTTACGAGTACACTGGACAGGACTCGTCGGGAACTGTTGGTTGGTAATATACCTATCGTCAGTTATCAGTTCCCAGGTGACATGAGTACAGCTTAGTCCGCTGACTTGACACTGTCACTTCGCCTCGAGTGTGTTCCCACTGCACTTTGATTACTACCCTACCACGGCTCAAAGGAGCTGTGCAAACAGGTAGTTTTTGGGTGCAGTCCCGAAGCACTTGGAGGCAGTGACGGTTAGACAGGATTCGTCTCTCCCGGTATTGGGGGTTGACATCGCGCTGTGTCTAGGAGAGCCATTACACGAGTAGTCCCTGGCCAGGGCAAGTGAGATATACTGGTAGGTTTCCAGTGTTATCTCAGGGTGTTCTGGGCTACACTCCGACACGACTTGTACCGCTATTGGGGGACTGACGTTCACCGCCCCCCTAGGCCCGCCATGCGATGTATTAGACGAACAGACCGGACTGTACGGAGACTGTCACATACAGGCTCAGTAGGAGTGCAGATGGGGTTCACCTCGTCAGTCTTCTTATCGACATCTACCTGGGGACCGTTACGTACAGCTAGTGCCGCTTGCGGTCTGTGGTTAAACCCACTGCCAGCGTAGTGTCGAGTCTTTAGAGTCCCACACAGAGAGCTATTCGCCTTTAGGCAAAATGAGTAGAGGTCGCATGGTTTTGCGACAGGGTTCGTTCGCATCCGCGCACTTGTGCACGTTTGCTGTCCGGACAGTTTATACTAGCGGGCTTTGGTTTAAGCCGGATCCTAGTATATGATTTGAGATTGGTTTTTCTCATTGTGTTCGTGTTCCTCGGTTCACGAATGCGGGTGCGTATGCACGGTTGCTTGAGATTGAGGGAGAGGACCTTGTTTAGGGTTAATGACTATTGTCATTGTATTAACCCTATTGTTTTTGTGTGTATTATTGTTAATTAATAATTAGCTTAATTATTGTGCATGGTTGTTGTTGTGGACACTTTGACTTTGTTGACTTGTTGACCAAGTTGACAATTTGACCATGATCATTTCATTTGGAAGATGCTCTTTGATTCTTGCAATTTGCATTAATAATGAAATGATAATGGTCACCTCTTGATTAAACCATGACAATTTTCTTGCTAATTGATTAATTAAAATAACTCACACATATTAGTGAGAATGGCTCACTATTATTCTCATTCTCTCATTTTCTTTTCTCTCTCTTGCTCATCCTCTCCCTCAAGCTCTCTCCCTCTCATGTGTTGAGAAACAAAAAGCTTGAGAAAAACCCTCTCTTGATCTTCTCTACTCACTTCTAGGGTTCAAGTCTTAGCATTTCTTGCACTCTAGTTACTCCTAGCTTGGAGTTGAAGCTAAAGGTGGTGGCTTTCAAGTGGATCCTTCTTTGACGGGAGAAGACAAGCAAGGTGATCCTTTTCTACCATACCTAGGAGCAAGGAGAGAAGGACTAAAGACCAAAGGTATAACCTTTCTTCACTTAGCTACTTTGTAGTTAGGGTTAGCTAGTTTATGTTTAGCAAAGATCCTCACAAGCATAGTCCATGTTGCCTAAGTCATTAAAAATCCGATTTTTATTATGTTTTCCGCCTCCCCGTAAGCACCGGGGTGGGCAACACGGACTTACAGTGGTATCAGAGACTAACTAAACTCAAACTAGCTAAGTAGTTAAGTGTAACGAAGTTTCGAAACCGAAAAACCCTAAAACCAAACTTTTTCAAAATCCAACTTTCTGTTAAAATTTTTCCTGGTTAAAATGAAAAACTGTATACTTGTAAAATTGTCTCAGGGTTTTGTGTGAAACACCACCAAATACGAACCAGAGAGGAGCCAAGAGGACCGCGGTTCCGCGGCATAAGGAAGCTCTTGCCGCGGAAGCGCGGCCGTCTTGTCAACTCTCTGTATCGTTTTTGCTGCAGTTTGTTTCTGAGTTGGTTTTAGGATTTTTAGGATATGTTATATGTGCCCAGATTTTCCAGAACTAAAATTTACTTTTGGGGGCCTATAAATCCGTATTTTTCGGAACTTCACTACACTTTAACTATATCGGTTATATCTGTGATGCTTGTATGTATTGAACGTCGGCTAATCGCTATAAGTCGATTAGTCGGGGTTATACATCTCTGTGATCTGTGATTGTTGGTCTGTGGATATGAATGGATTGGATTGTCGCGGGTGAATAGCCGGGTTGGATGTGAGATGAGCGTTATTTTCTTTCATTCATTTGTAACATGTAAATTGATGTAATAATATTCTTTGTATGGCCGCACAACCGGGTCGGGGTTGTAGCCGTCATTGTATAATTCTTTTTACTGTTTTTGCTCCTAGGATAGACCCATGGAGGGGGTGCACAAACTACCGGGTATCTCGAAGTGCCGAGTGGCCTACTCACGCTGGTGAGGGAGGTTGCTTCGCTTCGGGTGCTTGGCGGGTAGTTTGCCGCACCCGTAGGGGTCTTGGGTGGGGTATTGGCTATTCACCGCGACCGTGTAATCCGCTTTGCGTTGCAGGCTCGAACGCATTGCGGATTCCTAGTATATCCAATGTATTCATCTGTGATCTGTAATGTCTATCATTGCTATATATTTATATATAATAACTATTTAGGCGTTGCTTATGTTTTACAGCCGCGCTAGCCCAGCCCCCGCTCTGTCGTTAGTTAAGTAACCTAACGGGTGATGACGGGGCCCCGTGGCGAATGCGAATGGCATAAGCGTACGTCATATTTTGGTTGTTTTCTGCAATGGTAGGATTAAATGATGGGACGCATTAAAAGAACTAATGCAAGAAATAAACCAAGTAAAAGTCGAATGGAACACTTTGAAAACCACTCGGTTCTTTTCAAAACTAAAACTTTTAAACGCGGAGCTTGAACCACTCCTTTTAAAAGCTATCTCGTTCCATCGATTATATCAAGTTCACTACGTTCACGGTTTCGCCAAAACCATCCGTAGCCCTCCATCATTTCGGTTAAATATTCGGTAGTATTCAAGCTATGTATTTTGACCTCACGCCAAGGCATAGTGATTGGTAGCTGCCGGATATTTATCCGTTGCATAGATAGAATGCGTTGATTTGAGACAGTCGTACTGCCGTTTTGGCCTACGTCAAGGGTAGGTACGGGTGGGTTCAAATTAACCAGGATAATGATGGGAAGAACTTAACATGTGACTTATGACATTTTGACCTCACGCCAAGGTCATAAGAGCATGGGGCAAAAATCCACATCGGGAGTTTCATAAGTACTGAAACTTGCTAGCGTTGCATACCATTTGGAGTGTGATAATTCTGGTAGGATTCCTTCGGTTTTATCACGCGATGATATTTGGATCCCGATCCTACTGTGAGTATATGCTACTCCTCGGGAAAACTCTCACTTAACGATCAATGCTATAAACCTAGTAGGTGCCTAGAAAGGTGTTAGCGGGGCTACGCCCACAGGGAAAAGAGGTTACTTAATTAAGGAACTTCGCGAAAGCGTTGGAAAACCTCCCTCGAAGTACCGACACTGGCCTGGCTGAACGGTTAAGCAAGTATTGTACGGTGAGAATGATCCCGGCTAATCCTTTTCTTTATGGTTTGAGAAGGGATTCGAGAGACAGTGGGAGCCATCCAGTTTAGACAAACTAAAAACCACTCTAAACTTGCAAGAGCATCATGCTAAAGTGTTTCTTTTCTCTCTCCTAATTGCAGCGACCATTCAAGATGACCGGACTTAAGTTACTATTAGATAAAAACATATTGACAGGGCCAAACTACAAAGATTGGCTCAGGAATGTCAAGATGGCTATCACTTATGACAAGCTGGGGTATATACTTACCACCAAAGCTCCCCCCGTCCCAGGTCCCACCTCCAGCGTCGCGGATGTAGAAATCCGTAAGACATGGGAGATAGATTGCGCGAGGGCCAAATGCCTCGTATTAGCCTCGATGGACAATGACCATCAGAGGAGGCACGAGAATATGGACCTAGAGTCCATATTTCTCCATACAAAAGAACTGTATGGAGAGCAGTCTCGTATCGCAAGATACGAAGTGTCGAAGAAGCTCTTTTCGGCAAGGTTGGCCGTCGGATCATCGGTAGCGGACCACGTGCTTAAGATGATCGGCTACATAGAGGAGCTCGCGGACCTCGGGACCACGTTGGAGAATGAACTCTATACTGATCTGATTCTCCAGTCCCTTCCTTCCACTTACGCCCAGTTCATTCTTAACTTCAACATGCAAGGAAAGGAGGTTGAACTTGCCGAGCTTCTGAACATGTTGAGGACTGCTGAGGGCACCCTACAGAAGGGTAGGGAGACATCCACTTTGTTTGTAGGAGGATCTTCCTCTTCTAGGTCCAGGGCGAAAGCCAAGGGCAAGAAGAAGAAAGCCCCCGCCAAACCAAGAGGCGGTGTCGGTAAAGTGGATACGAAGGGAAAGGGTAAAGCAACAAAGGTAGCGGGGAAGCTGGTGGGGAAGGAAGAATGCTTCTATTGTCACAAAAGTGGCCACTGGAAACAAGATTGCAAGGCTTGGAAAGCCAGAACACAGGATTTGAAGCGAGTTGCAGCTTCAGCTTCAGGTGTGTATGTTATTGAAAATTGTCTATCAATAAACTCTACATCCTGGGTATTGGATACCGGATCAGGATCTCATATCTGTAATTCTTTGCAGGCGTTGAGAAAGCGTAGAGTTTTGAAGGCAGGTGACATGACCCTCAGAGTTGCGAACGGTGCTAGCATGGATGCAGAGGCCGTGGGGGACTATCACCTGGGATTATCAGATGGACACTTTTTGGTTTTGCGTAGTTGTTATTATGTACCAAATGCAACCTGTAATATCATTTCTGTATCTTTATTATCTAAAGAAGGTTATGAATTTGCATTTGTAAGTAATGTAGTGAACATTCACCTTAATCAAGTGTTGATTGGGTCAGGTATATTGAACAACGGTATTTACATTTTAAACCAACCACAGGTTTTCAATATCCAGAATACACACAAAAGAAAGTCTCCAGAAATTAATAAAACTTTCTTATGGCATTGTAGACTGGGTCACATCAACGAGAGAAGATTGACTAAGTTACATACTGAAGGATATTTAGATTCGTTCGAATATCAATCATATGCAACTTGTCAATCCTGTCTCAAAGGAAAGATGACAAAGGCTCCGTTTTCTGGACACGGAGAAAGAGCGAGCGAGCTCTTGGGACTCGTACACAGCGACGTGTGCGGTCCAATGTCTACACATGCGCGAAGCGGTTTTTCTTACTTCATAACTTTTACGGATGATTTCTCAAGATTCGGACATGTCTTCTTAATAAAGCATAAATCCGAAGCTTTTGATAAGTTCCAGGAATATAAGAATGAAGTAGAAAAACAGACCGGCAAAAGTATCAAGATCCTAAGATCGGATCGAGGAGGAGAATACTTAAGTGCCGAATTCCTGAATTACTTAAAAGAGAATGGAATTCTCTCTCAGCTTACTCCTCCATACACCCCGCAACATAACGGTGTATCGGAGAGACGGAACCGAACCCTATTGGATATGGTACGGTCCATGATGAGTAATGCTGAGTTACCGCGATCTTTCTGGGGATATGCGCTAGAAACAGCTGCATATCTTTTGAACCGTGTTCCCACCAAGACTGTGCCTACCACACCATATGAGTTATGGAGTGGGAAGAAACCCTATCTTAATCACATTAAGACATGGGGATGTCCAGCTTTTGTAAAAAAGCAGCATGCGGACAAGCTCGAGGCACGCTCAGTACTGTGCAAGTTTGTGGGATACCCAAAGAACTCCAGGGGGTATCTTTTCTATTACGCAGAGGAACAAAAAGTCCTTGTTTCTCGCAATGCCCACTTTCTGGAACATCAGTTTTTAGAAAAGGAAATAAGTGGGAGCGCAATAGAACTGGAAGAAATTCCAGAACCACAAACTATTACTGAAAGTTTAGTGGAACCAGAAGGTTCAAAAGAACAGGACATTCCTACGCCGCTCCGCAGGAGTAGTAGGCAGTCTCATCCGCCCGAGAGGTACTACGGTTTCCTCATTGACGGGGATAGAGAGGACTGCATCCTAGATTGTGATGAGCCTACTAGCTTCCAGCAAGCCATTCAGAGCGTCGACTCGGTAAAATGGCTGGATGCAATGCGGACCGAGATGGAGTCCATGTACACCAACAAAGTATGGACGTTGGACATTGCTCCAGACGGGGTAAAACCCGTAGGATGCAAGTGGATCTTCAAAAGGAAGATTGGTGTAGATGGACAGGTTGAGACCTATAAAGCTAGACTGGTAGCAAAGGGTTTTCGTCAGCGACCTGGTTTGGACTATGACGAAACCTTTTCTCCAGTAGCTATGCTGAAATCCATTCGGATCCTTCTTGCCATCGCTGCTTTCCACGATTATGAGATTTGGCAGATGGACGTAAAGACAGCTTTTCTAAATGGTCATTTAGAGGAGTGTGTCTATATGGACCAGCCAGAGGGTTTCATTCAGGGTGGGAGCAGCGGAAAGGTGTGCAAGTTGCTCAAGTCCATTTATGGACTCAAGCAGGCATCGCGGAGTTGGAACATCTGTTTTGATGAGACGGTCAAAGAATTTGGCTTTATCAAAAATCCAGATGAACCATGCATCTATTGTAGATTTGTAGCGAGAACTGTAGTATTCCTCGTTTTATACGTGGATGACATTCTCTTAATAGGAAATGACATTCCTATGCTACAATCTGTCAAGGGGTTCTTGTCACACAGGTTCTCCATGAAAGACCTGGGTGATGCCTCCTACATTCTGGGTATCCGGATCTACCGTGACAGATCCAAGAAGATATTAGGACTCTCGCAGTCCAGGTACATCGACACCATACTGAAGAGATTCAGTATGGAAGATTCCAAGCGCGGTAATTTACCGGCTTGTCACGGGATCACCCTCTCCAAAGAGATGTTTCCCAAGACTGATTTGGAGAGGGATCGCATGTCTATTATACCCTACGCTTCTGCGGTAGGCTCTATAATGTATGCGATGTTATGTACCAGACCAGATGTGGCTTATGCACTGAGTGTGGTAAGCAGGTATCAGTCAAACCCAGGGGAGAAACATTGGATAGCAGTAAAGAACATTCTCAAGTACCTGAGAAGGACTAAGGAGATGTTCTTGGTGTATGGCGGAAAAGACCTGCAGGTTGAGGCCTTTGCTGACTCCAGCTTCCAGAGTGACAAGGATGATTCCAAGTCCATGTCGGGTTTTGTCTTTACCCTCAATGGAGGGGCGGTGTGTTGGAAGAGCTCCAAACAGGAAACCGTTGCTGACTCGACTATGGAAGCGGAATACATCGCTGCATCTGATGCCGCAAAAGAAGCTGTCTGGATGAGGAAGTTCTTGAAAGAACTTCAGGTGGTTCCGTCCATTGTTGACCCAATACCTCTGTATTGCGACAACAACGGGGCTATAGCTTTAGCGAAGGAACCCAGGTCCCATCAGAAATCCAGACACATCTTAAGGCGGTATCACCTGATCAGGGAGATCGTGGATCGCCAGGAGATCGAGGTCCGGAGAGTTGCATCAGAGGATAACACAGCAGATCCATTCACCAAGGCCTTGCCCCAGACTCAGTTCGAGCGGCTGATCGAGATGATAGGTCTTCGATACGCCAGTACATGGCCTTAGTGCAAGTGGGAGATTGTTAGTGTATATGCCCTAGAGGCCATTACTGTATCATACTAGCTTATATATTACTTAATGGAAGCTTGGGATATTCACAGTTGTATATACAATCTTGCTCGAAATGGTAGTATGCTACTTGGTTTGTCTCTGCTTTAATATGTGCATGTGTTTCTTTTAGCATATTGCTGGTATACATATTAGTAGAGCCCTTAGGATCTTTGCTTGATTACCAGCGTTGTGATGGCGCTCGCACTCGTGGGAGCTGGGTAATCTATAAGCACATCCTTATACAGGTCCCTGGTCGTTGGACTATCGAGACAGGGCATCGATACTCCGGAGTAGACTAGCGTATGCGCTTCTCATCCCAGTGTGGGAGACGGTCTGTCCCACAGCCGTTAGTACGTCGTACTTGGGATAGTATGCGGGTGCTCGTTAGGTTACGAGTACACTGGACAGGACTCGTCGGGAACTGTTGGTTGGTAATATACCTATCGTCAGTTATCAGTTCCCAGGTGACATGAGTACAGCTTAGTCCGCTGACTTGACACTGTCACTTCGCCTCGAGTGTGTTCCCACTGCACTTTGATTACTACCCTACCACGGCTCAAAGGAGCTGTGCAAACAGGTAGTTTTTGGGTGCAGTCCCGAAGCACTTGGAGGCAGTGACGGTTAGACAGGATTCGTCTCTCCCGGTATTGGGGGTTGACATCGCGCTGTGTCTAGGAGAGCCATTACACGAGTAGTCCCTGGCCAGGGCAAGTGAGATATACTGGTAGGTTTCCAGTGTTATCTCAGGGTGTTCTGGGCTACACTCCGACACGACTTGTACCGCTATTAGGGGACTGACGTTCACCGCCCCCCTAGGCCCGCCATGCGATGTATCAGACGAACAGACCGGACTGTACGGAGACTGTCACATACAGGCTCAGTAGGAGTGCAGATGGGGTTCACCTCGTCAGTCTTCTTATCGACATCTACCTGGGGACCGTTACGTACAGCTAGTGCCGCTTGCGGTCTGTGGTTAAACCCACTGCCAGCGTAGTGTCGAGTCTTTAGAGTCCCACACAGAGAGCTATTCGCCTTTAGGCAAAATGAGTAGAGGTCGCATGGTTTTGCGACAGGGTTCGTTCGCATCCGCGCACTTGTGCACGTTTGCTGTCCGGACAGTTTATACTAGCGGGCTTTGGTTTAAGCCGGATCCTAGTATATGATTTGAGATTGGTTTTTCTCATTGTGTTCGTGTTCCTCGGTTCACGAATGCGGGTGCGTATGCACGGTTGCTTGAGATTGAGGGAGAGGACCTTGTTTAGGGTTAATGACTATTGTCATTGTATTAACCCTATTGTTTTTGTGTGTATTATTGTTAATTAATAATTAGCTTAATTATTGTGCATGGTTGTTGTTGTTGACACTTTGACTTTGTTGACTTGTTGACCAAGTTGACAATTTGACCATGATCATTTCATTTGGAAGATGCTCTTTGATTCTTGCAATTTGCATTAATAATGAAATGATAATGGTCACCTCTTGATTAAACCATGACAATTTTCTTGCTAATTGATTAATTAAAATAACTCACACATATTAGTGAGAATGACTCACTATTATTCTCATTCTCTCATTTTCTTTTCTCTCTCTTGCTCATCCTCTCCCTCAAGCTCTCTCCCTCTCATGTGTTGAGAAACAAAAAGCTTGAGAAAAACCCTCTCTTGATCTTCTCTACTCACTTCTAGGGTTCAAGTCTTAGCATTTCTTGCACTCTAGTTACTCCTAGCTTGGAGTTGAAGCTAAAGGTGGTGGCTTTCAAGTGGATCCTTCTTTGACGGGAGAAGACAAGCAAGGTGATCCTTTTCTACCATACCTAGGAGCAAGGAGAGAAGGACTAAAGACCAAAGGTATAACCTTTCTTCACTTAGCTACTTTGTAGTTAGGGTTAGCTAGTTTATGTTTAGCAAAGATCCTCACAAGCATAGTCCATGTTGCCTAAGTCATTAAAAATCCGATTTTTATTATGTTTTCCGCCTCCCCGTAAGCACCGGGGTGGGCAACACGGACTTACACCGTCAAGGTCATAGGACGCTAGGGGTAAAATATTATCGGGAATTTCAAGAGTTGAAATTTGCAATGAGATTGCATACCACTTATGAGATAGTTGGATCCCGATACCGGCTGCGAGTAAGAGTTACTCCTGGGAGAGTTTTACACATTAAAATTAGCCGATCAAGTAGGTGTCTAGAAAGGTGTCAACGGGGTTAAGCCTCTGGGAAAACGAGGTTTACTTTAATTAGGTCCGTGCGAAAGCATGGGAAACCTCCCTCAAAGTACCAGCACTGGCCTGGCTGAAAGATTGGCGAACTTGTAAGGTGTAATTAAACCCGGCTAGTCTTTCGTTTTAGGGTTTGAAGGAAGATTTGACTAAAACAGTGGGAGCCATCCTGATTAGATAAAATAATAATCAAATCTAATCTTGCAAGAGCATACGCTGAGTGTTTCTTCTCTCTCTCTCTCTCTCGGTAACGACCATGTCATGCCTTAATCAAGATAATAATACGGATCTATTGACCGAACCAGCTTGTTATACGGAGCTGGTGAACGTTGGTCCCTCTCCAACTTATAATTGTTATAAGACCGAGTAGGAAATAGAGAATTACCAGAATTCCCGTACCACCCAAACGAAGAAAGTTTATGATGATGCATTATCTTCGGTTGTGTTCATTACAAAGAACTGAGAAAGGGTGATAAGTTTTAAAAGTTAAAAATGGTGCAAGTGTTGCAGCCATGTCTGTTGGCAGTTATCATCCTGTATTAACAAATGCATTGATTCTGAACGAATGTTGTTAGATACCGAACCTGATATACAACATCATATCAGTATCTTTATTTAATAAAGAAAGATATAATTTTGTATTGATGGATAATGTTTTGAACATTTCCTATATCAAAAGTTGATCAGTTCAGGCATGTTACCTAAAGCATAGACGTTCTAAATCAAAGCACAGTTCTTAATGTACAGAACACACACAAGAGGAAGAGTTCAGAAATGAACGAATCCTTTTGAGGTTTTGTAGACTAGGTCATATAAATATGACCCGACTAGCTAAGTTATATTTAGATGCATATTTAAATTTGTTTGAATTTACAACTTGTGAAACTTGCCAGTCTTGTCACAAAGATAACATGACCATAGCTCTGTTTATTGGAAACAGAGAAAGAGTTAGTGAACTCTTGGGATTGATACATGATGATGTAAGAGGTCCCCTGTCTACACATGCCAGGACTGGTTCTTTGTACTTCAGAAGTAGAGAACCAAAACGGGTATAAATATTATGTCCTTTGATGTGATCAGGGAGGAGAATACTTGGGCATGGGATTGCTGAACTATTTTAAAGGAGAATGAGATTCTCTCTCAGCATTACTCCTCCGTATACACCACAATTCGTTGGTATATCGGGGCGGAGCAATCACACCCTATGTGATAAGGTGTGCTCTATGATGAGTACTACTGGATTACCTATTTCCTTTTGGGGGTTATGCACTTGAGGAGCTGCATATCTATTGAATAGGGTTCCAACCAAATCAGGTGCCTACCACTCCATATGTGATATGGTATGGAAAGAGACCATCCCTTATGGATGTTAAGATTTGGGGTTGTCCAAAGCAAAATCCGGACAAACTCGAGACAAGGTCAGTTCTGTGGAAGTTTGTTGGATATCCCAAGCATTCGCAAGGGAATATCTTCTACCAAACTGGGAGCAAAAGGTGTTTTGTTTATCAGCATGCCACCTTTTGGAAAGGGAATTTCTTATGAAGAAATTAGTGGTCATGAGGTAGAACTGGAAAAGGTTCCAGCTATACAAAATGAAGCTGATGATTTGGTAAACCCAAAGGATTCAATAGTTTCTAACGAACCTCAGCCTCACCTCCGATCTAGTAGGGTTCCTCATCCACCTCAGAGATACTTCGGTTTCTCTATGGCAGTAGGAGCGAGGATTGCATCATGAGATGATGACCCAACTTTTTTCGAGCAGGCCATCAAGAGTGGGGACACTGTAAGAATGGCTGGATGCTTAGCGATCTGAGATAGAATCCATATACACCAACAAAGTATGGACTTTGGTTGCTTTATCTGAAGACTTAAAATCCCCATCAGAAACAAGTATATCTTGAGAAGATTACTTGGTGTACATGGAAAAGTTAAGACTTTTAAAGCTAAGCTTAAGTCCATCCAGATCCTACTAGCCATTGCTACATACCATAACTACGATATCTGGCTGTTGGGTGTCATAACTGCTTTTCTAAATAGTGATTTAGAAGAAAGCATCTATAAGTACACGGCCAGAGGGCTTCATAGATAGTGGGAGCAGCGGAAACGTATGCAAGATGCTTTATGGGTTAAAGCAGGCATCGCGGAGTTGGAACGTCTGTTTTGATATGGTAGTCAAAGATTTTGACTTCATCAAAATAGTAGATGAACCATGTACATACAAAAAGGTAGTAGAGAGTATGGTGGTGATCCTCGTATTGTACATGGATGACATACTCTTGATAGGAAAGGAGTTTCCTATGCTACACTCGGTCAATCTCCTCTTATCACAAGGATTCTCTATATAGGATCAACGTAATACCTCATAAATCCTGGTTTTGGATCTATGAGATAGATCTAATTGGATATTAGGATTCTTACTAGATGTAGTGCGATGGTATCAATCGATCCTCGGGAGAATCACTGGAAAGCTTCCAGGGTGGTAAGGTCGACTGAATTTCAGTCATAGGCATTGTCTTTACCCTCTGTGGAGGGACGGTATGTTGGAAGAGTTCTATGCTAGATACCGTGACATACTAGACGATAAAAGCAGGATAAATAACTACCAAGGATGCTACCAAAGAAATATTCTGGATGTACACTAGTTCATGAGATGAACTTCGTTCCTACCATTGTGTGACAATGGAGTTTTGGCTTTTTGCAAAGGAAACCTCGTCCCATATATGATCCAGACATATTCTAAGGCAGTATCACCTGATCATAGAGATGGTTGATCTGTCTCAGTATTTCCGTGTTTTTACGGATGGGAGGGGCGTTCTCGTAATTTGTCGAGAACCTTCTAGAAGATTGATGAGTTCGAGGCTTAGGTGGAATTTGCATTAATTGGTTTAATGACTCATGGTGTGATTCATCCATAGAGTTAATGATGCATTTATTGATTAAATGACTCACGAGATGAATCACAAGGTGAGTTAATGAAGCATGATGATATTATTATTTGTTATTCATTTAATAATATCTTATGCTTCATATATTCACACATGAGATATTTTTCCAAGATCATTCTCACTCTCACCTTCTCTCTCCGCAAGCTCTCTCTCTTCAAACCCTAACCCTAACCTCTCATGTGTTGAGATCAAGGGTTAGCTAGACTAATTGATCCCAAATCCTATTCTATATCCTCTATCTTGCTTTGATTAGCACTCTTAGTTACATAGTTACCTCAAGTTAGAGGTTAAGCTTGGAGTAGTAGCTCTCGGGTGGATCTTCTATCACAAAGAGGAGGCCAACAAGGAGGTGGTCAACGAGAACAAGAAGGACTTGGTTCATTAGGTATAATCTTCTTTCATAGTAGCTAATCCCTCCTATGATGTTGTTAGTTAGGGTTTGGCAAAGATCCGTTAGTTAGTCGATGTTTGTTTTAAACAAAATGATTGTTTTACCTATTCCGCCTTCCCGCAACTCGTGCGGTGTCTAAACGTCGACTTACAAACAATGATATAAAACATGAAGAAAAGTCATTATAAAAATGTAACAAGTGAAAAAAAAGACATGTGCATGTTTTGCACAAAACAAGCTTAATACGCGATTAGAGATATTTAATTGCGATTAGCACTAAATAGCGTATAATTAATCATAAAATCTTATAATTTGCTTAATTCACATAAAACACTCTCTTTTTAGTAATTTCCATAATTTTCCAAATTTTTCCCAATTTTATCGGTATTTAATTATACCGCCCTATTAAAATATTCAATATTTTATTATTTAATTATAAAAATTCCCAAAAATAATATTTTTTAATTATTTTTTTAAATGTTACAATCGTCCCCCTTAAAGAAATTCGGTCCCCGAATTAAATTTAAACCCTTCAATACTAAAACATTTCAGTAAAAAGTCCGAGTCGTCGGGGCTCCAAAATCGTCAATATATAAAACACGTCGTAGCGCAATGCGTGCACACAAACAATGAGTAGATACCTCAAAAAAAACACTTCGTCAAGCATCCCGCAATCATCGGAGTCAAGATGAAGACACAAATGTCAAATCCAAAACAAAACCAATATGATAAACATCGAAACTATACATGTAGACATCAAATCTATACATGTAAATATCTGAAGGAATTGCATGCCAAACCTTTTTAAGTCGCTGTGCGATGCGTGTAGCACCGCACAGTGGCGGACGTCTATTGTAAGAAAATAACCATATATGTATATATCTTTTCTTTAATATGTACGTTCCGCCGTTTTGAAAACAATTCAGACGGGTTTCCTTGTTTTAAACGTTTCGTGTCATAACAGACACATAGGTAAATACTGAGACTATAGCTCCCTTTTTGGAAATCACTTCGATAACTATCAATGCATGCAAAATATATCCAAGTATTATCCAATGACTAGTCCTGCTCCGTACGAAAAAAAATAGCAAATATCATAAAAACGTACTGCTCCCTAAGAAATCATGTAAGTCGATGTGCAACACCCCACGAGTTGCGGGGAGGCGGAAATATGAAAAACGATCATATTCTTTAAGCATACATCGACTAACCGAAGATCCTTGCTAAACGATAATTAACAACAACCATAGAAGTTCTTAGCTACTATGTAAAGAGATTATACCTAGTGAATCGTGTCCTTCGTCTTTTCGATCTCTATGTCCTCCTCGGCCTTCTCTAAGTGATAGATGATCCATCCGAGAACCCTAATCTAAGCTTCACCTCCAAACTTGAGGTAACTAAGTTTCTCTAGTTGCTAATCAAAGGAACATAAATGATATAGAGTTAGGTTATGGATTGTTTAGTCTGTTCTAATCCTTGATATCAACTCATGAGTTGTAGGATTAGAGTTTGAAGAGAGAGTGAGCTTGAGGAGAGAGAAGGTGAACAAGATAATGATAATGATATTGTTTTTCACTTGATATATGAAGCATAATGAATAAATGAATAAAATGAGATTATTCATCATGCTACATTAATGCATTATGAGTGATTCATTATATGAGTCATTAAGCATTTAATAATGCATTAATGACATGATGAATCACACATAATGAGTCATAATATCATTTAATGACAGTGCCACCTAAACCCTCAAGTCACCATGCTTCTAGAAGCTTCCCGGAAAATTACGAGAACGCCCCTCCTATCCGTGAAAACACGGAAAAACTTTAAGCTGTATAAATCCAATATCCTGATACTAGAATCTGGCATAAACCAAAGACGGCTAGTAAAAACTGTCCGAACGTCGTACGTGCGTTTAAACACGTATGCATCCAAACCCTTGTCATAAAACCGTACGACCTCTATATCGTTTCGCCTGGAGTTGGGAAATCTCTGTGTTGGACTCTAAAGACTCGACTACTACGCTGGCAGTGGGTTTAACCACAGACCGTAAGCGGCACTAGCTGTACATAACGATCCCCAGGTAGATGTCGATAAGAAGGCCGATGAGGAAACCCATCTGAACTCCTACTGAGCCTGTCCGTGACAATATCCGCGCAGTCCGGTCTGTTCGTCTAAGAGTATCGCATGTATGGTCTAGGGGGGTGGTGAATGTCAGACCCCTAATCACCGTACAAGTCGTGCCGGCATGGCTCAAGACCATCCGAGAATCTACTGATCAGTCCATCAGTGATTCTCAATCAGCCCTGGCTAGGGACTTATGGTAATGACCAACCGATCACTATACGATATCAACTCCCTATACCGGGAGATACGAATCCCTAACAGTCGCTCACTGCCTCCACGTGGCTCGGGACTGTGCCCAACTAAAACCTGTTTGCACGACTCCTTTGAACCGTCGTAGGGTAGTAATCAAAACACAGTGGGAACTCACACGAGACAAATGATGACCTTAAGTCAACGGACTATCTGCACACATGTCACCTGAGAACTGCTATCTGACGTTATGTATAAATACCATCCAGTCAATTCTCGGCGAGTCCTGTCCGGTGTACTCACACCCAGTGAGCATCTGTATACAGTCTTAGGTGTACATCACCAATAGGTGCGGGACTAATCCATCGCCCCTTGTCAGGTTCTAGATATGTATACACTAGTCTACTCTGGAGTATCGATGCCCAGTCTCGATACTCCTGCGACCAGGGATATCTAAGGATGTGCCTATTGACTATCCAGCTCCCACAAGTATGACTGCCATCACAACGACGGTAGTCAGGCAAACACCCTATGAGCTTTATCAACATGTTTATAAATACAAAGTAAAATATATCACACGTTAAGATAAAGTCAAACCAAATAGCGTACTATCATATTAAGTAAGATTGTCATGTACATACATATCCCTAGCATCCTATACAATGAAGTCCTCTAGGGCATATATATCCAACAATCTCCCATTTGCACTAAGGCCTATAATTGGTGCAATGAGTACCCACTGTCTGCACTAGATCCAGTTGCTGGCGTACCGCATGCCCAACATATCAAACAGCCTCTCGAACTGGACTTGAGGGATGGCCTTGGTGAATGGATCATCCGTGTTGTCTTTTGTGTCCACTCTCCGTACCTCGATCTCCTAACGATCCATGATCTCCCTGATCAGGTGAAACCGCCTTAAGATATGCTTGGATTTCTGTCGGGACCTCAGTTCCTTCGCTAATGCTACAGCCCCATTGTTATCACAATACAAAGGTATTGGATTGACAATGGACGGATCCACCTGATGTTCAGAGATGAACTTCCTCATCCAGACAGCCTCTTTTGCGGCTTCACTAGAAGCTATATACTCAGCCTCCATAGTTGAGTCTTCGACGGTATCCTGTTTGGAACTCCTCCAACATACCGCCTCTCCATTGAGTGTAAACACAAAACCCGAAATGGATTTAGAATCATCTTTGTCACTTTGGAATCCGGAGTCGGTAAAAGCCTCAACCTGGAGGTCCCCATTACCGTAAATCAAGAACATCTCCTTAGTCCTTCTCAGGTACTTGAGAATGTTTTTTACCGCTATCCAATGCTTCTCACCTGGGTCAGCAGATACCTGCTTACTACACTAAGTGCGTAAGCTACATCTGGTGTGGTACATAACATCGCACACATTATAGATCTTACTGCCGAAGCGTAGGGTATAATTCCCATGCCAGCCCTCTCTCCATCAGTCTTTGGAGACATCTCTTTGGAGAGGGTGATCTCGTGACAAGCGGGTATATTACCGCGCTTGGAATCTTCCATACTAAATCTCTTTAGTATAGTGTCAATATACCTGGACTGTAAAAGTCCCAACATTCTATTAGATCTATCACGATAGATCTTAATGCCCAAAATGTAGGTTGCATCACCCAAGTCTTTCATGGAGAATTTCTGTGACAAGAAGAGCTTTACTGATTGTAGCATAGGGACATCATTCCCTATCAGTAGTATGTCGTCGACGTACAAAACGAGGAAGACTACTGCTACTTCTACAATTTTCTTATAAATACATGGTTCATTTACATTTTTGATAAAGTCAAATTCTTTGACAGTCTCATCAAAGCAGATGTTCCAACTCCGCGATGCTTGCTTTAATCCATTGATGGATTTAAGTAACTTGCACACTCTTCCGCTGCTCCCACTGTTTAAGAAACCTTCTGGTTGATCCATGTAAACACTTTCTTCTAAATGTCCATTTAGAAAAGCTGTTTTTACGTCCATCTGCCAGATTTCATAGTCATGGAAGGCAGTAATGGCAAGCAGGATCCGAATGGATTTAAGCATAGCTACAGGTGAAAAGGTTTCATCATAGTCCAATCCTGGTCTTTGACGAAAACCTTTTGCAACGAGTCTAGCTTTGTAGGTTTCCACTTGTCCAAGTGCACCAATCTTCTTTTTGAAGATCCATTTGCATCCAACTGGTTTCACCCCAGGAGGAGCAACTTCTAAAGTCCATACTTTATTGGTGTACATGGATTCCATTTCGGATCTCATAGCATCCAGCCACTTCACCGAGTCAATACTCATGATAGCCTGCTGGTAGGCTCATCATCATCGATGATGCAATCCTCTCGATCCCCATCTAAAAGAAAACCATAGTATCTTTTAGGAGGATAAGAAAGCCTACTAGATCTGCGTAGTGGCGTTGGTTCATCGTGTTCTATTGAAATCTGAGGTTCTACTAAGTCCTCGGTAGCAGTATGAGGTTCTGGAATTTCTTCCACCTCTACCGCGCTCCCATTAATTTCTTTTGCACGAAATTCGCTCTCTAAGAAGACAATGTGGTGAGCGACAAACACCTTTTGTTCTTCAGTGTGGTAGACCATGTACCCCCTTAAATGTTTGGGGTATCCTACAAACTTGCACAAAACCGATCGTGCCTCGAGCTTGTCTGGATTATGCTTTTTAACATATGCCGGACACCCCCATATCTTGATATACTTGAGATATGGTCTCTTCCCGCTCCACATTTCATATGGAGTGGTAGGCACGTTGGAACTCTATTCAATAAGTATGCTGCTGATTCTAGAGCAAATCCCAAGAAAGAAAGTGGCAACTCAGCACTACTCATCATTAAACGCACCATATCTAATAGCGTGCGATTCCTCCTTTCTCATACACCATTATGCTGAGGTGTATAAGGCGGAGTAAGCTGAGAGAGAATTCCATTCTCTTTTAAGCATTCAAGGAGACTGGTACTTAAGTATTCTCCACCTCGATCAGATCGAAGTATCTTGATTCTTTTACCAGTTTGTTTCTCTACTTCATTTTTATACTCCTTAAACTTCTCAAAGGCCTCGGATTTATGTTTCATTAAGAATACATATCCATACCTAGAGAAGTCATCAGTAAAAGTGATGAAGTAGGAGTGACCGCTTCTCGCTTGCGTAGACATTGGACCACATACATCACTGTGTACAAGTCCCAAGAGTTCTGCGGCTTTTTCTCCGTGTCCGGTGAACGGAGGTTTGGTCATTTTTCCTTTGATACATGATTGACAAGTTGCATATGATGAGTATTCAAACGGATCTAAATATCCATCTTTATGTAACTTAGTCAGCCTTGTTTCGTTTATATGACCAAGTCTACAATGCCATAGAAAAGCTTGGTTTGATTCTGGAGCCTTTCTTTTAAACGTGTTTTGAATATTGAAAATTCGAGGTTGATTAAGTATGTATATGCCGTTTTCCAGTGTGCCATACCCAATCAGTTCTTGATTTAGGAGAATGTTCATGACATTTCTTTCAAGCGTGAAATTATATCCTTCATTAGATAACAAAGATACTGATATAATACTACACAACATACTGAGAATACAAAAACAGCTGTACAACACCAAAATGTGCCCACTAGTCAACCCCAGGTGATATTCCCTTATTGCAATAGCATCTACATGCATTCCATTGCCCATCCGGAGAGTCATATCACCTATCCCCAGTACTCTACTATTTCTTAAATCCTGCAATGAATTACATATGTGAGAACCAGAACCGGTATCAAGTACCCATGATGTAGAGTTTACTGAAAGACAATTTTCGATTACGAACAGACCGGAAGCAGAAGCAACAGCTTGCTTCTTGCCCTTGCTTCGAAGGCCACACAGTCCTTCTTCCAGTGCACTTGCTTGTGACAATAATAGCATTCGTTTATATCTGCCTTCACCCTTCCTGCCTTGTTTGTTCCCTGCACCTTCTTGACCCCACCCTTCGGTTTGGTGGCTTTCATCTTCTTCTTCCCTTTAGCTTTCGCTTTAGATTTAGAAGAGGATGATTGGCCAACATACAGAACGGGGGTCTTCTCCTGTTTCAAGGAGGTCTCTGCTACCCTCAACATGTTGAGGAGCTTTGGAAGATCAGCTTCCATTTCGTGCATGTTGAAGCTTAGCACGAACTGAGAGAAGGTGTGGGGAAGGGACTGCAAAATCAAGTCGATATACAAATCGTTCTCTAGCACGGATCCCAGGTTTGCGAGTTCCTCTATGAGGCTGATCATTTTCAGGACGTGCTCTCCTACAGATGATCCTGGAGCTAACCTCATCTTGAAGAGTTTCCTTGAGGTCAAATACCTCGCGATACGGGAGTGTTCCCCATACAATTCCTTGCAATGGAGAAAAATGGATATAATATCCATACTCTCGTGCTGTTTCTGGAGTTCATTGTTCATGGACGCCAGGACGATACACTTAGCTCTCTCACAGTCTAGATCCCAGGTTTTGCGAACTTCCTTTTCCACAACTGAGGAATCTGGTCCTGGGATAAGGGGAGGAACAATGGTGGTAACATATGCTACTTTATCATAAGTCAGTGCAATGTTGACGTTCCTTAGCCAATCTTTATAGTTCTGCCCGGTCAGTATATTTTTTTCAAGTAATAGTTTTAGTCCTGTCATGGTAGCTGCAAGAGAGAGAGAAAAGAAAACACTGAGCATAGGCTCTTGCAAGTTTAGATTGGTTATCAATTTATCTAAACAGGATAGCTCCCACTGTTTCCTCAAATCCTTCTTCAAAATCTAAAAGAAGAATTAGTCAGGATTTAATCACACGTCACAATACTTGCTTAACCTTACAGCCTGGCCAGTGTTGGTACTTCGAGGGAGGTTTTCCAACGCTTTCACGAAGTTCCTTAATTAAATAACCTCTTTTCCCTGGAGGCGTAGCCCCTCTAACACCTTTCTGGACACCTACTTGGTTTATAGCATTGATTGTTAACTAAGAAAGTTTCCCGAGAGTAATCCTACTCATCAGTGGGTTCGGGATCCAACTATCATTGCATGATGTACTAGATGGAAGCCACTCTAGTCACCACACTCCAGAAGGTATGCTAAATCTGCAAGTTTTCTTTATATTTGAAACCCCCGATGTGATTTTTACCCCAAGCTTTTATGACCTTGACGTAGGCCAACAAATCATAAGACCCAAGTCAAGTTCTACCCGTCGTTGTCCTGATTAATTTAGGTACATCGTACATGCCCTTGACGTAGGTCAACAAGGCTGTATGTATGTCCTATACTAATGCATCTATCTATGCAACAAATAAACAAACACACTGCTACCATACACTATGCCTTGACGTAGGCCAACAAGCATAGCATGAATACGATGTGCTGTCTATTTGAAACGACGGAGGGTTACGGCTTGTTTTTGGCAAAAAACCGTTAACGTAGTGAACTTGATATGATCGAAGGAACCAAGATAGCACTTTTTAAAACGAGTGGTTTAAGCCCCGCATTTAAAATTTGCTTTCTGAAGAAAACCGAGTGGTTTTGAAATTGTTCCAACGATTCAGTTTAGGTTTTATTTTTCTTTGCATTAATAATAATGCGTCCCATCATTAACCTATCATTACAGATAACAATGAAAATACAACGTCCTCTTATGCCATCCACATTCGCCACGGGGTCCCGTCATCACCCGTTAGATTACTTAACTAACGGCAGAGCGGGGGCTGGGCTAGCGCGGGTGTAAAACATAAGTGACGTCTAAATAGCTATCATATATATATATTATACATTCGTCAGACGCAATAATAGGCATTCCAGATCATAGATAAACTTTATTTGATATGCAAGAAATCCGCGTTTCTTTTGAGCCTGCAACGAAAGACAGATTACACAGTTATGATGAATAGCCATTACCCCTCCCAGACCCCTACCGGTACGGCAAACTACCCGCCAAGTACCCGAAGTGAAGCGGTCTCCCTCAACGATGTGAGTAGGCCACTAAACACTTCGAAATACCCGGTAGTTTGTGCACCCCACCTTGGGTCTATCCTAGGAGCAAAAACAGTAAAAAGAAACAATACAACGGTGGCTACAACCGCAACCTAAATGTGCCCCGCAAAATAATATTATAACTTATTACATTTACATCGAATGAATTAATACAAAAAAACCCATCACAAAACCCCGGCTAATCATCACAACAATCCAATACAGTTCATAATCACAAATAGTTAAAAACAACACTGATATGTGCAACCCCCTGCCAGCCGACATACTAGCAGTTAGAGGAAGTTTACGAACACATAATACAGTTCACAGATATAATCAAATAAGCAAACATCGTATAATTTCGATCGATCAAACACTTTAGATTCTACTCCAAAACTTCTCTGTAAATCTGAAACTTGAGCAGAAAATAAATCACACCAGAAAAGACAAAATATCAGAGAAGATGCACAGGGAAAAACTGGGCTGAATCGGCTCCAACTCGGCTGCGGATCGGCGGCGGATCGGTAGGATCGGCCGCGGTTCAGCGGCTCAGTGCCCGATTCAGGAGCCCATTTTTTTGTGTGTTCTTATAATTTCATTTATGTTATTCTGGAGGTCCCTGAAAAAATTTTATGCCTCATTTTAAAAACGACAGAAACTATGTGATATCAGGGTATTTTCCGGTTCGTCTTGCGTTCGAAATTCATACGAATTTGCAAATGAGTTAATTATTGTTTAGTGAGGCTCTAATACCACTATAAGTCGATGTGCAACACCCCACGAGTTGCGGGGAGGCGGAAATATGAAAAACGATCTTGTTCTTTAAGCATACATCGACTAACCGAAGATCTTTGCTAAACGATAATTAACAACAACCATTTAAGTTCTTAGCTACTATGTAAAGAGATTATACCTAGTGAATCGTGTCCTTCGTCTTTTCGATCTCTACGTCCTCCTCGGCCTCCTCTATGTGATAGATGATCTACCCGAGAACCCTAATCTAAGCTTCACCTCCAAACTTGAGGTAACTAAGTTTCTCTAGTTGCTAATAAAAAGAACTTAGATGATATAGAGTTAGGTTATGTATTTTTTAGTCTATTCTAATCCTTGATCTCAACTCATGAGTGGCAGGATTAGAGTTTGAAAAGAGAGTGAGCTTGAGGAGAGAACGTGAACAAGATAATGATAATGATATTGTTTCTCACTTGATATATGAAGCATAATGAATAAATGAATAAAATGAGATTATTCATCATGCTACATTAATGAATTATGAGTGATTCACTATGTGAGTCATTAATCATTTAATAATGCATTAATGACATGATGAATCACACATAATGAGTCACAATATCATTTAATGACAATGCCACCTAAACCCTCAAGTCACCATGCTTCTAGAAGCTTCCCGGAAAATTACGAGAACGCCCCTCCTATCCGTGAAAACACGCAAAAACTTTAGAATGTATAAATCCAATATCTTGATACTAGAATCTGGCTTAAACCAAAGCCGGCTAGTAAAATCTGTCCGAACATCGTAAGTGCGTTTAAACACGTATGCATCCGAACCCTTGTCGTAAAACTGTACGACCTCTATATCGTTTCGCCTGGAGTTGGGAAATCTCTGTGTGAGACTCTAAAGACTCGACTACTACGTTGGTAGTGGGTTTAACCACAGACCGCAAGCGACACTAGCTGTACGTAACGGTCCCCAGGTAGATGTCGATAAGAAGGCCGATGAGGAAACCCATCCGAACTCCTACTGAGCCTATCCGTGACAATATCCGCGCAGTCCGGTCTGTTCGACTAAGAGTATCGCATGTATAGTCTAGGAGGGTGGTGAACGTCAGACCCCTAATAACCGTACAAGTCGTGCCGGCATGGCTCAAGATCATCCTAGAATCTACTGATCAGTCCATCAGTAATTCTCAATCAGCCCTTGCCAGGGACTTATGGTATTGACCAACCGATCACTGTGCGATATCAACAACCTATACCGAGAGAGACGAATCCCTAACAGTCGCTCACTGCCTCCACGTGGCTCGGGACTGTGCCCAACTAAAACATGTTTGCATGACTCCTTTGAACCGTGGTAGGGTAGTAATCAAAGCACAGTGGGAACTCACACGAGACAAATGATAACCTTAAGTCAACGGACTATCTGCAAACATGTCACCTGAGAACTGCTATCTGACGTTAGGTATAAATACCATCCAGTCAGTTCTCGGCGAGTCCTGTCCGGTGTACTCACACCAGTGAGCATCTGTATACAATCTTAGGTGTACATTGTAAGTCCACGTTGCCCACCCCGGTGTTAGTCTATATGCCCTAGGGGCCATTATTGTATCATACTAGCATGTATATTACTTAATGGAAGCTTGGGATATTCGCAGTTGTATATAAAAGTCTTGCTAAACATGGTAGTATGCTACTTGGTTTGAGTCAACTTTAATATGTGCATATGTTTCTTGTAACGTATCACTTATACATATTAGTAGAGCCTATAGGATCTTTGCTTGATTACCAGCGTCGTGATGGCAGTCACACTAGTGGGGGCTGGGTAGTATGTAAGCAACATCCTATACAGGTCCCTGGTCATTGGATTATCGAGATAGGGCATCGATATTCCAGAGTAGACTAAGTGTATACGCTTCTCATCCAAGTTGGGGAGATGGTCTGTCCCACAGTCAACAGTACGTCGTACTAGAGATAGTATACAGGTGCTCGTTAGGTTACGGGTACACCGGACAGGACTCGCCGGGGAACTGATTGGTGGGTATTATACCCATCGTCAGTTAACAGTTCCCAGGTGACATGAGTACAGCATAGTCCGCAGACTTGACACTGCTGCTTCGCCTCGAGTGTGTCCCACTGTTCTTAGATTGCTACCCTACCACGGCTCAAAGGAGTCGTGCAAACAGGTGGCAGTTGGGTGCAGTCCCGAGCACTTGGAGGCGGTGTCAGTTAGATAGGATTCGTCTCTCCCGGTATTGGGAGATGATATCGCGCCGTGTCAGAGAGCCATTATGCAAAGTCCCTGGCCAGGGCAAGCGAGATATACTGGTAGGTTCCAGTAGCTTCTCAGGGCGTAATGGGCTTCGCTCCGACATGACTTATACAGCTATTAGGGGACTAACGCTTGCCGCCCGCTAGGCTTGATATGCGATAGTCTTAGACGAACAGACCGGACTGTACGGAGATTGTTATATCAGGCTCAGTAGGGGTTCGAGATGGTTTTCCTCATCGGCCTTCTTATCGACATCTACCTGGGGACCGTTACGTACAGCTTGTGCCGCTTGCGGTCTGTGGTTAAACCCACTGCCAGCGTAGTGTCGAGTCTTTAGAGTCCCACACAGAGAGTTTCCTGCTCCAGGCAAAACGATATAGAGGTCGTATGGTTTTACGACAAGGGTTCGAATGCGTACGTGTGTTTACGCACGTACGACTTTTCGGACAGTTTATACTAGCCGGCTTTGGTTTAAGCCAGTTTCTAGTATTGGGTTTTTGGATTTATACAGTCTAAAGTTTTTCCGTGTTTTCACGGATTATAAGGGCGTTCTCGTAATTTGTCGGGCACCTTCTAGAAGAGTGGTGACTAAGGGATTATGGTGGCATGAGCATTAATTGATTAATGACTCATTTGTATGATTCATCCTTTGCACTTAATGACTCATTAATGAGATAATGAGTCATATGATGAATCACACAAGGTGAATGCATCAACCATAATGATTAAATTATTTATTTATTTATTTGATTAAATTGTTATGGTTGATATATTAAAACTGAGTTCATTATTCTTTTCATTCTCATCTTTTCCTTCTCTCTCCTCAAGCTCACTCTCTCTTGAAAGCCTAACCCTAACCTCTCATGTGTTGAGATCAAGCGTTAGCTAGACTAAAACATCCATAACCTCACTCTATATCCCCTAGGTAGCTTAGATTAGCATTTTAAGCAACCTAGTTATCTCAAGTTTGAGATTTAGCTTGGCGTAGGAGCTTTCGGGTGGATCGTCTTTTATTCAAGGAGGTCGTGAAGTTGCCGATGTTCCAAGGAGCCTACGAGGAGTGGAGGACAGCGATGAAGACCCGAAGGACATGTAACGTGAGGTATAACTCCGGTACCGAGTAGTTAAACCTCTAGTATAACGTTAGCAATGGTTTAGATTACGATTCATGAGCTCAAGTCCGTGTTACGGAGCTTTGACAATTGTTTTTCATATATTCCGCCTCCCCGCAAGTTAGTAGGGTGGGTCATATGGACTTACAGTAGTATCAGAGCCAACTAAACCATTACTAGCTTGTTAGCAACTGATTAGAAGTTCGATCGACGGAAAACACGGAAAACAAAACCCTAATCCTTAAAAGTTTCTGTAAATTTTAAAAGTGTCGCAAATATTTTTTGATATACCTTAAAATTCACGGCAGGGAATTGTAAGAAATCTGGGAAAATTCGAGGAGGCAACTCGACTAAACGGCCGCGGAACCGCGGCCAAATGGTGCTTTTGGCCGCGATTCCGCCGCCAAGTGAACGCCGAGTTGACTCAGAGTTTCACAGTAATTCTTATTTTTTTGTGTTTTGTTTTCTTGTATATACTGTTTCTGCCCAGGCTGCCTCTGTAATGATTTGCTTTTGGGGTAGACACGTGTCACGACACGAAATTTGGCCCGTTACCGGCACTTAAACTACGTAACGTCTACAGACATACGTAACTTAAGTAAGCCGAAAACCCAGAAATCTAAACCACCCAAAACTGGATCAACGGAGAAAACAAAGTTTAAAAATATTTAGAAAATCATAATTTAAAATCACAAACTGTAGTTTTCTTTCTTGAAAATTTCGGCAGCACCTCCTTTGTAAAAACTAGCCCCGAAAACGGGTACAACACAGATAATATATAAAGCATCCCAATTGGGAGCAAAATCATGCCCACCGGCAGAGACAATCACCACAACAAGTATACGACGCCAAAGCGAAGAAATATCAAAGAAACGACTATAAAAGAAGTAACTTTCCAACATAACCGGCTTCTACGAGCATGGCACCCAAAATCACTAATATAATACAACACTGAAATCTCACAAGTCGTCTCTAAGTCATATACAACAGGGGTAGATGGAGAATACTAGATCCAACAAAAGATATACAATATACAAACGGATCACCACAAACCCACCTAAAAGCGACGGCCTCAATGCCTATAGTAGCGGTATCCGCAAAAGTAGTGATGATAAGATGCCCTGCCGCGACCACTCTGAGGGAAAGTCCTGCAAAACACTGTGGCACAATGGGAGTGAGTTGCTAACTCATGAATAGTAATTAACATCATACAGTAATCGCAGGTATGCACGAACAGCGATCTATCTATCACATGCAATCCGATAGCATAAGTATGATAAGTGAATATGCAACAATCATGTAAAGGTACATCAGCAGGGTACTACAACTACATGAAGCAATGCATATCAATAATAATCCTGAGTGTGTAGGATGATACAATAAAATCTCATGCAAAATCATTAGCATGGAAAAACATCAGTGTCCCCTACTGACACATCAAATCCCAAATCCTCAGGCACCGCATCCACAGATCGGTCCTCACACCCTGTAAGTCTCATGGAACCTGAATGTCTATCATCGACACCCGAAACATCATGAAGACATATACCTATAAGTATATATATATAAGGATATCATCCACGTATGTCCACCGACGATATGGAAAAATCATTGAAAACCTGAGTGTCTAACACCGACACTCGAAATATCCATAAAACCCATGTCTAACATCGACATGTAAATCCTCATAACTCAGGCGCTGTCATCACGACTGGCCCTGATGATATGTCATACCTCACTCCGGTCGGTATCCCTATGATATCTGCCGAGTCCAAATACAATCACCGGTAGGTAGTGTTCCCACCACCAGGCTTATCGTCTACACCACAAAATCTCCACTCGCCCCGGGGTACCATACCGGGTCCACCATGTACCCACAGACGGTGCCTCCCGCTCCTCGAATCGGGTATCACAAGCCAAATCTCAGAACCGAGAAATCACATGGTGGACGCACTGAAATATCATATCAAGAGAAACCGGGTTTTCAAACAATACATAGTTTCTTGAAAATAACCCCAAGGTTCTCAAATCCATAATCACATGAAATCCATATCTCAATGCGTAAAATCCATGTAAAACTGATATATGCAACATAAAACATCAATATGAGCATATAAAGGGAAAACCGCTCTTTAAATGAATCCAGCATTTTAGAATATATCTTGCGGTTCCCAAAAACTCAAATCCAGAATACATATATATGCAGCATCCCATACCACCGATATATATGCTATAAAAACTGATTATGTAACAATATCAAGGTTTAAGTATCTACGTGTAAGCAAGTATGTATGATGCCTGTCATAAGTATCAAGATCAACAACTCAATATCATATATCGATGAAATACCACTTGAGATACATACAACTATAGCTAAGATATACGGTGTACATGTCAATGTGAGTGCCTGATGTACATGTAAATATGAGTGCCTGATGTACATGTAGCTATAGTAAGGTATACATGAAATGGAATAAGGGTTACTACCTCAACTATTCCTGCTCAATGAAATGTCACGTATGTAAGTGTCAACAATATCTTATATGCACAAATGGAATAAGGCTACTACCACACTATCCCTATCTACTACTGTATCACGTATGTAGGTACTTGTGTGTGTCATGGCAATTACTGACGATGTGGGTGTATCATACAATTAGTGCTCGTGCAACATGAACCGTCAGTAATGTGTTACATCTAAAGGTACGAGTCAGGTACATCAGATAATACTATGCAATGACATTCATATGAAATTAACTAATGTGCAACTACTATGCAACTAACATATCATATTCGCCCCGACGCATAACGCCATACGGGCGATTCCCCGTAGATGTTAAATCTACTCACATGTGGTCTCCAGCTATGAAAATCCGATCACCTGCTTCCCTTTGTTCGCAGCCTCTGAAGTCCCCGCTTACGACGCTGTAATTTCACAAACACAAGAAATAGTGCGAATATCTCAGAATCGATCAAAATATTGCAAAACTACGTATTTAAAATGCACCAACACACTAAACCAACGCACGAGTACACGTCTAGTGGCTAACACACGCAACGATACCTCAATACCAAACTGAGTACATCGCAGCACGACACACGACTCGTGTGGCAACACGTATCACACGGACTCAAAACACTAGATTATAGGTAATCGATCCCTGATTTTGCATACTGAATTTACTAAGTAAATAAACAGTACCAAACACCCCAAAACAACAGCAGACAAGAACCCACAGAAGCCCCACCCCAAACCCCATCTATCTAGCCGGCGTCACCGGTCCTCGCCTTAGTGGTCGCCGGCCCTGACCGGTGGGGTGGCCTCCGTATCTCAGGTGGTGTCTCAGGTCCACTAGTACATCTCTCTAAAATTGTTTGTTCAAACACTAAAATTCCCAGGTCACAGCAGGTATTAAAAGCTCTAAAAAGACTTAAAAACCCGATATCGCCTCAATCGACATAAAAAGCGTTCTACGCATCAACCAACGAGCAAAACAACAAGAAAACTCTAATTTAACTGTAGAGGAATTATACCAAACAACTTTGCTCACAAGCTCCTAGCTTTCCCTAGCTCCAAGTGATCAAAGTAGCAAGAACAAGGCTTGTGTGCAAATTTTGTGATATGCTTGGGATTTTTGACGATTTTTGAGTGAGGATTGATATAAAATGAGAAAGGAATTGAGCAAAGGCAGTAGGAATGAGGGAATCTCGGCCAAGTGAGTGAGGTGATTGATTTGTGAGGGTTTCCTAGCAATTTCCTATCATTTATTGCTTTCACACACAACACACACACATGCATGCACCTACTCATTTTCTTTTCTTTTCTTTTCTTTTAAATCCTAGCTTAATTCTAGTCCACACAAATCAATCCTAAGTGAAGAGAGAAGGATTAGATTTTAAATCTCAATTTAATTTAAAGAAAAGATAGCTTAGAGAAATTTTCCCAAAATTTGAATACTTCATTAAAATATTATTAAAATTGGGAAAAAGATCAAATTGAACCAAAACGTCCCATATACTCCCAAAGCTTGCGCCCTAGCTTTATTTTAGCTAATCAAGTTGCTGGCAAGTCTATATGGTCGTTCGTTCACAGTCGGGTTAAAACGGAAAATACCGATAAACTTACCCTAAAACGGACAAATTCTCATAACGATTTCTAAAACGTTACAATCTCCCCCCCTTATAGAAATTCGGTCCCCGAATTAAAATTTCATACTAAGCGTACCTTCAAAAATATGAGGGAATTTCTTCCGCATCTCGCTCTGGATCTCCCAAGTGATCACCTCACCAGTAGGACTACGCCAAAGAACCTTCATAGAAGGTAAGTCCCTGGACCGAAGTTTCTTCACCTGCCGATCCAAAATAACTATCGGCTGCTCGGTGAACGAAAGATCGTGCTCAAGCTGAACGGTCTCGTGCTGAATCATATGAGAAGGATCATGAAGGTATCTACGAAGCATCGACACATGAAAAACGGGGTGAACATCCGGAAAACTAAGCGGGAGCGCTAAACGATAAGCAACAGAACCCACTCGCTCAAGGATCTCGAAAGGACCTACAAATCTGGGACTGAGCTTCCCTCTCTTCCCAAATCGCATAACGCCCTTCATCGGAGAAATCCTCAGGAATACATGATCTCCCACTGCGAACTCAAGTCTGCGACGACGACGGTCGGCATAAGACTTCTTCCTGCACTAGGCTGCTCTCATCCTGTCCTGAATCAGCTGGATCTTCTCCGTAGTCTCCTGAACAAGCTGGGGTGCCAAAACCAAACTCTCACTAAGCTCGGTCCAACAGACTGGCGATCGACACTTCCGACCATATAAAGCCTCAAAAGGTGCCATCTGAATAGTCTCCTGAAAGCTGTTGTTGTAGGAGAACTCAATCAACGGCAAGTGACGATCCCAACTGCCCCCAAAATCAAGCACACACGCACGGAGCATATCCTCCAGAGTCTGAATAGTCCGCTCCGTCTAACCATCGGTCTGCGGATGAAAAGCGGTGCTAAAACTCAATCTGGTACCTAAAGCTTCCTGAAGCTTCTGCAATAGACGACTGGTAAACTGGGTGCCTGTGTCGGATACTATGCATGTGGGAACACCGTGCAAACGCACAATCTCATCTATATAAAGCTGAGCGTATTGAGCATAGCCGAAAGTGGTCTTCACTGGAAGGAAGTGAGCCGCTTTCGTCAACCGGTCTACAATAACCCAAATGGAGTCATACCCTCTACTGGTCCTGGGTAGACCTGTAAGTGCACGGCGGCGCCCCGGCCGTCAATCCGACGCCGGAATGCGGAAGCGGTGATAAACTTTAATTTTGCGGACTTTGCAAACCGGCACCACCGCGCACTAAACTCCGGATCGTAACCATTAACAAGTCTAAGCTACTAACAAGAAAGGGAAGAGATGTACCGACTGATCCGAGCCCTCCGGTCTTCATCTCCACTCCGATCTCCTCGCGGGATCTCCGTCCGTCTCCTCCTCGTCGGAAAGTGCACCACATCGCCTGTAGCTTTTACGGGCTCCCACCTCAATACCGAGGCAACTCGGGCGCGAAGTTGGCTAGCCGACGCGTCCAAGATTTGCTGTAGAATAATGTAGAACCATTGTCTTTTTGGGGTTATTGAGGTTGCCAAGATGGAGGAATTTATGAACAAAGATTTTCATGAAGGCTTGAAGATAATTGGAGCATGCCATCAAAATGTAGCTCGGCCACAGAATGAAAATGTGCCCACTGGAAAATTTATAAGATGAAGCAAGCACTCTCTGGAAAAAAATCATGAAGCTTTTTCTCTGAGGAATGTGTGCATGAATGAAGTCAATGGAAAATAAAAACATTCTTTAATTTCCATACTTCACAGCACACAAAGCAACCATATGTAAATATTAATAAATTAATCCCACATCCTTTTTCATTCCAGCAATGCAACAGTGGCCGGCCCCCCATTTCAATTTCCAACACAAAATTCACATTCAAAACCCATACTCAACCTTACCTTATTAAATGCAAGAGATGGAGGGAAGATATCAAAATCAATTCTTTTGCAAAAAACCCCCTCAACAAAATGTTAATTGCAAACTTGCAATTAACACCCTCCAACGAATAGTCCGACCGGGAAGGAAAAAGAGAAAACCGGCCGGAACGGAATGCAAACTGGCAACCCCAGAAAACTGGTCCCATAATAAATTACAGGAAAACCCCGATACTGTGCATACACACCCGCATTTGTATTTCGACCGAAATACAAATGTAAAGAGACAAAACTACATTATCAAATACTAAGATCCGGCTTAAGCCAAAGCCGGCTAGTAAAAACCGTCCGATCACGATCCGTGCAATACCGCACGTATCTGATCGAACCCTGCCATATCTCCATACGGCCTCTACAGCGTTTCGCCCGAAACTTGAGTAACTGAAAGTGTGGTGGACTCTAAAGACTCGTCAATACTATGGCTATGGATTTAACCACTAGCCCGTCAGAGGTATAAGCCAATACGTAACGGGCCACCAGCTATTGACTAAAAGGGACGTCGATGAGCGAACTCATCCTGACACCCTACTGAGCCTGTCAGTGACAATATCCGTGCAGTCCGGTCCGTTCGTCTATGAGTATCGCATGGCGGGCCTAGGGGGTTGGTAAAAGTCAGACCCCCAAAAGCGGTACAAGTCGTGTCGGAGTGTAGCCCAGAACACCCTGAGATACTACTGGAATACCTACCTGTAAATCTCCTTGCCTTGGCCAAGGACTTTGTGTAATGGCTCTCCTAGACACAGCACGACCTCACCCCCAATACCGGGAGAGACGAACCCCTGAAGATACGCTCACTGCCTCCATGTGGCTCGGGACTGTACCCAACTAAAACCTGTTTGCACGACTCCTTTGAGCCGTGGTAGGGTAGTAATCAAAGTACAGTGGGAACTCACACGAGACAAATGACGATCCCCAGGTCGATGAACTAACCTGCACACATGTCACCAGGGAACTGCCATCTGACGTCTGGTATATGACCAACTAGCATGTTCCCGGCGAGTCCTGTCCGGTGTACTCATAACCCAATGAGCACCTGTATACATCTTAGGTGATCCAACTGACACCAGTGGCTTGTGAGACCGGCCACCGCCCCTCGTCGGGGTCTCGACTGTATACACTAGTCTACTAATGGAGTATCGATGCCCGGTCTCGAAACTCCCACGACTAGGGACCTTTTAAGGATATGCTTGTAGACCCCCAGCTCCCACTTATATGATCGCCCTCATACTGCTGGTGGTCAAGCAAGAATCCTAGGGGCTCTATCAACGTGTAATAGCGACGTGTCAGGTCACCTAAAGCAGTACACGATGATAAAGGTAAACCAGATAGCATACTATCATCTCGAGTAAGACTGTCCTACCGGGATAGGTCCTCCCTCAATCATTACAATCACGTACCTGTGACCTAATAATTGACTCTGAGGGCACTATCTCCAACAATCTCCCACTTGCACTCAAGGCTAATTATTGCGATGTCGCATACTCACAGCCCGTGTGATACCGAACACCCAACTCCTCTACTAGTCAGTCTCACAAAGCTCGTTTGCGAAACTATTACGTTCGAGGAATAGCCTCAGCGAGTGGATCCGCTTAGTTGTTTCTTTCTATGTCTCTCTATATCTCATGTTCGCGGAGAAACCCATCTCCCGAAATGAGCAATACCTGTCTTAGAGTGTCTGGATGTCTGATGGGACCGAGCTCATAAATGAACTCCAAATCCAAACTTCTTAGACTGTATCGTCAACTGAACTTAATCAGTATCCTGCGCGCCATGCCTCCCTCAGTATTGCCTTGGACCACCTGTCCAAAATACTGCCCCTCATCAGAAGGAAAACTATAACTCTGACAACCTCTTTGTCGTCCATGTCACCTTGGAAGCCCGGAATGATAACTGTCTCCTGAATGAGGCTGTCGTTATCATCTCCCTAGAACATCCACTTATGTTCTAAAACTGCTTCCGACTGTTTCTCCACGATTGGATTAATGTCAACTTATTGCATCTAGTGCAAGAACAACATCTGGTGTGGTACTTGACATCTCACGATTGACTCAATTGCCTGAGCAAGTGATCTGCCAATCATGCACGTCCCTCTCCCCTTTAGTCTGTAAGACACCTTTAGAGAGGGTGACTCCATTACCTGCAGGTACACTACCGTGCCAGGAGTCGTCCATCCTAAATACTCTTAGAATGCTGTCAAGTACCCTGATTGGGAAACCACCCAAATCTAGATCTAAAACCATAGATCTAGTAACCAGTATGTCTGATATAAAATCCATTTCCTTTGTGGAGAAATCACTGTGTGACGACCAAAGTATAACCGATCGTAGTGTAGGAGTTTCCTTTCCTACTCTGTGTATATCATCCAAATACCAGGATATCACACCCTACTACCTTTTCAACAGATCCATCCCCTATTCTGATGAAGTCAAACCCACGACTGTCACGTCAGAAATAGATGATCTATCTCCGCTACATCTGCTCTAGTCTATAAATAGACATAAGCAACCTGTCCACCAATGCTTCCGCTGCTCCTACTGACTACGACAACCCTCTGGCAGAGTCATATAGACGTACACTTCTAAAACTGGTTTAGAACGACGCTATACTCATCCTCCCGCCGGGTCTCGTAACCTGGAACAACAGCAATGGCAATTGTGGGAAAACAAAAACTTCCCTGTCACCGTCCTTGAGGCCACCGGAGTACCTCTCGGGTGCCTGAAGTTACCCACCTTATCTGCGGAGTGGCCAATGGAATGTCAATCCAGATTGAATCTTTAGGTTCCTTATCAAATCTTCAGTAATCGTTTGTGGTTCTGGAATCACTTCCAGTTCTACCATACTCCCACTACTGTTTTCTGAAAAAATCCATTTTTAATAAAACTGTGGCGAGTCTAGAACAATATCGCTATTGTTCATCCAGATGGCAGAAAGTCAACCCTCGTCATAGCCTGGGTCAACCCACAAACAGCCATAACAGAAACGTGCCTTGAGTTGTCCAGTGTCTGGTTTTAATCATAAACCGGACAACTCCCCGTACCTTAACATCGTTAAGATATGAACTGTTCTATATCTAATATAGAAACAGAGGCACTGATTTAATTGAACCAGATCCAAATCATGCAACTGTCTCCAGCGCATGTCAACTAAATGGAAGGAGGCCGATCAGCGTTACTCAACATAGGAATACTTCCAATTATGAGTAACCTGAAAGAGACGCAAGATCTCTTTATCATTACTATCAACTGAATACCATACACAAGTATCTACATCTTCGATCTCTTTGAAGAATCCCGATACTTTCTATACCTGGTTCTCTACTTTATTCAAATACCTATAACTTCTCAAAATTTGGACCCTGTGTTTCCGCGAAACACCTGTCTAAAAACTAGAGAAGTCATAAGTAAACCGAATATAGTACGAGGACCAAGCCCTCTGTCCTGATGGACCCTGGACAACATACAATCCTTTGTATAAGTCCCTTGAGTCTGGTAACTCATTTACTGTGTGTCGTAGGTTGAAAACTGTACTTATGGTTAAGAAGAATTACACCGCTGTTTAATGCTCCTTACCTAACCATCCGCTGATATAGGTAAATGTCATAGACATAATTTCAAAAAGGTATATCTCACTCTATGAAAATAGACGTACAGATACATCGATTTGAAATTGGTGCATAACGGCGGATATTCAAAACCAAATACTTGCCGTCCGGCAAATAACCCAGGTGACTTCCTCAAATATCACCGATTACAACGAATCCCGATATAATGAGGACAATCACCTAATTCCCAATAGCTTACTCCCACTCATCATCTGTAAAACCATACAGATGTGAGAATCATACTTGGTAAATACATACCCTGGAGCAAGTGTCTAATCGGGAAATCAGTTTTCCTTTAACTGTACACAGTGAAACTGAAACATTGAAATGTTTCGATGGGGTATTTTGGTATTCCTAGTAATGCCTCTTCCAGATTCACGACTGTAACCGTATAGTTCTTTGCCACCTCTCCAAGTCCCTTCATATGTCTTTAGTCTTTACCTTCTGCACACCCTTTTAGGTCAAATGGTTTTCTTCCTTCCCTACCGTTCGGCACCAGCCTATGGTTTGGAAGAAGACTATCCAATAAGCATAATGGGTATACTGTCCCAATCCTAGGAACACTCGCAATGAGAGAGGGTGAAGATAAAAGACAACCGAATAAACCTTATTCCTATTTCTCCTGAACCAGAATCCATCCCCGAACTGGAACAAGTTCCATTCGAGTTCGTATATAACCATACGATGGAGTATCCAAATAAACTGTGGATCTTCGTAGTGATACGGAGTGTCCTGGAGAAATACAAAGGTGATGTGGGAGTGGTAACGAAATATTTGGTTTGGTCGTGAATATCTGTTGCAATTTACTTTGCCCTCTTACTAATCCCTTGCTTTGTCTTAACTTAATACCTTCTGCACACCATCTTTATGCTAATTGGTTTTCTTCATTCCCTACCGGTCGGCACCAGCCTAAGGTTTGGAAGAAGACAATCCAATTTGCGTAATAGGTGTACTACCCCTAAACCAAAGAGTACTCGTAACCAGAGAGAGGGTAAAAGGAAAAGACAACTGAATAATCCTATCCGTTTTCTCCAGAACCTGAAACCATCCTCGAATAAATTCCTTCGAGTTCGTATCTAACCATACGATGGTTTTGTCCAATGGAAGTGGACGTTCGCAGTAATACGGGGTGTCCTGGAGAAAAGGGTAAAAGTAGGAGTGGCAATGAGGTTTGCAACTCTGACAATCCAAAAGCCAGTGTTAAGAAGGTTCGGTCAACTTGGTTACTGAGTCAAAGTCTTAGGGTCGGGTCAATGGTCGCTGCCAAAGAGAGAGAGAAAAGAAACACTCAGCGTGCACTCTAACCTAGATCAGAAAGGTTACCAATTTATCTAATCTGGAAACCTCCTACTGTACCTCAAATTCTCCTCCAAACCTGAAAGAAGAATTAGTCGGGGTTACCCGAGGAGTAAACTAACTCATCAGTGGGAATCGGGATCCAACTATCATTGCATGATAAAGTGACGGAATCCGCTCACATCATCATACTCCAGATGGTATGCGCATATCTGGCAAGTTTCAGTTCTTTTGAAACTCCCGATGTGATTTCTGCCCCATGCTCTTATGACCTTGGCGAAGGTCAACAAATCATAAGTCACATGTCAAGTTCTACCCGTCATTATCCAGGTTAATTTGAATCCACCCGTACAAGCCCTTGACGAAGGTCAACAAGGATGTACGACTGTCCCAAACCAACACATCTATCTATGCAGCAGAAAGGTAACAAGCAGCTACCATACACTATGCCTTGACGAAGGTCAACAAACATAGCATGAATACTACGTGCTACCCGTATGAAACGACGGAGGGCTACGAATGGTTTCTGGCGAAAACCTTTAACGTAATGAACTTGATATCGTTGACGGAATGGATAGCTTTTAAAAATATAGTGACGAAAACCGTTGCTAAAGAGGTCACTCCCGGTGAAGGGATCTCGGCTCTTTCCCCGTAGAATGGGGTGCAGGATATTCCAAATGAATACCGCGATGCAAAGCAAAAGTAATCGGCTATAGTGAAGTTAATGCCCTGACGCAAACTTCTGTCCAAGGGGTCACTCCCGGTGAAGGGATCTCGGCCCTTGCCTCGTCGACTGAGGAGCAGGATATTCCAAATGAATACCGCGATGCAAAACAAAAGTGAACGTCCTTGCAATAACAGCTTTTTGAAAAGTGTTCCAACAACATCAGATTAGGTTTGTTTTTAACTTGCATTGATCCGAATCAACGCAGTCCCATCAATTGATCACACCAAAAAGAACGAAAATATACTGATGTACGTATATGCCATCCGCATTCGCCACTGGGTCCCGTCATTACCCGTTAGGTTAGCTTACTAACGACAGAGCGGGGACTGGACTAGCGCGGATGCAAAACATATACAACATCTACTAATATATATACCAATATATAGTATTTCGCTCAAGGCGTGAATAAAATGCAACATCACAGAAATGTACAGCATCACAGAACAATACAGATATCTGGGATCCCCGGGTTTCACAGAGCCACTACTGAAACCCGACGTTCCCCTGGTCGTGTGGATAGCCTGTGCAATGAAATCCTAGACCCCTACGGGCGCGGTAAGTCACCCGCCAAAACCTGAAGCGAGGCAGCCCCCTTCAGCGCCGTGAATGGACCACCCAGCACTTCACGGAATCCGGTAACTTGGGCACCCCTCCTGGGTCAACCTGTACCCCCTACGAGTGCGGCGAATAGCCCGCCAATCCAAGAGCGAAGTCCCCTCCGTCTCAATGCCATGAGATGCGGGCTTGTTGCCTTCTAGAACCCGGCTATCCGTGCACCCCTCCGCGGGGTAACCCTAGTACAGAATGTAAAATATACATACAACGGGTACATCGACCGCAACCAGGTCGTGCCCCAAAAGAATAATACAAACGGGCAGTGACGGCAGTCCACATGTCGGACGCTCGCCCCGCAATATCAAATGTACATAATACAACAAAACTGTACTAGTATTGCATCCAGGCTATCCCTACGACCGATCCGCAACAACACAGCAAATACATAGAACATCAACGTGAAAGTCACGTTCGCAAATCCGTCTAACCGGGCTATAGCAGTTAGACCGGATTTACCGATCGAGTGACATTCACGGCCGCAGATATAATGTAAATACTGTGAAAAATGTGTTTAAAATTTTCCGATTGATCAAACATTAACAAGTGGGCCCCCAAACAAAACTGTAGCAACCACAGAAAATATGGGCCCAATTTTAATGTTCCAGAAACCCTAAAATATCCCCAGAAGCCCACTGTAGAAACCCAACCCACTGATTCCTTAATGCTGCCGCGGAAGCGCGGCCACAAGTGGGTTTTGGCCGCCCTTCCGCGGTCTGGTCAGAAGATCAGTGCATCGAATTTGAACAGTGATCTTATAATTTTTAGTACATCAATATTTTACAACCTGAAAAATTTTTCAACACTAAAAATTTCCAACAGAAAACTGATGCGACAAAATACGGGTTTTTGGACTTTTTGATCGATCGGAAATGCAAACACATTACACAAAGCTAGACTAAGTTAATGGAGAGGCTCTGATACCACTGTAAGTGCACGGCGGCGCCCCGGCCGTCAATCCGACGCCGGAATGCGGAAGCGGTGATAAACTTTAATTTTGCGGACTATGCAAACCGGCACCACCGCGCACTAAACTCCGGATCGTAACCATTAACAAGTCTAAGCTACTAACAAGAAAGGGAAGAGATGTACCGACTGATCCGAGCCCTCCGGTCTTCATCTCCACTCCGATCTCCTCGCGGGATCTCCGTCCGTCTCCTCCTCGTCGGAAAGTGCACCACATCGCCTGTAGCTTTTACGGGCTCCCACCTCAATACCGAGGCAACTCGGGCGCGAAGTTGGCTAGCCGACGCGTCCAAGATTTGCTGTAGAATAATGTAGAACCATTGTCTTTTTGGGGTTATTGAGGTTGCCAAGATGGAGGAATTTATGAACAATGATTTTCATGAAGGGTTGAAGATAATTGGAGCATGCCATCAAAATGTAGCTCGGCCACAGAATGAAAATGTGCCCACTGGAAAATTTATAAGATGAAGCAAGCACTCTCTGGAAAAAAATCATGAAGCTTTTTCTCTGAGGAATGTGTGCATGAATGAAGTCAATGGAAAATAAAAACATTCTTTAATTTCCATACTTCACAGCACACAAAGCAACCATATGTAAATAGTAATAAATTAATCCCACATCCTTTTTCATTCCAGCAATGCAACAGTGGCCGGCCCCCCATTTCAATTTCCAACACAAAATTCACATTCAAAACCCATACTCAACCTTACCTTATTAAATGCAAGAGATGGAGGGAAGATATCAAAATCAATTCTTTTGCAAAAAACCCCCTCAACAAAATGTTAATTGCAAACTTGCAATTAACACCCTCCAACGAATAGTCCGACCGGGAAGGAAAAAGAGAAAACCGGCCGGAACGGAATGCAAACTGGCAACCCCAGAAAACTGGTCCCATAATAAATTACAGGAAAACCCCGATACTGTGCATACACACCCGCATTTGTATTTCGACCGAAATACAAATGTAAAGAGACAAAACTACATTATCAAATACTAAGATCCGGCTTAAGCCAAAGCCGGCTAGTAAAAACCGTCCGATCACGATCCGTGCAATACCGCACGTATCTGATCGAACCCTGCCATATCTCCATACGGCCTCTACAGCGTTTCGCCCGAAACTTGAGTAACTGAAAGTGTGGTGGACTCTAAAGACTCGTCAATACTATGGCTATGGATTTAACCACTAGCCCGTCAGAGGTATAAGCCAATACGTAACGGGCCACCAGCTATTGACTAAAAGGGACGTCGATGAGCGAACTCATCCTGACACCCTACTGAGCCTGTCAGTGACAATATCCGTGCAGTCCGGTCCGTTCGTCTATGAGTATCGCATGGCGGGCCTAGGGGGTTGGTAAAAGTCAGACCCCCAAAAGCGGTACAAGTCGTGTCGGAGTGTAGCCCAGAACACCCTGAGATACTACTGGAATACCTACCTGTAAATCTCCTTGCCTTGGCCAAGGACTTTGTGTAATGGCTCTCCTAGACACAGCACGACCTCACCCCCAATACCGGGAGAGACGAACCCCTGAAGATACGCTCACTGCCTCCATGTGGCTCGGGACTGTACCCAACTAAAACCTGTTTGCACGACTCCTTTGAGCCGTGGTAGGGTAGTAATCAAAGTACAGTGGGAACTCACACGAGACAAATGACGATCCCCAGGTCGATGAACTAACCTGCACACATGTCACCAGGGAACTGCCATCTGACGTCTGGTATATGACCAACTAGCATGTTCCCGGCGAGTCCTGTCCGGTGTACTCATAACCCAATGAGCACCTGTATACATCTTAGGTGATCCAACTGACACCAGTGGCTTGTGAGACCGGCCACCGCCCCTCGTCGGGGTCTCGACTGTATACACTAGTCTACTAATGGAGTATCGATGCCCGGTCTCGAAACTCCCACGACTAGGGACCTTTTAAGGATATGCTTGTAGACCCCCAGCTCCCACTTATATGATCGCCCTCATACTGCTGGTGGTCAAGCAAGAATCCTAGGGGCTCTATCAACGTGTAATAGCGACGTGTCAGGTCACCTAAAGCAGTACACGATGATAAAGGTAAACCAGATAGCATACTATCATCTCGAGTAAGACTGTCCTACCGGGATAGGTCCTCCCTCAATCATTACAATCACGTACCTGTGACCTAATAATTGACTCTGAGGGCACTATCTCCAACAAGACCCACAATGAAGTCCACGGAAATCTACTCCCATTTCCACTCCGGAATGGGTAAAGGCTGCAACTCTCCAGCCGGTCTCTGATGCACAGCCTTGACTTGCTGACAAGTCAGGCACCTCGAAACGAAGTCTGAAATATCGCGTTTCATCCCTTCCCACCAGTAGAAGTCTCTCAAGTCACGGTACATCTTGGTGGAACCTGAATGAACGCTAAAGGCCGACTAATGTGCCTGCTCTAGGATCTCGCGTCTCAACCCATCAGCATCTGGTACACACAAGCGAGTCCCGCATCGTAACACACCCTGGTCATCAATCATGAACTCCGAAACTGTATCCTGTCGAACAAGCTCAAGAATCTCAGACAAACGAGTATCACTGGTTTGCGCCTTACGGATACGATCAACAAGTAGTGGGTGGGCGCGGACATGAGCAACCTGTCCTCCAGTAGAGGTGAACTCGAACTGCACTCTACTATCACACAAGAGCTGCCAATCTGCAGAAGACTGACACTGAACGGCGCTCAGCTGGGACAAGCTACCCACGGGCCTACGACTCAAAGCATCAGCTACCACATTCGCCCTGCCCGGGTGATAAAGGATCTCACAATCATAATCCTTCACTAGCTCCATCCATCGGCGCTGTCTCAGGTTCAGATCTCGCTGCTGGAAGATATACTTCAAACTCTTATGATCCGTGAAGATCTGACACGACTCTCCATACAAGTAGTGTCTCCAAATCTTCAACGCAAAGACTACCGCTGCCATCTCAAGATCATGAGTGGGGTAATTCTACTCGTGCTTCTTCAGCTGCCTAGAAGCATATGCAATCACTCTATCATGCTGCATCAAAACACAGCCGAGCCCCACTCGAGAAGCATCACAATATACAACGTAGCCCCCCGATCCAGAAGGTAAAGAAAGAACTGGTGCTGTCGTCAATCGAGTCTTCAACTGCTGAAAACTCTGCTCGCACGCATCAGTCCAGAGAAAAGGAATCCCCTTCTGGGTCAGTCCAGTAAGCGGTGCAGCGATACTCGAAAAATCCTGCACAAAACGGCTATAATAACCAGCTAAGCCCAAAAAGCTGCGGACCTCAGTCACCGATACAGGTCTGGGCCAAAACTGTACAGCCTCAATCTTCCTCGGGTCCACAAGGATACCATCACCAGTCAACACATAACCCAGGAAGTCAACTCTATCAAGCCAAAATGCGCACTTTGAGAATTTAGCATAAACTGGTGCTCTCTCAATATCTGTAAAGTAATCCTCAAGTGCTGCTCATACTCCTCTCGACTCCTAGAGTAAACCAGTATGTCATCAATAAACATTATAATGAACTGGTCGAGGAACGGCCTGAAAATCCGGTTCATCAGATCCATGAACGCTGCTGGCGCGTTGGTGAGTCCGAACGACATCACCAAAAACTCATAATGCCCATAGCGCGTACGAAAAGCAGTCTTCGGAATGTCATCATTCCGAACCCGCAACTGATGATAACCCGAACGCAAATCAATCTTCGAAAAATGTTTCGCACCCTGGAGCTGATCAAATAAATCGTCAATGCGGGGTAAAGGATACCTGTTCCGCACCGTAACACGGTTCAACTGACGATAATCCACACACTGCCTCAAACTGCCGTCCTTTTTCTTGACGAACAGAACAGGAGCTCCCCACGGAGAAACACTCGGACGCACAAGTCCCAAATCAAGCAACTCTTGCAATTGATCTTTAAGCTCTCTAAGCTCTGCCGGAGCCATCCGATAAGGCGGTATAGAAATAGGCTCCGTGCCAGGAATCAGATCAACGCAAAACTCAATATCGCGCTCTGGTGGCAACCCAGGTAACTCATCGGGAAAATCATCGAGAAAATCTCGCACGATAGAAACCTGGTCCAACAACTCCACTGTGGCTCCAGTATCATGAATGAACGCCAAGAATCCCCGACATCCCCTCCTCAAAAGCCGACTAGTGCACAAAACAGAAATCAAACTGTGAGGGGCGGCACTACGGTCCCCCTGCACAATAAACACTGACTTGCCGGGAAAACAAAATCTAACTGTCTTCTCGCGGTAGTCCACGGACGCATAGCAAGTAGCTAGCCAATCCATGCCCAAAAGAACGTCGAAGTCCAACATCTCAAGAAGGATCAAGTCGACGGACAGATCTCTGTCACCAATATGGAACACACATCGCGCAACAAACGACTCTCCCACAGGAGTAGTCACGACCAGCGGCTGGTCCAGCAAACACGACTCTCGGCCTAACCTTGGCACGAAGTGCGTGGAAACATACGAATGCGTGGATCCCGGATCAAAAAGCACATGCGCATCATAAAAACATACAGAAAGGGTACCTGAAACCACGGCATTGGACGCCTAAGCGTCCTGGTGAGTCAAAGCAAAAACCCTAGCCTGTCCTCTACCGGCTACTGGCTGTCCTCTGCCTCTGCCACCATGACCTCTCGGTACAAAACCTCCGCGACCACGACCTCTCTGAACAGGAGTCTGACGCGGCGCAACTACAGGAATAAGAGGCAACGCACTCTGAGGTGGTGAAGGTGGTAAGGTAAACTGCGGTGCTGCTGGCCCTCTCTGACGCACCACGGTACAATCCCGAACAAGATGGTGTAAACTGCCACAACCGTAGCATCCATAAGAAGATCGCTGGCCCTCCTGGGAATAAGAACTGAATAACTGGCCACGTCCCACGTCTCTGCTACTCCCCGAGTCTGAAGGAACTCTGCCTCTGCAGACAAACCTCGGTCTCCGTGCTGGTACATCCGTACGAGTCCTCTTCGGTTCTGGAACAACCGATGACTCAGCTAGGCGCTCCTCCACCAATAGAGCTGCATCAACAGCTGCCGCATATGTGTCACAATGCTGAATGCTGATGGCTAGGAACAACTGGGTAAGCAGTCCTCGAACAAACCTCTTCACCCTCATCTCCTCAGTCGCCACCAGGTACGGAGCATACACCGACAGCTCAGTAAACAATACATCATACTCCGACACCGTCATCCCCGGCGTCTGATGTAAAGACTCAAATCTGCGCGCTCGAGCATCCCTGACGCTCGGTGGAAGAAAACGAGCAAGAAACGTCGTCACAAACTCAGCCCAGGTCATAGGAGCAAGACCAGCGGCTCTGCCCCTCTCCAACGACTCATACCACTTCTGGGCCATACCCTCCAGACGAAAACTTGCAAACTCCACCCATCTCTCATCGGAACATCGGAGTGAGCGACAAATCCTGGCCATCCGGTCGATGAACGACTGCGGATCCTCAGAAACATCTGTGCCCGCAAACACCGGAGGTCTCAACCTTATGAAATCTGTCAGCGACACAGCAATAACCTCCGGAGCTGTAACTGCGACTACCGAAACTGTAGGTACCATCGTGTCCTCCGCAGCGGGTGGAACAACTGCCTGCCCCTGCGCTCGGATGGTCTCTACCAAAGTCCCCACAATCTGGCGCAGATCCAGCATACCAGCTCCAATCATAGTAATGTGCTCCGGTACAACAGGCGTACCACCCTGGTCAGTCCTCGCCTCAGACGAGTCAACTCTGACCTCGGCTCTCGCGGCCGCTCTTTGTGTCCTCGTAGTCTTCGGCGGCATATGGGCTGGAAATTGAAACAAGATTCGATAAGGAAACGGAAATCGAATCACAAAGGTGTATATCAATCACGGAAGGAATATCAATCAATAAGTCCTAAGGTCAGTTAGGCGGAGTACCGTGTCGTAAGCATGCCGCGGAACATACACACGCTACGTCACTCTGCTTAAGCTACCTACTCCATCATACCAAGGTCATCTTAGACTCCGAAAGGTAAAACCTAACGCTCTGATACTAACTTTGTCACGACCCGAAATTTGGCCCGTAACCGGCACTTAAACTACGTAACGTCTACAGACGTACGTAACTTAAGTAAGCCGAAAACCGAGAAATCTAAACCACCCAAAACTGGATCAACGGCGAAAACATAGTTTAAAAATATTTAGAAAATCACAATTTAAAATCTCTAACTCTAGTTTTCTTTCTTGAAAATTTCGGCATCACCCCCTTTGTAAAAACTAGCCCCGAAAACGGGTACAACACAGATAATCTATAAAGCATCCCAAGTGGGAGAAAAATCATGCCTACCGGCAGAGACAATCACCACAACAAGTATACGACGCCAAAGCGAAGAAATATCAAAGAAACGACTATAAAAGAAGTAACTTTCCAACATAACCGGCTTCTACGAGCACGGCACCCAAAATCACTAATATAATACAACACTGAAATCTCACAAGTCGTCTCTAAGTCATATACAACAGGGGTAGATGGAGAATACAAGATCCAACAAAAGATATACAATATACAAACGGATCACCGCAAACCCACCTAAAAGCGACGGCCTCACTACCTATAGTAGCGGTATCCGTAAAAGTAGTGATGATAAGATGCCCTGCCGCGACCACTCTGAGGGAAAGTCCTGCAAAACACTGTGGCACAACGGGGGTGAGTTGCCAACTCGTGAATAGTAATTAACATCATACAGTAATCGCAGATATGCACGAACAGCGATCTATCTATCACATGCAATCCTATAGCATAAGTATGATAAGTGAATATGCAACAATCATGTAAAGGTACATCAGCAGGGTACTACAACTCATGAAGCAATGCATATTAATAATAATCCTGAGTGTGTGGGATGATACAATAAAATCTCATGCAAAATCATTAGCATGGAAAAACACCAGTGTCCCTCACTGACACATCAAATCCCAAATCCTCAGGCACCGCATCCACAGATCGGTCCTCACACCCTGTAAGTCTCATGGAACCTGAATGTCTATCATCGACACCCGAAACATCATGAAGACATATACCTATAAGTATATATATATAAGGATATCATCCACGTATGTCCACCGACGATACGGAAAAATCATGGAAAACCTGAGTGCTTAACACCGACACTCGAAATATCCATAAAACCCGCGTCTAACATCGACACGTAAATCCTCATAACTCAGGCGCTGTCATCACGACTGGCCCTGATGATATGTCATACCTCACACCGGTCGGTATCCCCATGATATCCGCCGAGTCCAAATACAATCACCGGTAGGTAGTGTTCCCACCGCCAGGCTTATCGTCTACACCTCAAAATCTCCACTCGCCCCGGGGTACCATACCGGGTCCACCATATACCCGCAGATGGTGCCTCCCGCTCCTCGAATCGGGTATCACAAGCCAAATCTCAGAACCGAGAAATCACATGGTGGACGCACTGAAATATCATATCAAGAGAAACCGGGTTTTCAAACAATACATAGTTTCTTGAAAATAACCCCATGGTTCTCAAATCCATAATCACATGAAATCCATATCTCAATGCGTAAAATCCATGTAAAAGTAATATATGCAACATAAAACATCAATATGAGCATATAAAGGGAAAACCGCTCTTTAAATGAATCCAGAATTTTAGAATATATCTTGCGGTTCCCAAAAACTCAAATCCAGAATACATATATATACAGCGTCCCATACCACCGATATATATGCTATAAAAACTGATTATGTAATAATAGCAAGGTTTAAGTATCTACGTGTAAGCAAGTATGTATGATGCCTGTCATAAGTATCAAGATCAACAACTCAATATCATATATCGATGAAATACCACTTGAGATACATACAACTATAGCTAAGATATACAGTGTACATGTCAATATGAGTGCCTGATGTACATGTCAATATGAGTGCCTGATGTACATGTAGCTATAGTAAGGTATACGTGAAATGGGATAAGGGTTACTACCTCAGCTATTCCTGCTCATTGAAATGTCACGTATGTAAGTGTCAACAATATCTCATATGCACAAATGGAATAAGGCTACTACCGCACTATCCCTATCTACTACTGTATCATGTATGTAGGTACTTGTGTGTGTCATTGCAATTACTGACGATGTGGGTGTAGCATACAATTAGTGCTCGTGCAACATGAACCATCAGTAATGTGTTACATCTAAAGGTACGAGTCAGGTACATCAGATAATACTATGCAATGACATTCATATGAAATTAGCTAATGTGCAACTACTATGCAACTAACATATCATATTCGCCCCGACGCATAACGCCATACGGGCGATTCCCCATAGATGTTAAATCTACTCACATGTGGTCTCCAGCTATGAAAATCCGACCACCTGCTTCCCTTTGTTCGCAGCGTCTGAAGTCCCCGCTTGCGACGCTATAATTTCACAAACACAAGAAATAGTGCGAATATCTCAGAATCGATCAAAATAATGCAAAACTACGTATTTAAAACGCATTAACACACTAAACCAACTCACGAGTTCACGTCTAATGGCTAACACACGCAACGATACCTCAATACCAAACTGAGTACATCGCAGCACGACACACGACTCGTGTCGCAACACGTATCACACGGACTCAAAACACTAGATTATTGGTAATCGATCCCAGATTTTGCATACTGAATTTACTAAGTAAATAAACAGTACCAAACACCCCAAAACAACAGCAGACAACAACCCACAGAAGCCCCACCCCAAACCCCATCTATCTAGCCGGCGTCGCCGGTCCTCGCCTTAGTGGTCGCCGGCCCCGACCGGTGGGGTGGCCTCCGTATCTCAGGTGGTGTCTTAGGTCCACTAGTACATCTCTCTAAAATTGTTTGTTCAAACACTAAAATTCCCAGGTCACAGCAGGTATTAAAAGCTCTAAAAAGACTTAAAAACCCGATATCGCCTCAATCGATATAAATAGCGTTCTACGCATCAACCAACGAGCAAAACAACAAGAAAACTCTAATTTAATAGTTGAGGAATTATACCAAACAACTTTGCTCACAAGCTCCTAGCTTTCCCTAGCTCCAAGTGATCAAAGAAGCAAGAACAGGCATTTGTGCAAATTTTGTAATATGCTTGGGATTTTTGAGGATTTTTGAGTGAGGATTGATATAAAATGAGAAAGGAATTGAGCAAAGGCTGTAGGAATGAGGGAATCTCGGCCAAGTGAGTGAGGTGAATGATTTGTGAGGGTTTCCTAGCAATTTCCTATCATTTATTGCTTTCACACACAACACACACACATGCATGCACCTACTCATTTTCTTTTCTTTTCATTTCTTTTAAATCCTAGCTTAATTCTAGTCTACACAAATCAATCCTAAGTGAAGAGAGAAGGATTAGATTTTAAATCTCAATTTAATTTAAAGAAAAGATCGCTTAGAGAAATTTTCCCAAAATTTGAATACCGCATTAAAATATTATTAAAATTGGGGAAAAAATCAAATTGAACCAAAACGTCCCATATACTCCCAAAGCTTGCGCCCTAGCTTTAATTTAGCTAATCAAAGTGCTGGCAAGTCTATATGGTCGTTCGTTCACAGTCGGGTTAAAACGGAAAATACCGACAAACTTACCCTAAAACGGACAAATTCTCATAACGATTTCTAAAACGTTACAATCTCCCCCCTTATAGAAATTCGGTCCCCGAATTAAAATTTCATACTAAGCGTACCTTCGAAAAGATGAGGGAATTTCTTCCGCATCTCGCTCTCGATCTCCTAAGTGATCTCCTCACAAGTAGAACTACGCCAAAGAATCTTCACAGAAGGCAAGTCCCTGGACCGAAGTTTCATCACCTGCCGATCCAAAATAACTATCGGCTGCTCGGTGAACGAAAGATCATGCTCAAGCTGAACGGTCTCGTGCTGAATCATATAAGAAGGATCATGAAGGTATCTACGAAGCATCGACACATGAAAAACGGGGTGAACAGCCGGAAAACTAGGCGGGAGCGCTAAACGATAAGCAACAGAACCCACTCGCTCAAGGATCTCGAAAGGACCTACAAATCTGGGACTGAGCTTCCCTCTCTTCCCAAATCGCATAACGCCCTTCATCGGAGAAATCCTCAGGAATACATGATCTCCCACTGCGACGACGACGGTCGGCATAAGACTTCTGCCTACCCTGGGCTGCTCTCATCCTGTCCTGAATCAGCTGGATCTTCTCCGTAGTCTCCTGAATAAGCTGGGGTCCCAAAACCAAACTCTCACTAAGCTCGGTCCAACAGACTTGCGATCGACACTTCCAACCATATAAAGCCTCAAAAGGTGCCATCTGAATAGTCTCCTGAAAGCTGTTGTTGTAGGAGAACTCAATCAACGGCAAGTGACGATCCCAACTGCCCCCAAAATCAAGCACACACGCACGGAGCATATCCTCCAGAGTCTGAATAGTCCGCTCCGTCTGACCATCGGTCTGCAGATGAAAAGCGGTGCTAAAACTCAATCTGGTACCCAAAGCTTCCTGAAGCTTCTGCCATAGAAGGCTAGTAAACTGGGTGCCTGTGTCGGATACTATGCATGTGGGAACACCGTGCAAACGCACAATCTCATCTATATAAAGCTGAGCGTATTGAGCATAGCCGAAAGTGGTCTTCACTGGAAGGAAGTAAGCCGCTTTCGTCAACCGGTCTACAATAACCCAAATGGAGTCATACCCTCTACTGGTCTTGGGTAGACCCACAATGAAGTCCATGGAAATCTACTCCCATTTCCACTCCGGAATGGGTAAAGGCTGCAACTCTCCAGCTAGTCTCTGATGCTCAGCCTTGACTTGCTGACAAGTCAGGCACCTCGAAACGAAGTCCGAAATATCGCGTTTCATCCCTTCCCACCAGTAGAAGTCTCTCAAGTCACGGTACATCTTGGTGGTGTAGGGTTCCTAGGCACTCTCAAAAGGTCTCACAAGGCATCAACCATGCCAATTTCAAATTTTAGGGGTGCCGAGAAACCCTAATACGGATCGTTGGCTAGAAGTTTAGGCGAAAAAGAAACTAGTTAACAACTTAACTAAAGTGTAACGGAAATACAACCTTTGTAGATCCGGTGCTCCACCTCCATAGCTCCGTGATGATGTCTCCTCGCTGCGATCATCGGATCCCGGGCTCTAGTGTCGGCTTCATCGGAGAATGGACGGGCTAGGTCATCGACTACGACGCCGAAGATGATCTACGTCGAGGCATCACTAGATCAAGCTCCAACTTCACCAAGTCAAGAAACTTGTGAAGAAAACACACTCTACTACTTGGCAAGAGGTAGAGGATGAAGAAATAGGAAGTGGGTTCACTTTAGAATTGGATTTCTCACTCTTTTTCATCAATCACCATTGATGGAATCTAGTTTTTCTTCTTCAAGAAGAAGAAGAAGAAGATGATAATGTTATGATAAGATATTAAAATGAAAAGGAAAATGAATACTTATCATAATACTAACCTTAGTTTAGTGTAGAGAATAGACCATGGTTAGATATGATGGTTAGGGTTAAGCAAGAGACAAGAATGGTGGACTAGGTCAAAGTTTCATGAAGTTTCAACTAAACTACAAAACTAGCAACCATTCTTTTCTCATCTATTCAAAATAAATAAATAAATAAGTAAGTAAGAAAAGAAAACCCTAATCATTAGTTTAACCATGGCTTAATTCTTTACACTTAACCAAGTAAACATGTATCATCAAACATGATACAATCAAGTGCACAAAAGTATATCACATATACAACTTGCACAATTCAAGTGAGAAAATCCATTTAAAATGAACCAATACTAGTTAATGCAAAGTAATATATCAAATATATAATTATGCATTAAATCATTAAATCAACACTTGATTTAACGATCCGGTCATATCGCATATAACCGACTAATATACAATGTATCAGCTTATCGAATCATTCCTCGATTCGATAACTAGGTTATATCGCATACAACCATTCGATACATTCATCGCGAGAATAGAATACGGTATCACATACACGCATTATTCTCGGTCCCGCACATATCTCATATGCGCTCCTATTTCGTTTCGCTTGAGCCAGGAAACCTCTGTGTAGGACTCTAAAGACTCGACAATACGCCGGCAGCAGGTGATGATCATATCAAACACCCACAAGCCGCAAGCGGTCTGCTAAACATAACGGCCACCAGGGTATTGGGCGATCAGAAGATCGACGAGCATGCCCGCTCACACTCCAGTGAATCCAACCAGTAACACCACCGTACAGTCCGGTCTGATCGTCTGATATGTCGCATATCTCGCCTAGGTGTGGTAAACGTCAGACCCCAATAGCTCGATAAGTCGTGTCGATATGAGGTCTATAACAGTTCGAGAAACTATAGGTAACACTTACCAATAAATCTCAGCAACCCTGGCCAGGGATTTCCGGTTATAGCCAATCGAACACAGCGCAACATCAACTCCTTATACCGGGAGAGACGAATCCCCTCCTATCGCTCATTGCCTCCATGTGATTCGGGACTGTACCCAAAAACCACCGTTTTGCGCGCCCTCTTGGACGTGGTAAGGTGGAAATCAAAGCACAGTGGGAACCACACAAGACTCTATGACGATCTCGGGTCAACAGACTACTCTGTACCAGTGTCACCACAGAACTGCCATCTGACGTAAGGTATAATACCATCTGGGAGTTCTCGGCGAGTCCTTCCAGTGTACCCAGTCTTCACTGAGCACCCGTATATCATCTCTGATGTCGAACACCAATGGATATGGGATCATCCATCGCCCATCTGTATGGGTCGAGAAGGTATACGCTAGTCTACTCTGGTATATCGATGCCCCGTCTCGATATACCCACGACTAGGGACTTTGAAGCATGTACTTATGGACTACCATGTCCCCTCTAGTATGATCCGCATCATAGTCCAGGTAGTCAAGTACACATCCTAAGGGCTTTACAAACATGTAACAGAGAGACAATCAATGTACACGTTTAGGTAAAGAGAAACCAGATAGCATACTATGTCCCAGCATCCACTACAATATACATCCAATGTACAGTAATGGCCTCTAGGGCATACATATAACTAACAATCTCCCACTTGCACTAGGGACATTTGATAGCAGTGGTTGTAGTATCTCATACTCAACCATCCCATAAAAGTCTCTCTCTGGGAACAGGCCTTTGTGAGTGGATCCGCTGTGTTGTCCTCTGAGTCTACTCTCTAAACCTCGATCACCCTGGAGATCAACCATCTCCATGATCAGGTGACACTACCTTAGAATATGTCTGGATCACTGATGGGACCTGCGTTCCTTGGCACAAGCCACAACTCCATTGTCTCACAATGGTAGGAACGTAGTTCATCTCATGAACCAATATACACCCAAACAGCCTCTTTGGTAGCATCTTAAGTAGCGATGTACCCTGCCTTTATCTTCTAGTATGCCACGGTATCTAGCCTGGAACTCTTCCAACATACCGTCCCTCGATTGAGGGTAAAGACAATGCCTGTGACTGACACTCAGTCGTCTTTATCACCCTGGAACCTTTCCAGTGATTCTCCCCAGGATCGATTGATACCATCTCACTACAGCTAGTGAGTATCCTAACATCCATTTAGATTTATCTCATAGATCCAAAAACCCAGGATTTAGGAGGTATCACTTTGATCCTATGTGGAGAATCATTGTGATAAGCGGAGATTGATCGAGCGTAGCATAGGAAACTCTTTCCCTATCGAGAGTATGTCATCCACGTACTCTACGAGGATCGTTACCATACTCCCTACTACCTTTTTGTTTATACAAGATTCATCTACCATTTTGATGATGTCAACTTCTTTGACTAATCCATCAAAACAGATGTTCCAACTCCACGATGCCTGCTTTATCTTATAAAGCATCTTGTACACGTTTTCGCTGCTCCCACTGTCTACGAAGCCCTCTGGCTGTGTACTTACAGACGCACTCTTCCAAATCATCATTTAGAAAAGCAGTCAAGACACCCATCCGCTAGATATCGTAGTCATGGTATGTAGCCGTGGCAAGTAGGATCTGAATGGACTTAAGCATAGGCACCTGAAAAGGTTTCATCATTATCCACGCCTGGTCGATGACGAAAACCTTTAACAAGTCTAGCTTTGAAAGTCTCAACTTTTCCATGTACACCAAGTAATCTTCTCAAGATATACTTGCTCCTGATGGGGATTTAACCCTTCAGATATAGCAACCAAAGTCCATACTTTGTTGGTGTATAAGGATTCCATCTCAGATCGCTAAACATCCAGCCATTCTTACAGAGTCTCACTCCTGATGGCCAGCTCGAAACTAGTTGGGTCATCATTTCATGATGCAATCCTCGCTCCCACTGTCATCGAGAAACCGAAGTATCTCTCAGGTGGGTGAGGAACCCTACTAGATCGGCGGAGAGGCTGAGGTTCGTTGGTAACTATTGAATCATTTGGTTTTACCAAATCATCTGCTGTAGTTTGTATAGCTGGAACCTTTCCAGTTCTACATTAAAGTCCTTACCTCGAGCTTGTCCGGATTATGCTTTTAGATATAGCCCGGACAACCCCAAATCTTAACCAACTTAAGATATGGGCTCTTCCCTTTCCATATCACATATGAAGTGGTAGGCAACTGATTTGATTTGAACCCTATTCAATAGGTATGCAACTTCATAAGTGCATAACTCCCAAAAGGAAATAGGAAACTCAGTAGTACTCATCATAGAGCACACCTTATCATATAAGGTGTGATTGCTCCGCCCCGATATACCATTGTGCTATGGTGTATACGGAGGAATAATGCTGAGAGAGAATCTCATTCTCCTTTAAAATAGTCCAGGAATTCCGTGCTCAAGTATTCTCCTCCCTGATCACATCAAAGGACATAATACTTATATCCGTATTAGTTCTCTACTTCTAACTTATATTCTGTGAATATCTCAAAAGGTTCGGACTCATTTTTCAACAGGAACATAGGTCTGAATCTCGAAACATCATCAGAGAATGTAATGAAGTACAAAGAACCAGTCTTGGCATGTGTAGACAGGGGACCTACATACATCAACATGTTGTAGGGTTCCTAGGCACTCACAAGAGGTCTCACAAGGCATCAACCATGCCAATTTCAAATTTTACGGTGCCGAGAAACCCTAAACTACGGATCGTTGGCTAGATGTCTAAGCGAAAAACAAACTAGTTAACAACTTAACTAAAGTTTAAACGGAAATACAACCTTTGTAGATCCGGTGCTCCACCTCCATAGCTCCGCAACGAAGTCCCCTCGCTGTCCAAATGAATTCCCAGGCTCTAGCGTCGGCTTCGTCGGAGAAATGGCGAGCTAGGTCGTCGATGTCCATGCCGAAGATGATCTACGTCGAGGCATCGCTAGATCAAGCTCCAACTTCACCAAGTGATGAAACTTGTGAAGAAAACACACTCTACTACTTGGCAAGAGGTAGAGGATGAAGAAATAGGAAGTGGGTAGACTTTAGAATTGGATTTCTCACTCATTTCCATCAATCACCATTGATGGAGCATGCTTTCTTCAAGTGAAGAAAGGAAGAAGAAGAAGAATTATGTTATGATAAGTTAATTAAAAAAGAAAAGAATAATCAATCCTTATCATAACATGACCATAGTTATGTGTAGAGAACTAATCATGGTTTAATGCAATGGTTAGGGTTAAGCTAAAAACAAAATGGTCATCAAGTCAAAGCATTCATGAAGCTTCATGAATGAACAAAAGAAATGCCACCATTTTATCATTTCATTTCCTTTTTCCAATAAAAAAAAGATTAATAAATAAATGAATAAAATGAATAAGCAAATAGTAAACCTTAACCATTCCATTAACCATGGTTTAATTCTATACACTTAATTAAAAAGGCATGTATCATCAAACTGATACAAGCATGTGCACAAAATCATATCGCATATGCAATGCGCACACACGAGCGAGAAAATCCATTTAAAGTGAACCGATACTAGTTAATACAAAGTAATATATCAAATATATAATTATGCATTAAATCATTAAATCAACACTTGATTTAACGATCCGGTCATATCGCATATAACCGACTAGTATCATTAGTAACAACTTATCAAATCAACACTTGATCCGATAACCCGGCTATATCGCATATAACCGATCAATGTCAAATCGCGAGAATCGAATACAGTATCACATACTAGTATTATTCTCGGTCCCGTACATATCTCATATGCGCTCCTATTTCGTTTTGCTTGAGCCAGGAAACCTCTGTGTAGGACTCTAAAGACTCGTCAATACGCCGGCAGCAGATGATGATCATATCAAGCATCCACAAGCCGCAAGCGGTCTGCTAAACGTAACTGCCACCCGGGTATTGAGCGATCAGAAGATCGACGAGCAAGCCCGCTCACACTCCTGCGAATCCAACCAGTAACACTTACCGTACAGTCCGGTCTGATCGTCTGATATGTCGCATATCTTGCCTAGGGGTGGTAAACGTCAGACCCCAATAGCTCGATAAGTCGTGTCGATATGAGGTCTATAACACTTCGAGAAACTACAGGTAACACTTACCAGTAAATCTCAGCAACCCTGGCCAGGGATTTCCTGTTATAGCCAATTGAACACAGCGCAACATCAACTCCCTATACCGGGAGAGACGAATCCCCTCCTATCGCTCATTGCCTCCATGTGACTCGGGACTTTACCTAAAAACCACCGTTTTGCATGCCCTCTTGGACGTGGTAAGATGGAAATCAAAGCACAGTGGGAACCACACAAGACTCTATGACGATCTCGGGTCAACAGACTACTCTGTACCAGTGTCACCAGAGAACTGCCATCTGACGTGAGGTATAATACCATCTGGGAGTTCTCGGCGAGTCCGTCCAGTGTACCCAGTCTCTACTGAGCACCCGTATATCTCTTCTGATGTCAAACACCAATGGATATGGGATCATCCATCGCCCATCTGTATGGGTCGAGAAGGTATACGCTAGTCTACTCTGGTATATCGATGCCCTGTCTCGATACACCCATGACTAGGGACTTTGAAGGATGTACTTATAGACTACCATGTCCCCACTAGTATGATCCGCATCATAGTCCAGGTAGTCAAGTACACATCCTAAGGGCTTTACCAACATGTAACAGAGAGACAATCAGTGTATACGTTAAGGTAAAGAGCAACCAGATAGCATATTATCATGTCGAGCAAGAAAGTCCTCCCTATATATGTCCATGCATCCACTACAATATACATCCTATGTATAGTAATGGCCTCTAGGGCATACATATAACTAACAATCTCCCACTTGCACTAGGGCCATCTGATAGCAGTGGTTGTAGTATCTCATACTCAACCATCCCATAAAAATCTCTCTTTGGGAACCGGCCTTTGTGAGTGGATCCGCTGTATTGTCCTCTGAGTCTACTCTCCAAACCTCGATCACCCTGGAGATCAACCATCTCCATGATCAGGTGACACTGCCTTAGAATATGTCTGGATCACTGATGGGACCGGCGTTCCTTGGCATAAGCCACAACTCCATTGTCACTCAATAGGAGGAACAAAGTTCATCTCATGAACAAATATACATCCAGACTGCGTCTTTGGTAGCATCTCAAATAGCGATGTATCCAGCCTTTATCGTCTAGTATGTCACGGTATCTAGTTTGGAACTCTTCCAACATACCGTCCCTTTACTGAGGGTAAAGACAATGCCTGTGACTGACACTCAGTCGTCTTTATCACCCTGGAACACTTCCTGTGATTCTCCCCAGGATCAATTGATACCATCTCACAACAACTAGTGAGAATCCTAACATCCATTTAGATCTATCTCATAGATCCAAAACCCAGGATTTAGGAGGTATCACTTTGATCCTATGTGGAGAATCATTGTGATAAGCGGAGATTGATCGAGCGTAGCATAGGAAACTCTTTCCCTATCAAGAGTATGTCATCCACGTACTCTACGAGGATCATCACCATACTCCCTACTACCTTTTTGTATATACAAGGTTCATCTACCATTTTGATGATGTCAACATCATTGACTAATCCATCAAAACAGATGTTCCAACTCCGCGATGCCTGCTTTATCCTATAAAACATCTTGCACACGTTTCCGCTGCTCCCACTGTCTACGAGGCCCTCTGGCTGTGTACTTATAGACGCTCTCTTCTAAACATCATTTAGAAAAGCTGTCATGACACCCAACCACCAGATATCGTAGTCATGGTATGTAGCCGTGGCAAGTAGGATCTGGATGGACTTAAGTATAGCTACTTAGAAAAGGTTTCATCATCATCCATACCTGGTCAATGATGTAGACCTTTAACAAGTCTAGCTTTGAAAGTCTCAACTCTTCCATGTACACCAAGTAATCTTCTCAAGATATACTTGCTCCTGATGGGGATTTAACCCTTCAGATATAGCAACTAAAGTCCATACTTTGTTGGTGTATAAGGATTCCATCTCAGATCACTAAGCATCCAGCCATTCTTACAGAGTCTTACTCCTGATGGCCAGCTCGAAACTAGTTGGGTCATCATCTCATGATGCAGTCCTCGCTCCCACTGTCATAGAGAAACCGAAGTATCTCTCAGGTGGGTGAGGAACCCTACTAGATCGGCCGAGAGGCTGAGGTTCGTTGGAATCTTCTGAATCCTTTGGTTCTACCAAATCATCTGCTGTTGTTTGTATAGCTGGAACCTTTCCAGTTGTACATAACAGATCTTGCCTCGAGCTTGTCCGGATTTTGCTTTTCAGACATAGGCTGGACAACCCCAAATCTCAACTAACTTGAGAGATGGGCTCTTCCCTTATCATATCAAATATGAAGTGGTAGGCAACAGATTTGATTTGTGTAGGGTTCCTAGGCACACTAGTGAGGTCACACAAGGCATCGAACATGCCAAATTAAAATTTTAACGGTGCCGAGAGACCCGACTACGGATCGTTTTCTAGATGTTTAGGCGAAAAAGCTAACTAGTTAACACTTAACTAATGAGAAACGGAAATACAACCTTTGTAGATCCGGTGCTCCCCCTCCATAGCTCCGCAAAGAAGTCGTCTCCGCTGTCCAAAAGGAATCCGGGCTCTAGAGTCGGCTTCGTCGGAGATAAAGCGAGCTAGGTCGTCGATGTCCATGCCGAAGATGATCTACGTCGAGGAATCGCTAAATCAAGCTCTCACTTCACCAAGTCAAGAAACTTGTGAAGGAAACACACTCTACTACTTGGCAAGAGGTAGAGGATGAAGAAATAGGAAGTGGGTAGACTTTAGAATTGGATTTCTCACTTGTTTCATCAATCCACCATTGATGAAGAAAGCATTCTTCTTTGAAGATGAAGAAGAAGAAGAAGATAAAGTTATGATAAGTTATTTGAAAAAGAAAAGAAAATGAATTCTTATCATAAAATTAACCATGGTCAAGTGTAGAGATTAAACTAGGGTTAGTGGGAATGGTTAGGGTTAAGGATGAGATAAGAATGGTTGACTTGATCAAAGCTTCATGAAGCTTCAACTAAAGAACAAAATTAGCCACCATTCTTTTCTCTTTTCTTTTATTCATTTATCAAAAATAAAAGGATAATTAAATAAGATAAATGAATAACAAATAATAAACCCTAACCATTTCATTAACCAAGGTTTAATACTTTACACTTAACCAAAAAGCATGTATCATCAAACATGATACAAGCAAGTGCACAAAATCATATCACATATATAATGCGCACATCCGAGCGAGAAAATCCATCTTAAGTAAACCGATACTAGTTGATGAAAAGTAATATATCAAATATATAAATATGCATTAAATCATTAAATCAACACTTGATTCAATGATCCGGTTATGTCCCACACAACCGACTAGTATACAATATATCGGCTTATCGAATCAACGCTTGAATCGATAACTAGGTTATATCGCATACAACCATTCGATACATTTATCGCGAGAATAGAATACGGTATCGCATACACGCATTATTCTCGGTCCCGCACATATCTCATATGCGCTCCTATTTCGTTTCGCTTGAGCCAGGAAACCTCTGTGTAGGACTCTAAAGACTCGTCAATACGCCGGCAGTAGGTGATGATCATATCAAACACCCACAAGCCGCAAGCGGTCTGCTAAACGTAACGGCCACCCGGGTATTGAGCGATCTGAAGATCGACGAGCAAGCCCGCTCACACTCCAGTGAATCCGACCAGTAACACTACCGTACAGTCCGGTCTGATCGTCTGATATGTCGCATATCTTGCCTAGGGGTGGTAAACGTCAGACCCCAATAGCTCGATAAGTCGTGTCGATATGAGGTCTATAACTGTTCGAGAAACTACTGGTAACACTTACCAGTAAATCTTAGCAACCCTGGCCAGGGATTTCCTGTTATAGCCAATCGAACACAGCGCAACATCAACCCCCTATACCGGGAGAGACGAATCCCCTCCTATCGCTCATTGCCTCCATGTGACTCGGGACTGTACCCAAAAACCACCGTTTTGCACGCACTCTTGGACGTGGTAAGATGGAAATCAAAGCACAGTGGGAACCACACAAGACTCTATGACAATCTCGGGTCAACAGACTACTCTGTACCAGTGTCACCAGAGAACTGCCATCTGACGTGAGGTATAATACCATCTGGGAGTTCTCGGCGAGTCCGTCCAGTGTACCCAGTCTCTACTGAGCACCCGTATATCATCTCTGATGTCAAACACCGATGGATATGGGATCATCCATCGCCCATCTGTATGGGTCGAGAAGGTATACGCTAGTCTACTCTGGTATATCGATGCCCTGTCTCGATACACCCACGACTAGGGACTTTGAAGGATGTACTTATGGACTACCATGTCCCCACTAGTATGATCCACATCATAGTCCAGGTAGTCAAGTACAGATCCTAAGGGCTTTACCAACATGTAACAGAGAGACAATCAGTATACACGTTAAGGTAAAGTTCAACCAGATAGCATACTATCATGTCGAGCAAGAAAGTCCTCCCTATATATGTCCTAGCATCCACTACAATATACATCCTATGTACAGTAATGGCCTCTAGGGCATATATATAACTAACAATCTCCTACTTGCACTAGGGCCATCTGATAGCTGTGGTTGCAGTATCTCATACTCAACCATCCCATAAAAGTCTCTCTCTGGGAACAGGCCTTTGTGAGTGGATCCGCTGTGTTGTCCTCTGAGTCTACTCTGCAAACCTCGATCACCCTGGAGATCAACTATCTCCATGATCAAGTGATACTGCCATAGAATATGTCTGGATCACTGATGGGACCGGCGTTCCTTGGCAAAAGCCACAACTCCATTGTCACACAATGGGAGGAACATAGTTCATCTCATGAACCAATATACACCCAAACAGCCTCTTTGGTAGCATCTTAAGTAGTGATGTATCCCGCCTTTATCGTCTAGTATGTCACGGTATGTAGCTTGGAACTCTTCCAACATACCGTCCCTTTACTGAGGGTAAAGACAATGCCTGCGACTGACATTCAGTCGTCTTTATCACACTGGAACCCTTCCAGCGATTCTCCCCAGTATCGATTGATACCATCTCACTACAACTAGTGAGAATCCTAACATCCATTTAGATCTATCTCATAGATCCAAAACCCAGGATTTAGGAGGTATCACTTTGATCCTATATGGAGAATTATAGTGATAAGCGGAGATTGATCGAGCGTAGCATAGGAAACTCCTTCCCTATCAGGAGTATGTCATCCATGTACTCTACGAGGATCGTCACCATACTCCCTACTACCTTTTTGTTTATACAAGGTTCATCTACCATTTTGATGATGTCAACTTCTTTGACTACTTCATCAAAACAGATGTTCCAACTCCGCGATGCCTGCTTTATCATATAAAACATCTTGCACACGTTTCCGCTGCTCCCACTGTCTACGAGGCCCTCTGGCTGTGTACTTATAGACGCACTCTTCTAAAACATCATTTTAGAAAAGCAGTCATGGCACCCAACCGCCAGATATCGTAGTTATGGTATGTAGCCGTGGCAAGTAGGATCTGGATGGACTTAAGCATAGCTACTGGAAAAGGTTTCATCATTATCCATGCCTGGTCGATGACGAAAACCTTTAACAATTCTAGCTTTGAAAGTCTCAACTTTTCCATGTACACCAAGTAATCTTCTCAAGATATACTTGCTCCTGATGGGGATTTAACCCTTCAGATATAGCAACAAAGTCCATACTTTGTTGGTGTATAAGGATTCCATCTCAGATCGCTAATCATCCAGCCATTCTTACAGAGTCTTACTCTCGATGGCCTGCTCGAAACTAGTTGGGTCATCATCTCATGATGCAATCCTCGCTCCCACTGTCATAGAGAAACATAAGTATCTCTCAGGTGGGTGAGGAACCCTACTAGATCGGCGGAGAGGCTGAGGTTCGTTGGTTACTACTGAATCCTTCGGTTCTACCAAATCATCTGCTGTAGTTTGTATAGCTGGAACCTTTCCAGTTCTACATTACAGACCTTGCCTCGAGCTTGTCCGGTTTTCGCTTTTCAGACATAGACTGGACAACCCCAAATCTTAACTGACTTAAGAGATAGGCTCTTCCCTTATCATATCAAATATGAAGTGGTAGGAAACTGATTTGATTTGAACCCTATTCAATAGGTATGCAACTTCGTAAGTGCATAACTCCCAAAAGGAAATAGGTAACTCAGCAGTACTCATTATAGAGCACACCATATCAAATAGGGTGTATCTGCTCCGCCCCGACATACCATCGTACTATGGTGTATACGGAGGAGTAATGCTGAGAGAGAATCTCATTCTCCTTTAGAATAGTTCAGGAATTCCGTGCTCAAGTATTCTCCTCCCTGATCACATCAAAGGATATAATACTTTTACCCGTATTTGGTTCTCTACTTCTAACTTATATTCTGTGAATATCTCAAAAGGTTCGGACTTGTGTTTCAACAGGAACATAGGTCTGAATCTCGAAAGATCATCAGAGAATGTAATGAAGTATAAAGAACCGGTCTTGGCATGTGTAGACAGGGGACCTTACATACATCAACATGTATCAGTCCCAAGAGTTCACTAACTCTTTCTCTGTTTCCAATAAACGGAGCTATGGTCATCTTATCTTTGTGACATGACTGGCGAGTTTCACAAGATGTAAATTCAAACTGATTTAAATATGCATCTATATGTAACTCTAGCTAGTCGGGTCACATTGATCTGACCTAGTCTACAATACCTCAAGTAGGATTCGTTCATTTCTGAACTCTTCCTCTTGTATGTGTTCTGTATACGAGGAACTGTAGTTTGATTTAGAACGTCAATGCTTTTAGATAACGTGCCTGAACCGATCAACTTTTGATATAGGAAATGTTCAAAACATTATCCATCAATACAAAAATATATCCTTTCTTTACTAATAAAGAGACAGATATGATTTTGTATATCAGGTTCGGTATCTAACAGCATTTGTTCGGAATCAATGTATTCGTAATACAGGGTGACAGTGACCAACAGACTTGGCTGCAACACTTGCCCCGGTTTCTGTCTCATGAAACTTATCACCCGTTCTCAGTTTTTCTACCCTTTTGTAGCCCTATGTAACAGATTACATATCTGGGATCCTGATCCGGTATCATATACCCAGGATGCAGAGGATACTGAGAAACAGTTCTTTGTAATGAACACACCCGAAGAAGATGCATCATATGCACTGTCTTCGTTTGGGCGGCATAGGAATTCTGGTATTCCCCTATTTCCTGCTCTGTCTTATAACAATTATAAGTTGGAGCGGGACCAACGTTCCCCAGCTCAGTATAACAAGCGGGTTCGATCAATATTCCGTATTATTATCTTGATTAAGGCGTGATATGGTCGCTACCTGGAGAGAGAGAGAAGAAAACACTCAGCGTGCACTCTGTCAAGAATAGATTGGTTATTATTTTATCTAATCAGGATGGCTCCCACTGCTTTTTATCAAATCTTCCTTCAAACCCTAAAAGGAAAGACTAGCCGGGATTAATTACACACTACAAGTTCGCCAATCTTTCAGCCAGGCCAGTGTCGGTACTTTGAGGGAGGTCCCCCGTGCTTTCGCACGAACCTAATTAATGTAAACCTCGTTTTCCCAGAGGCGTAACCCCGTTGACACCTTTCTAGACACCTACTTGATCGGCTAATTGTAATGTATAAAACTCTCCCAGGAGTAACACTTACTCGCAGCGGATATCGGGATCCAACTACCTCATAGAAGGTATGCAATCTCATTGCAAATTTCAACACTTGAAATTCCCGATAATATTTTGCCCCTAGCTCGCTATGACCTTGACGAATGCCAAACAACCCATAGTCCACTAGTCAAGTTCAACCCGTACATTTCTTGATCGAATTAAACCCACCCGTACGACCCTTGACGAATGCCAAACAACGCCGTACGAATACCCTAATCCAATCGCATCATATGCTCAAGCAGATAAATACAAGTTAGCTACCGTACACTACGCCTTGACGAATGCCAAACTACCGCAGCACGAATACTAACTAGTACATATCTGAAATGACGGAGGGCTACGACAGGTTTTTCTGAAAACCTATTGCGTAATGAACTTGATATCGTTGTAGAATCAAATGATTTTAAAATGGAGTGCTTTTGAGGCTTTTCTAGTTTTGCTAAAGGAGTCACTCCCGGTGAAGGGATCGTCGGTCCTTTCCTCGTCGAATGAGGTGCGGGATATATCATATATATCACTGTGCAAAGCAAAAACTCTTAAAAGCAATCAAAAGACAAACCGAGTGTGTAGCATCTGCCAGTTATTGCTAAAGGAGTCACTCCCGGTGAAGGGATCTCGGTCCTTTCCTCATCGAATAAGGTGCAGGATATATCACATATACCGCTGTGCAAAGCAAGAACTGTAGCTACCTGTTTTATTTTGAAATTCGATTCTACAACATCTTAGGTTTCTTTTATTTCATTAATCACATTAATGAAGTCCCATCAATAAAATACCTAAACATCACAGATAAATACGACGTACACTTTTGCCATCCGCATTCGCTTCGATGTCCCCTCGTGCACCGTTAGGTTAGGTAACTAACGGCAGAGCGGGGCAGGGCTAGCGCGGGTGTAAAACATAAGTAACGTCTATATAATATATCATATATACTATATATAATATCTGCCACAGAACATCGCATGATCTCATCACAGATAAAGAAACATATGAAATATTGGATATACTAGGACGTCTGTGTTTTCAATACGAGCCAGTATAAAACACGGATTCCACGGTCGTGATGAATAGCCAAACCCACACCCCTAGACCCCTACGAGAGCGGCAAGCAACCCTACCAATTCTAGAGTTAGGAGACCCGGACTCGACTTCTCGAGTTGGTCTCCCACTGGACTCCAGAACCCGGTTACTTGTGCCCCCTCCTTGGGTCTATCCTAGTGCGGAAAAGTAAATAATATACAAACGGTGACAACTTCCGCAACCTGGAAGTGCCCCAATAAAAGAATATTACATACAAGTTTTTACATGAATGAAAATGAAAAACACTCATCTCACATAAAAACCCCCGGCTATTCAAACACGACGATCCAATATAACATATCCAGCAACACATAACATCACATGTCATCAACATAAGTAAATATGTCCATCCCAATTGTCGTTGACATATAGCAACAAAACCGGCGATATCACATATTACACTTACGGTCACAGAAAAGAAAGTGTAAAACTACAACAGTTGGAATCCGCAACCACCTCAGACATCGCATGCCTGACAAAATGAATTTCTTAGACATCGCATGCCTAACTATTATAAACCCCGCATTTTAGTCTCATTATTGAAAACTCTTTTCAACATCAAGTCGGGCAATTCAACAAGATTCCCGACATCCTGATCGAATGCTCGTCGCAAACTTCAGTAGACGGCCGCACCCCCGATACCGTCGACGAAGTGCACCAAGGCGGAACACCGCTGCCGCGAGCACCCGAACGGATGCTTTCGGCGACGGGGTTCTCCTACAGTCACTTGGTCGGGGCTATGGAGCGAGGCTGTCTATTAAGTTTACCCGGCGAGTATCCGCGTACGCTACGTGATTGCGACGAACTTTTGATCACATCAAAATTCCGTGGCAACCGATCAAGTGAGACTAAAGTGCTATGTTTATAACATTCTTTCAGTTATCTCATAACAATTTGCGAATTCCAAGTATTGTATCACATTCCAGATAAATAGAAAATGTTAAACTTTCCGATCGAACGATCGAACACCCAAGTTTTCCCGATACTGATCAACACATGAAACAAGTCTAACAACATTCAGTTCGTGCCTCAGTACCAACGGTCCAGCCGTAGAAGGGTCAAGGCAACGCCTCACATGTGGCATGCCGTACTGCCCCAAACCCGAAGGTTCAAAGGGCAGTTCAAGACGGTCACATAATCGAGTTAAGCTTTGTTGTCTTCTAGAGGGACCATCGCGTTACTTGCACTACTTAGAACGTCGTTAAACTACGGAAAAATCCAACACTTGGAAATTTCCCGACAGGGGAAAAATTGGGTATTTATATCCGGTCGAACTTTTTAACATATTCTAAAATTTATCCGGAAAGCCACATAGACAAAATTTGATACTCCGATCGAAACATCGAATCCCCAAAACAACTGCAGAAAATACAACTCTTGAATAAATATTAAAAATTTCCAGAAAAATCAGAAGAATTTATCAGGAATTACTGTGCAAAAATATAGGGCTGACGTCACCAGAGAGCCGCGGAACCGCCGCAGAAGCTAGGCTTCTGCCGCGGTTCCGCCGCACTAATTACTGTTCACCGAAATATTTTTGCATCGTAATTCTTATTTTTCCCTGCTGAATTTTTTTGTAATTTTTAATTTGGAAAAATCCCAGTTTTTGAAAAAAGGACAGAGAGCAATTTTGGGTTTGGGTTTTCGGTTCGATCGGACTCCAATTCCGTCTGGACTTCGCCTAAGGCTCTAGCTAGGCTCTGATACCAGTGTAGGCTTCCTAGGCACACTAGTGAGGTCACACAAGGCATCGAACATGCCAAATTAAAATTTTAACGGTGCCGAGAGACCCGACTACGGATCGTTTGCTAGATGTTTAGGCGAAAAAGCTAACTAGTTAACACTTAACTAATGAGAAACGGAAATACAACCTTTGTAGATCTGGTGCTCCACCTCCATAGCTACGCAACGAAGTCGTCTCCGCTGTCCAAAAGGAATCCGGGCTCTAGAGTCGGCTTCGTCGGAGATAAAGCGAGCTAGGTCGTCGATGTCCATGCCGAAGATGATCTACGTCGAGGCATCGCTAAATCAAGCTCTCACTTCACCAAGTCAAGAAACTTGTGAAGGAAACACACTCTACTACTTGGCAAGAGGTAGAGGATGAAGAAATAGGAAGTGGGTAGACTTTAGAATTGGATTTCTCACTTGTTTCATCAATCCACCATTGATGAAGAAAGCTTTCTTCTTTGAAGATGAAGAAGAAGAAGAAGATAAAGTTATGATAAGTTATTTGAAAAAGAAAAGAAAATGAATTCTTATCATAAAATTAACCATGGTCAAGTGTAGAGATTAAACTAGGGTTAGTGGGAATGGTTAGGGTTAAGGATGAGATAAGAATGGTTGACTTGATCAAAGCTTCATGAAGCTTCATCTAAAGAACAAAATTAGCCACCATTCTTTTCTCTTTTCTTTTATTCATTTATCAAAAATAAAAGGATAATTAAATAAGATAAATGAATAACAAATAATAAACCCTAACCATTTCATTAACCAAGGTTTAATACTTTACACTTAACCAAAAAGCATGTATCATCAAACATGATACAAGCAAGTGCACAAAATCATATCACATATATATTGCGCACATTCGAGGGAGAAAATCCATCTTAAGTAAACCGATACTAGTTGATGCAAAGTAATATATCAAATATATAAATATGCATTAAATCATTAAATCAACACTTGATTCAATGATCCGGTTATGCCGCACACAACCGACTAGTATACAATATATCGGCTTATCGAATCAACGCTTGAATCGATAACTAGGTTATATCGCATACATCCATTCAATACATTTATCGCGAGAATAGAATACGGTATCACATACACGCATTATTCTCGGTCCCGCACATATCTCATATGCCCTCCTATTTCGTTTCGCTTGAGCCAGGAAACCTCTGTGTAGGACTCTAAAGACTAGTCAATACGCCGGCAGCAGGTGATGATCATATCAAACACCCACAAGCCACAAGCGGTCTGCTAAACGTAACGGCCACCCGGGTATTGAGCGATCTGAAGATCGACGAGCAAGCCCGCTCACACTCCAGTGAATCCGACCAGTAACACTACCGTACAGTTCGGTCTGATCATCTGATATGTCGCATATCTTGCCTAGGGGTGGTAAACGTCAGACCCCAATAGCTCGATAAGTCGTGTCGATATGAGGTCTATAACTGTTCTAGAAACTACTGGTAACACTTACCAGTAAATCTCAGCAACCCTGGCCAGGGATTTCCTGTTATAGCCAATCGAACACAGCGCAACATCAACCCCCTATACCGGGAGAGACGAATCCCCTCCTATCGCTCATTGCCTCCATGTGACTCGGGACTGTACCCAAAAACCACCGTTTTGCACGCCCTCTTGGACGTGGTAAGATGGAAATCAAAGCACAGTGGGAACCACACAAGACTCTATGACGATCTCGGGTCAACAGACTACTCTGTACCAGTGTCACCAGAGAACTGCCATCTGACGTGAGGTATAATACCATCTGGGAGTTCTCGGCGAGTCCGTCCAGTGTACCCAGTCTCTACTGAGCACCCGTATATCATCTCTGATGTCAAACACCGATGGATATGGGATCATCCATCGCCCATCTGTATGGGTCGAGAAGGTATACGCTAGTCTACTCTGGTATATCGATGCCCTGTCTCGATACACCCACGACTAGGGACTTTGAAGGATGTACTTATGGACTACCATGTCCCCACTAGTATGATCCACATCATAGTCCAGGTAGTCAAGTACAGATCCTAAGGGCTTTACCAACATGTAACAGAGAGACAATCAGTATACACGTTAAGGTAAAGTTCAACCAGATAGCATACTATCATGTCGAGCAAGAAAGTCCTCCCTATATATGTCCTAGCATCCACTACAATATACATCCTATGTACAGTAATGGCCTCTAGGGCATACATATAACTAACAATTTGAACCCTATTCAATAGGTATGCAGCTTCTCAAGTGCATAACTCCCAATAAGGAAACAGGTAACTCAGTATTACTCATCATAGAGCACACCTTATCATATAGGGTGTGATTGCTCCATCCCGATTTACCATCGTGCTATGGTGTATACGGAGGAGTAATGCTGAGAGAGAATCTTATTCTCATTTAGAATAGTCCAGGAATTCCGTGCTCAGGTATTCTTCTCCTTGATCTCATCAGAGGACATAATACTTATACCCGTATTCTGGTTCTCTACTTCTAACTTATATTCTGTGAATATCTCAAAAGGTTCGGACTTGTGTTTCAACAAGAACATATGTCTGAATCTAAAGAGATCATCAGAGAACGTAATGAAGTATAATGAACCAGTCCTGGCATGTGTAGACAGGAGACCTTACATACATCATCATGTATCAGTCCCAAGAGTTCACTAACCCTTTCTCTGTTTCCAGTAAACGGAGCTATGGTCATCTTATCTCTGTGACATGACTGGAAAGTTTCATAAGATGTAAATTCAAACTAATTTAAATATACATATAAATGTAACTTCAGCTAGTCGGGTCACATTGATCTGACCTAGTCTACAATACCTCAAGAAGAATCCGTTCATTTCTGAACTCTTCCTCTTGTGTGTGTTCCATATACTAAGAACTGTAGTTTGATTTAGAACATCAATGCTTTTAGATAACGTGCCTGAACCGATCAACTTTTGATATAGGAAATTTTCAAAACATTATCCATCAATACAAAATTATATCCTTTCTTTTCTAACAAATAGAGTGATATGATTTGGTATATCAGGTTCGGTATCTAATAACATTCGTTCAAAATCAATGTATTGGTAATACAGGGTGACAGTGACCAACAGACTTGGCTGCAACACTTGCCCCGTTTTCTGCCTCATGAAACTTATCACCCATTCTCAGTTCTCTACCTATCTGTAGCCCTATGTAACAGATTACATATCTGGGATCCTGATCTGGTATCACATACCCAGGACGTAGAGGATACTGAGAAACAGTTCTGTATAATGAACACACCCGCAGATGATGCATCAGCATGCACTCTCTTCGTTTGGGCGGCACGGGAATTCTGGTAATCCCCAATTTCCTGCTCTGTCTTATAACAATTATAAGTTGGAGCGGGACCAACGTTCCCCAGCTCAGTATAACAAGCGGGTTCGGTCAATAATCCGTATTATTATCTTGATTAAGGCGTGATATGGTCGCTACCTGGAGATAGAGAGAAGAAAACACTCAGCGTGTGCTCTTGCAAGAATAGATTGGTTATTATTTTATCTAATCAGGATGGCTCCCACTGCTTTTTATCAAATCTTCCTTCAAACCCTAAAAGGAAAGACTAGTCGGGATTAATTACACACTACAAGTTCGCCAATCTTTCAGCCAGGCCAGTGTCGGTACTTTGAGGGAGGTCCCCCGTGCTTTCGCATGAACCTAATTAATGTAAACCTCGTTTTCCCAGAGGCGTAACCCCGTTGACACCTTTCTAGACACCTACTTGATCGGCTAATTGTAATGTATAAAACTCTCCCAGGAGTAACTCTTACTCATAGCGGGTATCGGGATCCAACTATCTCATAGAAGGTATGCAATCTCATTGCAAATCTCAACACTTGAAATTCCCGATAATATTTTGCCCCTAGCGTCCTATGACCTTGACAGAGGTCAACAAACCATAGGCTGCTAGTCAAGTTCAACCCGTCATTTCCTGATTGAAGTAAACCCACCCGCACGACCCTTGACAGAGGTCAACAAGGTCACACGACTACCCTAAATCGATCACATCATATGCTTATGCAGATAAGCACTAATCAGCTACCGCACACTACGCCTTGACAGAGGTCAACAAACGTAGCACGAATACTAACTACTACTTATCTGAAATGACGGAGGGCTACGACAGGTTTTTCTGAAAACCTATTGCGTAATGAACTTGATATCGTTGTAGAATCAAATGATTTTAAAATGGAGTGCTTTCGAGGCTTTTATAGTTTTGCTAAAGGAGTCATTCCCGGTGAAGGGATCGTTGGTCCTTTCCTCGTCGAATGAGGTGCGGGATATATCATATATATCACTGTGCAAAGCAAAAACTCTTAAAAGCAATCAAAAGACAAACCGAGTGTGTAGCATCTGCCAGTTATTGCTAAAGGAGTCACTCCCGGTGAAGGGATCTCGGTCCTTTCCTCATCGAATAAGGTGCAGGATATATCACATATACCTCTGTGCAAAGCAAGAACTGTAGCTACCTGTTTTATTTTGAAATTCGATTCTACAACATCTTAGGTTTCTTTTATTTCATTAATCACATTAATGAAGTCCCATCATTTAAGTACCTAAACATCACAGATAAATACGACGTACACTTATGCCATCCACATTCGCTTCGATGTCCCCTCATGCACCGTTAGGTTAGGTAACTAACGGCAGAGCGGGGCAGGGCTAGCACGGGTGTAAAACATAAGTAACGTCTATATAATATATCATATATATTATATACAGTATCCATCACAGAACATCACATGATCACATCACAGATATCGCAGCAGAAGAATCATATGAAATATTGGATATACTAGGACGTCCGTGTTTTCAATACGAGCCAGTGTAAAACACGGATTCCACGGTCGCGATGAATAGCCAAACCCACACCCCTAGACCCCTATGAGAGCGGCAAGCAAACCTACCAATTCTAGAGTTAGGAGACCCGGACTCGACTCCTCGAGTTGGTCTCCCACTGGACTCCAGAACCCGGTTACTTGTGCCCTCCTCCTTGGGTCTATCCTAGTGCGGAAAAGTAAATAATATACAAAGGGTGACAACTTCCGCAACCTGGAAGTGCCACAATAAAAGAATATTACATACAAGTTTTTACATGAATGAAAATGAAAAACACTCGTCTCACATAAAACCCCCCGGCTATTCAAACACGACGATCCAATATAACATATCCAGCAACACATAACATCACATGTCATCAACGTAAGTAAGTATGCATACCCCAATTGTCGTTGACGTATAGCAACGAAACCGGCGATATGAACATATTACACTTACGGCCACAGAAAAGAAAGTGTAAAACTACAACAGTTGGAATCCGCAACCTCCTCAGACATCGCATGCCTGACCAAATGAATTACTTAGACATCGTATGCCTAACAATTATAAACCCCGCATTTTAGTCTCATCATCGAAAACTCTTTTCAATATCAAGTCGGGTAATTCAACAAGATTCCCGACACCCTGATCGAATGCTCGTCGCAAACTTTAGTAGGCGGCCGCACCCCCGATGCCGTCGACGAAGTGCACCATGGCGGAACACCGCTACCACGAGCACCCGAACGGATGCTTTCGGCGACGGGGTTCTCCTACAGTCACTTGGTCGGGGCTATGGAGTGAGGCTGTCTATTAAGTTTACCCGGTGAGTATCCGCGTACACTACGTGATTGCGATGGACTTTTGATCACATCAAAATTCCGTGGCAACCGATCAAGTGAGACTAAACTGCTATGTTTATAACATTCATTCAGTTATCTCATAACTCTTTGTGAATTACAATTATTGTATCCCATTCCGGATAATTAGAAAATGTTAAACTTTTCGATCGAACAGTCAAACACCCAAGTTTTCCCGATACAGATCAACACATGAAACAAGTCTAAAAACATTCAGTTCGTGCCTCAGTACCAACGGTCCAGCCGTAGAAGGGTCAAGCCAACGCCTCACATGTGGCACGCCGTACTGCCCCAAACCCTAAGGTTCAAAGGGCAGTTCAAGACGGTCACATAATCGAGTTAAGGTTTGTTGTCTTCTAGATGGTCCATCGCGTTACTTGCACTACTTAGAACATCGTTAAACTACGGAAAAATCCAACACTTGGAAATTTCCCGACAGGGGAAAAATTGGGTATTTATATCCGGTCGAACTTTTTAACATATTCTAAAATTTATCCGGAAAGCCACATAGACAAAATTTGATAATCCGATCGAAACACCAAATCCCCGAAACAACCCCTGAAGATTCAACTCTTGAATAAAAATTAAAAATTCCCAGAAAATCCAGCATTATCAATTAGGAGTTACTGTGTAAAATATATTAAATAAGGTGGCCGTACGGCCGCGGAACCGCCGCACGAGCCATGCTCGTGCCGCGGAACCGCGGCAGTTCAATGGATTTAGGAACTCGAATTTCACAGAAACTCTTAAAATCACCTGCTGAATTTTCTGCATATTTTTAATGTTGAAAAATCCCAGATTTTAGAAAAAGGACAGAGAGCGTGTTTGGAATTGGGTTTCGGGTTCGTTCGGACTTCAAATTGCGTCTAGACTTCGCCTAAGGCTCTAGCTAGGCTCTGATACCACTGTAGGGTTCCTAGGCACTCACAAGATGTCTCACAAGGCATCAACCATGCCAATTTCAAATTTTACGGTGCCGAGAAACCCTAAACTACGGATCGTTGGCTAGATGTCTAAGCGAAAAACAAACTAGTTAACAACTTAACTAAAGTTTAAACGGAAATACAACCTTTGTAGATCCGGTGCTCCACCTCCATAGCTCCGCAACGAAGTCCCCTCCCTGTCCAAATGAATTCCCGGGCTCTAGCGTCGGCTTCGTCGGAAAAATGGCGAGCTAGGTCGTCGATGTCCATGCCGAAGATGATCTACGTCGAGGCATCGCTAGATCAAGCTCCAACTTCACCAAGTGATGAAACTTGCGAAGAAAACACACTCTACTACTTGGCAAGAGGTAGAGGATGAAGAAATAAGAAGTGGGTAGACTTTAGAATTGGATTTCTCACTCATTTCCATCAATCACCATTGATGGAGCATTCTTTCTTCAAGTGAAGAAAGGAAGAAGAAGAAGAATTATGTTATGATAAGTTAATTAAAAAAGAAAAGAATAATCAATCCTTATCATAACATGACCATAGTTAAGTGTAGAGAACTAATCATGGTTTAATGCAATGGTTAGGGTTAAGCTAAAAACAAAATGGTCATCAAGTCAAAGCATTCATGAAGGTTCATGAATGAACAAAAGAAATACCACCATTTTATCATTTCATTTCCTTTTTCCAATAAGAAAAAGATTAATAAATAAATGAATAAAATGAATAAGCAAATAGTAAACCCTAACCATTCCATTATCCAAGGTTTAATTCTATACACTTAATTAAAAAGGCATGTATCATCAAATATGATACAAGCATGTGCACAAAATCATATCGCATATGCAATGCGCACACCCGAGCGAGAAAATCCATTTAAAGTGAACCGATACTAGTTAATGCAAAGTAATATATCAAATATATAATTATGCATTAAATCATTAAATCAACACTTGATTTAACGATCCGGTCATATCGCATATAACCGACTAGTATCATTAGTAACAACTTATCGAATCAACACTTGATCCGATAACCCGGCTATATCGCATATAACCGATCAATGTCACATCGCGAGAATCGAATACAGTATCACATACTGGTATTATTCTCGGTCCCGCACATATCTCATATGCGCTCCTATTTCGTTTTGCTTGAGCCAGGAAACCTCTGTGTAGGACTCTAAAGACTCGTCAATACGCCGGCAGCAGATGATGATCATATCAAGCATCCACAAGCCGCAAGCGGTCTGCTAAACGTAACGGCCACCCGGGTATTGAGCGATCAGAAGATCGAAGAGCAAGCCGCTCACACTCCTATGAATCCAACCAGTAACACTTACCGTATAGTCCGGTCTGATCGTCTGATATGTCGCATATCTTGCCTAGGGGTGGTAAACGTCAGACCCCAATAGCTCGATAAGTCGTGTCGATATGAGGTCTATAACACTTCGAGAAACTACAGGTAACACTTACCAGTAAATCTCAGCAACCCTGGCCAGGGATTTCCTGTTATAGCCAATCGAACACAACGCAACATCAACTCCCTATACCGGGAGAGACGAATCCCCTCCTATCGCTCATTGCCTCCATGTGACTCGGGACTGTACCCAAAAACCACCGTTTTGCACGCCCTCTTGGACGTGGTAAGATGGAAATCAAAGCACAGTGGGAACCACACAAGACTCTATGACGATCTCGGGTCAACAGACTACTCTGTACCAGTGTCACCAGAGAACTGCCATCTGACGTGAGGTATAATACCATCTAGGAGTTCTCGGCGAGTCCGTCCAGTGTACCCAGTCTCTACTGAGCACCCGTATATCTCCTCTGATGTGAAACACCAATGGATATGGGATCATCCATCGCCCATCTGTATGGGTCAAGAAGGTACACGCTAGTCTACTCTGGTATATCGATGCCCTGTCTCGATACACCCACGACTAGGGACTTTGAAGGATGTACTTATAGACTACCATGTCCCCACTAGTATGATCCGCATCATAGTCCAGGTAGTCAAGTACACATTCTAAGGGCTTTACCAACATGTAACAGAGAGACAATCAGTGTACACGTTAAGGTAAAGAGCAACCAGATAGCATATTATCATGTCGAGCAAGAAAGTCCTCCCTATATATGTCCAAGCATCCACTACAATATACATCCTATGTATAGTAATGGCCTCTAGGGCATACATATAACTAACACATGTATCATCCCAAGAGTTCACTAACTCTTTCTCTGTTTCCAATAAACAGAGCTGTGGTCATCTTATCTCTGTGACATGACTGGCAAGTTTCACAAGATGCAAATTCAAACTCATTTAAATATGCATCTTTATGTAACTTCAGCTAGTCGGGTCACATTGATCTGACCTAGTCTACAATGCCTCAAGAAGGATTCATTCATTTCTGAACTCTTCCTCTTGTGTGTGTTCCATATACTAAGAACTGTAGTTTGATTTAGAACATCAACGCTTTTAGATAACGTGCCTGATACGATCAACTTTTGATATAGGAAATGTTCAAAACATTATCCAACAATACAAAATTATATCCTTTCTTTACTAATAAAGAAACTAACATGATTTTGTATATCAGGTTCGGTATTTAATAACATTCGTTCAGAATCAATGTATTGGTAATATAGAGTGACAGTGACCAACAGACTTGGCTGCAACTCTTGCCCCATTTTCTGCCTCATGAAACTTATCACCCGTTCTCAGTCCTCTACCTTTCTGTAGCCCTATGTAACAGATTACATATCAGGGATCCTGATCTGGTATCACATACCCAGGACATAAAGGATATTGAGAAACAGTTCTCTGTAATGAACACACCCGAAGATGATGCATCATCATGCACTCTCCTCGTTTGGGCGGCACGGGAATTCTGGTAATCCCCAATTTCCTGCTCTGTCTTATAACAAATATAAGTTGGAGCGGGACCAACGTTCCCCAGCTCAGTATAACAAGCGGGTTCGGTCAAATATCGGTATTATTATCTTGATTAAGGCGTGACATGGTCGCTACCAGGAGAGAGAGAGAAGAAAACACTCAGCGTGCGCTCTTGCAAGAATAGATTGGTTATTATTTTATCTAATCAGGATGGCTCCCACTGCTTTTTATCAAATCTTCCTTCAAACCCTAAAAGGAAAGACAGGCCGGGATTAATTACACACTACAAGTTCGCCAATCTTTCAGCCAGGCCAGTGTCGGTACTTTGAGGGAGGTCCCCCGTGCTTTCGCACGAACCTAATTAATGTAAACCTCCTTTTCCCAGAGGCGTAACCCCGTTGACACCTTTCTAGACACCTACTTGATCAGCTAATTGTAATGTATAAAACTCTCCCAGGAGTAACACTTACTCGCAGCGGGTATCGGGATCCAACTATCTCATAGAAGGTATGCAATCTCATTGAAAATTTCAACACTTGAAATTCCCGATAATTTTGCCCCTAGCGTCCTATGACCCTGACGCAGGCCAACAAACCATAGTGCGCTAGTCAAGTTCAACCCGTCATTTCCTGATTGAATTAAACCCACCCGCATGACCCTTGACGCAGGCCAACAAAGTCGCACGACTACCCTAATCCAATCTGCATCATATGCATAAGCAGATAAATACTAGTTAGCTACCGCACACTACGCCTTGACGCAGGCCAACAAACGTAGCACGAATACTAACTACTACTTATCTGAAATGACGGAGGGCTACGACAGGTTTTTCTGAAAACCTATTGCGTAATGAACTTGATATCGTTGTAGAATCAAATGATTTTGAAATGGAGTGCTTTTGAGGCTTTTCCAGTTTTGCTAAAAGAGTCACTCCCGGTGAAGGGTTCGTCGGTCCTTTCCTCGTCGAATGAGGTGCGGGATATATCATATATATCACTGTGCAAAGCAAAAACACTTAAAAGCAATCAAAAGACAAACCGAGTGTGTAGCATCTGCCAGTTATTGCTAAAGGAGTCACTCCCGGTGAAGGGATCTCGGTCCTTTACTTATCGAATAAGGTGCAGGATATATCATATATACCGCTGTGCAAAGCAAGAACAGTAGCTACCAGTTTTAATTTTGAAATTCGATTCTACAACATCTTAGGTTTCTTTTATTTCATTAATCTCATTAATAAAGTCCCATCATATCAATACCTAAACATTACAGATAAATTCGACGTACACTTATGCCATCCGCATTCGCCTCGATGTCCCCTCGTGCACCGTTAGGTTAGGTAACTAACGGCAGAGCGGGGCAGGGCTAGCGCGAGTGCAAAACATAAGTAACGTCTATATAATTATCATATATACTATATACTATATCCATCACAGAACATATCACATGATCACATCACAGATATCGCAGCAGAAGAATCATATGAAATATTGGATATACTCCGTGTTTTCAATATAAGCCGGTATAAAACACGGATTCCACGGTCGCGATGAATAGCCAAACCCATACCCCTAGATCCCTACGAGAGCGGCAAGCAACCCTACCAATTCTAGAGTTAGGAGACCCGGACTCGACTCCTCGAGTTGGTCTCCCACTGGACTCCAGAACCCGGTTACTTGTGCTCCCCTCCTTGGGTCTATCCTAGTGCGGAAAAGTAAATAATATACAAATGGTGACATCATCCGCAACCTGGAAGTGCCCCAATAAAAGAATATTACATACAATTTTTTACATGAATGAAAATGAAAACACTCATCTCACATAAAAACCCCCGGCTATTCAAACCCGACGATCCAATATAACACATCCAGCAACACATAACATCACATGTCATCAACATAAGTAAATATGTCCATCCCAATTATCGTTGACATATAGCAACGAAACAGGCGATATCATATATTACACTTATGGTCACAGAAAAGAAAGTGTAAAACTACAACAGTTGGAATCCGCAACCTGCATAGACATCGCATGCCTAATCAAATGAATTACTTAGACATCACATGCCTAACAATTATAAACCCCGCATTTTAGTCTCAAAATCGAAAACACTTTTCAATACCAAGTCGGGCAATTCAAAAAGATTCCCGACATCCTGATCGAATGCTCGTCGCAAACTTTAGTAGGCGGCTGCACCCCCGATACCGTCGACGAAGTGCACCAAGGCGGAACAACGCTGCCGCGAGCACCCGAACGGATGCTTTCGGCGACGGGGTTCTCCTACAGTCACTTGGTCGGGGCTATGGAGTGAGGCTATCTATTAAGTTTACCCGGCGAGTATTCGCGTACGCTACGTGATTGCGACGGACTTTTGATCACATCAAAATCCCGTGGCAACCGATCAAGTGAGACTAAACTGCTATGTTTATAACATTCATTCAGTTATCTCATAACTTATTGTGAATTCCAATTATTGTATCCCATTCCAGATAAATAGAAAATGTTAAACTTTCCGATCGAGCAATCGAATACCCAAGTTTTCCCGAAACAGATCATCACATGAAATAAGTTCAAAAACAATCACTTCGTGCCTCAGTACCAACGGTCCATCCGTAGAAGGGTCAAGCCAACGCCTCACATGTGGCACGCCGTACTGCCCCAAACCCTAAGGTTCAAAGGGCAGTTCAAGACGGTCACATAATCGAGTTAAGGTTTGTTGTTTTCTAGAGGGACCATCGCGTTACTTGCACTACTTAGAACGTCGTTAAACCATGGAAAAATCCAACACTTGGAAATTTCCCGACAGGGGAAAAATTGGGTATTTATATCCGGTCGAACTTTTTAACATATTCAAAAAATTATCCGGAATCCACATAGACAAAATCTGATACTCCGATTGAAACACCGAATCCCCAAAACAACCCCAGAAAATTCAACTCTTGAATAAATATTAAAAATTCCCAGAAAATCCAGCATAATAAAATAGGAGTTACTGTGCAAACAGGGGATGATGATGTCATCCTTTGGCCGCGGAACCGCCGCAGAAGGCATGCTTCTGCCGCGGTTCCGCCGCTCTTTGTACTGTTCATGAGTCAAATTTTGCACCATAATTCTTATAATTCCCTACTGAATTTTTTAAGCATTTTTAATGTGGAAAAATCCCAGTTTTTAGAAAAAGTCCAGAGAGCATGTTTCGGGTTAGGGTTTTGGTTCGATCAGACTTCAAACTCCGTCTACGCTTCGCCTAAGGCTCTAGCTAGGCTCTGATACCACTGTAGGGTTCCTAGGCACTCTCAAGAGGTCTCACAAGGTATCAACCATGCAAATTTCAAATTTTAGGGGTGCCGAGAAACCCTAATACGGATCGTTGGCTAGAAGTTTAGGCGAAAAAGAAACTAGTTAACAACTTAACTAAAGTGTAACGGAAATACAACCTTTGTAGATCCGGTGCTCCACCTCCATAGCTCCGTGATGATGTCTCCTCGCTGCGATCATCGGATCCCAGGCTCTAGTGTCGGCTTCATCGGAGAATGGACGGGCTTGGTCATCGACTACGAAGCCGAAGATGATCTACGTCGAGGCATAACTAGATCAAGCTCCAACTTCACCAAGTCAAGAAACTTGTGAAGAAAACACACTCTACTACTTGGCAAGAGGTAGAGGATGAAGAAATAGGAAGTGGGTTCACTTTAGAATTGGATTTCTCACTCTTTTTCATCAATCACCATTGATGGAATCTAGTTTTTCTTCTTCAAGAAGAAGAAGAAGAAGATGATAATGTTATGATAAGATATTAAAATGAAAAAGAAAATGAATACTTATCATAATACTAACCTTAGTTTAGTCTAGAGAATAGACCATGGTTAGATATGATGGTTAGGGCTAAGCAAGAGACAAGAATGGTGGACTAGGTCAAAGTTTCATGAAGTTTCAACTAAACTACAAAACTAGCAACCATTCTTTTCTCATCTATTCAAAATAAATAAATAAATAAATAAGTAAGAAAAGAAAATCCTAATCATTAGTTTAACCATGGCTTAATTCTTTACACTTAACCAAGTAAATATGTATCATCAAACATGATACAATCAAGTGCACAAAAGTATATCACATATACAACTTGCACAATTCAAGTGAGAAAATCCATTTAAAATGAACCAATACTAGTTAATGCAAGGTAATATATCAAATATATAATTATGCATTAAATCATTAAATCAACACTTGATTTAACGATCCGGTCATATCGCATATAACCGACTAATATACAATGTATCGGCTTATCGAATCATTCCTCGATTCGATAACTAGGTTATATCGCATACAACCATTCGATACAATCATCACGAGAATAGAATACGGTATCACATACACGAATTATTCTCGGTCCCGCACATATCTCATGTGCGCTCCTATTTCGTTTCGCTTGAGCCAGGAAACCTCTGTGTAGAACTCTAAAGACTCGTCAATACGCCGGCAGCAGGTGATGATCATATCAAACACCCACAAGCCGCAAGCGGTCTGCTAAACGTAACGGCCACCCGGGTATTGAGCGATCAGAAGATCGATGAGCAAGCCCGCTCACACTCCAGTGAATCCAACCAGTAACACTACCGTACAGTCCGGTCTGATCGTCTGATATGTCACATATCTCGCCTAGGGGTGGTAAACGTCAGACCCCAATAGCTCGATAAGTCATGTCGATATGAGGTCTATAACAGTTCGAGAAACTACAGGTAACACTTACCAGTAAATCTCAGCAACCCTGGCCAGGGATTTCCGGTTATAGCCAATCGAACACAGCGCAACATCAACTCCCTATACCGGGAGAGACGAATCCCCTCCTATCGCTCTTTGCCTCCATGTGATTCGGGACTGTACCCAAAAACCACCGTTTTGCACGCCCTCTTGGATGTGGTAAGGTGGAAATCAAAGCACAGTGGGAACCACACAAGACTCTATGACGATCTCGGGTCAACAGACTACTCTGTACCAGTGTCACCAGAGAACTGCCATCTGACGTAAGGTATAATACCATCTGGGAGTTCTCGCCGAGTCCTTCCAGTGTACCCAGTCTTCACTGAGCACCCGTATAACATCTCTGATGTCAAACACCAATGGATATGGGATCATCCATCGCCCATCTGTATGGGTCGAGATGGTATACGCTAGTCTACTCTGGTATATCGATGCCCCGTCTCGATATACCCACGACTAGGGACTTTGAAGGATGTACTTATGGACTACCATGTCCCCACTAGTATGATCCGCATCATAGTCCAGGTAGTCAAGTACACATCCTAAGGGCTTTACCAACATGTAACAGAGAGACAATCAATGTACACGTTAAGGTAAAGGGCAACCAGATAGCATACTATCATGTCGAGCAAGAAAGTCCTCCCTATATATGTCCCAGCATCCACTACAATATACATCCAATGTACAGTAATGGCCTCTAGGGCATACATGTAACTAACAGGTGGAACCTGGATGAACGCTAAAAGCCGACTGATGTGCCTGCTCTAGGATCTCGCGTCTCAACCCATCAGCATCTGGTACACACAAGCGAGTCCCGCATCGTAGCACACCCAGGTCATCGATCATGAACTCCGAAACTGTACCCTGTCGAACAAGCTCAAGAATCTCAGACAAACGAGTATCACTTGTTTGCGCCTCATAGATACGATCAACAAGTAGTGGGCGGGAGCGGACATGAGCAACCTGTCCCCCAGTGGAGGTGAACTCGAACTGCACTCTACTATCTCACAAGAGCTGCCAATCTGCAGAAGACTGACACTGAACGGCGCTCAGCTGGGACAAGCTACCCACGTGCCTACGACTCAAAGCATCAGCTACCACATTCGCCCTGCCCGGGTGATAAAGGATCTCACAATCATAATCGTTCACTGGCTCCATCCATCGGCGCTGTCTCAGGTTCAGATCTCGCTGCTGGAAGATATACTTCAAACTCTTGTGATCCGTGAAGATCTGACACGACTCTCCATACAAGTAATGTCTCCAGATCTTCAACGCAAAGACTACCGCTGCCATCTCAAGATCGTGAGTGGGGTAATTCTGCTCGTGCTTCATCAGCTTCCTAGAAGCATATGCAATCACTCTATCATGCTGCATCAAAACATAGCCGAGCCCCACTCGAGAAGCATCATAATACACAACGTAGCCTCCCGATCCAGAAGGTAAAGAAAGAACTGGTGTTGTCGTCAATCGAGTCTTCAACTGCTGAAAACTCTGCTCGCACGCATCAGTCCAGAGAAAAGGAATCCCCTTCCGGGTCAGTCCAGTAAGCGGTGCAGCGATACTCGAAAAATCCTGCACAAAACGGCCATAATAACCAGCTAAGCCCAAAAAGCTGCGGACCTCAGTCACCGATACAGGTCTGGGCAGAAACTGTACAGCCTCAATCTTCCTCGGGTCCACAAGGATACCATCACCAGTCACCACATGACCCAGGAAGTCAACTCTATCAAGCCAAAATGCGCACTTTGAGAATTTAGCATACAGCTGGTGCTCTCTCAATATCTGCAAAGTAATCCTCAAGTGCTGCTCATGCTCCTCTCGACTCCTAGAGTAAACCAGTATGTCATCAATAAACGCTATAATGAACTGGTCGAGGAACGGCCGGAAAATCCGGTTCATCAGATCCATGAACGCTGCTGGCCCGTTGGTGAGTCCGAACGACATCACCAAAAACTCATAATGCCCATAGCGCGTACGAAAAGCAGTCTTCGGAATGTCATCATTCCGAACCCGCAACTGATGATAACCCGAACGCAAATCAATCTTCGAAAAATGTTTCGCACCCTGGAGCTGATCAAATAAATCGTCAATGCGGGGTAAAGGATACCTGTTCCGCACCGTAACGCGGTTCAACTGACGATAATCCACACACAGCCTCAAACTGCCGTCCTTCTTCTTGACGAACAGAACAGGAGCTCCCCACGGCGAAACACTCGGACGCACAAGTCCCAAATCAAGCAACTCTTGCAATTGATCTTTAAGCTCTCTAAGCTTAGCCGGAGCCATCCGATAAGGCGGTATAGAAATAGGCTCCATACCAGGAATCAGATTAACGCAAAACTCAATATCGCGCTCTGGTGGCAACCTAGGTAACTCATCGGGAAACTCTCGCACGATAGAAACCTGGTCCAACAACTCCACTGTGGCTCCAGTATCATGAATGAACGCCAAGAATCCACGACATCCCCTCCTCAAAAGCCGACTAGCGCACAAAACAGAAATCAAACTGTGAGGGGCGGCACTACGGACCCCCTACACAACAACTACTGACTCGCCGAGAATACAAAATCTAACTGTCTTCTCGCGGCAGTCAACGGACGCATAGCAAGAAGCTAGCCAATCCATGCCCAACAGAACGTCGAAGTCCAACATCTCATGAAGGATCAAGTCGACGGACAGATCTCTGTCACCAATATGGACAACAGAAGATCGGAACACACATCGCGCAACAAACGACTCTCCCACAGGAGTAGTCACGACCAGCGGCTGGTCCAGCAAACATGACTCTCGGCCTAACCTCGTCACGAAGTGCGTGGAAACATACGAATGCATGGATCCCGGATTAAAAAGCACATGCACATTATAAGAACATACAGAAAGGGTACCTGAAACCACGGCATTGGACGCCTGAGCGTCCTGGTGAGTCAAGGCAAAAACCCTAGCCTGTCCTCTACCGGCTACTGGCTGTCCTCTGCCTCTGCCACCACGACCTCTCGGTACAAAACCTCCGCGACTACGACCTTTCTGAACAGGAGTCTGACGCGGCGCAACTACAGGAATAAGAGGAAACGCTCTCTGAGGTGGTGAAGGTGGTAAGGTAACATGCGGTACTGCTGGCCCTCTCTGACGCACCACGGTACAATCCCGAACAAGATGGTGTAAACTGCCACAACCGTAGCATCCATAAGACGATCGCTGGCCCTCCTAGGAATAAGAACTGAATAACTGGCCACGTCCCACGTCTCTGCTACTCCCCGAGTCTGAAGGAACTCTGCCTCTGCGGACAAACCTCGGTCTCCGTGCTGGTACATCCGTACGAGTCCTCTTCGGTTCTGGAACAACCGAAGACTCAGCTAGGCACTCCTCCACCAATAGAGCTGCATCAACAGCTGCCGCATATGTGTCACAATGCTGAATGCTGATGGCTAGGAAGAACTGGGTAAGCAGGCCTCGAACAAACCTCTTCACCCTCATCTCCTCAGTCGCCACCAGGTACGGAGCATACACCGACAGCTCAGTAAACAATACATCATACTCCGACACCGTCATCCCCGGCGTCTGACATAAAGACTCAAAACTGCGCGCTTGCGCATCCCTGACGCTCGGTGGAAGAAAACGAGCAAGAAACATCATCACAAACTCAGCCCAGGTCATAGGAGCAAGACCAGCGGCTCTGCCCCTCTCCAACGACTCACACCAGTTCTGGGCCATACCCTCTAGACGAAAACTGGCAAACTCCACCCATCTCTCATCGGAACATCGGAGTGAGCAACAAATCCTGGCCATCCGGTCGATGAACGACTGCGGATCCTCAGTAACATCTGTGCCCGTAAACACCGGAGGTCTCAACCTCATGAAATCTGTCAGCGACACAGCAAAAACCTCCGGAGCTGTAACTGCGAATACCGGAACTGTAGGTACCATCGTGGGCTCCGCAGCGGGTGGAACAACTGCCTGCCCCTGCGCTCGGATGGTCTCTACCAAAGTCCCCACAATCTGGCGCAGATCCTGCATACCAGCTCCAATTATAGCAATGTGCTCCGGTACAACAGGCGTACTACCCTGGTCAGTCCTCGCCTCAGACGAGTAAACTCTGACCTCGGCCCTCGCGGCCGCTCTCTGTGCCCTCGTAGTCTTCGGCGGCATATGGGCTGGAAATTGAAACAAGATTCGATAAGGAAATGGAAATCAAATCACAAAGGTGTATATCAATCATGGAAGGAATATCAATCAATAAGTCCTAAGGTCACTTAGGCAGAGTACCGTGTCGTAAGCATGCCGTGGAACATACACACGCTACGTCACTCTGCTTGAGCTACCTACTCCATCATACCAAGTTCATCCTTGACTCCGAAAGGTAAAACCTAACGCTCTGATACCAACTTTGTCACGACCCGAAATTTGCCCTGTAACCGGCACTTAAACTACGTAACGTCTACAGACGTACGTAACTTAAGTAAGCCGAAAACCCAGAAATCTAAACCACCCAAAACTGGATCAACGAAGAAAACATAGTTTAAAAATATTTAGAAAATCACAATTTAAAATCTCTAACTCTACTTTTCTTTCTTGAAAATTTCGGCAGTACCACCTTTGTAAAAACTAGCCCTGAAAACGGGTACAACACAGATAATATATAAAGCATCCCAAGTGGGAGCAAAATCATGCCCACCGGCAGAGACAATCACCACAACAAGTATACGACGCCAAAGCGAAGAAATATCAAAGAAACGACTATAAAAGAAGTAACATTCCAACATAACCGGCTTCTACGAGCACGGCACCCAAAATCACTAATATAATACAACACTGAAATCTCACAAGTCATCTCTAAGTCATATACAACAGGGGTAGATGGAGAATACTAGATCCAACAAAAGATATACAATATACAAACGGATCACCGCAAACTCACCTAAAAGCGACGGCCTCACTGCCTCTAGTAGCGATATCCGCAAAAGTAGTGATGATAAGATGCCCTGCCGCGACCACTCTGAGGGAAAGTCCTGCAAAACACTGTGGCACAACGGGGGTGAGTTGCCAACTCGTGAATAGTAATTAACATCATACAGTAATCGCAGGTATGCACGAACGGCGATCTATCTATCACATGCAATCCGATAGCATAAGTATGATAAGTTAATATGCAACAATCAAGTAAAGGTACATCAGCAGGGTACTACACTACAAGAAGCAATGCATATCAATAATAATCCTGAGTGTGTGGGATGATACAATAAAATCTCTTGCAAAATCATCAACATGGAAAAACACCAGTGTCCCTCACTGACACATCAAATCCCAAATCCTCAGGCACCGCATCCACCGATCGGTCCTCACATCCTGTAAGTCTCATGGAACCTGAATGTCTATCATCGACACCCGAAACATCATGAAGACATATACCTATAAGTATATATATATAAGGATATCATCCACGTATGTCCACCGACGATACTTAAAAATCATGGAAAACCTGAGTGTCTAATACCGACACTCGAAATATACATAAAACCCGTGTCTAACATCGACACGTAAATCCTCATAACTCAGGCGCTGTCATTACGACTGGCCCTGACGATATGTCATACCTCACTCCGGTCGGTATCCCCATGATATCCGCCGAGTCCAAATACAATCACCGGTAGGTAGTGGTCCCACCGCCAGGCTTATCGTCTACACCATGAAATCTCCACTCGCCCCGGGGTACCATACCGGGTCCACCATGTACCCGCAGAAGATGCCTCCCGCTCCTCGAATCGGGTATCACAAGCCAAATCTCAGAACCGAGAAATCACATGGTGGACGCACTGAAATATCATATCAAGAGAAACCGGGTTTTCAAACAATACATAGTTTCTTGAAAATAACCCCATGGTTCTCAAATCCATAATCACATGAAATCCATATCTCAATACATAAAATCCATGTAAAACTGATATATGCAACATAAATCATCAATATGAGCATATAAAGGGAAAACCGCTCTTTAAATGAATCCAGCATTTTAGAATATATCTTGCGGTTCCCAAAAACTCAAATCCAGAATACATATATATACAGCGTCCCATACCACCGATATATATGCTATAAAAACTGATTATGTAACAATAGCAAGGTTTAAGTATCTACATGTAAGCAAGTATGTATGATGCCTGTCATAAGTATCAAGATCAACAACTCAATATCGTATATCAATGAAATACCACTTGAGATACATACATCTATAGCTAAGATATACGGTGTACATGTCAATATGAGTGCCTGATGTACATGTCAATATGAATGCCTGATGTACATGTCAATATGAGTGCCTGATGTACATGTAGCTATAGTAAGGTATACGTGAAATGGAATAAGGGTTACTACCTCAACTATTCCTGCTCAATGAAATGTCACGTATGTAAGTGTCAACAATATCTCATATGCACAAATGGAATAAGGCTACTACCACACTATCCCTATCTACTACTGTATCACATATGTAGGTACTTGTGTGTGTCATGGAAATTACTGACGATGTGGGTGTAGCACACAATTAGTGCTCGTGCAACATGAACCGTCAGTAATGTGTTACATCTAAAGGTACGAGTCAGGTACATCAGATAATACTATGCAATGACATTCATATGAAATTAACTAATGTGCAACTACTATGCAACTAACATATCATATTCTCCCCGACGCATAACGCCATACGGGCGATTCCCTGTAGATGTTAAATCTACTCACATATGGTCTCCAGCTATGAAAATCCGACCACCTGCTTCCCTTTGTTCGCAGCGTCTGAAGTCCCCGCTTGCGGCGCAATAATTTCACAAACACAAGAAATAGTGCGAATATCTCAGAATCGATCAAAATAATGCAAAACTACGTATTTAAAATGCACCAACACACTAAACCAACTCACGAGTGCACGTCTAGTGGCTAACACGCGCAATGATACCTCAATACCAAATTGAGTACATCGCAGCACGACACACGACTCGTGTCGCAACACGTATCACACGGACTCAAAACACTAGATTATAGGTAATCGATCCCAGATTTTGCATACTGAATTTACTAAGTAAATAAACAGTACCAAACACCCAAAAACAACAGCAGACAACAACCCACAGAAGCCCCACCCCAAACCCCATCTATCTAGCCGGCGTCGCCGGTCCTCGCCGTAGTGGTCGCCGACCTCGACCGGTGGGGTGGCCTCCGTATATCAGGTGGTGTCTCAGGTACACTAGTACATCTCTCTAAAATTGTTTGTTCAAATATTAAAATTCCCAGGTCACAACAGGTATTAAAAGCTCTAAAAAGACTTAAAAACCTGATATTGCCTCAATCGATATAAAAAGCGTTCTACGCATCAACCAACGAGCAAAACAACAAGAAAACTCTAATTTAACTGTAGAGGAATTATAGCTAACAACTTTGCTCACAAGCTCCTAGCTTTCCCTAGCTCCAAGTGATCAAAGAAGCAAGAACAAGGCTTTTGTGCAAATTTTGTGATATGCTTGGGATTTTTGAGGATTTTTGAGTGAGGATTGATATAAAATGAGAAAGGAATTGAGCAAAGGCAGTAGGAATGAGGGAATCTCGGCCAAGTGAGTGAGGTGAATGATTTGTGAGGGTTTCCTAGCAATTTCCTATCATTTATTGCTTTCACACACAACACACACATGCATGCACCTACTCATTTTCTTTTCTTTTCTTTTCTTTTCTTTTCTTTTAAATCCTAGCTTAATTCTAGTCCACAGAAATCAATCCAAAGTGAAGAGAGAAGGATTAGATTTTAAATCTCAATTTAATTTAAAGAAAAGATCGCTTAGAGAAATTTTCCCAAAATTTGAATACCGTATTAAAATATTATTAAAATTGGGGAAAAAATCAAATTGAACCAAAACGTCCCATATACTCCCAAAGCTTGCGCCCTAGCTTTATTTTAGCTAAACAAGGTGCTGGCAAGTCTATATGGTCGTTCGTTCACAGTCGGGTTAAAACGGAAAATACCGACAAACTTACCCTAAAACGGGCAAATTCTCATAACGATTTCTTAAACGTTACAACACGGATATAGGTAATCGATCGATGTTCTAATCAATTTGCAAATTGGATCTTTATCTGTATTGTTTTATGTGTTCGTAAACCTCCCCTAACTGCTAGTATGTCGGTTGGCAGGGGGTTGCACATATCTGTGATGCTATATATAACTGTTTGTGTATATGAACTGTGCTGGACTGTTGTGATGATTAGCCGGGGTTTGAGATGTATTTAATATTCATTCATTCAATGTAAATGTAATTTGATGTAATATTATTTTGCGGGGCACATCCAGGTTGCGGTTGTAGCCACCGTTGTATTATTATTTCTTTTTACTGTTTTTGCTCCTGGGATAGACCCAAGGTGGGGTGCACAAACTACCGGGTATTTTGATGTGTTGAGGCAGACCGCTTCACTTATGGTACTTGGCGGGTAGTTTGCCATACCCGTAGGGGTCTAGGGTGGGGTTATGGCTATTCATCATAACTGTGTAATCCGTCTTTTATTGCAGGCTCAAAGCAAATACGGATTGCTAATAAATCCAATAAAGTTCATCTGTGATCTGGAATGCTTATTATTGCGTCTGACGAATGTACAATATCTATATATGATAGCTATTAGACGTCATTTATGTTTCACACCCGCGCTTGCCCAGCCCCCGATCTGTCGTTAGTTAAGTAACCTAACGGGTGATGACGGGACCCCGTGGCGAATGCGGATGGCATAAGAGGACGTGGTATTTTCGTTGTTTTCTGCAATGATAGGATAAATGATGGGACGCATTATTATAATGCAAAGAAAATAAACCAAAGTTTAATCGTTGGAACAAATTTAAAAGAAACCACTCGGTTATTTTAAAAAAGGATCAGATTTTTAATTGCGGAGCTTTAACCACTCCTTTTAAAAAGTATCAGGTTCCTTCGATTATATCAAGTTCACTACGTTCACGGGTTTGCAACAACCATTCGTAGCCCTCCGTCATTTCATATAGATAGTCAATAGTATTCAAGCTGTGTTTGTTGACTAAAGTCAAGGCACAGTGTTTGGTAGCTGTTGGATATTTATATGCAGCATAGATAGATGCGTTGGTCTGGGACAGTCGTATTACCTTGTTGACTAAAGTCAAGGGTATGTACGGGTGGGTTCAAATTAACCTGGACAATGACGGGTAGAACTTGACATGTGACTTATGATTTGTTGACTAAAGTCAAGGTCATAAGAGCATGGGGCAAAAATCCACATCGGGAATTTCTAAAGAAACTGAAATTTGCAGAGAGTGCATACCATTTTGGAGTTTGATGAATGTTGGTAGGATTCCTTCAACATTATCATACGATGATATTTTGGATCCCGATCCTACTGTGAGTACATGCTACTTATCAGGAGATTTGTCACTTAACGATCAATGCTATAAACCAAGTAGGTGCCAAGAAAGGTGTCAGCGGGGTTACGCCCCCAGAGAAAAGAGGTTATTTAATTAAGGAACTTCGCGAAAGCGTTGGAAAACCTCCCTCGAAGTATCGACACTAGCCTGGCTGAACGGTTAAGCAAGTATTTTACGGTGAGAATTGTCCTGGCTAATTCTTCATTTATGGTTTGAGGAAGGATTCGAGAAACAGTGGGAGCCATCCTGTTTAGATAAACTTAAAACCAATCTAAACTTGCAACTGCATCATGCTAAAATGTTTTCTTCTCTCTCTCTTAATTGCAGCGACCTTGTGACCACACATAGGTTACATCTAGATAAAAAAATTAACTAAATCTGACTTATATGACTGACAAAGGTCTGTCCAGATGTCCATTGGCTATGACAAGCTGGACCACCCTATTACTACTCAAGATCCTGCCGTTCCAGGTCCAGTTTCCACTGTCGCGGATATGAATATCCGTCAGACAAGGGAAAAAGATAAAGCGAAAGCTAAGTGCCTCGTGTTAGGTTCAGTTGATGGTGTATACCAGAAGCAGCATGAGAAGATGGACTTAGTTTCCATCTTTCTCCATAATAAAGGTTTATATGGAGAGCAATCTCATATCACTAGATATGAAACCTCGAACGAATTAATTCAAGCAAGGTTAGCTGACGGGTCATCTGTAGGGGACAACGTCCTTACAATGACTAGCTGTATTGATGAGCTCCAGGACCTGGAGGCTGCGTTGGGAAACGAGTCAAATACTGACTTGATTCTACAGTCTCTGCCTCCTACCCTGAAGAAAACCAGGGAAGGAGAAGGAAAGAGAAAGGCATTAGTTTCGGGACTGGATATAGTAAAAGAGGGATGTTCCTATTGTTACGAGAATGAACATTGGCAGAATGATTGCAGGGCTTAAGAAGCCAGTAACCAGAATGAGAAGCATATTGTGGCTTCAGCCTCAAGTGTGTTTGTTATTAAGAACTGTATGTCAGTTAACCCTACTTCCTGGGTATTGGATACTGGGTCAGGAACTCACATCTGTAATTCATTACAGACTCTAAGAAACCGTAGGAATATCGGTATAGGTGATATGACCCTCATGGTTGCTAACGGAATGAGCATAAACGCTGAATCCGTAGGGGAATATCATCTTGGACTGACAACTGGGCAGATATTGATTCTGCGTAACTGTTTTTATGTACCAGGTACGACTTGTAATAGCATATCTGTACCCTTACTTTCTAAGGAAGGATATGATTTTGCTTTTACAAAAGATGTGGTTCACATCCACCTAAATAAAGATTTGATTGGGTCAGGTACATTAGAAAACAGAATATACGTATTAAATCAAGCTCAGATTTTCAGTGTCCAGAACACACTTAAAAGAAAGTCTCCGGAAACAAATCAGGTTTTCTTATGGCATTGTAGACTAGGCCACATTAATGAGAGAAGGTTGACAAAGTTACATGGAGAAGGATATTTGAATCCATTCGAATATTAATCTTATGCTACTTGTGAATCTTGTCTCATGGGAAAGATGACAAAGACTCCGTTTACTGGACACGGAGTAAGAGCAAACGAGCTCTTGGGACTCGTACGCAGTGACGTGTGCGGTCCAATGTCTACACATGCGCGAGGTGGTTATTCCTACTTCATTACTTTTAAGCATGATTTCTCTAGGTATGGATATATCTTCTTAATGAAGCATAAATCCGAGGCCTTTGATAAATTCCAAGAATACAAGAATGAAGTGGAAAAACAAACCGGCAAAAGTATCAAGACACTGAGATCTGATCGAGGTGGTGAATACTTAAGTGCCGAGTTCCTAGGTTACATAAAAGAGAATGGAATTCTATCTCAGCTTACTCCTCCATACACACCACAACATAACGTTGTATCGGAGAGACGGAACCGAAACCTATTGGATATGGTACGTTCCATGATGAGTAACGCTGAGTTGCCGCGATCATTCTGGGGATATGCACTAGAATCAACTGCATATCTTTTAAACCGAGTTCCAACCAAGACTGTGCCTACCACACCATATCAGATATGGAGTGGGAAGAAACCTTGTCTTAAGTATCTTAAGACATGGGGATGTCCAGCTTTTGTAAAGAAGCAGCATGCGGACAAGCTCGAGGCACGCTCAGTACAGTGTAAGTTTTTGGGATATCCAAAGAACTCTATGGGATATTGTTTTTATTACGCAGAGGAGCAAAAGGTCTTTGTTTCTCAACATGCCCGCTTCTTGGAAACTGAGTTTTTAGAAAATCAGAAGAGTGGGAGCGCAATAGAACTGGAAGAAATTCCAGAACCACAAGCTATTACTGAAACCTTGGTAGAACGAGAAGGTTCAGGAGAACAGGACATCCCGACGCCACTCCGCAGGAGTAGTATGCAGTCTCATCCGCCCGAGAGATACTACGGTTTTCTCATAGACGGGGATAGAGAGGATTGCAATATTGATTATGATGAGCCTCTAGCTTCCAGCAAGCCATTCAGAGCGGTAACTCAGTAAAATGGCCGGATGCAATGCGGACCGAAATGGAGTCCATGTGCACCAACAAAGTATGAACTTTGGACATTGCTCCAGATGGGGTAAAACCCGTAGGATGCAAATGGATCTTCAAAAAGAAGATTGTTGTAGATAGACAGGTTGAAACCTATAAGGCTAGACTTGTTGCAAAGGGTTTCCGTCAAAGACCTGGTTTGGACTATGACAAAACCTTTTCTGCAGTGGATATGCTTAAATCTATTCGGGTCCTTCTTGCTATTGCTGCCTTCCACGATTAAGAAATCTGGCAGATGGACGTAAAGACGGCCTTTCTAAATGGTAATTTGGAAGAAACCGTCTATATGGATCAGCCAGAAGGATTCATTCACAGTGGGAGCAGCGGTAAAGTATGCAAGCTGCTTAAGTCCATTTATGGAGTAAAGCAGGCATCGCGGAGTTGGAACATCTGTTTTGATGATGCTGTGAAAGAATTTGACTTTATCAAAAATCCAGATGAACCATGCATATACAGTAAGATTGTAGGGAGAGCTGTAGTATTCCTCGTCTTGTACGTGGACGACATTCACCAAATAGGAAATGTTATTCCTATGTTACAGTCAGTCAAAAGATTCTTGTCACATAAATTCTCCATGAAAGACCTAGGTGATGCCACCTATATTCTGGGAATCCGGATCTATCGTGATAGATCAAAGCGGATGTTGGGACTTTCACAGTCCAGATACATAGACACCATAGTGAAGAGATTCAGTATGGATGATTCTAAACGTGGTAACCTACCGGCTTGTCACGGAATCACCCTCTCCAAAGAGATGCCTCCCAAGACTGATTTGGAAAGGGATCGCATGTCGATTATACCCTACGCTTCTGCGGTAGGCTCTATAATGTATGCGATGTTATGTACTAGACCAGATGTAGCATACGCATTGAGCGTTGTAAGCCGGTATCAAGCAAACCCAGGAGAGAAGCACTGGATAGTAGTAAAGAACATTCTCAAGTACCTGAGAAGAACTAAGGAGATGTTATTGATATATGGCAGAAAAGACCTCCAGTTGGAGGCCTTTGCCGACTCCGGCTTCCAGAGTGACAAAGATGACTCCAAATCCATGTCGGGTTATGTCTTTACCCTCAATGGAGGGGCGGTCTGTTGGAAGAGTTCCAAACAGGAGACCGTTGCAGACGCAATGATGGAAGCGGAGTACATAGCTGCTTGCGATGCCGCAAAAGAAGCTGTCTGGATGAAGTAGTTCCTCACAGAACTTCTGGTGGTTCCTTCCAGTGTTGGTCCAATACCTCTTTATTGTGACAACAACGGCGCTATTGCTTTAGCGAAGGAACTCAGGTCCCATCAGAAGTCCAGACACATCTTAAGGCGGTATCACCTGATCAGGGAGATCATAGATCGCTGGGAGATCGAGGTGAAGAGAGTAAAGACGGAGGATAACATTGCTGACCCATTCACAAAGGCCATTCCTCTGACGCAGTTCGAGAGGCTATTCGAGATGATAGGTCTACGATATGCCAGCACATGGCCCTAGTGCAAGTGGGAGATTGTTAGTGTATATGCCTTAGGGGCCATTGTTGTACCATACTAGCATGTATATTACTTAATGGAAGCTTGGGATATTCATAGTTGTATATAACAGTCTTGCTAAACATGGTAGTATGCTACTTGGTTTGAGTCTACTTTAATATGTGCATATGTTTCTTGTAACGTATCACTTATACATATTAGTAGAGCCCATAGGATCTTTGCTTGATTACCAGCGTCGTGATGGCAGTCACACTAGTGGGGGCTGGGTAGTCTGTAAGCAACATCCTATACAGGTCCCTGGTCGTTGGATTATCGAGATAGGGCATCGATATTCCAGAGTAGACTAAGTGTATACGCTTCTCATCCCAGTTGGGGAGATGGTCTGTCCCACAGCCATCAGTACGTCGTACTAGAGATAGTATACACGTGCTCGTTAGGTTACGGGTACACCGGACAAGACTCGACGGGGAACTGATTGGTTGGTATTTTACCCATCGTCAGTTAACAGTTTCCAGGTGACATGAGTACAGCATAGTCCGCAGACTTGACACTGCTGCTTCGCCTCGAGTGTGTCCTATTGTTCTTAGATTGCTACCCTACCAAGGCTCAAAGGAGTCGTGCAAACAGGTGGCAGTTGGGTGCAGTCCCGAGCACTTGGAGGCGGTGGCAGTTAGATAGGATTCGTCTCTCCCGTTATTGGGAGATGATATCGCGCTGTGTCAGAGAGCCATTACGCAAAGTCCCTAGCCAAGGCAAGCAAGATATACTGGTAGTTTCCAGTAGCTTCTCAGGGCGTAATGGGCTTCGCTCCGACACGACTTATACAGCTATAAGGGGACTGACGCTTGCCGCCCCCAAGGCTTGATATGCGATAATCTTAGACGAACAGACCGGACGGTACGGAGATTGTCACATCAGGCTCAGTAGGGGTTCGAGATGGTTTTCCTCATCGGCCTTCTTATCGACATCTACCTGGGGACCGTTACGTACAGCAAGTGCCGCTTGCGGTCTGTGGTTAAACCTACTGCCAGCGTACTGTCGACTCTTTAGAGTCCCACACAGAGAGTTTCCCTGCTCCAGGCAAAACGATATAGAGGTCGTATGGTTTTATGACAAGGGTTAGGATGCGTACGTGTATTTACGCACGTACGACTTTTTGGACAGTTTATACTAGCCGGCTTTGGTTTAAGCCAGTTTCTAGTATCGGGTTATTGGATTTATACAGTCTAAAGTTTTTCCGTGTTTTCATGGATTATATGGGCGTTCTCGTAATTAGTTGGGAACCTTTTAGAAGTGTGGTGACTAAGGGGTTAAGGTGGCATGAGCATTAATTGATTAATGACTCATTTGTATGATTCATCCTTTGCACTTAATGACTCATTAATGAGATAATGAGTCATATGATGAATCACACAAGGTGAATGCATCAACCATAATGATTAAATCATATATTTATTTGTTTGATTAAATTGTTATGGTTGATATATTCAAAATGAGTTCATTATTCTTTTCATTCCCATCTTCTCCTTCTCTCTCCTCAAGCTCACTCTCTCTTGAAAGCCTAACCCTAACCTCTCATGTGTTGAGATCAAGGCTTAGCTAGACTAAAACATCTATAACCTCACTCTATATCCCCTAGGTAGCTTAGATTAGCACTTTAAGCAACCTAGTTATCTCAAGTTTGAGATTTAGCTTGGCGTAGGAGCTTTCGGGTGGATCGTCTTTGATTCAAGGAGGCCGTGAAGTTGCCGATGTTCCAAGGTGCCTACGAGGAGTGGAGGACAGCGATGAAGACCCGAAGGACATGTAACGTGAGGTATAACTCCGGTACCGAGTAGTTAAACCTCTAGTATAACGTTAGCAATGGTTTAGATTATGATTCGTGCGCTCAAGTCCGTGTTACGAAGCTTTGACAATCGTTTTTCATATCTTCCGCCTCCCCGCAAGTTAGTGGGGTGCGTGACATGGACTTACACCCGGTGCTTGCGGGGAGGCGGAAAACGGAATAAAAATCGAATTTTTATCACTCTAGACAACATGGAGTAGACAAAGTCGGGATCTTTACTAAACAAAAACTAGCTAAAGCTAACTAGAAAGTAGCTACAAGGAAGAATGGTTATACCTAGGGCTTTATGTCCTACTCTCCTTGCTCCTTGGAGTGTAAGAAAGAGATTGCCTTTTCGCCTTCTCGATTCGAAGAAGGATCCACCTGAAAGCCTCAACCTTTGGCTTCAACATCAAGCTAGAAGTAACTAAGGTGCTAGAAATGCTAATCCTAGAACCCTAGATGAGAGTAGAGATTACTATGGAGTGGTTTTTCTCAAGCTCAAGTGTTTCTCAACACATGAGAGGGGTGAGCTTGAGGAAGAGGAAGAGCAAGAGAGAGAAAGTATATGATAGAATGAGAGAATTATGAAGCATTCTCACATATATGTGTGAATTATTGTGAATTGATAATTAGTGAGATAATTGTCATGGCTTAATCAAGACATGACCATTATCATTTCATTTTTAATGCAAATTGCAAGGATCAAAGAGCATCTTCCAAATGAAATGATGATGGTCAAAGTGTCAACCTAGGTCAACAAGTCATGAATGTCAAATGGTCAACAACCATAACCATGCACAATTATATTAATCTAATATCAATTAACCATAATACACACATAAGCATTAGGGTTAATAAAATTACAACGGTCATTAACCCTAATCAAAGTCCTCTCCCTCTGTCTCAATCAACTGTGCATACGCACCAGTATTCGTGATCCGAGGAACACGAACACATTGCGATAAAACCAATCCCAAATCATATACTAGGATCCGGCTTAAACCAAAGCCCGCTAGTATAAGCTGTCCGGACAGCAAACGTGCACAAGTACGCGGATGTGAACGAACCCTGTCGCAAAACCATGCGACCTCCACTCATTTTGCCTAAAGGCGAATAGCTCTCTGCGTAGGACTCTAAAGACTCGACACTACGCTGGCAGTGGGTTTAACCACAGACCGCAAGCGGCACTTGATTGGTATGATTTAGCGTGCTTGCACTTAAAAGATAGATCAAAAATATTTTAACCGCAATCAAGAACGGCGTCGCATGAAGCTAGCCGGTGAGTACGGGTCGGTCCACAGGGATGTTGTGAATTTCCGATTCGTTCTTACGAGTTAATTCCGAAGGGTGTTCGGATTGATTATTAAATCTAAAATCCTAAATTATTCTACCTAGGGCAATTAATTGAAAGTTATAACTAGGGCAGATAAATAAAATCTATACTAGGGCAGGAAAATAAATTTAATCTAGGGTATGAATTGAAATTATCTAGGGCAAGAAAATAAACAAATCTACTTACTTTACAGATGCATTTCTCCAATCATCCATGCAGGGTTGTCAGATCTGAATTTCAGAATTGAAGAGAGGCACCGATGCTCTCCATAAAGAATTTTGGAATTTTTATTAAAAGGAGGCATAAAGAAATTACAATGATTAGAGTTCCTATTTATAAAGAATAGGAAACCCTAGGGTTACACTTGTTTCGCATTTCTAAAATTACACAAATAGCCCTAGAAAGACTTAGTCAACGCCGCCACAATTTACTGTAAAGTTTTGCGCTCCTAACTGCACTACCAAGCCGCGGAACCGCGGCCCGAGGCCCTGTTTGGCCGCGGTTCCGCGGCCAAAAGGAGTGATTGGGCTTTGCAGTTTCTGCTGTGGGCCCCTGGTAACTTTGTCTTTATGTTTCTATATGTCTTTTTCCATTTGGGCTTCTAGGTTGGTTCCAGACCTTCAGTGAACAATTTGCAATGGCTTTTTAACCGTTCTCTTTGAGTCGATATCTTGAATCTTACTTTGTGATCTTGGACCTTGCGCTGCCCTTTGTTCTTTGTAAACTGATATTTTTGTAGGCTTTATCAAGAGTCTTCTGTTTGTTGGTCAAAGTCCACTTTTGCATTGTCTTTTCATTGTTTTCACTGTTTTCTGTCCAAGAACCTGTAACCTGTAACATGTAGAAGACATGCGTCAAAAGCACCCATTTATTTGTAAAATATATAAGAATGGGGAATATAATAATGCAATATTATGGTCTGAACAGCCCTAGCTGTACGTAACGGTCCCCAGGTAGATGCCGATAAGAAGACTGACGAGGTAACCCCATCTGAACTCCTACTGAGCCTGTATGTGACAGTCTCCGTACAGTCCGGTCTGTCCGTCTGATACATCACATGGCGGGCATAGGAGGGCGGTGAACGTCAGTCCCCTAATAGCGGTACAAGTCGTGTCGGAGTGTAGCCCAGAACACCCTGAGATAACACTGGAAACCTACCAGTATATCTCGCTTGCCCTGGCCAGGGACAACTTGTGTAATGGCTCTCCTGGACACAGCGCGATGTCAACCCCCAATACCGGGAGAGACGAATCCTGTCTAACCGTCACTGCCTCCATGTGCTTCGGGACTGAACCCAAAAAATACCTGTTTGCACGACTCTTTTGAGACGTTGTAGGGTAGTAATCAAAGTGCAGTGGGAACACACTCGAGGCGAAGTGACAGTGTCAAGTCAGCGGACTAAGCTGTACTCATGTCACCTGGGAACTGATAACTGACGTTAGGTATAATACCAACCAACAAATCCCGACGGGTCCTGTCCAGTGTACTCGTAACCTAACGAGCACCCGCATACTATCTCAAGTACGACGTACTGACGGCTGTGGGACAGACCGTCTCCAACGCTGGGATGAGAAGCGCATACGCTAGTCTACTCCGGAGTATCGATGCCCTGTCTCGATAGTCCAACGACTAGGGACCTGTATAAGGATGTGCTTATGGATTACCCAGCCCCACGAGTGTGAGCGCCATCACAACGCTGGTAATCAAGCAATAATCCTAAGGGCTCTACTAATATGTATATCAGCGATATGCTAAAAGAAACACATGCACGTGTTAAAGCAGAGACAAACCAAGTAGCATACTACCATTTCGAGAAAGATTGTATATACAACTGTGAATATCCCAAGCTTCCATCAAGTAATATACAAACTAGTATGATACAGTAATTGCCTTTAGGGCATATACACTAACAATCTCCCACTTACACTAAGGCCATGTACTGGCATATCGAAGACCTAACATCTCGATCAGCCACTCAAACTGAGTCTAGGGCAAGGCCTTGGTTAATGGATCTGCAGTGTTATCTCCTAAAGCAACCCTCCGAACCTCGATCTCCTTGCGATCCACGATCTCCCTGATCAGGTGATACCGCCTCAAGATGTGTCTGGATTTCTGATGGAACCTGGGTTCCTTCGCTAAAGCTATAGCCCCGTTGTTGTCGCAATACAGAGGTATTGGGTCAACAATGGACGGAACCACCTGAAGTTCTTTCAAGAACTTCCTCATCCAGACAGCTTCTTTTGCGGCATCAGATGCAGCGATGTATAACGCTTCCATAGTCGAGTCAGCAACGGTTTCCTGTTTGGAGCTCTTCCAACACACCACCCCTCCATTGAGGGTAAAGACAAAACCCGACATGGACTTGGAATCATCCTTGTCACTCTGGACGCTGGAGTCAGCAAAGGCCTCAATCTGGAGGCCTTTTCCGCCATACACCAAGAACATCTCCTTAGTCCTTCTCAGGTACTTGAGAATGTTCTTTATCGCTATCCAATGTTTCTCCCCGGGTTTGACTGATACCTGCTTACCACACTCAGTGCATAAGCCACATCTGGTTTGGTACACAACATCGCATACATTATAGAGCCTACCGCAGAAGCGTAGGGTATAATAGACATGCGATTCCTCTCCAAATCAGTCTTGGGAGACATCTCTTTGGAGAGGGTGATCCCGTGACAAGCCGGTAGATTACCGTGCTTGGAATCTTCCATACTGAATCTTTTCAGTAAGGTGTCGATGTACCTGGACTGTGATAGTCCTAAAATCCTCTTGGATCTGTCACGGTAGATCCGGATCCCCAGAATGTATGAGGCATCACCCAGGTCTTTCATGGAGAACCAGTATGACAAGAACCCCTTAACTGATTGTAGCATAGGAATGTCATTTCCTATTAAGAGAATGTCATCCACGTATAAAACGAGGAATACTACAGTTCTCGCTACAAATCTATAATTGATGCATGGTTCATCTGGATTTTTGATAAAGCCAAATTCCTTGACTGTCTCATCAAAACAGATGTTCCAACTCCGTGATGCCTGCTTTAGTCCATAAATGGACTTAAGCAACTTGCACACCTTTCCGCTGCTCCCACTCTGAATGAAACCCTCTGGCTGGTCCATATAGACACACTCCTTTAAATGACCATTCAGAAAAGCTGTCTTTACGTCCATCTGCCAAATCTCATAATCATGGAAGGCAGCAATGGCAAGAAGGATCCGAATGGATTTCAGCATAGCTACTGGAGAAAAGGTTTCGTCATAGTCCAAACCAGGTCTCTCACGAAAACCCTTTGCAACCAGTCTAGCTTTATAGTTCTCAACCTGTCCATCTACACCAATCTTCCTTTTGAAGATCCACTTGCATCCTACGGGTTTTACCCCATCTGGAGCAATCTCCAAAGTCCATACTTTGTTGGTGTACATGGACTCCATTTCGGTCCGCATTGCATCCAGCCATTTTACCGAGTCGACGCTCTGAATGGCTTGCTGGAAGCTAGTAGGCTCATCACAGTCTATGATGCAATCCTCTCTATCCCCGTCAATGATAAAACCATAGTATCTCTCGGGCGGATGAGACTGCCTACTACTCCTGCGGAGTGGCGTGGGAATGTCCTGATCTTTCGAACCCTCTGGTTCTACTAAGCTTTCAGAAATAGCTTGTGGTTCTGGAATTTCATCCAGTTCTATAGCGCTCCCATTTATTTCTTTTTCTAAGAACTGATGATCCAGAAAATGGGCATTACGAGAAACAAGGACTTTTTGTTCCTCTGCGTAATAGAAAAGACACCCTCTGGAGTCCTTTGGGTATCCCACAAACTTACACTGTACTGAGCGTGCCTCGAGCTTGTCCGCATGCTGCTTCTTTACAAAAGCTGGACATCCCCATGTCTTAAGATACTTAAGACAAGGTTTCTTCCCACTCCACATCTGATATGGTGTGGTAGGCACAGTATTGGTTGGAACTCAGTTTAAAAGATATGCAGCTGATTCTAGTGCATATCCCCAGAATGATCGCGGCAACTCAGCGTTACTCATCATGGACCGTACCATATCCAATAGGGTTCGGTTCCGTCTCTCCGATACACCGTTATGTTGCGGAGTGTATGGTGGAGTAAGCTGAGAGAGAATTCCATTCTCTTTTAAGTAACCCAGGAACTCGGCACTCAAGTATTCACCACCTCGATTAGATCTCAATGCCTTGATACTTTTGCCTGTTTGTTTTTCTACTTCATTCTTGTATTCCAGGAATTTTTCAAAAGCTTCAGATTTATGCTTCATTAAGAAGACATGTCCGAACCTTGAAAAATCATCCGTAAAAGTAATGAAGTATGAATAACCGCTTCGCGCATGTGTAGACATTGGACCGCACACGTCTCTGTGTACGAGTCCCAAGAGCTCGCTCGCTCTTACTCCGTGTCCAGTGAACGGAGTCTTTGTCATCTTTCCTTTGAGACAGGATTGACAAGTTGCATACGATTGATATACGAACGGATCCAAATATCCTTCTGTATGTAACTTAGTCCACCTTCTCTCATTGATGTGACCCAGTCTACAATGCCATAAGAAAGTTTTATTCATTTCTGGAGACTTTCTTTTGTGTGTATTCTGGACATTGAAAATCTGTGGTTGGTTCAATACGTATATACCGTTGTTTAATATACCTGACCCAATCAAAACTTGATTAAGGTGAGTGTTCACTACATTACTTACAAATGCAAATTCATAACCTTCTTTAGATAATAAAGATACAGAAATGATATTACAGGTTGCATTTGTTACATAATAACAACTACGCAAAACCAAAAAGTGTCCATCCGACAGTCCCAGGTGATAGTCCCCCACGGCCTCAGCATCCATGCTAGCACCGTTAGCAACTCTGAGGGTCATGTCACCTGCCTTCAAAACTCTACGCTTTCTCAACGCCTGCAAAGAATTACAGATATGAGATCCTGATCCGGTATCCGATACCCAGGAAGTAGAGTTTATTGATAGACAGTTTTCAATAACATACACACCTGAACCTGAAGCCGCAACTCGGTTCAAATCCTGGGTTCTGGCCTTCCAAGCCTTGCAATCATGTTTCCAGTGTCCACTTTTGTGACAGTAGAAGCCTTCTTCCTTCCCCACTAGCTTTCCCGCTACCTTTGTTGCCTTTCCTTTTCCCTTCGTATCCACTTTACTGACATCGCCTCTTGGTTTTGCGGGGGCTTTCTTCTTCTTACCCTTGGCTTTCGCCCTGGACCTAGAAGAGGAAGATCCTCCTACAAACAAAGTGGATGTCTCCCTACCCTTCTGTAGGGTGCCCTCAGCACTCATCAACATGTTCAGAAGTTCGGAAAGTTCAACCTCCTTTCCTTTCATGTTGAAGTTTAAGACAAACTGGGCGTAAGTCGAAGGAAGGGACTGGAGAATCAAATCAGTGTAGAGTTCATTCTCCAACATGGTCCCAATGTCCGCGAGCTCCTTTATGTAGCCAATCATCTTAAGCACGTGTTCCTGTACCGATGATCCGACGGCCAATCTTGCCGAAAATAGCTTCTTCGACACTTCGTATCTTGCGATACGAGACTGCTCTCCATACAGTTCTTTTGTATGGAGAAATATGGACTCTAGGTCCATATTCTCATGCCTCCTCTGATGTTCGTTGTCCATCGAGGCAAGCACGAGGCATTTGGCCTTCGCGCAATCGATCTCCCATGTCTTACGGATTTCTTTATCCGCGACGCTGGAGGTGGGACCTGGGACAGGGGGAGCTTTGGTGGTAAGGACATACCCCAACTTGTCGTAAGTGATTGCCATCTTGACATTCCTGAGCCAATCTTTGTAGTTTGGCCCTCTAAGTATGTTTTTATCTAGTAATAACTTAAGTCCGGTCATGTTGAATGTGTAGGGTTCCTAGGCACACTAATGAGGTATCACAAGGCATCAACCATGCCAATTTCAAAAATTACAAGTGCCGAGAAACCCTAATACGGATCATTAACTAGAATTTTAAGCGAAACAAGCAACTAGTTAACAATTTAACTAAGTGAGCGGAAATACAACCTTTGTAGATCCGGTCCTCCACCTCCATAGCTCCATGATAAAGTCTCCTTGCTGTCCAAATCGAATCCCGGGCTCTAGCGTCGGCTTCATCGGAGAAATGGACGGGCTAGGTCATCGACAACGATGCCGAAGATGATCTACGTCGAGGCATCACAAGATCAAGCTCCCACTTCACCAAGTCATGAAACTTTTGAAGAAAACACCCTATACTACTTGGCAAGAGGTAGAGGATGAAGAAATAGGAGGTGGGTTCACTTTAGAATTGGATTTCTCACTCTTTTTCACTAGTTGCCATTGATGATAGCAAGCTTTTCTTCATGTGAAGAAGAAGAAGAAGAAAGAATATAATAAAGTGTTTTTTTGGAATAATTGAAAAAGAAGTGATTCTTATCATATTCTAACCTTAGTTAAGTGTAGAGAATAGACCATGGTTATTTATGATGGTTAGGGTTAAGCAAGAGACAAGAATGGTGGACTAGGTCAAAGCTTCATGAAGCTTCAACAAAACTACAAATAAAGCCACCATTCTTTTCTTATCTTTTACAAAATGAATAAATGAATAAGAAAAACCCTAATCATCAACTTAACCGTGGTTTAATTCTTTACACTTAACCAAATAAGCATGTATCATCAAACATGATACAATCATGTGCACAAAAGTATATCACATATACAACTTGCACAATTCAAGTGAGAAAATCCATTTAAAATGAACCAATACTAGTTAATGCAAAGTAATATATCAAATATATAATTATGCATTAAATCATTAAATCAACACTTGATTTAACGATCCGGTCATATCGCATATGACCGACTAATATCCAATGTATCGGCTTATCGAATCAATCCTTGATTCGATAACTAGGTTATATCACATACAACCAATCGATACATACATCGCGAGAATAGAATACGGTATCACATACACGCATTATTCTCGGTCCCGCACATATCTCATATGCGCTCCTATTTCGTTTTGCTTGAGCCAGGAAACCTCTGTGTAGGACTCTAAAGACTCGTCAATACGCCGGCAGCAGGTGATGATCATATCTAACACCCACAAGCCGCAAGCGGTCTGCTAAACGTAACGGCCACCCGGGTATTCAGCGATCAGAAGATCGATGAGCAAGCCCGCTCATATTCCTGTGAATCCAACCAGAAACACTTACCGTACAGTCCGGTCTGATCGTCTGATATGTCGCATATCTTGCCTAGGAGTGGTAAACGTCAGACCCCAATAGCTCGATAAGTCGTGTCGATATGAGGTCTATAACTGTCCGAGAAACTACAGGTAACACTTACGAGTAAATCTCAGCAACCCTGGCCAGGGATCTCCGGTTATAGCCAATCGAACACAGCGCAACATCAACTCCTTATACCGGGAGAGACGAATCCCCTCCTATCGCTCATTGCCTCCATGTGATTCGGGACTGTACCCAAAAACCACCGTTTTGCACACCCTCTTGGACATGGCAAGGTGGAAATCAAAGCACAGTGGGAACCACACAAGACTCTATGACGATCTCGGGTCAACAGACTACTCTGTACCACTGTCACCTGAGAACTGCCATCTGACGTAAGGTATAATACCATCTAGGAGTTCTCGGCGAGTCCGTCCAGTGTACCCAGTCTCCACTGAGCACCCGTATATCATCTCTGATGTCAACCACCAATGGATATGGGATCATCCATCGCCCATCTGTATGGGTCGAGAAGGTATACGCTAGTCTACTCTGGTATATCGATGCCCCGTCTCGATACACCCACGACTAGGGACCTTGAAGGATGTACTTATGGACTACCCTGTCCCCACTAGTATGATCCGCATCATAGTCCAGGTAGTCAAGTACACATCCTAAGGGCTTTACCAATATGTAACAGAGAGACAATCAGTGTACACGCTAAGGTAAAGAGTAACCAGATAGCATACTATCATGTCGAGCGAGAAAGTCCTCCCTATATATGTCCAAGCATCCACTACAATATACATCCTATGTATAGTAATGGCCTCTAGGGCATACATATAACTAACAATCTCCCACTTGCACTAGGGCCATCTGTAGCAGTGGTTGTAGTATCTCATACTCAACCATCCCATAAAAGTCTCTCTCTGGGAATAGGCCTTCGTGAGTGGATCCGCCGTGTTGTTCTCTGAGTCTACTCTCCTAACCTCGATCCCCTGGAGATCAACCATCTCCATGATCAGGTAATACTGCCTTAGAATATGTCTGGATCACTGATGGGACGGATGTTCCTTGGTATAAGCCACAACTCCATTGTCACACAATGGGAGGAACAGAGTTCATCTCATGAACAAATATATACACCAAGACAGCCTCTTTGGTAGCATCTTAAGTAGCGATGTATCCAGCCTTAATCGTCTAGTATGCCACGGTATCTAGCTTGGAACTCTTCCAACATACCGTCCCTTCACTGAGGGTAAAGACAATGCCTGTGACTGACATTGAGTCGTCCTTATCACCTTGGAACACTTCCAATGATTCTCCCCAGAATCAATTGATACCATCGCACTACAACTAGTGAGAATCCTAACATCCATTTAGATCTATCTCATAGATCCAAAACCCAGGATTTAGCAGGTATCACTTTGATCCTATGTGGAGAATCATTGTGATAAGCGGAGATTGACCGAGCGTAGCATAGGAAACTCCTTCCCCATCAATAGCATGTCATCCACGTACTCTACGAGGATCGTCACTATACTCCCTACTACCTTTATTGTTTATACAAGGTTCATCTACCATTTTGATGATGTCAAACTCTTTGACTAACTCATCAAAACAGATGTTCCAACTCCGCGATGTTTGCTTTATCCTATAAAGCATCTTGCACACGTTTCCGCTGCTCCCACTGTCTACGAAGCCCTCTGGCAGTGTACTTATAGACGCTCTCTTCTAAAACATCATTTAGAAAAGCAGTCAAGACACCCAACCACCAGATATCGTAGTCATGGTCTGTAGTCGTGGCAAGTAGGATCTGGATGGACTTAAGCATAGCCACATGAAAAGGTTTCATCATTATCCACGCCTGGTCGATGACGAAAAGCTTTAACAAGTCTAGCTTTGAAAGTCTCAACTTATCCATCTACACCAAGTAATCTTCTCAAGATATACTTGCTCCTGATGGGGATTTAACCCTTCAGATATAGCAACCAAAGTCCATACTTTGTCGGTGTACATGGATTCCATCACAGATCGCTAAGCATCCAGCCATTCTTACAGAGTCCCACTCCTGATGGCCATCTAGAAACTAGTTGGGTCATCATCTCATGATGCAATCCTTGCTCCCACTGTCATAGAGTAACCGAAGTATCTCTCAGGCGGGTGAGGAACCTTACTAGATCGGCGGAGAGGCTGAGGTTCGTTGGTAACTATTGAATCCTTTGGTTGTTTCAAATCATCAGCTGCAGTATGTATAACTTGAACATTTCCAGTTCTACATAACTGACCTTGCCTCGAGCTTGTCCGGATTTTTCTTTTAGACATAGCCCGGACAACCCCAAATCTTAACCAACTTAAGATATGGGCTCTTCCCTTATCATATCAAATATGAAGTGGTAGGCAACTGATTTGATTTGAACCCTATTCAATAGGTATGCAACTTCTCAAGTGCATAACTCCCAAAAGGAAATAGGAAACTCAGTAGTACTCATCATAGAGCACACCTTATCGCATAGGGTGCAATTGCTCCGCCCCGTTATACCATCGTGCTATGGTGTATATGGAGGAGTAATGCTGAGAGAGAATCTCATTCTCCTTTTAGAATTGTCCAGGATTTCCGTGCTCAAGTATTCTCCTCCTCGATCACATTAAAGGACATAATATTTATACCCTTATTTTGGTTCTCTACTTCTATCTTATATTCTGTGAATATCTCAAAAGGTTCAGACTTGTGTTTCAACAGGAACATATGTCTGAGTCTCGAGAGATCATCAGAGAATGTAACGAAGTATAAAGAACCAATCTTGGCATGTGTAGACAGGGGACCTTTCATACATCAGCATGTATCAATCCCAAGAGTCAACTAACTCTTTCTCTGTTTCCAATAAATAGAGCTATGGTCATCTAATCTTTGTGACATGACTGGCAAGTTTCACAAGATGTAAATTCAAACTAATTTGAATATGCATCTAAATGTAACTTAAGCCAGTCGGGTTGCATTGATATGACCTAGTCTACAATGCCTCAAAAAGGAATTCGTTTATTTCTGAACTCTTTCTCTTGTGTGTGTCCCGTATACTAAGAACTGTAGTTTGATTTAGAACATTAATGCTTTTAGATAACGTGCCTGAACCGATCAACTTTTGATATAGGAAATGTTCAAAACATTATCCAACAATACAAAATTTTATCATTTCTTTACTAATAAAGAGACTGATATGATTTTGTATATCAGGTTCGGTATCTAATAACATTCGTTTAGAATCAATGTATTCAGAATACGGGGTGACAGTGACCAACAGACTTGGCTGCAACACTTGCCCCGATTTCTATCTCATGAAACATATCACTCGTTCTCAGTTCTCTATCTTTCTGTAGCCCTATGTAACAGATTACATATATGGGATCCTGATCTGGTATCACATACCCAGGACGTAAAGGATACTGAGAAACAGTTCTCTGTAATGAACACACCCGAAGATGATGCATCAGCATGCACTCTCTTCGTTTGGGCGGCACGGGAATTCTGGTAATCCCCAATTTCCTGCTCTGTCTTATAACAATTATAAGTTGGAGCGGATCCAACGTTCCCCAGCTCAGTATAACAAGCGGGTTCGGTCAATAATCCGTATTATTATCTTGATTAAGGCGTGATATGGTCGCTACCAGGAGAGAGAGAGAAGAAAACACTCTGCGTGCGCTCTTGCAAGATCAGATTGGTTATTATTTTATCTAATCAGGATGGCTCCCACTGTTTTTATCAAATCTTCCTTCAAACCCTAAAAGGAAAGACGAGCCGGGATTAATTACACACTACAAGTTCGCCAATCATTCAGCCAGGCCAGTGTCGGTACTTTGAGGGAGGTCCCCCGTGCTTTCGCACGAACCTAATTACAGTAAACCTCGTTTTCCTAGAGGCGTAACCCCATTGACACCTTTCTAGACACCTACTTGATCGGCTAATTGTAATATGTAAAACTCTCCCAGGAGTAACAATTACTCGTAGCGGGTATCGGGATCCAACTATCTCATAGAAGGTATGCAATCTCATTGCAAATTTCAACGCTTGAAATTCCCGATAATTTTGCCACTAGCGTCCTATGACCTTGACGGAGGTCAACAAACCATAGGCTACTACTCAAGTTCAACCCTTCATTTCTTGATCGAATTAAACCCACCCGCGCGACCCTTGATGGAGGTCAACAAGACCGCACGACTACCCTAATCCAATCTGCATCATCTGGATAAGCAGATAAATACTAGTTAGCTACCGCACACTACGCCTTGATGGAGGTCAACAAACGTAGCACGAATACTAAGTAGGACTTATCTGAAATGACGGAGGGCTACGACAGGTTTTTCTGAAAACCTATTGCGCAATGAACTTGATATCGTTGTAGAATCAAATGATTTTAAAATGGAGTGTTTTTTAGGCTTTTCTAGTTTTGCTAAAGGGGTCACTCCCGGTGAAGGGATCGTCGGCCCTTTCCTCATCGAATAAGGTGCGGGATATATCATATATATCACTGTGCAAAGTAAAAACTCTTAAAAGCAATTAAAAAGCAAACCGAGTGTGTAGCATCTGCCAGTTATTGCTAAAGAAGTCACTCCCGGTGAAGGGATCTCGGTCCTTTCCTTATCGAATAAGGTGCAGGAACTGTACCTACCTGTTTTATTTTGAAATTTGATTCCACAACATCATTAGGTTTCTTTTTCTTTCATTAATCACATTAATGAAGTCCCATCATTTAAATACCTAAACATCACAGATAAATACGACGTACACTTATGCCATCCGCATTCGCCTCGATGTCCCCTCGTGCACCGTTAGGTTAGGTAACTAACGACAGAGCGGGGCAGGGCTAGCGCGGGTGTAAAACATAAGTAACGTCTATATAATATATCATATATACTATATACTATATCCATCACAGAACATTTCACATGATCACATCACAGATATCGGAGCAGAAGAATCATATGAAACATTAGATATACTAGGACGTCCGTGTTTTCAATACGAGCCAGTATAAAACACGGATTCCACGGTCGCGATGAATAGCCAAACCCACACCCCTAGACCCCTACGAGAGCGGCAAGCAACCCTACCGATTCTAGAGTTAGGAGACCCGGACTCGACTCCTCGAGTTGGTCTCCCACTGGACTCCAGAACCCGGTTACTTGTGCTCCCCTCCATGGGTCTATCCTAGTGCGGAAAAGTAAATAATATACAAATGGTGACATCTTCCGCAACCTGGAAATGCCCCAATTAAAAGAATATTACATACAAGTTTTTACATGAATGAAAAAGAAAAACACTCATCTCACATAAAAAACCCCGGCTATTCAAACACGACGATCCAATATAACATATCCAGCAACACATAACATCACATGTCATTAACGTAAGTAAATATGCGCATCCCAATTGTCGTTGACATATAGCAACGAAACCGGCGATATCACATATTACACTTACGGTCACAGAAAAGAAAGAGTAAAACTACAACAGTTGGAATCCGCAACCTCCTTAGACATCGCATGCCTAATCAAATGAATTACTTAGACATCGCATGCCTAACAATTATAAACCCCACATTTTAGTCTCATTATCAAAAACACTTTTCAATATCAAGTCGGGCAATTCAACAAAATTCCCGACATCCTGATCGAAAGCTCGTCGCAAACTTTAGTAGGCGGCCACACCCCCAACGCCGTCGACGAAGCGCACCAAGGCGGAACACCGCTGCAGCGAGCACCCGAACGGATGCTTTCGGCGACGGGGTTCTCCTACAGTCACTTGGTCGGGGCTATGGGGCGAGGCTGTCTATTAAGTTTACCAGGCGAGTATCCGCGTACGCTACGTAATTGCGACGGACTTTTGATCACATCAAAATTCCGTGGCAACTGATCAAGTGAGGCTAAACTGCAATGTTTATAACATTCATTCAGTTATCTCATAGCTACTTATGAATTCCAAATGTTGTATCACATTCCGAGTAAATAGAATATGTTAAACTTTCCGATCGAACAATCGAACACCCAAGTTTTCCCGAAACAGCTCAACTCATGAAATAAGTTCAAAGACATTCACTTCGTGCCTCAGTACCAACGGTCCAGCCGTAGAAGGGTCAAGCCAACACCTCACATGTGGCACGCCGTACTGCCCCAAACCCGAAGGTTCAAAGGGCAGTTCAAGACGGTCACATAATCGAGTTAAGGTTTGTTGTCTTCTAGAGGGACCATCGCGTTACTTGCACTACTTAGAACGTCTTTAAACCTCGGAAAAATCCAACACTTGGAATTTTCCGGCAGGGGAAAAATTGGGTATTTATATCCGGTCGAACTTTTTAACATATTCAAAAATATCCGGAAAGCCACATAGACAAAGCTTGATAATCCGATCGAATCTGCGAACTCCCAAAACACCCCAGAAAACTCAACTCTTGAGTGATATTTAAAAATACCCAGAGAACTCAGCACTGAATAAAGGAAGTTACTGTGCAAAATGGAAGGCTGACGTCACCAGAGAGCCGCGGAACCGCCGCAGAAGCTAGGCTTCTGCCGCGGTTCCGCCGCATGTTTGAGGTATCATTGGTCAAATTTTGCACCGTAATTCTTATAATTCCTTGCTGAATTTTTTAAGCATTTTTAATCTGGAAAAAACCCAGTTTTTGAAAAAAGTCCAGAGAGCATGAAATTTTGAGGGTTTCGGGTTCGTTCGGCTTTCAAACTTCGTCTACGCATCGCCTAAGGCTCTAGCTAGGCTCTGATACCACTGTAGGGTTCCTAGGCACACAAATGAGGTCTCACAAGGCATCAACCATGCCAATTTCAAAAATTACAAGTGCCGAGACACCTTAATACAGATCGTTAATTAGAATTTTAGGCGAAACAAGCAACTAGTTAACAATTTAACTAAGTGAACGGAAATACAATCTTTGTAGATCCGGTCCTCCACCTCCATAGCTCCATGATGAAGTCGCCTTGCTGTCCAAATCGAATCCCGGGCTCTAGCGTCGGCTTCATCATAAAAATGGGCGGGCTAGGTCATCGACAACGATGCCGAAGATGATCTACGTTGAGGCATCACAAGATCAAGCTCCCACTTCACCAAGTCATGAAACTTGTGAAGAAAACACCCTATACTACTTGGCAAGAGGTAGAGGATGAAGAAATAGGAGGTGGGTTCACTTTAGAATTGGATTTCTCACTCTTTTTCACTAGTTGCCATTGATGATAGCAAGCTTTTCTTCATGTGAAGAAGAAGAAGAAGAAGAAAGAATATGATAAAGTGTTTTTTTGGAATAATTGAAAAAGAAGTGATTCTTATCATATTCTAACCTTATTTAAGTGTAGAGAATAGACCATGGTTAGTTATGATGGTTAGGGCTAAGCAAGAGACAAGAATGGTGGACTAGGTCAAAGCTTCATGAAGCTTCAACAAAACTACAAATAAAGCCACCATTCTTTTCTTATCTTTTCCAAAATGAATAAACAAATAAATAAATGAATAAGCAAAACCCTAATCATCAACTTAACCATGGTTTAATTCTTTACACTTAACCAAATAAGCATGTATCATCAAACATGATACAATCATGTGCACAAAAGTATATCACATATACAACTTGCACAATTCAAGTGAGAAAATCCATTTAAAATGAACCAATACTAGTTAATGCAAAGTAATATATCAAATATATAATTATGCATTAAATCATTAAATCAACACTTGATTTAACGATCCGGTCATATCGCATATGTAGGGTTCCTAGGCACCCTAATGAGGTCTCACAAGGAATCAACCATGCCAATTTCAAAAATTCTAGGTGCCGAGAAACCCGACTACGGATCGTTCGCTAGAAATCTAGGCGAAAAATAATCTAGTTAACAACTTAACTAATGGGTTATCGGAAATACAACCTTTGTAGATCCAGTTCTCCACCTCCATAGCTCCACAACGAAGTCCTTTGCTGTCCAAAAAGAATCCGGGCTCTAGCGTCGGCTTCATCGGAGAATAGGCGAGCTAGGTCGTCGATGTCCATGCCGAAGATGATCTACGTCGAGGCATCGCTAAATCAAGCTCCACCTTCACCAAGCCATGAAAACTTGTGAAGGAAACACACTCTACTACTTGGCAAGAGGTAGAGGATGAGAAAATAGGAAGTGGGTAGACTTTAGAATTGGATTTCTCACTCATTTGCATCAATCACCATTGATGGAGGAAGGTATCTTCATGAAGAAGAAGAAGAGGAAGAAGATGATAAATATTATGATAAGTTAAAATGAATGGAAAAGAAAATTCAATCTTATCATAACACTTACCACAGTTAAGTGTAGAGAGTTAACCAAAGTTAGTGAGTGGTTAGGGTTTGGCATAAAACAAAAATGGTGGACTTTTCAAAAGTTCAAGAAACTTCAACAAAAGAAATAAATAAAGCCACCATTTTCCTTTTGCCAAAAATAAATTAAACAATAAATAAATCATTTAAAACCCTTAACCATTAACTAACTATGGTTTAAACATACATTTAACCAAGTATTGCATGTATCATCAAACATGATACAAGCAAGTGCACAAAATCATATCGCATATGCAATGCGCACACCCGAGCGAGAAAATCCATTTAAAGTGAACCGATACTAGTTAATGAAAAGTAATATATCAAATATATAATTATACATTAAATCATTAAATCAACACTAGATTTAACGATCCGGTCATATCGCATATAACCGACTAGTATCCTATGTATCGGCTTATCGAATCAACCTTTGGTTCGATAACTAGGTTATATCACATACAACCAATCGATACATCCATCGCGAGAATAGAATACGGTATCAGATACACGCATTATTCTCGGTCCCGCACATATCTCATATGCGCTCCTATTTCGTTTCGCTTGAGCCAGGAAACCTCTGTGTAGGACTCTAAAGACTCGTCAATACGCCGGCAGCAGATGATGATCATATCAAACACCCACAAGACGCAAGCTGTTTGCTAAACGTAACGGCCACCCGGGTATTGAGCGATCAGAAGATCGACGAGCAAGCCCGCTCACACTCCTGTGAATCCAACCAGTAACACTACCGTACAGTCCGGTCTGATCGTCTGATATGTCGCATATCTCGCCTAGGGGTGGTAAACGTCAGACCCCAATAGCTTGATAAGTCGTGTCGATATGAGGTCTATAACAATTCGAGAAACTACTGGTAACACTTACCAGTAAATCTCAGCAACCCTGGCCAGGGATTTCCTGTTATAGCCAATCGAACACAGCGCAACATCAACTCCCTATACCGGGAGAGACGAATCCCCTCCTATCGCTCATTGCCTCCATGTGACTCGGGACTGTACCCAAAAACCACCGTTTTGCACGCCCTCTTGGACGTGGTAAGATGGAAATCAAAGCATAGTGGGAACCACACAAGACTCTATGACGATCTCGGGTCAACAGACTACTCTGTACCAGTGTCACCAGAGAACTGCCATCTGACGTGAGGTATAATACCATCTGGGAGTTCTCGGCGAGTCCGTCCAGTGTACCCAGTCTCTACTGAGCACCCGTATATCATCTCTGATGTCAAACACCAATGGATATGGGATCATCCATCGCCCATCTGTATGGGTCGAGAAGGTATACGCTAGTCTACTCTGGTATATCAATGCCCCGTCTCGATACACCCTCGACTAGGGACTTTGAAGGATGTACTTATGGATTACCTGTCCCCACTAGTATGATCTGCATCATAGTCCAGGTAGTCAAGTACTCATCCTAAGGGCTTTACCAACATGTAACAGAGAGACTATCAGTGTACACGTTAAGGTAAAGATCAACCAGATAGCATACTATCATGTCGAGAAAGAAAGTCCTCCCTATATATGTCCCAGCATCCACTACAATATACATCCTATGTATAGTAATGGCCTCTAGGGCACACATATAACTAACAATCTCCCACTTGCACTAGGGCCATCTGTAGCAGTGGTTGCAGTATCTCATACTCAACCATCCCATAAAAAAAAATCTCTCTTTGGGAACAGGCCTTTGTGAGTGGATCCGCTGTGTTGTCCTCAGAATCTACTCTCCTTACCTCGATCACCCTGGAGATCAACTATCTCTATGATCAGGTGATGCGGCCTCAGAATACGCCTGGGTCACTGATGGGACGGGTGTTCCTTGGCATAAGCCACAACTCCATTGTCTCACAATGGTAGGAACGAAGTTCATCTCATGAACTATTATACACCCAGACTGTCTCTATTGTAGCATCTTAAGTAGCGATGTATCCTGCCTTTATTGTCTAGTATGTCACGGTATCTAGCTTGAAACTCTTCCAACATACCGTCCCTTTACTGAGGGTAAAGACAATGCCTGTGACTGACACTCAGTCGTCATTATCACCCCGGAACACTTCCAGTGATTCTTCCCAGGATCGATTGATACCATCTCACTACAACTAGTGAGAATCCTAACAACCAATTAGATCTATCTCATAGATCTAAAAACCCAGGATTTAGGAGGTATCACTTTGATCCTATATGGAGAATCATTGTGATAAGCGGAGATTGATCGAGCGTAGCATAGGAAACTCCTTCCCTATCAAGAGTATGTCATCCACGTACTCTACGAGGATCGTCACCATACTCCCTACTACCTTCTTGTTTATACAAGGTTCATCTACCATTTTGATGATGTCAACTTCTTTGACCGCTTCATCAAAACAGATGTTCCAACTCCGCGATGCCTGCTTTATCCTATAAAGCATCTTGCACACGTTTCCGTTGCTCCCACTGTCTACGAGGCCCTCTGGCTGTGTACTTATAGACGCTCTCTTCCAAATCATCATTTAGAAAAGCAGTCAAGACACCCAACCACCAGAGATCGTAGTCATGGTATGCAGCCGTGGTAAGTAGGATCTGGATGGACTTAAGCATAGATACTGGAAAAGGTTTCATCATTATCCACGCCTGGTCGATGAAGAAAACCTTTAACAAGTCTAGCTTTGAAAGTCTCAACTTTTCGATGTACACCAAGTAATCTTCTCAAGATATACTTGCCCCTGATGGGGATTTAACCCTTCAGATATAGCAACCAAAGTCCATACTTTGTTGGTGTACATGGATTCCATCTCAGATCACTAAGCATCCAGCCATTCTTATAGAGTCTCACTCCTGATGGCCAGCTCGAAACTAGTCGGGTCATCATCCCATGTTGCAATCCTCGCTCCCACTGTCACAGAGAAACAGAAGTATCTCTCAGGTGGGTGAGGAACCCTACTAGATCGGCGGAGAGGCTGAGGTTCATTGGTAACTATTGAATCCTTTGGTTTTATCAAATCATCAGCTGCAGTTTGTATAGCTGGAACCTTTCCAGTTGTACATTACAGATCTTGCCTCGAGTTTGTCCGGATTTTGCTTTTAGACATAGGCCGGACAACCCTAAATCTTAACTAGCTTAAGACATGGGCTCTTCCCATACCATATCATATATGAGGTGGTAGGCAACTGATTTGATTCGAACCCTATTCAATAGGTATGCAGCTTCTTAAGCGCATAACTCCCAAAAGGAAAAAGGTAACTCAGTATTACTCATCATAGAGCACACCTTATCACATAGGGTGTAATTGCTCCACCCCGATATACCATCGTGCTATGGTGTATACAGAGGAGTAATGCTGAGAGAGAATCTCATTCTCCTTTAGAATGGTCCAGGAATTCCGTGCACAAGTATTCTCCTCCCTGATCTCATCATAGGACATAATACTTATACCCTTCTTTTGGTTCTCTACTTCTCGCTTATATTCTGTGAATATCTCAAAAGGTTCGGACTCATGTTTCAGCAGGAACATATGACTGAATCTTGAGAGATTATCAGAGAATATAATGAAGTAATAAGAACCGGTCTTGGCATGTGTAGACTGGGGACCTACATACATCAACATGTATCATCCCAAGAGTTCACTAACTCTTTCTCTATTTCCATTAAATAGAGCTATGGTCATCTTATCTTTGTGACATGACTGGCAAGTTTCACAAGATGTAAATTCAAACTGATTTAAATATGCATCTATATGTAACTTCAGCTAGTCGGGTCGCATTGATATGACCTAGTCTACAATGCCTCAAAAAGGATTCGTTCATTTCTGAACTCTTCATCTTGTGTGTGTTCCGTATACTAAGAACTTTAGTTTGATTTAGAACATTAATGCTTTTAGATAACGTGCCTGAACCGATAAACTTTTGATATAGGAAATGTTCAAAACATTATCCAACAATACAAAATTTTATCATTTCTTTACTAATAAAGAGACTGATATGATTTTGTATATCAGGTTCGGTATCTAATAACATTCATTCAGAATCAATGTATTGTAATACAGGGTGAGAGTGACCAACAGACTTGGCTGCAACTCTTGCCCCATTTTCTGCCTCATGAAACTTATCACCCGTTCTCAGTTCTCTACCTATCTGTAGCCCTATGTAACAGATTACATATCTGGGATCCTGATCCGGTATCATATACCCAGGATGTAGAGGATACAGAGAAACAGTTCTTTGTAACGAACACACCCGAAGATGATGCATCAGCATGCACTCTCTTCGTTTGGGTGGCACGGGAAATCTGGTAATCCCCAATTTCCTGCTCTGTCTTAGAACAATTATAAGTTGGAGCGGGACCAACGTTTCCCAGCTCAGTATAACAAGCGGGTTCGGTCAAAAATTCGTATTATTATCTTGATTAAGGCATGATATAGTCGCTACCTGGAGAGAGAGAGAAGAAAACACTCAGCGTGCGCTCTTGCAAGAATAGATTGGTTATTATTTTATCTAATCAGGATGGCTCCCACTGCTTTTTATCAAATCTTCCTTCAAACCCTAAAAGGAAAGACTAGCCGGGATTAATTACACACTACAAGTTCGCCAATCTTTCAGCCAGGCCAGTGTCGTTACTTTGAGGGAGGTCCCCCGTGCTTTCGCACGAACCTAATTAATGTAAACCTCGTTTTCCCAGAGGCGTAATCTCGTTAACACCTTTCTAGATACCTACTTGATCGGCTAATTGTAATGTATAAAACTCTCCCAGGAGTAACTCTTACTCGCAGCGGGTATCGGGATCCAACTATCTCATAGAAGGTATGCAATCTCATTGCAAATTTCAACACTTGAAATTCCCGATAATATTTTGCCCCTAACGTGCTATGATCTTGACAAAAGCCAACAAACCATAGCCCGCTAGTCAAGTTCAACCCGTACATTTCTTGATCGAATTAAACCCACCCGCACGACCCTTGACGAAAGCCAACAAAGCCGCACGACTACCCTAATCCAATCGCATCGTATGCTGGCAGATAAGCAGCATATAGCTACCGCACACTGCACCTTGACGAAAGCCAACAAATGCAGCACGAATACTATATACTACTTATCTGAAATGACGGAGGGCTACGACTGGTTTTTCTGAAAACCTATTGCGTAATGAACTTGATATCGTTGTAGAATCAAATGATTTTGAAATGGAGTGTTTTTGAGGCTTTTCTAGTTTTGCTAAAGGAGTCACTCCCGGTGAAGGGATCGTCGGTCCTTTCCTCGTCGAATGAGGTGCGGGATATATCATATATATCAGTGTGCAAAGCAAAAACACTTAAAAGCAATCAAAAGACAAACCGAGTGTGTAGCATCTGCCAGTTATTGCTAAAAGAGTCACTCGCGGTGAAGGGATCTCGGTCCTTTCCTCATCGAATAAGGTGCAGGATATATCATATATACCGCTGTGCAAAGCAAGAACTGTAGCTACCTTTTCTATTTTGAAATTCAATTCTACAACATCTTAGGTTTCTTTTATTTCATTAATCACATTAATGAAATCCCATCATTTAAGTACCTAAACATCACAGATAAATACGACATACACTTATGCCATCCGCATTCGCCTCGATGTCCCCTCGTGCACCGTTAGGTTAGGTAACTAACGGCAGAGCGGGGCAGGGCTAGTACGGGTGCAAAACATAAGTAACGGCTATATAATATATCATATATACTATATACTGTATCTATCACAGAACATCACATGATCACATCACAGATATCGCAGCAGAAGAATCATATGAAATATTGGATATACTAGGACGTCCGTGTTTTCAATACGAGCCAGTATAAAACACGGATTCCACGGTCGTGATGAATAGCCAAACCCACACCCCTAGACCCCTACGAGAGCGGCAAGCAACCCTGCCAATTCTAGAGTTAGGAGACCCGGACTCGACTCCTCGAGTTGGTCTCCCACTGGACTCCAGAACCCGGTTACTTGTGCCCTCCTCCTTGGGTCTATCCTAGTGCGGAAAAGTAAATAATATACATACGGTGACAACTTCCGTAACCTGGAAGCGCCCCAATAAAAGAATATTACATACAAGTTTTTACATGAATGAAAATGAAAAACACTCATCTCACATAAAAACCCCCGGCTATTCAAACACGACAATCCAATATAACATATCCAGCAACACATAACATCACATGTCATCAACGTAAGTAAATATGTCCATCTCAATTGTCGTTGACATATAGTAACGAAACCGGCGATATCACATATTACACTTACGGTCACGGAAAAGAAAGTGTAAAACTACAACAGTTGGAATCCGCAACCTCCTCAGACATCGCATGCCTGACCAAATGAATTCTTTAGACATCGCATGCCTAACAATTATAAACCCCGCATTTTAGTCTCAAAGTCGAAAACTCTTTTCAATATCAAGTCGGGCAATTCAACAAGATTCCTGACATCCTGATCGAATGCTCGTCGCAAACTTCAGTAGACGGTCGCACCCCCGATACCGTCGACGAAGTGCACCAAGGCGGAACACCGCTACCGGGAGCACCCGAACGGATGCTTTCGGCGACGGGGTTCTCCTACAGTCACTTTGTCGAGGCTATGGGGTGAGGCTGTCTATTAAGTTTACCCGGCGAGTATCCGCGTACGCTACGTGATTGCGACGGACTTTTGATCACATCAAAATTCCGTGGCAACCGATCAAGTGAGACTAAACTGCTATGTTTATAACATTCATTCAGTTATCTCATAACTTCTTGTGAATTCCAATTATTGTATCCCATTCCAGATAAATAGAAAATGTTAAACTTTCCGATCGAACATTCTAACACCCAAGTTTTCCCGATACAAATCAACTCATGAAATAAGTCTAACAACATTCCGTTCGTGCCTCAGTACCAACGGTCCAGCCGTAGAAGGGTCAAGCCAACGCCTCATATGTGGCACGCCGTACTGCCCCAAACCCGAAGGTTCAAAGGGCAGTTCAAGACGGTCACATAATCGAGTTAAGGTTTGTTGTCTTCTAGAGGGTCCATCGAGTTACTTGAACTACTTAGAACGTCGTTAAACTACGGAAAAATCCAACACTTGGAAATTTCCCGACAGGGGAAAAATTGGGTATTTATATCTGGTCGAACCTTTTAACATATTCTAAAAATTATCCGGAAATACACAAAGACGAAATTTGATACCCCGATCGAAACATCGAATCCCCAAAACAACTCCAGAAAAATTCAACTCTTGAAAAAATATTAAAAATACCCAGGAAAACCAGCACTGTTAAATAGGAGTTACTGTGCAAACATCACCTCACAACACGACAAACAGGCCGCGGTTCCGCCGCACGAGCCATGTTCGTGCCGCGGAAGCGCGGCGCTTTAATGAAATTAGGGCATCGAAATTTACAGTAACTCTTAGATATTCCTGCTGATATTTCTACATATTTTTAATACTGAAAAATCCCTGTTTTTAGAAAAAGTCCATAGAGCCATTTTGTGATCGGGTTTCGGGTTCGTTCGGACTTCAAATTCCGTCTAGACTTCGCCTAAGGCTCTAGCTAGGCTCTGATACCACTGTAGGGTTCCTAGGCACCCTAATGAGGTCTCACAAGGCATCAACCATGCCAATTTCAAAAATTCTAGGTGCCGAGAAACCCGACTACGGATCGTTTGCTAAAAATCTAGGCGAAAAACAATCTAGTTAACAACTTAACTAATGGGTTATCGGAAATACAACCTTTGTAGATCCGGTGCTCCACCTCCATAGCTCCACAACAAAGTCCTTTGCTTTCCAAAAAGAATCCGGGCTCTAGCGTCGGCTTCATCGGAGAATAGGCGATCTAGGTCGTCGATGTCCATGCCGAAGATGATCTACGTCGAGGCATCGCTAAATCAAGCTCCACCTTCACCAAGCCATGAAAACTTGTGAAGGAAACACACTCTACTACTTGGCAAGAGGTAGAGGATGAGAAAATAGGAAGTGGGTAGACTTTAGAATTGGATTTCTCACTCATTTGCATCAATCACCATTGATGGAGGAAGGTATCTTCATGAAGAAGAAGAAGAGGAAGAAGATGATAAATATTATGATAAGTTAAAATGAATGGAAAAGAAAATTCAATCTTATCATAACACTTACCATAGTTAAGTGTAGAGAGTTAACCAAAGTTAGTGAGTGGTTAGGGTTTGGCATAAAACAAAAATGGTGGACTTTTCAAAAGTTCAAGAAACTTCAACAAAAGAAATAAATAAAGCCACCATTTTCCTTTTGCCAAAAATAAATAAAACAATAAATAAATCATTTAAAACCCTTAACCATTAACTAACTATGGTTTAAACATACATTTAACCAAGTATTGCATGTATCATCAAACATGATACAAGCAAGTGCACAAAATCATATCGCATATGCAATGCGCACACCCGAGCGAGAAAATCCATTTAAAGTGAACCGATACTAGTTAATGAAAATTAATATATCAAATATATAATTATACATTAAATCATTAAATCAACACTTGATTTAACGATCCGGTCATATCGCATATAACCGACTAGTATCCTATGTATCGGCTTATCGAATCAACCTTTGGTTCGATAACTAGGTTATATCACATATAACCAATCGATACATCCATCGCGAGAATAGAATACGGTATCAGATACACGCATTATTCTCGGTCCCGCACATATCTCATATGCGCTCCTATTTCGTTTCGCTTGAGCCAGGAAACCTCTGTGTAGGACTCTAAAGACTCGTCAATACGCCGGCAGCAGATGATGATCATATAAAACACCCACAAGCCGCAAGCGGTCTGCTAAACGTAACGGCCACCCGGGTATTGAGCGATCAGAAGATCGACGAGCAAGCCCGCTCACACTCCTGTGAATCCAACCAGTAACACTACCGTACAGTCCGGTCTGATCGTCTGATATGTTGCATATCTCGCCTAGGGGTGGTAAACGTCAGACCCCAATAGCTTGATAAGTCGTGTCGATATGAGGTCTATAACAATTCGAGAAACTACTGGTAACACTTACCAGTAAATCTCAGCAACCCTAGACAGGGATTTCCTGTTATAGCCAATCGAACACAGCGCAACATCAACTCCCTATACCGGGAGAGACGAATCCCCTCCTATCGCTCATTGCCTCCATGTGACTCGGGACTGTACCCAAAAACCACCGTTTTGCACGCCCTCTTGGATGTGGTAAGATGGAAATCAAAGCACAGTGGGAACCACACAAGACTCTATGACGATCTCGGGTCAACAGACTACTCTGTACCGGTGTCACCAGAGAACTGCCATCTGACGTGAGGTATAATACCATCTGGGAGTTCTCGGCGAGTCCGTCCAGTGTACCCAGTCTCTACTGAGCACCCGTATATCATCTCTGATGTCAAACACCAATGGATATGGGATCATCCATCGCCCATCTGTATGGGTCGAGAAGGTATACGCTAGTCTACTCTGGTATATCGATGCCCCGTCTCGATAAACCCTCGACTAGGGACTTTGAAGGATGTACTTATGGACTACCTGTCCCCACTAGTATGATCTGCATCATTGTCCAGGTAGTCAAGTACTCATCCTAAGGGCTTTACCAACATGTAACAGAGAGACTATCAGTGTACACGTTAAGGTAAAGATCAACCAGATAGCATACTATCATGTCGAGCAAGAAAGTCCTCCCTATATATGTCCCAGCATCCACTACAATATACATCCTATGTATAGTAATGGCCTCTAGGGCATACATATAACTAACAGCATATGACCGACTAATATCCAATGTATCGGCTTATCGAATCAATCCTTGATTCGATAACTAGGTTATATCGCATACAACCAATCGATACATACATCGCGAGAATAGAATACGGTATCACATACACGCATTATTCTCGGTCCCGCACATATCTCATATGCGCTCCTATTTCGTTTTTCTTGAGCCAGGAAATCTCTGTGTAGGACTCTAAAGACTCGTCAATACGCCGGCAGCAGGTGATGATCATATCAAACACCCACAAGCCGCAAGCGGTCTGCTAAACGTAACGGCCACCCGGGTATTGAGCGATCAGAAGATCGACGAGCAAGCCCGCTCATACTCCTGTGAATCCAACCAGTAACACTTACCGTACAGTCCGGTCTGATCGTCTGATATGTCGCATATCTTGCCTAGGGGTGGTAAACGTCAGACCCCAATAGCTCGATGAGTCGTGTCGATATGAGGTCTATAACTGTTCGAGAAACTACAGGTAACACTTACCAGTAAATCTCAGCAACCCTGGCCAGGGATTTTCGGTTATAGCCAATCGAACACCGCGCAACATCAACTCCCTATACCGGGAGAGACGAATCCCCTCCTATCGCTCATTGCCTCCATATGATTTGGGACTGTACCCAAAAACCAGCGTTTTGCACGCCCTCTTGGACGTGGTAAGGTGGAAATCAAAGCACAGTGGGAACCACACAAGACTCTATGACGATCTCGGGTCAACAGACTACTCTGTACCAGTGTCACCTGAGAACTGCCATCTGACGTAAGGTATAATACCATCTGGGAGTTCTCGGCGAGTCCGTCCAGTGTACCCAGTCTCCACTGAGCACCCGTATATCATCTCTGATGTCAAACACCAATGGATATGGGATCATCCATCGCCCATCTGTATGGGTCGAGAAGGTATACGCTAGTCTACTCTGGTATATCGATGCCCTGTCTCGATACACCCACGACTAGGGACCTTGAAGGATGTACTTATGGACTACCTGTCCCCACTAGTATGATCCGCATCATAGTCCAGGTAGTCAAGTACACATCCTAAGGGCTTTACCAACATATAACAGAGAGACAATCAAGGTACACGTTAAGGTAAAGAGTAACCAGATAGCATACTATCATGTCGAGCGAGAAAGTCATCCCTATATATGTCCAACCATCCACTACAATATACATCCTATGTATAGTAATAGCCTCTAGGGCATACATATAACTAACAGAATGGTCGCTGCAATTAGGAGAGAGAAAAGAAACACTTTAGCATGATGCTCTTGCAAGTTTAGAATGGTTTTTAGTTTGTCTAAACTGGATGGCTCCCACTGTCTCTCGAATCCTTCTCAAACCATAAAGAAAGGATTAGTCGGGATCAATCTCACCGTACAATACTTGCTTAACCGTTCAGCTAGGCCAGTGTCGGTACTTCGATGGAGGTTTTCCAACGCTTTCGCGAAGTTCCTTAATTAAAGAACCTCTTTTCCCTGGGGGCATAGCCCCGCTAACACTTTTCTAGACCCTTACTAGGTTTATAGCATTGATCGTTAAGTGAGAGTTTCTGAGGTATAGCATATACTCACAGTAGGATCGGGATCCAAATATTATCGCGTGATAAAACCGAAGGAATCCTACCTGAATCATCACACTCCAAATGGTATGCAGCGCTAGCAAGTTTCAATACATATGAAACTCCCGATGTGGATTTTTGCCCCATGCTCTTATGACCTTGGCGTGAGGTCAAAATGTTATAAGTCACATGTCAAGTTCTTCCCATCATTATCCCGGTTAATTTGAACCCACCCGTACCTACCCTTGACGTAGGCCAAAATGGCAGTACGACTGTCTCAATTCAACGCATTCTATCTATGCAACAGATAAATATCCGGCAGCTACCAATCATTATGCCTTGGTGTGAGGTCAAAACACATAGCTTGAATACTACCGAATATTTAACTGAAATAATGGAGGGCTACGAATGGTTTTGGCGAAACCGTGAACGTAGTGAACTTGATATAATTAATGGAACGAGATAGCTTTTAAAAGGAGTGGTTCAAGCTCCGCATTTAAAAGTTTAGTTTTGAAAAGAACCGAGTGGTTTTCAAAATGTTCCAATCGACTTTTACTTGGTTTTTTTTCTTGCACTAGTTCTTTTAATGTGTCCCATCATTTAATCCTACCATTACAGAAAACAACCAAAATATGACGTATGCTTATGCTATTCGCATTCGCCACGGGGCCCCGTCATCACCCGTTAGGTTACTTAACTAATGACAGAGCGGGGGCTGGGCTAGCGCGGCTGTAAAACATAAGCAACGCCTAAATAGTTATAGTATATAGATATAAAGCAATAATAGACATTACAGATCACAGATGAATACATTTGATATACTAGGAATCCGCAATCCATTCGAGCCTACAACGAAAAGCTGATTACACGGTCGCGGTGAATAGCCAATACCCCACCCAAGACCCCTACGGGTACGGCAAACTACCCGCCAAGTACCCAAAGCGAAGCAACCTCCCTCAACACCGTGAGTAGGCCACTCGGCACTTCGAGATACCCGGTAGTTTGTGCACCCCCTCCATGGGTCTATCCTATTAGAAAAAACAGTAAAAAGAATTATACAATGACGGCTACAACCCCGACCCGGTTGTGCGGCCAAATAAATAATATTACATCAATTTACATATCAAAATGAATGAAAGAAAAAGAAACACTCATCTCACATCCACCCCGGCTATTCACCCGCGACAATCCAACGCATTCATATACACATACCATCATCAAACACAGATCATAGATATGTACAACCCCCACTAATCGACATATAGCGATTAGCCGACGTTCAATACATATAAACATCATAGATATAACCGATTAGTCAAAGTATAGTGAAGTTCGATCAAAAATACGGATTTATAGGCCCCCCAAATACAAATTTCTTTTCTGGAAAATCTGGGCTGAAATAAACCATCTTAAAATCCCAAAACCAAAACCTAAGAACACTGCACCAAACTCGGTCATGAACCGAGACAAAACGGCCGCGGTTCCGCGGCAATGGGTATACTTTTGCCGCGGAACCGCCGCGCTTTGAAGGGATCACTCGACCGTGTTTTGGTGGGCTTCTTCACAAAACCCTGAGATGATTTTTGGAGTATAACTTTTTATTTTTAGAGCAGAAAAAATTTTAACAGAAACTTAGGGTTTTGCATGTCGTAGTTTTGCGATTTTTCCGATCGAACTTCTATACACTTTACTACCAAGCTAGTTTATGTTTAGTTAGGCTCTGATACCACTGTAAGTCCACGTTGCCCACCCCGGTGCTTGCGGGGAGGCGGAAAACGGAATAAAAATCGGATTTTTATCACTCTAGACAACATGGACTAGACAAAGTCGGGATCTTTACTAAACAAAAACTAGCTAAAGCTAACTAGAAAGTAGCTACAAGGAAGAATGGTTATACCTAGGGCTTTATGTCCTTCTCTCCTTGCTCCTTGGAGTGTAAGAAAGAGATTGCCTTGTCGCCTTCTCGAGTCGAAAAAGGATCCACCCGAAAGCCTCAACCTTTGGCTTCAACTTAAAGCTAGAAGTAACTAAGGTGCTAGAAGTGCTAATCCTAGAACCCTAGATGAGAGTAGAGATTACTATGGAGTGGTTTTTCTCAAGCTCAAGTGTTTCTCAACACATGAGAGGGGAGAGGTTGAGGAAGAGGAAGAGAAAGAGAGAGAAAGTATATGATAGAATGAGAGAATTATGAAGCATTCTCACATATATGTGTGAATTATTGTGAATTGATAATTAGTGAGATAATTGTCATGGCTTAATCAAGACATGACCATTATCATTTCATTTTTAATGCAAATTGCAAGGTCAAATAGTATCTTCCAAATGAAATGATGATGGTCAAAGTGTCAACCTAGGTCAACAAGTCAAGAATGTCAAATGGTCAACAACCATAACCATGCACAATTATATTAAACTAATATCAATTAACCATAATACACACATAAGCATTAGGGTTAATAAAATGACAATGGTCATTAACCCTAATCAAAATCCTCTCCCTCTGTCTCAATCAACTGTGCATACGCATCCGTATTCGTGATCCGAGGAACACGAACACAATGAGATAAAACCAATCCCAAATCATATACTAGGATCCGGCTTAAACCAAAGCCCGCTAGTATAAACTGTCCGGACAGCAAACGTGCACAAGTGCGCGGATGTGAACGAACCCTGTCGCAAAACCATGCGACCTCTACTCATTTTGCCTAAAGGCAAATAGCACTCTGTGTGGGACTCTAATGACTCGACACTACGCTGGCAGTGGGTTTAACCACAGACCGCAAGCGACACTAGCTGTACATAACGGTCCCCAGGTAGATGCCGATAAGAAGACTGACGAGGTAACCCCATCTAAACTCCTACTGAGCCTGTATGTGACAGTCTCCGTACAGTCCGGTCCGTCCGTCTGATACATCGCATGGCGGGCCTAGGGGGTGGTGAACGTCAGTCCCCTAATAGCGGTACAAGTCGTATCGGAGTGTAGCCCAGAACACCCTAAGATAACACTGGAAACCTACCAGTATATCTCGCTTGCCCTGGCCACGGACTACTTGTGTAATGGCTCTCCTTGACACAGCGCGATGTCAACCCCCAATACCGGGAGAGACGAATCCTGTCTAACCGTCACTGCCTCCAAGTGCTTCGGGACTGCACCCAAAAACTACCTGTTTGCACGAATCCTTTGAGCCGTGGTAGGGTAGTAATCAAAGTGCAGTGGGAACACACTCGAGGCGAAGTGACAGTGTCAAGTCAGCGGACTAAGCTGTACTCATGTCACCTGGGAACTGATAACTGACGATAGGTATAATACCAACCAACAGTTCCCGACGAGTCCTGTCCAGTGTGTAAGTCCATGTCACGCACCCTACTAACTTGCGGGGAGGCGGAATATATGAAAAACGATTGCCAAAGCTTCGTAACATGGACTTGAGCGCATGAATCGTAATCTAAACCATTGCTAAAGTTATACTAGAGGTTTAACTACTCGGTACCGGAGTTATACCTCACGTTACATGTCCTTCGGGTCTTCATCGCTGTCCTCCACTCCTCGTAGGCTCCTTGGTGTAGGGTTCCTAGGCACACTAATGAGGTCTTACAAGGCATCAACCGTGCCAAATTCAAATTTTTCCGGTGCCAAGAAACCCTAATACGGATCGTTGACTAGAGTTTTAGGTAAAACATGCAACTAGTTAACAACTTAACTAAGGAAACGAAAATACAACCTTTGTAGATCCGGTCCTCCACCTCCATAGCTCCATGATGAAGTCTCCTTGCTGTCCAAATCGAATCCCGGGCTCTAGCGTCGGCTTCATCGGAGAAATGGGCAGGCTTGGTCGTCGGCTTCGATGCCGAAGATGATCTACGTCGAGGCAACACAAGATCAAGCTCCAACTTCACCAAGTCATGAAACTTGTGAAGAAAACACCCTTTACTACTTGGCAAGAGGTAGAGGATGAAGAAATAGGCGGTGGGTTCACTTTAGAATTGGATTTCTCACTCATTTCATCAAATCACCATTGATGGAATCAAGCTTCTTCATCTTGAAGAAGAAGAAGAAGAAGAAGTTGATGTTATGATAAGCATCATAAAATAGAAAAGAAAATGAATTCTTATCATATACAAACCATGGTTAAGTGTAGAGAATGAATCATGGTTAAGTGGAATGGTTAGGGTTAAGCATGAGACAAAAGTGGTCAAACTTTCAACACTTCATGAAGCTTCATGAAAGATACAAAGAAAGCCACCATATCAATTTATCCTTTTAATTTCCAAAAAAGAATAAATAAATAAATGAATGAATAAGCAAAACCCTAATCATCAATTTAACCATGGTTTAGTTCTTTACACTTAACCAAATAAGCATGTATCATCAAACATGATACAATCATGTGCACAAAAGTATATCACATATACCACTTGCACAATTCAAGTGAGAAAATCCATTTAAAGTGAACCAATAATAGTTAATGCAAAGTAATATATCAAATATATAATTATACATTAAATCATTAAATCAACACTTGATTTAACGATCCGGTCATATCGCATATAACCAACTAGTATCCTATGTATCGGCTTACCGAATCAATCCTTGATTCGATAACTAGGTTATATTGCATACAACCTTTCGATACATTCATCGCGAGAATGGAATACGGTATCACATACACGCATTATTCTCAGTCCTGCACATATCTCATTTGCGCTCCTATTTCGTTTCGCTTGAGCCAGGAAACCTCTGTGTAGGACTCTAAAGACTTGTCAATACGCCGGCAGCAAGTGATGATCATATCAAACACCCACAAGCCGCAAGCGGTCTGCTAAACATAACGGCCACCTGGGTATTGAGCGTTCAGAAGATCGACGAGCAAGCCCGCTCGCACTCCTGTGAATCCAACCAGTAACACTTACCGTACAGTCCGATCTGTTCGTCTGATATGTCGCATATCTCGCCTAGGGGTGGTAAACGTCAGACCCCTCTAGCTCGATAAGTCGTGTCGATTTGAGGTCTATAACAGTTCGAGAAACTACTGGTATCACTTACCAGTAAATCTCAGCTACCATGGCTAGGGATTTCCGGTTATAGCCAATCGAACACAGTGCAACATCAACTCCCTATACCGGGAGAGACGAATCCCCTCCTATCGCTCATTGCCTCCATATGATTCGGGACTGTACCTAAAAACCACCGTTTTGCACGCCCTCTTGGACGTGGTAAGGTGAAAATCAAAGCACAGTGGGAATCACACAAGACTCTATGACGATCTCGGGTCAACAGACTACTCTGTACCGGTGTCACCAGAGAACTGCCATCTGACGTAAGGTATAATACCATCTGGGAGTTCTCGGCGAGTCCGTCCAGTGTATCCAGTCTTCACTGAGCACCCGTATATCATCTTTGATGTCAAACACCAATGGATATGGGATCATCCATAGCCCATCTGTATGGGTCGAGAAGGTATACGCTAGTCTACTCTGGTATATCGATGCCCCGTCTCGATACACCCATGACTAGGGACCTTGAAGGATGTACTTATGGACTACCATGTCGCCACTAGTATGATCCGCATCATAGTCCAGGTAGTCAAGTACACATCCTAAGGGCTTTACCAACATGTAACAGAGAGACAATCAGTGTACACGTTAAGGTAAAGATCAACCAGATAGCATACTATCATGTCGAGCAAGAAAGTCCTCCCTATATATGTCCAATCATCTACTACAATATACATCCTATGTATAGTAATGGCCTCTAGGGCATACATCTAACTAACAATCTCCCACTTGCACTAGGGCCATCTGATAGCAGTGGTTGTAGTATCTCATACTCAACCATCCCATAAAAGTCTCTCTCTGGGAAAAGGCCTTTGTTAGTGGATCCGCCGTGTTGTCCTCTGACTCTACTCTCCTAACCTTGATCCCCTAGGAGATCAACCATCTCCATGATCAGGTGATACTGCCTTAGAATATGTCTGGATCAGTGATGGGACAGACGTTCCTTGGCATAAGCCACAACACCATTGTCTCACAATGGGAGGAACGTAGTTAATCTCATGAACCAATATACACCCAAACATCCTCTTTAGCAGCATCTTAAGTAGCGATGTATTCTTCCTTTATCGACAAGTATGCCACGGTATCTAGCTTGGAACTCTTCCAACATACTGTCCCTTTACTGAGGGTAAAGACAATGCCTGCGACTGATTTTCAGTCGTCCTTATCACCCTGGAACCCTTCCTGTGATTCTCCTCAAGATCGGCTGATACCATCTCACTACAACTAGTGAGAATCCTAACATCCAATTAGATCTATCTCATAGATCCAAAACCCAGGATTCAGGAGGTATCACTTTGATCCTATATGGAGAATCATTGTGATAAGCGGAGATTGACCGAGCGTAGCATAGGAAACTCCTTCCCTATCAAGAGCATGTCATCCACGTACTCTACGAGGATCATCACTATACTCCCTACTACCTTTTTGTTTATACAAGGTTCATCTACCATTTTGATGATGTCAAACTCTTTGACTAACACATCAAAATAGATGTTCCATCTCCGCTATACCTGCTTTATCACATAAAACATCTTGCACACGTTTCCGCTGCTCCCACTGTCTACGAAGCCCTCTGGCTGTGTACTTATAGACGTTCTCTTCTAAAAGAGCATTTAGAAAAGCAGTCATGGCACCCAACCGCCAGATATCGTAGTCATGGTATGTAGCCGTGGCAAGTAGGATCTGGATGGACTTAAGCATAGCCACTGGAAAAGGTTTCATCATTATCCACGCCTAGTTGATGACGAAAGCCTTTAATAAGTCTTATTTTGAAAGTCTCAACTTTTCCACCTACACCAAGTAATCTTCTCAAGATATACTTGCTCCTGATGGGGATTTAACCCTTCAGATATAGCAACCAAAGTCCATACTTTGTTGGTGTACATGGATTCCGTCTCAGATCGCTAAGCATCCAGCCATTCTTACAAAGTCCCACTCCTGATGGCCAGTTCCAAACTAGTTCGGTCATCATCTCATGATGCAATCCTCGCTCCCACTGTTATAGAGTAACCGAAGTATCTTTCAGGAGGGTGAGGAACCTTACTAGATCGGCGGAAAGGCTGAGGTTCATTGGTAACTATTGAATCCTTTGGTTCTTTCAAATCATCAGCTGCAGTTTGTATAGCTGGAACCTTTCCAGTTCTACATTACAGACCTTGCCTCGAGGTCGTCCGGATTTTGCTTTTAGACATAGGCCTGTCAACCCCAAATCTTAACCATTTTAAGATATGGGCTCTTCCCTTTCCATATCACATATGAAGTGGTAGGCAACTGATTTTATTTGAACCCTATTCAATAGGTATGCAGCTTCTCAAGTGCATAACTCCCAAAAAGGAAATATGTAACTCAGTAGTACTCATCATAGACCGCACCATATCGAATAGGGTGCAATTGCTCTGCCCCGATATACCATCGTGCTATGGTGTATACGGAGGAGTAATGCTGAGAGAGAATCTCATTCTCCTTTAGATTAGTCCAGGAATTCTGTGCTCAAGTATTCTCCTCCCTGGTCGCATCAAAGGATATAATACTTATACCCTCAATTTGGTTCTCTACTTCTAACTTATATTCCGTGAATATCTCAAAAGGTCCAGACTTGTGTTTCAACAGGAACATATGTCTGAATCTTGAGAGATCATCAGAGAATGTAATGAAGTACAAAGAACCGGTCTTGGCATGTGTAGACAGGGGACCATTATACATCAACATGTATCATCCTAAGAGTTTACTAACTCTTTCTCTGTTTCCAGTAAACGGAGATATGGTCATCTTATCTTTGTGACATGACTGGCAAGTTTCACAAGATGTAAATTCAAACAGATTTAAATATGCATCTATTTGCAACTTAGCTAGTCGGGTCGCATTGATATGACCTAGTCTACAATACCTCAAGAAGTATCTGTTCATTTCTGAACTCTTCCTCTTGTGTGTGTTCTGTATACTAAGAACTGTAGTTTGATTTAGAACATCAATGCTTTTAGATAACGTGCCTGAACCGATCAACTTTTGATATAGGAAATGTTCAAAACATTATCCAACAATACAAAATTTTATCATTTCTTTACTAATAAAGAAAGTGATATGATTTTGTATATCAGTTTCGGTATCTAATAGCATTCGTTCAGAATCAATGTACTGGTAATACAGGGTGACAGTGACCAACAGACTTGGCTGCAACACTTGCCCCGTTTTCTGCCTCATGAAGCTTATCACTCGTTCTCAGTTCTTTACCTATCTGCAGCCCATGTAACATATTACATATGCGGGATCCTGATCCGGTATCATATACCCAGGATGTAAAGGACACTGAGAAACAGTTCTATATAATGAACACACCCGAAGATGATGCATCAGCATGCACTTACTTCGTTTGGGCGGTACGGGAATTCTGGTAATCCCCAATTTCCTGATCTGTCTTATGACAATTATAAGTTGGAGCGGGACCAACGTTCCCCAGCTCAGTATAACAAGCAGGTTCGGTCAATATTCCGTATTATTATCTTGATTAAGGAGTGATATGGTCGCTACGTGGAGAGAGAGAGAAGAAAACACTCAGCGTGCGCTCTTGCAAGAATAGATTGGTTATTATTTTATCTAATCAGGATGGCTCCCACTGTTTTTATCAAATCTTCCTTCAAACCCAAAAAGGAAAGACTAGCCGGGATTAATTACACGCTACAGGTTCGCCAATGTTTCAGCCAGGGCAGTGTCGGTACTTTGAGGGAGGTCCCCCGTGCTTTCGCACGAACCTAATTAATGTAAACCTCGTTTTCCCAGAGGCGTAACCTCGTTAACACCTTTCTAGACACCTACTTGATCGGCTAATTGTAATGTGTAAAACTCTCCCAGGAGTAACAATTACTCTCAGCGGGTATCGGGATCCAACTATCTCATAGAAGGTATGCAATCTCATTGCAAATTTCAACACTTGAAATTCCCGATAATATTTTGCCCCTAGCGTCCTATGACCTTGACGGAGGTCAACAAACCATAGGCTACTAGTCAAGTTCAACCCGTCATTTCTTTATCGAATTAAACCCACCCGCACGACCCTTGACGGATGTCAACAAGGCCGCATGACTGCCCTAATCCAATCTGCATCATATGCATAAGCAGATAAATACTAGTTAGTTACCGCACACTACGCCTTGACGGAGGTCAACAAACGTAGCACGAATACTAAGTAGGACTTATCTGAAATGACGGAGGGCTACGACAGGTTTTTCTGAAAACCTATTGCGTAATGAACTTGATATCGTTGTAGAATCAAATGATTTTAAAATGGAGTGTTTTTGAGGCTTTTCTAGTTTTGATAAAGGAGTCACTCCCGGTGAAGGGATCGTCGGTCCTTTCTTCGTCGAATGAGGTGTGGGATATATCATATATATCACTATGCAAAGCAAAAACACTTAAAAAGCAATCAAAAGACAAACCGAGTGTATAGCATCTGCCAGTTATTGCTAAAGGAGTCACTCCCGGCGAAGGGATCTCGGTCCTTTCCTTATCGAATAAGGTGCAGGATATATCATATATACCGCTGTGCAAAGAAAGAACTGTAGCTACCTATTTTATTTTCAAATTCGATTCTACAACATCTTTAGGTTTCTTTTATTTCATTAATCACATTAATGAAGTCCCATCATTTAAATACCTAAACATCACAGATAAATACGACGTACACTTATGTCATCCGCATTCGCCTCGATGTCCCCTCGTGCACCGTTAGGTTAGGTAACTAACGACAGAGCGGGGCAGGGCTAGCACTGGTGTAAAACATAAGTAACGCCTATATAATATATCATATATACTATATACAGTATCTATCACAGAACATCACATGATCACATGACAGATATCGCAGCAGAAGAATCATATGAAACATTGGATATACTAGGACATCCGTGTTTTCAATACGAGCCAGTATAAAACATGGATTCCACGGTCGCGATGAATAGCCAAACCCACACCCTTAGACCCCTACGAGAGCGGCAAGCAACCCTACCAATTCTAGAGTTAGGAGACCCGAACTCGACTCCTCGAGTTGGTCTCCCACTGGACTCCAGAACCCGGTTACTTGTGCCCTCCTCCTTGGGTCTATCCTAGTGCGGAAAAGTAAATAATATACAAAGGGTGACATCTTCCGCAACCTGGAAGTGCCCCAATAAAAGAATATTACATATAAGTTTTTACATGAATGAAAATGAAAAACCCTCATCTCACATAAAAATCCCCTGCTATTCAAACACGACGATCCAATATAACATATCCAGCAACACATAACATCACATGTCATCAACGTAAGTAAATATGCGCATCCCAATTGTCGTTCACATATAGCAACGAAACCGGCGATACCACATATTACACTTACGGTCGCAGAAAAGAATGTGAAAAACTACAACAGTTGGAATCCGCAATCTCTTTAGACATCGCATGCCTAATCAAATGAATTCCTTAGACATCGCATGCCTAACAATTATAAACCCCGCATTTTAGTCTCATTATCGAAAACTCTTTTCAATATATCAAGTCGGGCAATTCAACAAGATTCCCGACATTTTGATCGAATGCACGTCGCAAACTTCAGTAGGCGGCCGCACCCCCGACGCCGTCGACAAAGTGCACCAAGGCGGAACACCGCTGCCGCGAGCACCCGAATGGATGCTTTCGGCGACGGGGTTCTCCTACAGTCACTTGGTCGGGGCTATGGAGTGAGGCTGTCTATTAAGTTTACCCGGCGAGTATCCGCGTACGCTACGTGATTGCGACGGACTTTTGATCACATCAAAATTCCGTGGCAACCGATCAAGTGAGACTAAACTACTAGATTTATAACATTCATTCAGTTATCTTATAACTACTTGTGAATTCCAAATGTTGTATCACATTCCGGATAAATAAAAAATGTTAAACTTTCCGATCGAACAATCGAACACCCAAGTTTTCCCGAAACAGCTCAACACATGAAATAAGTTTAAAAACATTCACTTCGTGCCTCAGTACCAACGGTCCAGCCGTAGAAGGGTCAAGCCAACGCCTCACATGTGGCACGCCGTACTGCCCCAAACCCTAAGGTTCAAAGGGCAGTTCAAGACGGTCACATAATCGTGTTAAGGTTTGTTGTCTTCTAGAGGGACCATCGCGTTACTTGCACTACTTAGAACGTCTTTAAACCACGGAAAAATCCAACACTTGGAAATTTCCGAACAGGGGAAAAATTGGGTCTTTATATCCGGTCAAACTTTTTAACATATTCTAAATATCCGGAAAAACACACAGACAAAATTAGACAATCCGATCGAAACACCGAGTCCCCAATACAACCCAGAAAACTCAACTCTTGAGTAGATATTAAAAATTCCCAGAAAACTCAGCACTGCAAAATAGGAATTACTGTGCAAAATTCAATGCAAGAGAAGACTAAAGGGCCGCGGAACCGCCGCATTAGCATGCTAATGCCGCGGTTCGGCCGCGCTTTGATGGACTCAGGAGTACGGGCTTCTCAGTAATTCTTAGAATCTCCTGCTGAGTTTTCTGCATATTTTTAATGTGGAAAAATCCAGTTTTTAAAAAATGTCCAAAGAGCATTTTGGAGTTAGGGTTTCGGTTCGATCGGACTTCTAACTCCGTCTACGCATCGCCTAAGGCTCTAGCTAGGCTTTGATACCATTGTAGGGTTCCTAGGCACACTAATGAGGTCTCACAAGGCATCAACCGTGCCAAATTCAAATTTTTCCGGTGCCAAGAAACCCTAATACGGATCGTTGACTAGAGTTTTAGGTGAAACATGCAACTAGTTAATAACTTAACTAAGGGAACGGAAATACAACCTTTGTAGATCCGGTCCTCCACCTCCATAGCTCCATGATGAAGTCTCCTTGCTGTCCAAATCGAATCCCGGGCTCTAGCGTCGGCTTCATCGGAGAAATGGGCGGGCTTGGTCGTCGGCTTCGATGCCGAAGATGATCTACGTCGAGGCAACACAAGATCAAGCTCCAACTTCACCAAGTCATAAAACTTGTGAAGAAAACACCCTTTACTACTTGGCAAGAGGTATAGGATGAAGAAATAGGCGGTGGGTTCACTTTAGAATTGGATTTCTCACTCATTTCATCAAATCACCATTGATGGAATCAAGCTTCTTCATCTTGAAGAAAAAGAAGAAGAAGAAGATGATGTTATGATAAGCATCATAAAATAGAACAGAAAATGAATTCTTATCATATACAAACCATGGTTAAGTGTAGAGAATGAATCATGGTTAAGTGGAATGGTTAGGGTTAAGCATGAGACAAAAGTGGTCAAACTTTCAACACTTCATGAAGCTTCATGAAAGATACAAAGAAAGCCACCATATCAATTTATCCTTTTAATTTCCAAAAAAGAATAAATAAATAAATGAATGAATAAGTAAAACCCTAATCATCAATTTAACCATGGTTTAGTTCTTTACACTTAACCAAATAAGCATGTATCATCAAACATGATACAATCATGTGCACAAAAGTATATCACATATACAACTTGCACAATTCAAGTGAGAAAATCCATTTAAAGTGAACCAATACTAGTTAATGCAAAGTAATATATCAAATATATAATTATACATTAAATCATTAAATCAACACTTGATTTAACGATCCGGTCATATCGCATATAACCGACTAGTATCCTATGTATCGGCTTACCGAATCAATCCTTGATTCGATAACTAGGTTATATCGCATACAACCTTTCGATACATTCATCGCGAGAATGGAATACGGTATCACATACACGCATTATTCTCGGTCCTGCACATATCTCATATGCGCTCCTATTTCGTTTCGGTTGAGCCAGGAAACCTCTGTGTAGGACTCTAAAGACTCGTCAATACGCCGGCAGCAGGTGATGATCATATCAAACACCCACAAGCCGCAAGCGGTCTGCTAAACATAACGGCCACCCGGGTATTGAACGATCAGAAGATCGATGAGCAAGCCCGCTCACACTCCTATGAATCCAACCAGTAACACTTACTGTACAGTCCGGTCTGTTCGTCTGATATATCGCATATCTCGCCTAGGGGTGGTAAACGTCAGACCCCACTATCTCGATAAGTCGTGTCGATATGAGGTCTATAATAGTTCGAGAAACTACTGGTAACACTTACCAGTAAATCTCAGCAACCCTGGCCAGAGATTTCCGGTTATAGCCAATCGAACACAGTGCAACATCAACTCCCTATAACGGGAGAGACGAATCCCCTCCTATCGCTCATTGCCTCCATGTGATTCGGGACTGTATCCAAAAACCACCGTTTTGCACGCCCTCTTGGACGTGGTAAGGTGGAAATCAAAGCACAGTGGGAATCACACAAGACTCTATGACGATCTCAGGTCAACAGACTACTCTGTACCAGTGTCACCAGAGAACTGCCATCTGACGTAAGGTATAATACCATCTGGGAGTTCTCGGCGAGTCCGTCCAGTGTACCCAGTCTTCACTGTGCACCCGTATATCATCTCTGATTTCAAACACCAATGGATATGGGATCATCCATCGCCCATCTGTATGGGTCGAGAAGGTATACGCTAGTCTACTCTGGTATATCGATGCCCCGTCTCGATACACCTACGACTAGGGACCTTGAATGATGTACTTATGGACTACCATGTCCCCACTAGTATGATCCGCATCATAGTCCAGGTAGTCAAGTACACATCCTAAGGGCTTTACCAACATGTAACAGAGAGAAAATCAGCGTACACGTTAAGGTAAAGATCAACCAGATAGCATACTATCATGTCGAGTAAGAAAGTCCTCCCTATATATGTCCAAGCAACCACTACAATATGCATCCTATGTATAGTAATGGCCTCTAGGGCATACATATAACTAACAATCTCCCACTTGCACTAGGGCCATCTGAAAGCAGTGGTTGTAGTATCTCATACTCAACCATCCCTTAAAAGTCTCTCTCTGGGAAAAGGCCTTTGTGAGTGGATCCGGCGTGTTGTCCTCTGACTCTACTCTCCTAACCTTGATCCCCTAGGAGATCAACCATCTCCATGATCAGGTGATACTGCCTTAGAATATGTCTGGATCAGTGATGGGACGGACGTTCCTTGGCATAAGCCACAACACCATTGTCTCACAATGGGAGGAACGTAGTTCATCTCATGAACCAATATACACCCAAACATCCTCTTTAGTAGCATCTTAAGTAGCGATGTATTCTGCCTTTATCGTCTAGTATGCCACGGTATCTAGCTTGGAACTCTTCCAACATACCGTCCCTTTACTGAGGGTAAAGACAATGCCTGCGACTGATTTTCAGTCGTCCTTATCACCCTGGAACCCTTCCAGTGATTCTCCCCAAGATCGGCTGATACCATCTCACTACAACTAGTGAGAATCCTAACATCTAATTAGATCTATCTCATAGATCCAAAACCCAGGATTCAGGAGGTATCACTTTGATCCTATATGGAGAATCATTGTGATAAGCGGAGATTGACCGAGCGTAGCATAGGAAACTCCTTCCCTATCAAGAGCTTGTCATCCACGTACTCTACGAGGATCATCACTATACTCCCTACTACCTTTTTGTTTATACTAGGTTCATCTACCATTTTTATGATGTCAAACTCTTTGACTAACACATCAAAACAGATGTTCCATCTCCGCTATACCTGCTTTATCACATAAAACATCTTGCACACGTTTCCGCTGCTCCCACTGTCTACAAAGCCCTCTGGCTGTGTACTTATAGACGTTCTCTTCTAAAAGAGCTTTTAGAAAAGCAGTCATGGTACCCAACCGCCAGATATCGTAGTCGTGGTATGTAGCCGTGGCAAGTAGGATCTGGATGGACTTAAGTATAGCCACTGGAAAAGGTTTCATCATTATCCACGCCTGGTTGATGACGAAAGTCTTTAACAAGTCTTACTTTGAAAGTCTCATCTTTTCCACCTACACCAAGTAATCTTCTCAAGACATACTTGCTCCTGATGGGGATTTAACCCTTCAGATATAGCAACCAAAATCCATACTTTGTTGGTGTACATGGATTCCATCTCAGATCGCTAAGCATCCAGCCATTCTTACAAAGTCCCACTCCTGATGGCCAGTTCCAAACTAGTTGGGTCATCATCTCATGATGCAATCCTCGCTCCCACTGTTATAGGGTAACCGAAGTATCTCTCAGGCGGGTGAGGAATCTTACTAGATCGGCGGAGAGGCTGAGGTTCGTTGGTAACTATTGAATCCTTTGGTTCTTTCAAATCATCAGCTGCAGTTTGTATAGCTGGAACCTTTCCAGTTCTACATTACAGACCTTGCCTCGAGGTCGTCCGGATTTTGCTTTTAGACATAGGCCGGTCAACACCAAATCTTAACCATCTTAAGATATGGGCTCTTCCCTTTCCATATCACATATGAAGTGGTAGGAAACTGATTTGATTTGAACCCTATTCAATAGGTATGCAGCTTCTCAAGTGCATAACTCCCAAAAAGGAAATAGGTAACTCAGTAGTACTCATCATAGAGCGCACCATATCGAATAGGGTGCAATTGCTCCGCCCCGATATACCATCGTGCTATGGTGTATACGGAGGAGTAATGCTGAGAGAGAATCTCATTCTCCTTTAGAATAGTCCAGGAATTCTGTGCTCAAGTATTCTCCTCCCTGATCGCATCAAAGGACATAATACTTATACCCTCAATTTGGTTCTCTACTTCTAACTTATATTCCGTGAATATCTCAAAAGGTTCAGACTTGTGTTTCAACAGGAACATATGTCTGAATCTTGAGAGATCATCAGAGAATGTAATTAAGTACAAAGAACCGGTCTTGGCATGTGTAGACAGGGGACCTTTATACATCAACATGTATCATCCTAAGAGTTTACTAACTCTTTCTCTGTTTCCAGTAAACGGAGATATGGTCATCTTATCTTTGTGACATGACTGGCAAGTTTCACAAGATGTAAATTCAAACAGATTTAAATATGCATCTATTTGCAACTTAGCTAGTCGGGTCGCATTGATATGACCTAGTCTACAATACCTCAAGAAGTATCTGTTCATTTCTGAACTCTTCCTCTTGTGTGTGTTCTGTATACTAAGAACTGTAGTTTGATTTAGAACATCAATGCTTTTTGATAACGTGCCTGAACCGATCAACTTTTGATATAGGAAATGTTCAAAACATTATCCAACAATACAAAATTTTATCATTTCTTTACTAATAAAGAATGTGATATGATTTTGTATATCAGTTTCGGTATCTAATAACATTCGTTCAGAATCAATGTACTTGTAATACAGGGTGACAGTGACCAACAGACTTGGCTGCAACACTTGCCCCGTTTTCTGCCTCATGAAACTTATCACCCGTTCTCAGTTCTTTACCTATCTGTAGGCCATGTAACATATTACATATCCGGGATCCTAATCCGGTATCATATACCCAGGATGTAAAGGACACTGAGAAACAGTTCTATATAATGAACACACCCGAAGATGATGCATCAGCATGCACTTACTTCGTTTGGGCGGTACGGGAATTCTGGTAATCCCCAATTTCCTGCTCTGTCTTATAACAATTATAAGTTGGAGCGGGACCAACGTTCCCCAGCTCAGTATAACAAGCGGGTTGGTCAATATTCCGTATTATTATCTTGATTAAGGCGTGATATGGTCCGTACGTGGAGAGAGAGAGAAGAAAACACTCAGCGTGCGCTCTTGCAAGAATAGATTGGTTATTATTTTATCTAATCAGGATGGCTCCCACTGTTTATATCAATTCTTCCTTCAAACCCAAAAAGGAAAGACTAGCCGGGATTAATTACACGCTACAGATTCGCCAATCTTTCAGCCAGGCCAGTGTCGGTACTTTGAGGGAGGTCCCCCATGCTTTCGCACGAACCTAATTAATGTAAACCTCGTTTTAAGCAAAAGATCCTGTCCGGTGTACCCGTAACCTAACGAGCACCTGTATGCTATCTCTAGTACGACGTACTGATGGCTGTGGGAAAGACCATCTCCCCAACTGGGATGAGAAGCATATACACTTAGTCTACTCTGGAATATCGATGCCCTCTCTCGATAATCCAACGACCAGGGACCTGTATAAGATGTTGCTTACAGACTACCTAGCCCCCATTAGTGTGACTGCCATCACGACGCTGATAATCAAGCAAAGATCCTATGGGCTCTACTTATATGTATAAGTGATACGTTACAAGAAACATATGCACATAATAAAGTAGACTCAAACCAACTAGCATACTACCATATTTAGCAAGACTGTTATATACAACTGTGAATATCCCAAGCTTCCATTAAGTAATATACATGATAGTATGATACAACAATGGCCCCTAGGGCATATACACTAACACAGTGTACTCGTAACCTAACGACCACCCGCATACTATCTCAAGTACGACGTACTGACGGCTGTGGGACAGACCGTCTCCCACGCTGGGATGAGAAGCGCATACGCTAGTCGACTCCAGAGTATCAATGCCCTGTCTCGATAGTCCAACGACCAGGGACCTGTATAAGGATGTGCTTATGGATTACCCAGCCCCACGAGTGTGAGCGCCATCATAACGCTGGTAATCAAGAAATAATCCTAAGGGCTCTACTAATATGTATATCAGTGATATGCTAAAATAAACACATGCACATATTAAACCAGAGACAAACCCTGTAGCATACTACCATTTCGAGCAAGATTGTATATACAACTGTGAATATCCCAAGCTTCCATCAAGTAATATACAAACTAGTATGATACAGTAATGGCCTCTAGGGCATATACACTAACATACATCACCAATTGCTGCGGGACCAATCCATCGCCCTTCGTCAGGGTCTAGATATGTATACACAAGTCTACTCTGGAGTATCGATGCCCAGTCTCGATACTCCTGCGACCAGGTAGATCTAAGGATGTGCCTATTGACTATCTAGCTCCCACAAGTATGACTGCCATCACAACGCCGGTAGTCAGGCAAACACCCTATGGGCTTTATCAACATGTTTATAAATACAAAGTAAAATATATCACATGTTAAGATAATGTCAAACCAAATAGTGTACTATCATATTAAGCAATATTGTAATGTACATACATATTCCTACCATCCTATACAATGAAGGCCTCTAGGGCATATATATCCAACAAATCAATCCCAAAATGTGCATATGAATGCTATGTGCGTCTAGTGCGCACGAAAATCAAAATCCATATATGTGTTATACATGTGCACAGAAACAACATCTAGGTGCAACGGGTGTGCACAAAACACCTGTCAGAGACAACGTGTGTGTCCGACAGCAAAATCAGGTGCATCTGATTTGCACAAAGAATCTCGATTTAGTGCATCTGGTGTGCACCAAAATCGCATCCAAATCATGCGCTCAACACGCTCGAAAATCCAAATCAGGTGCATCCATCATGAACGAATAAAATCTAAATCTTGTGCATCCAACATACACGAAATCACGAAATCCAATATTAAGCGACGAACATGCGCAAAATCCAACCCAAGCAAGCCAAATATGCGCAAGAATCTAAATCAAATGCACAGAGTGAATGAAGTCAACATCAATATCATAATCGAAATCGACGGTATACAATAAACCTCAATCCAAATCAGGTATACCACGGTATATAATCTCACAACCATTTGCATCAGCGTGCATAAATTAAATCAAAACAATAAAAGTGCATGAAAACTATGCCGAAAGCATAAGTCAAATCACATGCATAACATAGGCATGAAATCAAAATCAACATATCGAATGACATTAAACAGAAGTCAGGTGCAACCGTGATGCACAAAAATAAATATCATGAAACTTAGTCATCAAGACTAAATCATGCAAATAGATCGCCCAAAATACCGAAATCCAAGGTGACAGATACGTGATAATCAAATCACCAAATCACAAATCATAAATACCGTCGTCGATAGTTTCTCCTTCAAAGTCGAGAAGGTGTCGGTGCATCCAATGCTAGCAGAGCAAGATATCTACTTGCCTTCTGTTCATGGTCTGGCGCTTGGTGCTTTTAGGCTCTTGTCTTTTACTGTGCATTGCTAGATATATACCTCCTTTGGTCAACGGCCCAATATGGGATGGCGACAGAAACAGTCCCGCTCCGGCACATCCTCTACAGATCTCTGCCAACTATCTCGTCGACGATGCCTAACTCTGGCCTGCTTGGTGTGCACAATATGACCGCTCCTGGGTCCAAGTCTTCTCGTATAGTATTCCAGAAAGGTCCTGTCGAGGTCTCTGTTCATATCATAATATTGCAATTCATACGCCCCACTTTTATGCAATTTATAAGTAAACAGGTACTTTTGACGCTCGTTTATTGCATGACACAGGATACAGGCTCTTGGAACAAATACAGTGAAAAAGACGAGAGATGCTACAAGAAAGAGACTTTTGATCAACAAGCATACAGATCTTACTCAAGCCGAGATGAAGAACAGTGCAAGGTCCAAAAGACGAAAGTGAACGGTCAAAAGCTCCTTACAAGTTTTCATTGAAGATCTGGAAAAGACCAAGAAGTCAAACAGAGAAAAATAGTAAAGAACAAATAAGCCCAAGAACCCAGAATGAAGACAACAGAAGATGGTGGCATGAAGCCAGCAAAGGGCCGCGGAACCGCGGCCAAAGGCCTATCATTGCCGCTGTTCCGCGGCCGTATGGTGCCCGTGTCGGCACCGACTTCTTGTGTCGGTGCGACGGTGCGGGTGTTGGGATTTTTAGGGGGCAAATCTGTAATTGCATGTCTACGAGAGTCTGTAACCCTAACTTCACTGGTTGCTTATAAATTGTACTCAAAATCTGTAAAATATATGCCTCTTTTCAATCAATAAAAGTTCAGACTTGTTGGGAGATTTAGAGCATCAACTTTTCTTGTAAGTTTTTAATTTATTTAATTCCTGCCTTAGTTTAATATCATTACTTGCCCTAGTTATCCATTTATTTGCTGTAGTTCACTAGTTCAGCTAATTTTAATCTGTCGTAAGAGTAACACTTTAAAACATAAACAACAAAAATGTCACTTTTTAATAATTCCCTAATGAACGAGTAAAATCCTCGCTCGTTAGGGTTAGGAACAAGGGAGGGAGTGAGAGATGGATATCTCTCACCTCCTTCAATGCCAACATATTTTCAAAACGAAACCTTCATGCACTCATGTATGATCCGCCCCCTACGGCACCCTACCTACGAGGTAACGGTGAACAGTAGTCTAAAAGGCCGGACATACATGACGTCCATGAAGATTGCAGCAATTAATAGGAAAGGACGGACAAGGATCTAGAGGAAGAAACTTTGTTTCTTCCCGATCATCCTAATCCCCTTTGCTAATAATTGTTGTGATTTTCTAAAAAGCTTTAATCAAACGACATTGAAAGGGGTGAAAATATTGATCTCATCAACCCTACCTTTGACCTAACCCTAACGAGTTCTTTCATATCACATAAATTATTTTTTTTAAAACAATCGACAAAAACCAAACAACAATCTGAATCAACTCGTTATAACACAAAAACAAGAAATTACACATCTCTGCGGATCGACCCGTACTCATCGGCTAGCTGTAAAGCGACGCCGTTTCTGATTACGGTAAACACAATTTTTGGACTAATCAGTCTCTCTCAATCTCATTTCTACCGAACTGTCCGGAGGTTATCACCCTTTTTTATATCTGTTTCTTGTTCCGGAACGGCTGCATTCTCATCGCGACTCCTTCTGGATGATATATCAATAATCAACGCCTCTGCACGCGTATCACATCTCTGATGTCGGCGGAGTGGAACGTCATCTCATCAAGATCTCGTACGAACCTCTTACTCCACTTTTCACTACTGTCGACTGCTTCGGACTCATCTTATCATGGCTGCATGGACTGTGCTCCAATGGCTATACTCGTATCTGGAATGTCCCAAGCAATGCATCCCATCACATCATATCCTAAAGATGTCGAACCTTTCGATCGATTCGTCATGGTTCCATAATTCCTCCAAGAGCTAAACATCTTGGGTACAGTTTAATTGTACTCCAGTACATGCCACAGCACCTGTGGACCAACCATAGAAGGGCAAACCCAAGCCTCACTAATGGCACCGCTAAACTGCCGCAGACCCTTAGGTTCAAAGGCGTTCCATGGTTATTACGTCGAGTTAGGGTTTCATTCTTCTAGAGGGTCCATAGCATTAGTTGCATTTGTCTCTGAATACTTTAAACTTGAAAAAATGGGCTCCTGACATTCGATTGTCTTCATGGACTCTCAACGTACCTGCGTGAAGTCATCTCTAGCTGGAATCAATCTATCTGATGACATCGCATCGGGGTAAGCGAACGAACCACATGTCCAAGTCATTCATCCTCGGGTGAATAGCGACCTTTCTATCATATCTCTAAGTACATCTCGTACTGCAATAGCTCCAACATCTGGGGCGATATCTCGTCGTTCGCAGCAGCAACTGGTTCAGTTGTCCGCATGCTGAACAGTGCCTCAATCATCAAGAATAAGCGATACTTCAATGGTCATCACATTCTGGCTGACGTCTAGCAGTAACTCAATCCTCTGGTGCTGATCTGCACATCCGAGAAATCACGTAAAAGTGATCCGTCAAACGCTCGTGGCGCGAAAACACAAAAAAAACGACGCCTCTATATGCAATCGTATGTCTCTGAAATCACGCCCGGGTCGGTCTTCATCCGCGACGAGCTCATCCTGACGTAACTCTAGCCGTAGCTCTCTCTGCCCGTGTAATCGTGGCAGCAAAATCATAACCAATATCGATGATGATAGATCATATGAATGAATATAATACTGTGCAAGGAAATGTACATTCTAAGGCTCCTTAAGCGGAGTAGCATATCGTTAGTATGCCATGGAACATACACACGGTACGTCACTCTCCTTAAGTCACCTACTCCATCAACCAAGGTCAACCTAAGCGACGAAAGTTCGAGTCTAATACCCCCTGGACTAAGTCTATGTTCTGTAAGGTCAAGTCTAAGTTCCGTATATATAGAAATGCTCTAGGCTCCGCATAATCAAACTTAGACTCGAAGCAAGGTTAACCTAGCGCTCTGATACCAACTTTGTCAAGACCCGAAATAGCATGTGACTTGCCCTTGAATCATATGAAGTCTATAGGACCTCATCTAATTCAAGTAAGCCAAAAGCCCAGAAATCTAAAACCATTTTAAATAATGAATAAAGGAAAACTAGTTTTAAATAAGTGAAGAAAACACGTTTTAAAAACAAGGTTTTTAAATAAGTAAGCCGAATACGCATTTTTAAAAGATCAAGTCTTTTCTGAAAATTTCGGTAGAGTTTCCTTTGTAAATACTGGCCCCGAACGGGGTACAACAAGAATAAAATATGAATAATGATAAAAGGCATCCCCAAGCGGGAGCTAGCTCTTCGTCAAGCGACGGTCACAACCACGCAAGCAATATAATATACAACGACGAAGGGCGAGGATCAAAACTCAAAAGGAAACTCAAAATCATTAAGAAAACCATAATACTACAACGCGCGACTCTAAGGTCGAAATAATACACAACTGGTTTCTAAGTCTGGAATAATATACAAGTCTAGTTGATTGAATTACTAGATACAACTTATTAAAATGAATACAAGGGTGGTCACGATGCGAGTGAACCCACCTACCCAAGCAATCACCCAGAAAGGAAGCATTGTGCCAGAAAACCGCAATGAAACCTGTATGGAAAAACCTACAAGAAACTGCGGCACAACGGTGGTGAGTTGCGAACTCGTGAGTAGAAAACATCACTGAGAAGAAATCGTATGTATGACTCATCCTAGGTCAATACGATCAAATAATAATATATCCTCAATATGAATATGTCTGAAGCATGATAAGGTGGCAAGGGTAGAAATCTATAAATAAGTGTAATACCAAGTGCTCATGTCAGTGCCTCGGGTGGCAACATATCATAAATATGAGGTATGATCAATGTAATCAATATGAATCAATGCCAACTATATCATGAAGTCTATAAGCATGTGGATATCATCCAACTATGTAATCAATGTCTGTATGTATGTGGATCTTGTCCACGTGTCAACCAATGACATAACAACATCATGCATGTAAATATCATAAAGCATATGCATTGAAGTATGCAGATATAGATCAACGTGTGTCCTTCGCGACACATCAAAATCATGGAACCTGAGTGTTCAACATCGACACTCGAAAACATCATGAAACATGTGCCCAGCATTGGCACGTAATCCTCATATATACATAGGGCTCCGTCAGTCCGGATCGGCCTATGGGCTCCGTTAGTCCGGATCGGCCTATGGGCTCCGTCAGTACGGATCGGCCCGTATCATCTCTCAACTCCGATCGGTATCCTCCGGCTCAAATACAATCACCGGTTGGTAGTAGTCCCTCTGCCAAGCTCACCGTCTGTATACACAGCATCCCTTTGTTGCCCCGGGGTACCATACCGGGCCTCACCATGTACCTGCACATGGCTCACGACTCCTCCTCGCATGAGTTATATACATATCAGAACCGATAAAACTCATGGTGGACGCACTGAAATATCATATCAAAGGAAACCAGGTTTATAAACAATGCATACTTTCTTTTAAAATGACCACGGTTCTCAAATCCGGAAATCTCATGAAAACGGCATATCTCAATGCGTAAAATCATAAAGCATGATGTATGCGACATATGATAGAAATGTAAGCATATCCGTATATCATGCAACATAAAACAGTAATATGTACACATTGAGGGGAAAACCGCTCTTTTAAATGAATCCAGTTTTAAAATATATCTTACGGTTCCCAAATTTCCAAAATAAAGCCAGAATCATCTATGTATGTCCAAATACGTATGTATGTAAGTATGGGTGTACAATTGTGTGTACGCAGGTATGAGTGTATGATATGTCCGTGCGCCAATATAGATGTACAAGTAGGTATATGCGCAAGTATGGGTGTACAAGATATATGTATGCCAGTATGGATGTACAAGTAGGTATATACGTAAGTATGAGTGTACAGTATATATGTGTGCTAGTATGGATGTATAAGTAGGTATATACACAAGTATGAGTGTACAATATATATGTGTGCCAGTATGGATGTACAATTAGTCATATCCTGATACAACAATCCGACTGTATAGTGACATGGCAATTATCGATGATGAAGTGTGAGAGCCGGCAAGTAGGTGTACGTAGAACACACGCATCATCGATAATGGTGCCGGTGTCCTGACAGCATGGGTCTAATATAACAATAAACACAATAACACTTGCAATATGATGCGAATAGCAAGAATATGAGGAAAATGAATAATAAACACAATAGTGAAGAATCTACATCAGTATATATATGTCATACAGTTTTGCCATTTGAAATAAGATGAATCGGGGTTTTTAGAAAAATAAGGGCTACGGTGTTTTTAAGAAAAGATATGTCTTTTGAAAATATCCGTAGAATCCCTTTGCCTGTCTTTAAAATACTTACGATTCGTTAGATTTGAAATAGGTCTGACTCGGGTCTAGTCTAACATCTACTAAGTAAACTACAGATCTAACTAACAAGCTAATCAAATGGGTATGGAAACCACCTAAATCTGAGTCGATATACATATAAATATAATAGTCGGTGATCCTACCTCAATAGTATCACCTACGATACACTATACCATATGACGCCCTCGAGTCAAGAGTGCGGATCTATCATCAATATATAGCTCGTACGTAAATCTATCGTACGACATCCCAAATCTGGGTACGGGTCGAATCTCACATTTATCTCATCAATTATCTGATATCTTTATCATCATATCTCCTGAACTGGGTGTTGGGTTATGGGGGCGCCCCGGCCGTCTGAATGACGCCAAATGCGGAACAAAAACCTTTCACAAAACCGGCGCCTCCGCAGCCCAAAACCCGGATCGTTCCATTAACCGTAAACTAGCAATAATTAAAAGAGTTTGGAAAGATTATACCGATCGATCTGCGTCCTTCGGTCTTTAATCTCCGCACCAAGCTCCCCGCTGCTGCGCCGACGAAGTTGTTAGTTATATGTATGCCCTAGAGGCCATTGCTGTACATGAGATATATAGTGTAGTGGATGCTGGGACATATATAGGTAAGACTTTCTTGGTCGACATGATAGTATGCTATCTGGTTACTCTTTATCTTAACATGTATACATTCTGTTTCTCTGTTACATGTTGATAAAGCCCTTAGTATTTGTACTCGACTTCCTGGACTATGATGTAGATCAAACTAGTAGGGCCTGGGAAGTCCATGAGTACATCCTTCAATGTTCCTAGTCGTGGGAATATCGAGACGGGGCATCGATATTCCAGAGTAGACTAGCGTATATCTTCTCGACCCATGTGATGGGCGATGGATGATCCCATATCCATTGGTGTTTGACATCAGAGATGGTATGCGGGTGCTCAGTGGTAACTGGGTACACAGAACGGACTCGCCGAGAACTCCCAGATGGTATTATACCTCACGTCAGATGGCAGTTCTCTGGTGACACTTGTACAACTTAGTCTGTTGACTCGAGATCGTCATAGAGTCTTGTGTGTCTCCCATTGTGCTTTGATTTCCACCCTACCACGGCTCTACTGAGTCGTGCAAACAGGTGGTTTTTCGGTACAGTCCCAATTCACATGGAGGCTATGAGCGATAGGAGGGGATTCATCTCTCCCGGTATTGGGGGTTGATTTTGCGCTATGCTCGACTGGTCATAACTGGAAATCCCTGGCCAGGGTTGCACTGATTTACTGGTAAGTGTTATCAGTAGTTTCATGCTTCTTATGGACCTTACATCGGCATGACTTATCAAGTTACTGGGGTCTGACGTTTACCACCCCTAGGCGAGTTATGCGACATATCAGACGAACAGACCGGACTGTGCGGTAATTGTTACTGGTTGGATTCATAGGAGTGTGAGCAGGCTTGCTCGTTGATCTTCTGATCGCTCAATACCCGGATGGCCGTTACGTTTAGTAGACCTCTTGCGGCTTGTGGGTGATTGATATGATCACCACCTACTGCCGGCGTATTGACGAGTCTTTAGAGTCCTACACAGAGGTTTCCTGGCTCAAGCGAAACGAAATAGGAGCGCATATGAGATATGTGCGGGACCGAGAATAATACCAGTATGTGATACAGAATTCTATTCTCGCGATTTGTATTATTGGACGGTTATATGAAATATAGCCGGGTTACTGAATCAAATGTTGATTCGATTTATTGATACACTATATATTAGCCGGTTATATGCACTATGACCGGATCATTAAATCAAGTGTTGATTTAATGATTTAATGTGTAATTATATATATGATATATTACTTTACATTAACTAGTATTTGTTCACTTAAGATTGATTTTCTCACTTGATGTGCACAAGCTGTATATGTGATATATGTTTGTGCACTAGTTTGTATTATGTTTGATGATACATGCAAACATGGGCGGGTGTGTGACTTACACCTTGTTTAGGTTAATGGTTAAGGTTTTATTTTTTTTATTTATTTTGGTAAAAACTAAATGGTGGCTTTTCTTGTTTTGCTAGAAGCTTCATGATACTTCAAGCATCTTTGAAAAAGTCTAACCATTTTGTTTTGTTCTTTAACCTAACCATTACCTAAACCCTAGTTTGCTCTCTACATGAGTTTACTTACCCATGGTTGCATTATGATAGACTTCACTTGATTTATTATTTTAATTAATTAATTTTTTAATTTTTCTTCTTCTTCTTCATGAAGTGAAGAAAGCTTTCTAGAAAAATTTCAAGTGAAGAAACCAAGTGAGAAATCCAAATCCAATGTGAACCCACTTCCTATTTCTTTATCCTCTACCACTTTCCATGTAGTAGAGTGTGTTTTCTTCACCAGGTTCATCACCAAGTGAAGATGGAGCTTGAGTTTGAGTTGCCTCGACGTAGATCATCTTAGGCATCGAAGTCAACGACCTAGCCTGCTCGTTTCTCCGAAGAAACCATCACTAGAGTCCAGGATCCCGATGATCGCAGCGGAGGGACGTCAACACGGAGCTTTAGAAGTGGAGGACCGAATCTACAAAGGTTGTAATCCGTTTCACTTGTAGTTAAAGTTGTTAACTTGCATGCTTTCGCCCTTACCTCTAATTAACGATCTTGCATAGTGTTTCTCGGCACATAAAATTTTGATTTTGGCATGGTAGATGCCTTGTGGAACCTCATGAGTGTTCCTAGGAACCCTGCAGTGGTATCAGAGCCTAGCTAGAGCTTTAGACGAAGTGTAGACGAAGTTAGAAACCCGATCGAACCCCGAGACCCCAATCAAAACCCTTCTCTGTACATTTTTTCAAACCGTGTATTTTTCCTAATTAAAAATGCTCAGAAAATAGTGCAGGGAAATATAAGGTAAACTACAGAAAACGACAACCTGAATCTACTGTAGCACCGCGGAACCGCGGCCATACTCTGCTTTGGGCGGCGGTTCCGCGGCCGTATGTGATGATTGGGGACTCAATTTTCTACAGTTATACCCGTAGCTGTTACCTGTGTTTTCTGGGGACTTTTAATTTATACTCAAGAGTTGAGTTTTCTAGGTTGTATTGGGGACTCGATGTTTCGATCGAAAAGTTTAACTTCGTCTATGTGTTTTTCGGGGTATTTTAGAACATGTTAAAAAGTTCGACCGGATATAAATACCCAATTTTTCCCCTGCCGGGAAATATCCAAGTGTTGGATTTTTCCGTAGTTTAAGAACGTTCTAAGTAGTGCAAGTAACGCGATGGACCCTCTAGAAGACAACAAACATTAACTCGATTATGTGACCATCTTGAACTGCCCTTTAAACCTTAGGGTTTGGGGCAGTACGGCGTGCCACATGTGAGGCGTTGGCTTGACCCTTCTACGGCTGGACCGTTGGTACTGTGGCATGAAGTGAATGTTTTTAAACATATTTCATGTGTTGAGCTGTTTCGGAAAAAATTGGGAGTTTGATTGTTCGATCGGAAAGTTTAACATTTTCTATTTATCTGGAATGTGATACAATATTTGGAATCCACAAGTAGTTATGAGATAACTGATTTGGATGTTATAAACATAGCAGTTTAGTCTCACTTGATCGGTTGCCACGGAATTTTGATATGATCAAAAGTCCGTCGCAATCACGTTGCGTACGCGGATACTCGCCGGGTAAACTTAATAGACAGTCCACCCCATAGCCCCGACCAAGTGACTGTAGGAGAACCCCCTCACCGAAAGCATCCTTTCGGGTGCTCACGGCAGCGGTGTTCCGCCTTGGTGCACTTCGTCGACGGCATCGGGGGCGCGACCGTCTACTAAAGTTTGCGATGAGCATTCGTTCTTGATGTCGAGAATCTTGTTGAATTGCCCGACTTGATATTGAAAATAGTTTTCGATAACGAGACTAAAATGTGGGGTTTATAATTGTTAGGCATGCGATGTCTAAGGAATTCATTTGGTTAGGCATGTGATGTCTATGCAGGTTGCGGATTCCAACTGTTGTAGTTTTACACTTTCTTTTCTGCGACCGTAAGTGTAATATGTGATATCGCCGGTTTCGTTGCTATATGTCAACGACAATTGGGATGGGTATATTTACTTACGTTGATGATATGTGATGTTATATGTTGCTGGATATATTATATTGGATCGTCGTGTTTGAATGGCCGGGGTTTTTTTTATGTGAGATGAGTGTTTTTCATTTTCATTCATGTAAAATTCATTGTATGTAATATTCTTTTATTGGGGCACTTCCGGGTTGAGGATGATGTCACCAATGTATATTATTTACATTTCCGCATTAGGATAGACCCAAGGAGGGGAGCATAAGTAACCGGGTTCTCGGGTCCAGTGGGAGACCATCTCAAGGAGTCGAGTCCGGGTCTCCTAACTCTAGAATTGGTAGGGTTGCTTGCCGCTCTCGTAGGGGTATAGGGGTATGGGATTGGCTATTCATCACGACCGTGGAATCCGAGTTTTATACTGGCTCAAAATAAAACACGGACGTCCTAGTATATCCAATATTTCATATGATATTTTCTGTAGCGTTATCTGTGATGTGATCATGTGATTTGTTCAGATAGATATTGTATATAGTATATATGATATATTATATAGATGTTGCTTATGTTTTACACCCGCGCTAACCCTGCCCCGCTCGGCCGTTGGTTACCTAACCTAACGGTGCAGACGGGACATCGAGACGAATGCGGATGGCATAAGCGTACGTTGTATTTATCTGTGATGATTAGGTGACTTAAATGATGGGACATTCATTAATGAGATTAACGAAAGAAAATAAACCTAAAAGATGTGGAATCGAATTTCAAAATTTAAGGAAGCTCTAGTTGTTGCTTTGCATCGCGGTGTTCCTTGTAGAATATCCTGCACCTTATTCGATAAGGAAAGGGCCGAGATCCCTTCACCGGGAGTGACCCCTTTAGCAATAACTGGCAGATGCTACAACCCTCGGTTTGTCTTTTAATTGCTTCTATAGTTTTTTGCTTTGCACAACGGTATATATGATATATCCTGCACCTTATTCGATGAGGAAAGGGCAGACGATCCCTTCACCGGGAGTGACCCCTTTAGCAAAACTAGAAAAGCCTCAAAAACACTCCATTTAAAAACCATTTGATTCCGCAACGAGATCAAGTTCAAAGCGTTAAAGGTTTTATTAAAAACCATCCGCAACCCTCTGTCATTTTAGGAAGTAGAGTACTTAGTATTCGTCCTGTGTTTGTTGACCATAGTCAAGGCACAATGTACAGTAGCTTAGTGATATCTTCCGACATAGCATATGATGCGATTAGTTAGGACAGTCGCGTGACTTTGTTGACCTTAGTTAAGGGTCATGTGGGTGGGTCTAATTAATCATGAAATGACGGGTAGAACTTGACTAGTGCTTATGATTTGTTGACCATAGTTAAGGTCATAAGTGCTGAAGGTAAAAACCTTTATCGGGAGTTTCAAGTGTTGAAATTTGCAATGAGATTGCGTACCTTCTATATAATAGTTGGATCCCGATACCCACTGCGAGTAATTGTTACTCCTGGGAGAGTTTTGCACTTTGCAATTAGCCGATCAAATAGGTGTCTAGAAAGGTGTCAACGGGGTTACGCCCCTGGGAAAATGATGTTTACTTTAATTAGGTCCTTGCGAAAGCACGGGGAACCTCCCTCAAAGTACCGGCACTGGCCTGGCTGAAAGATTAGCGAACTTGTAGAGTGTAATTAATCCCGGCTAGTCTTTCCTTTTAAGGTTTGAAGGAAGATTTGATAAAAACAGTGGGAGCCATCCTGATTAGATAAAATATATAATCAATCTAATCTTGTAAGAGTGCACGCAGAGTGTTTTCTTCTCTCTCTCTAGGTATCGACCATATCATGCCTTAATCAAGATAATAATATGGATGTATTGACCGAACCCGCTTGGTATACTGAGCTGGGGAACGTTGTTCCCGCTCCAACTTATAATTGTAATAAGACCGAGCAGGAAATAGGGGAATACCAGGATTCCCATGCCGCCCAAATGAAGAAAGTGCATGAGATGCATCTCCTTCGGGTGTGTTCATTATAAAGAACCGTTTCTCTGTATCCTTTACGACCTGGGTATTTGATACCGGATCAGGATCCCAGATATGTAATTTGTTATATAGGGCTATAGAAAGGTAGGGAACTGAGAATGGGTGATATGTTTCACGAGACAGAAAACGGTGCAAGTGTTGCAGCCAAGTCTGTTGGTCACTATCACACTGTATTACCAAAATACACTGATTCTGAACGAATGTTATTAGATACCGAACCTGATATACAACATCAGACCATAGTTCTTAACGTACAAAACAAGCATATACATTCTAAATCAGACCATAGTTCTTAACGTACAAAACAAGCACAAGAGGAAGAGTTCAGAAATGAACGAATCCTTCTTGAGGTATTATAGACTAGGTCATATCAATGTGACCCGACTAGCTTAAGTTACATTTTAGATGCATATTTAAATTAGTTTGAATTTACATCTTGTGAAACTTGCCAGTCATGTCACAAAGATAAGATGACCATAGCTCTGTTTATTGGAAACAGAGAAAGAGTTAGTGAACTCTTGGGACTGATACATAGTGATGTATTAAGGTCCCCAGTCTACATATGCCAGGACTGGTTCTTTGTACTTCCTTACATTCACAGATGATCTCTCAAGATTCGGACACATGTTCCTGTTGAAACACAAGTCTGAAACTTTTCAGAAATTCAATGAATATAAGTTAGAAGTAGAAAACCAAAACCGGGTAGAAGTATTATGTCCTGTGATTAGATCAGGGAGGAGAATACTTGTGCATGGAATTCTTGGACTATTCTAAAGGAGAATGAGATTTCTCTCAGTTTTATTCCTCTGAATACACCACAGCACAACGGTGTATCGGGACGGAGCAATCGCACCATATACGATATGGTGCGCTCTATGATGAGTATTACTGAGTTACCTATTTCCTTTTGGGGTAGTGCACTTGAGAAGCTGCATACCTATTGAATTAGATTCCAATCAAATCAATGCCGACCACTCCATATGAGATATGGTATGGGAAGAGCCCATCTCTTAAGTAAGTTAAGATTTAGGATTGTCCAGCCTATGTTAAAAGCAAAATCCGGAGAAGATCGAGGCAAGGTCAGTTCTGTAGAGCTGGAAATGTTCCAGCAATACAAACTGCTGCTGATGATTTGACAGAACCAAAGGATTCAATAGTCCCCGACGAACCTCAGCCTCTCTACCGATCTGGTAGGGTTCCTCATCCGCCTGAGAGATACTTTGGTTTCTCGATGACAGTGGGAGCGAGGATTGCATCATGAGATGATGACCCAACTAGTTTCGAGCAGGCCATCAAGAGTAGGGACTCTGTAAGAATGGCTGGATGCTTAGCGATCTGAGATGGAATCCATGTACACCAACATAGTGTGGACTTTGGATGCTATATCTGAAGGGTTAAATCCCCATCAGGAGCAAGTATATCTTGAGAAGATTACTTGGTATAGATGGAAAAGTTGAGAATTTCAAAGCTAGGCTTGTTAAAGGTTTTCGTCATCGACCAGGCGTGGAAAATGATGAAACTTTTTCCAGTGGCTGTGCTTAAGTCCATCTGGATCCTGCTTGCCATTGCTATATACCATGATTGCGATATCTGGTTGTTGGGTGTCATGACTGCTTTTCTAAAATATTGATTTAGAAGAGAAAGTCTATAAGAACACAGCCAGAGGGCTTCGTAAACAGTGGGTGCAGCGGAAACGTGTGCAAGATGCTTTACAGAATAAAGCAGGCATCGCGGAGTTGGAACATCTGTTTTGATGTGGTAGTGAAAGAGTTTGACTTCATGAAAATGGTAGATGAACCTTGTACATGCAAAAAGGTAGTAGAGAGTAAGGTGGTCATCCTCGTATTGTACATGGACAACATACTCTTGATAGGAAAAGAGTTTCCTATACTACGCACGGTCAATCTCCTCTTATCACATGGATTCTCCTTATAGGATCAAAGTGATACCTTCTAAATCCTAAGTTTTGGATCTATGAGATAGATCTAAATGGATGTTAGGATTCTCACTAGGTATAGTAAGATGGTATCAATGGATCCAGGGGAGAATCACTGGAAAGGTTCCAGGGTGATAAGGACGACTGAATGTCAGGCGCAGGCATTGTCTTTACCCTCAGTGCAGGGACGGTATGTTGGAAGAGTTCCAAGCGAGATACTGTGGCAGACTAGACGATAAAGGCTGGTGACATCACTATCAAAGATACTACTAAAGAGGCAGTTTGGGTGTATATTAGTTCATAAGATGAACTAGGTTCCGACCATTGTGCGATAATGGAGGTGCGGCTTTGGCCTAGGAACCCCGGTCCCATCAGTGACCCAGACATATTCTGAGGCAGCATCACCTGATCAAGAAGATAGTTGATCTCTAGGGTGATCGAGGTTAGGAGAGTAGACTAAGAGGACAACACGGCGGATCCACTCACAAAGGCTTTTTCCCAGAGAGAAACTTTTATGGGATGGTTGAGTATGAGATACTGCAACCACTGCTTCAGATGGCCCTAGTGCAAATGGGAGATTGTTAGTTATATGTATGTCTTAGAGGCCATTGCTGTACATGATATGTATATTGTTGTCGATACTAGGACATATATAGGTAGGACTTTCTTGCTCGACATGATAGTACGCTATCTGGTTACTCTTTATCTTAACATGTATATTTTCTGTCTCTCGGTTACATGTTGATAAAGCCCTTAGGATTTGTACTCGACTTCCTAGACTATGATGTAGATCATACTAGTAGGGCCTGGGAAGTCCATGAGTACATCCTTCAATGTTCCTAGTCGTGGGAATATCGAGACGGGGCATCGATATTCCAGAGTAGACTAGCATATATCTTCTCGACCCCTGTGATGGGCGATGGATGATCCCATATCCATTAGTGTTTGACATCAGAGATGGTATGTGGGTGATCAGTGGTGACTGGGTACACTGAACGGACTCGCCGAGAACTCCCAGATGGTATTATACCTCACGTCAGATGGCAGTTCTCTAGTGACACTGGTACAGCTTAGTCTGTTGACCCGAGATCGACATAGAGTCTTGTGTGTCTCCCACTGTGCTTTGATTTCCACCCTACCACGGCTTTACTGAGTCGTGCAAACAGGTGGTTTTTGGGTACAGTCCCGATTCACATGGAGGCAATGAGCGATAGGAGGGGATTCGTCTCTCCCGGTATTGGGAGTTGATGTTGCGCTATGCTCGACTGGCCATAACTGGAAATCCCTGGCCAGGGTTGCACTGATTTACTGGTAAGTGTTATCAGTAGTTTCATGCTTGTTATGGATCTTACATCGGCATGGCTTATCAAGCAAATGGGGTCTGACGTATACCATCCCTAGGCGAGATATGCGACATGTCAGACGAACAGACCGGACTGTGCGGTAAGTGTTACTGGTTGGATTCACAGGAGTGTGAGCAGGCTTGCTCGTTGATCTTTTGATCGCTCAACACCCGGGTGGCCGTTACGTTTAGAAGACCGCTTGCGGCTTGTGGGTGATTGATATGATCACCACCTACTGCCGGCGTATTGACGAGTCTTTAGAGTCCTACACAGAGGTTTCCTGGCTCAAGCGAAACGAAATAGGAGCGCATATGAGATATGTGCGGGACCGAGAATAATACCAGTATGTGATACTGAATTCTATTCTCACGATTTGTATCATTGGACGGTTATATGAGATATAGCCGGGTTGCCGAATCAAATGTTGATTCGATATATTGATACACTATATATTAGTCGGTTATATGCAGTATGACCAGATCATTAAATCAAGTGTTGATTTAATGATTTAATGTATAATTATATATATGATATATTACTTTACATTAACTAGTATTTGTTCACTTAAGATTGATTTTCTCACTTGATGTGCACAAGTTGTATATGTGATATATGTTTGTGCACTAGTTTGTATCATGCTTGATGTGTAAGTGCACGGCGGCGCCTCGGCCGTCAATCCGACGGCCAAATGCGGAAGCGGTGATAAACTTTAATTTTTCTTGATCTGGCAAACCGCCGCGCACTAATACCCGGATCGAACCATTAATTAGTCCTTGCTAACTACAAGATGGGGAAGAGAGATATACCGACTGATCCAAGTCCTCCGGTCTTCTCGTCGTCGTCCCGATCTCCTGCGGAATGTCCCGTCTCCTTCTCGTCGCCGGAAGTGCACCACATCGCCTACTTCTTTTACGGGCTCCCGCCTCAATACCGAGGCAACTCGGGCACGAAGCTGGCTAGTCGACGTGCCCAAGATTTGCTTTAGAATGTAGTGTATAGACTTGTGTCTCATTTGGGGTTCTTGTAGGTGCCACTTTGGTAGAGGGATGATACAAGAAGTATATGGAGGAGCTTCGAGAATTTTGGTGCATGAAATGAACAACATTTCCCCACCTCAATTTTTGGACAGCCCCTACAAGTTTTGGCCGGCCATGTTTTTGTGGGGATTGGAATGAGAGAGCAAAGTGATAGAATGAGATAGATCACACCATAATGCAAGAGGGAAACAAAAGCCATCATGAAAGAACATGATCACTAACACCAAAACCACACTCAACACACTAATCATCAACAACCATGATGCTTACAAAGTCAAGCCATCATGAAGTGATCAAGTCAAAAAGGTCAAGGTATGGTGCTCATCATGAAAATCATCATGATAAAACAAAAATGCAAAGACCCCCTCCACAACCACTTATTTGCAACAATGCAAATAAGCCCTCCTCCACCAATCTTCGGCTAATGAACGGAACAATGGAAATCGGCCGAAACGGAAAGCAAACTGGCAACTCCAGAAAACTGGTCCCGTAATAAATTACAGGAAAACCCCGATACTGTGCATACACACCCGCATCTGTATTTCGACCGAAATACAAATGCAGTGAGACAAAATCTCCACTGTACTATACTAGAATCCGGCTTATACCAAAACCGGCTAGTAATATCTGTTCGATCCTGATCCGTGCAATGCCGCACGTATCTGATCGAACCCTGCCATATATCCATACGGCCTGTAGTATAAACTGTCCGATCCGGATCCGTGCAATACCGCACGTATCTGATCGGACCTTGCCATATCTCCATGCGGCCTCTACAACCTTTCGCCCGAAAGCTGAGTAACTGAATGTGGGGGACTCTAAAGACTCGTCAACATCTTGGCTGTGGATTTAACCACTAGCACGTCAGAGGTATAAGCCAATACGTAACGGGCTACCAGGTATTGACTAAAAGGGACGTCCGTGAGCGAACTCAGCCTGACAACCCTACTGAGCCTGTCAGTGACAATATCCGTACAGTCCGGTCCGTTCGTCTATGAGCATCGCATGGAGGTCCTAGGGGGTTGGTAAAAGTCAGACCCCCAAAAGCGGTACAAGTCGTGTCGGAGTGTAGCCCAGAACACCTGAGATACTACTGGAATACATACCAGTAAATCTCCTTGCCTCGGCCGAGGGTTTCGTGTAATGGCTCTCCTAGACACAGCACGACCTCACCCCCAATACCGGGAGAGACGAACCCCTGAAGATACGCTCACTGCCTCCATGTGGCTCGGGACTGTACCCAACTAAAACCTGTTTGCATGACTCCTTTGAGCCGTGGTAGGGTAGTAATCAAAGTACAGTGGGAACTCACACAAGACAAATGACGATCCCCAGGTCGATGAACTAACCTGTACACATGTCACCAGGGAACTGCCATCTGACGTCTGGTATATGACCAACTAGCATGTTCCCGGCGAGTCCTATCCGGTGTACTCATAACCCAATGAGCACCTGTATACATCTTAGGTGAACCAACTGACACCAGTGGCTTGTGAGACCGGCCACCGCCCCTCGTCGGGGTCTCGACTGTATACACTAGTCTACTCTGGAGTATCGATGCCCTGTCTCGAAACTCACACGACTAGGGACCATTTAAGGATATGTTTATAGACCCCCAGCTCCCACTTATATGATCGCCCTCATACTGCTGGTGGTCAAGCAAGAATCCTATGGGCTCTATCAACGTGTAATAGCGACTTGTCAGGTCACCTAAAGCAGTACACGATGATAAAGGTAAACTAGATAGCATACTATCATCTCGAGTAAGACTGTCCTACCGGGATAGGTCCTCCATCAATCATTGCAATCACGTACCTGTGACCTAATAATTGACTCTGAGGGCACTATCTCCAACAATCTCCCACTTGCACTCAAGGCTAATTATTGCGATGTCGCATACTCACAGCCCGTGTGATACCGAACACCCAACTCCTCTACTAGTCAGTCTTACAAAGCTCGTTTGCGAAACTATTGCGTTCGAGGAACAGCCTCAGTGAGTGGATCCGCTTTGTTGTTTCTTTCTATGTCTCTCTATAACTCATGTTCGCGGAGAAAGCCATCTCCCGAAATGAGCAATACCTGTCTTAGAATGTGTCTGGATGTCTGATGGGACCTAGCTTATAAATGAACTCCAAATCCAAAATTCTTAGACTGTATCGTCAACTGAACTCAATCAGTATCCTGCGCCATGCCACCCTCAGTATTGCCTTGGACCACCTGTCCAAAATACTGCCCCTCATCAGAAGGAAAACCAAAACTCTGACAACCTCCTTGTCGTCCAGGTCACCTTGGAAGCCTGGAATGATAACTGTCTCCCGCATGAGGCTATCGTTATCATATCCCTAGAACATCCACTTATGTTCTAAAACTGCTTCCGACTGCTTCTCCAGGATTGGATCAATATCAACTTATTGCATCTAGTGCAAGAACATCATCTGGTGTGGTACTTGACATCTCATGATTAACTCAATTGCCTGAGCAAGTGATCTGCCAATCATGCACATCCCTCTCCCCTTTAGTCTGTAAGACAGCTTTAGAGAGGGTGACTCCATCACCTACAGGTACACTACCGTGCCAGGAGTCGTCCATTCTAAATACTCTTAGAATGCCGTCAAAGTACCCTGATTGGGAAACCACCCAAATCTAGATCTAAAACCATAGATCTAGTAACCAGTATGTCTGATATAAAATCCATTTCCTTTGTGGAGAAACCACTGTGTGACGACCAAAGTGTAACCGATCGTAGTATAGGAGTTTCTTTTCCTATTCTGTGTATGTCATCCAAATACCAGGATATCACACCCTACTACCTTCTCAATAGATCCATCCCCTATTCTGATGAAGTCAAACCCATGACTGTCACGTCAGAAATAGATGATCTTTCTCCGCTATATTTGCTTTAGCCTATAAATAGACATAAGCCACCTGTCCACCAATGCTTCCGCTGCTCCCACTGACTACGATAACCCTCTGGCAGAGTCATATAGACGTACACTTCTAAAACTAGTTTAGAACGACGCTATACTCATCCTCCCGCCGGGTCTCGCAACCTGGAACAACAGCAATGGCAATTTTGGGTAAACAAGAACTTCCCTGTCACCGTCCTTGAGGCTACCGTAGTACCTCTCGGGTGTCTGAAGTTACCCACCTTATCTGCGGAGTGGCCAATGGAATGTCAAACCAGATTGAATCTTTAGGTTCCTTATCAAATCTTCAGTAATCGTTTGTGGTTATGGAATCACTTCCAATTCTACCATACTCCCACTACTGTTTTCTGAAAAAATCCATTTTTATTAAAACTGTGGCGAGTCTAGAACAATATTGCTATTGTTCATCCAGATGGTAGAAAATCAGCCCGCGTCATAGCCTGGGTCAACCCACAAACAGCCATTACAGAAACATGCCTTGAGTTGTCCAGTGTCTGGTTTTAATCATAAGCCGGACAACTCCCCGTACCTTAACATTGTTAAGATACGAACTGTTCTATATCCAATATAGGACCAGAGGCACTGATTTAATTGAACCAGATTCAAATCATGCAGCTGTCTCCAGTGCATGTCAACTAAATGGAAGGAGGCCGATCAGCGTTACTCAACTTAGGAATGTTTCCAATTATGAGTAACCTGAAAGAGAAGCAATTTCTGTTAATCACTACTATCAACCGAATACCATATACAAGTATCTACATCTTCGATCACTTTGAAGAATCCCGATACTTGCTACTCCTGGTTCTCTACTCTATTCAAATACCTATAACTTCTCCAAATTCGGACCCTGTGTTTCCACGAAACACCTGTCTAAAAACCAGAGAAGTCATAAGTAAACCGAATATAGTACGAGGACCAACCCCTCTGTCCTGATGGACCCTGGACAACATACAATACTCTGTATAAGTCCTTTGAGTCTGATAACTCATTCACTGTGTGTCGTAGGTTGAAAACTGTACTTATGGTTAAGAAGAATTACACCGCTGTTTAATGCTCCTTACCTAACCGTCCACTGATATAGCTAAATGCCATCGACATAATATCAAAAAGGTATATCTCACTCTATAAAAATAGACGTACAGATATATCAATTTGAAATTGGTGCATAACAGCGGATATTCAAAACCAAATATTTGCCGACCGGCAAACAACCCAGGTGACTTCCTTACCGATTACAACGAATCCCGATATAATGAGGATAATCACCTAATTCCTAATAACCTACTCCCACTCATCATCTGTAAAACCATACAGATATGAGAATCGTACCTGGTAAATACATACCCTGGAGCAAGTGCCTAATCGGGAAATCAGTTTTCCTTTAACAGTACACAGCGAGACTGAAACATTGAAATGTTTCGATGGGGTATCTCGGTATTCCTAGTAATGCCTCTTCCAGATTCATGACTGTAACCGTATAATTCTTTGCCACCTCTCCAAATCCCTTCATATTTCTTTAGTCTTTACCTTCTGCACACCCCTTTAGGCCAAATGGTTTTCTTCCTTCCCTACCGTTCGGCACCAGCCTATGGTTTGGAAGAAGACAATCCAATAAGATAATGGGTGTACTGTCCTAATCCTAGGAACACTCGCAATGCGAGAGAAGGTGAGGATAAAAGACAACCGAATGAACTTAATTCCTATTTCTCCTGAACTATAATCCATCCCCGAAGTGGAACAAGTTCCTTTAGAGTTCGTATATAACCATACGATGGAGTATCCAATAAACTGTGGATCTTCGTAGTAATACGGAGTGTCCAGGAGAAAATCAAAGGTGATTTTAGGATTGGCGAAGAAATACCTGGTTTGGTCATGAATATCTGTTGCAATTTACTTTGCCCTCTTACTAATCCCTTGTTTTGTCTGAACTTAATACCTTCTGCACACCATCGTTATGCTAATTGGTTTTCTTCATTCCCTACCGGTCGGCACCAGCCTAAGGTTTGGAAGAAGACAATCCAATTTGCGTAATAGGTGTACTACCCCTAAACCAAGAAGTACTCACAACTTGAGAGAAGGTAAAAGGAAAAGATAACTGAATAATCCTATCCGTTTTCTCCAGAACCGGAAACCATCCTCGAATAAATTCTTTCGAGTTCGTATCTAACCATACGATGGTTTTGTCCAATGGAAGTGGACGTTCGTAGTAATACGGGGTGTCCTGGAGAAAAGGGTAAAAGTAGGAGTGGCAATGAGGTCTGCAACTCTGACAATCCAAAAGCCAGTGTTATAGAAGGTCCAGTTAATTTTGGTCACTGAGTCATAGTCTTAGGGTCGGGTCAATGGTCGCTGCCAAAGAGAGAGAGAAAAGAAACACTCAGCGTGCACTCTAACCTAGATCAGAATGGTTATCAATTTATCTAATCTGGAAACCTCCCACTGTACCTCAAATTCTCCTCCAAACCTGAAAGAAGAATTAGTCGGGGTCACCCGAGGAGTAAACTAACTCATCAGTGGGAATCGGGATCCAACTATCATCGCATGATAACGTGACGGAATCCGCTCACGCTATCACACTCCAGAAGGTATGCGCATATCTGGAAAGTTTCAGTTCTTTTGAAACTCCCGATGTGATTTCTGCCCCATGCTCTTATGACCTTGGCGAAGGTCAACAAATCATAAGTCACATGTCAAGTTCTACCCGTCATTATCCAGGTTAATTTGAATCCACCCGTACAAGCCCTTGAAGAAGGTCAACAAGGCTATACGACTGTCCCAAACCAACGCATCTATCTATGCAGCAGAAAGGCAACAAGCAGCTACCATACACTATGCCTTGACGAAGGTCAACAAACACAGCATGAATACTACGTGCTACCCGTCTGAAACGACGGAGGGCTACGAATGGTTTCTGGCGAAAACCTTTAACGTAATGAACTTGATATCGTTGAAGGAACGGATAGCTTTTTGAAAAATATAGTGACGAAAACCGTTGCTAAAGAGGTCACTCCCGGTGAAGGGATCTCGGCTCTTTCCCCGTAGAATGGGGTGCAGGATATTCCAAATGAATACCACGATGCAAAGCAAAAGTAATCGGCTGTAGTGAAGTTAATGCCCTAACGCAAACTTCTGTCCAAGGGGTCACTCCCGGTGAAGGGACCTCGGCCCTTGCCTCGTCGACTGAGGATATTCCAACTGAATACCACGATGCAAAACAAAAGTGAACGTCCTTGCAATAACAGCTTTTTGAAAAGTGTTCCAACAACATCAGATTAGGTTTGTTTTTAACTTGCATTGATCCGAATCAATGCAGTCCCATCAATTGATCACACCAAAAAGAACGAAAATATACTGATGTACGTATATGCCATCCGCATTCGCCACTAGGTCCCGTCATTACCCGTTAGGTTAGCTAACTAACGACAGAGCGGGGACTGGACTAGCGCGGATGCAAAACATATACAACATCTATTAATATATATACCAATATATTATATTCGCTCAAGGCGTGATAAGAAAAGCAACATCACAGAGAATGAACAGCATCACAGAAACAATACAGATATCTGGGATCCCCGGGTTTCACAGAGCCACTACTGAAACCCGACGTTCCCCTGGTCGTGTGGATAGCCTGTGCAATGAAATCCTAGACCCCTACGGGCGCGGCAAGTTACCCGCCAAAACCTGAAGCGAGGCATCCCCCTTCAGCACCGTGAATGGACCACCCAGCACTTCACGGAATCCGGTAATTCGGGCACCCCTCCTGGGTCAACCTGTACCCCCTATGAGTGCGGCGAATAGCCTGCCAATTCTAGAGTGAAGCCCCCTCCGTCTCAATGCCATGAGATGCGGGCTTGTTGCCCTCTAGAACCCGGCTATCCGTGCACCCCTCCGCGGGGTAACCCTAGTACAGAAAGTAAAATATACATACAACGGGTACATCGACCGCAACCAGGTCGTGCCCCAAAATAATAATACAAACAGGCAGTGACGGCAGTCCACATGTCGGACGCTCGCCCCGCAATATCAAATGTACATGATACAACAGAACTGTACTAGCATTGCATCCAGGCTATCCCCCACGACCGATCCGCAACATCACAGCAAAAACAGAACATCAACGTGAAAATCACGTTCGCAAATCCGTCTAACCGGGCTATAGCAGTTATACCGGATTTACCGATCGAGTGACATTCACGGTCGCAGATATAATGTAAATACTGTGAAATAATGTGTTTAAAATATCCGATCGATCAAACTTTAACAAGTGGGCCCCCAAGTACTACTGTAGCACATCAAGAAATTCTGGGCCCAAAATTAATATTCCAAAACCCATATTTTAAGCCCACAAAGACACTGTAGAAATTTGGTGCAGGGATCTCCACAGTGCGCGGCGGAAACGCAGCCCAAAGGGGGTTTTGGTCGCGGTTCCGCGCCTCCACTGTCGATTCACCCTGTCGAATTTCTACAGTAGCCTAGTGGTCTCCAGTACATCAATTTTATACAACCGGAAAAATTTTTGGAGACCAAAAAATTTCAACAGAAAACTGTCGCTTTGAAAAATGTAGATTTTGGAATTTTGGTCGATCGGAAATGCAAAACACATTAAACCAAGCTAGACTAAGTTAATGGCCTGGCTCTGATACCACTGTAAGTGCACGGCGGCGCCCCGGCCGTCAATCCGATGGCCAAATGCGGAAGCGGTGATAAACTTTAATTTTTCTTGAACTGGCAAACCGCCGCGCACTAATACCCAGATCGAACCATTAATTAGTCCTAGCTAACTACAAGATGGGGAAGAGAGATATACCGACTGATCCAAGTCCTCCGGTCTTCTCGTTGTCGTCCCGATCTCCTGCGGAATGTCCCGTCTCCTTCTCGTCGCCGGAAGTGCACCACATCGCCTACTTCTTTTACGGGCTCCCACCTCAATGCCGAGGCAACTCGGGCACGAAGCTGGCTAGTCGACGTGCCCAAGATTTGCTGTAGAATGTAGTGTATAGACTTGTGTCTCATTTGGGGTTCTTGGAGGTGCCACTTTGGTAGAGGGATGATACAAGAAGTATATGGAGGAGCTTGGAGAATTTTGGTGCATGAAATGAACAACATTTCCCCACCTCAATTTTTGGACAGCCCCTACAAGTTTTGGCCGGCCATGTTTTTGTGGGGATTGGAATGAGAGAGCAAAGTGATAGAATGAGATAGATCACACCATAATGCAAGAGGGAAACAAAAGCCATCATGAAAGAACATGATCACTAACACCAAAACCACACTCAACACACTAATCATCAACAACCATGATGCTTACAAAGTCAAGCCATCATGAAGTGATCAAGTCAAAAAGGTCAAGGTATGGTGCTCATCATGAAAACCATCATGATAAAACAAAAATGCAAAGACCCCCTCCACAACCACTTATTTGCAACAATGCATATAAGCCCTCCTCCACCAATCTTCGGCCAATGAACGGAACAATGGAAATCGGCCGAAACGGAAAGCAAACTGGAAACTCCAGAAAACTGGTCCCGTAATAAATTACAGGAAAACCCCGATACTGTGCATACACACCCGCATCTGTATTTCGACCGAAATACAGATGCAGTGAGACAAAATCTCCACTATACTATACTAGAATCCGGCTTATACCAAAACCGGCTAGTAATATCTGTTCGATCCTGATCCGTGCAATGCCGCACGTATCTGATCGAACCCTGCCATATATCCATACGGCCTGTAGTACAAACTGCCCGATCCTGATCCGTGCAATACCGCACGTATCTGATCGGACCTTGCCATATCTCCATGCGGCCTCTACAACCTTTCGCCCGAAAGCTGAGTAACTGAATGTGGGGGACTCTAAAGACTCGTCAACACCTTGGCTGTGGATTTAACCACTAGCACGTCAGAGGTATAAGCCAATACGTAACGGGCTACCAGGTATTGACTAAAAGGGACGTCCGTGAGCGAACTCAGCCTGACAACCCTACTGAGCCTGTCAGTGACAATATCCGTACAGTCCGGTCCGTTCGTCTATGAGCATCGCATGGCGGGCCTAGGGGGTTGGTAAAAGTCAGACCCCCAAAAGCGGTACAAGTCGTGTCGGAGTGTAGCCCAGAACACCTGAGATACTACTGGAATACCTACCAGTAAATCTCCTTGCCTCGGCCGAGGGCTTCGTGTAATGGCTCTCCTAGACCCAGCACGACCTCACCCCCAATACCGGGAGAGACGAACCCCTGAAGATACGCTCACTGCCTCCATGTGGCTCGGGACTGTACCCTGTAAGTCCACGTTGCGACCCCCGGTTCTTACGGGGAGGCGGAAACGGTATAAAATCAAAATTTTAACGCAAGAGGCAACATGGACTAAGCTAGGTCGGGATCTTTACCTAAACTAAAACTAGCATACTAAGCTAAAGATATTTAGCTACTCGGATGAAGATGGTTATACCTAAACTTGAACTCCTTCTCTTCAAGCTCCGATGGTGGTTCGATGGCTCCTTCTCGTTGTCTCCGTACGCCGAAGATAGATCCACTTGAAAGCTCCAACCTTTAGCTCCTTCTTCGTTCTTTGAAGAAACTAGTTCACTTGGTTTGCTAAACCTAGTGAACTAGAATGAGTAGAGATGATTTAGAATGGGATTTTATCTATGGTTCTTGATTCTCAACTCATGAGACAAGAGAACCATAGATCAAGAGAGGGAGCAAGAGGTTGAGGGTGAGAGCAAGAGGAGAGCTCAAGAACAAGAGAGAGAATGAGCAAGAAAGAATGAGCAACTCTTTTGTCTTTCACCCTCTCATAATCCAAAGTGATCATAACTCATCATATCAAAAAAGTCTTATGTGATGGTTTGAAGCAACCATAAGCTTATCATGTCATTCACTCATTTTACTCAAATGAGCAAGCAAGAAAAAGTCTTTGGCATGAAATGATAACCATGGTTATCATGATGGTCAACTAGTCAAGCCTAGTCAACCGGTCAACAAGTCAACAAAAGTCAACAAGTCACCAAAGTCAACAAGTCAACAAAAGTCAACAAGTCAACAACCATATCACCATAATACTTAATTAATATAATAGTTAATCACATATCATATTCTCATTAGGGTTGAGCATAAAGTCAAAAAGTCAACGGTCAACTGTCAACAACCCTAATGAGAATCCGCTGCCTCTGCCTCCCTGTCAACTGTGCATACACACCCGCATCCGCGTTCCGAGGAACACGAATGCAAACTGGATAAATCCAATCCCATAAGGTACACTAGGATCTGGCTTAAACCAAAGCCCGCTAGTGTAAACTGTCCGGACACTGTACGTGCACAAGTGCACGGATGTGACCGAACCCTGTCGCAAAACCATGCGACCTGTCGCAATACCATGCGACCTCTACTCTTTTGCCTAAAGGCGAAAAGCTTTCTGCGTGGGACTCTAAAGACTCGACACTACGCTGGCAGTGGGTTTAACCACAGACCGCAAGCGGCACTAGCTGTGCGCAACGGTCCCCAGGTAATGCCGACAAGAAGACGGACGAGGCGAAACCCATCTGAACTCCTACTGAGCCTGAGTGTGACATTCTCCGTACAGTCCGGTCTGTTCGTCTGATACATCGCATGGCGGGCCTAGGGGGCGGTAAACTTCAGTCCCCCAATAGCGGTACAAGTCGTGCCGGAGTGAAGCCCAATACACCCTGAGATAACACTGGAAACCTACCAGTATATCTCGTTTGCCCTGGCCAGGGACTACTCGTGTAATGGCTCTCCTAGACACAGCGCGATGTCAACCCCCAATACCGGGAGAGACGAATCCTGTCTAACCGTCACTGCCTCCAAGTGCTTCGGGACTGCACCCAACCACCACCTGTTTGCACGACTCCTTTGAGCCGTGGTAGGGTAGTGATCAAAGTACAGTGGGAACACACCCGAGGCGAAATGACAGTGTCAAGTCAGCGGACTAAGCTGTACTCATGTCACCTGGGAACTGATAACTGACGATAGGTATAATACCAACTAGTCAGTTCCCGACGAGTCCTGTCCAGTGTACCCGTAACCTAACGAGCACCCGCATACTATCTCAAGTACGACGTACTGACGGCTGTGGGACAGACCGTCTCCCACACTGGGATGAGAAGCGCATGCGCTGGTCTACTCCGGAGTATCGATGCCCTGTCTCGATAGTCCTGCGACCAGGGACCTGAATAAGGATGTGCTTATAGATTACCCAGCCCCCACTAGTGTGACTGCCATCACAACGCTGGTAATCAAGCAAAGATCCTAAGGGCTCCACTAATGCGTATAAGTGATATACTGAAATAAACACAAGTACACATTGAAGTAGAAACAAACCAAGTAGCATACTACTATTTTGAGCAAGATTGTATATACAGGGTGAATATCCCAAGCATCCATTAAGTAATATACAAACTAGTATGATACAGTAATGGCCTCTAGGGCATATACACTAACAATCTCCCACTTGCACTATGGCCATGTACTGGCGTATCGAAGACCTATCATCTCGATCAGCCGCTCGAACTGAGTCTGGGGCAAGGCCTTGGTGATTGGATCTGCAGTGTTGTCTTCTGAAGCGACTCTCCGAACCTCGATCTCCTGGCGATCCACGATCTCCCTGATCAGGTGATACCGCCTCAAGATGTGCCTGGATCTCTGATGGGACCTGGGTTCCTTCGCTAAAGCTATAGCCCCGTTGTTGTCGCAATACAGAGGTATTGGATCAACAATGGACGGAACCACCTGAAGTTCTTTCAAGAACTTCCTCATCCAGACAGCTTCTTTTACGGCATCAGATGCAGCGATGTATTCCGCTTCCATCGTCGAGTCTGCAACGGTTTCCTGTTTGGAACTCTTCCAACACACCGCCCCTCCATTGAGGGTAAAGACAAAACCCGACATGGACTTGGAATCATCCTTGTCACTCTGGAAGCTGGAGTCAGCAAAGGCCTCGATCTGGAGGTCTTTTCCGCCATACACCAAGAACATCTCCTTAGTCCTTCTCAGGTACTTGAGAATGTTCTTTACCGCTATCCAGTGTTTCTCCCCAGGGTTAGACTGATACCGGCTTACCACACTCAGTGCATAAGCTACATCCGGTCTGGTACACAACATCGCATACATTATAGAGCCTACCGCAGAAGCGTAGGGTATAATAGACATGCGATCCCTCTCCAAATCAGTCTTGGGAGACATCTCTTTAGAGAGGGTGATCCCGTGACAAGCCGGTAGGTTACCGCGCTTGGAATCTTCCATACTGAACCTCTTCAGTATGGTGTCGATGTACCTGGACTGTGAAAGTCCTAATATCCTCTTGGATCTGTCACGGTAGATCCGGATACCCAGAATGTATGAGGCATCACCCAGGTCTTTCATGGAGAACCTGTGTGACAAGAACCCCTTGACAGATTGTAGCATAGGAATGTCATTTCCTATTAAGAGAATGTCATCCACGTATAAAACGAGGAATACTACAGTTCTCGCTACAAATCTACTATAGATGCATGGTTCATCTGGATTTTTGATAAAGCCAAATTCTTTGACCGTCTCATCAAAGCAGATGTTCCAACTCCGCGATGCCTGCTTTAGTCCATAGATGGACTTAAGCAACTTGCACACCTTTCCTCTGCTCCCACTCTGAATGAAACCCTCTGGCTGGTCCATATAGACACACTCTTCTAAATTTCCATTTAGAAAAGCTGTCTTTACGTCCATTTGCCAGATCTCATAATCATGGAAGGCAGCAATGGCAAGAAGGATCCGAATGGATTTCAGCATGGCTACTGGAGAAAAGGTTTCGTCGTAGTCCAAGCCAGGTCTTTGACGAAAACCCTTTGCTACCAGCCTAGCTTTATAGGTCTCAACCTGTCCATCTACACCAATCTTCCTTTTGAAGATCCACTTGCATCCTACGGGTTTTACCCCGTCTGGAGCAATGTCCAACGTCCATACCTTGTTGGTGTACATGGACTCCATTTCGGTCCGCATTGCATCCAGCCATTTCACTGAGTCAACGCTCTGAACGGCCTGCTGGAAGCTAGTAGGCTCATCATAATCTATGATGCAATCCTCTCTATCCCCGTCTATGAGAAAACCGTAGTATCTCTCGGGCGGATGAGACTGCCTACTACTCCTGCGGAGCGGCGTAGGAATGTCCTGTTCTGTTGAACCCTCTGGTTCCACCAAGCTTTCAGTAACAGTCTGTGGTTCTTGAATTTCTTCCAGTTCTACTGCGCTTCCACTTATTTCTTTTTCTATGAACTGGTGTTCTAGAAAGTGGGCATGACGAGAAACAAGAACTTTTTGTTCCTCTTCACAGTAGAAGAAATATCCCTTGGAATTCTTTGGATATCCCACAAACTTGCACAGTACTGAGCGTGCCTCGAGCTTGTCCGCATGCTGCTTTTTGACAAAAGCTGGACTTCCCCATATCTTAATGTGATTAAGATGGGGTCTCTTCCCACACCACATCTCAAATGGCGTGGTAGGCACAGTCTTAGTGGGAACTCGGTTCAAAAGGTATGCGGCTGATTCTAGTGCATACCCCCAGAATGATCGCGGTAACTCAGCGTTACTCATCATGGACCGCACCATATCCAATAGGGTGTGGTTCCGTCTCTCCGATACACCGTTATGTTGCGGGGTGTATGGAGGAGTAAGCTGAGAGAGAATTCCGTTCTCTTTTAAATAGTCCAGGAACTCGGCACTTAAGTATTCTACACCTCGATCCGATCTTAGAATCTTAATACTTTTGCCGGTCTGTTTCTCTACTTCATTCTTATACTCCTGGAATTTTCCAAAGGCCTCGGACTTATGTTTCATTAAGAAGACATAACCGTACCTTGAGAAGTCATCCGTAAAAGTAATGAAGTAAGAATGTCCGCTTCGGGCATGTGTAGACATTGGACCGCACACGTCACTGTGTACGAGTCCCAAGAGCTCGTTCGCTCTTACTCCATGTCCAGTAAACGGAGTCTTTGTCATCTTTCCTTTGAGACAAGATTGACAAGTGGCATATGATTGATATTCGAACGCATTCAAATATCCTTCTGTATGTAACTTAGTCAACCTTCTCTCATTGATGTGACCCAATCTACAATGCCATAAGAAAGTCTGATTTAGTTCTGGAGACTTTCTTTTGTGTGTATTCTGGACGTTGAAAATCTGTGGTTGGTTTAACACGTATATACCATTACTCAATGTACCTGACCCAATCAAAACTTGATTAAGGTGAATGTTTACAACATTACTTACAAACGCAAATTCATAACCTTCTTTAGAAACTAAAGATACAGAAATGATATTACAAGTTGCGTTGGGTACAAAAAAGCAATTACGCAAAACCAAAACATGTCCATCTGACATTCCCAGGTGATAGTCCCCCACGGCTTTAGCATCCATGCTAGCTCCGTTCGCAACTCTGAGGGTCATGTCACCTGCCTTCAAAACCCTACGGTTTCTCAATGCCTGCAAAGAATTACAGATATGAGATCCTGATCCGGTATCCAATACCCAGGAAGTAGAGTTTATTGAAAGACAGTTTTCAATAACATACACACCTGAAGCTGAAGCTGCAACCTGCTTCAATTCCTGTGTTCTGGCCTTCCAGGCCCTGCAATCATTCTTCCAGTGTCCTTTCTTATGACAATAGAAGCATTCTTCCTTATCCACAAGCTTCCCCGCTATCTTTGTTGCTTTACCTTTTCCCTTCGTATCCACTTTACTAACACCGCCCCTTGGTTTGGCGGGGGCCTTCTTCTTCTTTCCCTTGGCTTTCGCCTTGGACCTAGAAGAAGATGATCCTCCTACAAACAAAGTGGATGTTTCCCTACCTTTCTGTAGGGTGCCCTCTGCGCTCCTCAGCATGTTGAGGAGCTCTGATAGTTCAACCTCTTTTTCTTATAGGTTGAAGTTCAGTATAAACTGGGCGTAAGTGGAAGGAAGGGACTGGAGAACTATATCCGTATATAGCTCACTCTCCAATGTGATCCCTAGGTCAGCGAGCTCCTCAATGTAGCCGATCATCTTTAGCACGTGCTCGGCTACTGATGATCCGATGGCCATTCTTGTCGAAAATAACCTTTTCGACGCTTCGTATCTTGCGATACGTGATTGCTCTCCATACAGTTCTTTTGTATGGAGCAATATGGACTCCATGTCCATATTCTCATGCCTCCTCTGATGTTCGTTGTCCATCGAGGCAAGCAGGAGGCATTTGGCCTTCGCGCTATCAATCTCCCAAGTCTTACGGATTTCCTTATCCGCGACGCTGGAAGTTGGACCAGGGACAGGGGGAGCTTTGGTGGTAAGAAGATACCCCAGCTTGTCATAAGTGATTGCTATCTTGACATTCCTGAGCCAATCTTTGTAGTTTGGCCCTGTCAGTTTGTTTTTATCTAGGAGTAACTTAAGTCCAGTCATGTTGATTGGTCGCTGCAATTAGGAGAGAGAAGAAGAAACACTCAGCATGATGCTCTTGCAAGTTTAGAGTGGTTTTTAGTTTGTCTAAACAGGATGGCTCCCACTGTTTCTCGAATCCCTCCTCAAACCATAAAGGAAGAATTAGTCAGGATCAATCCCACCGTACAATACTTGCTTAACCGTTCAGCCAGGCCGGTGTCGGTACTTCGAGGGAGGTTTTCCAACGCTTTCGCGAAGTTCCTTAATTAAAGAACCTCTTTTCCCTGGGGGCGTAGCCCCGCTAACACCTTTCTAGGCACCTACTAGGTTTATAGCATTGATCGTTAAGTGAGAAATTTCCCGAGGAGTAGCATATACTCACAGTAGGATCGGGATCCAAATATCATTGCGTGACGAAACTGAAGGAATCCAACCAGAATCATCACACTCCAAATGGTATGCAAATCCAGCAAGTTTCAGTACTTATGAAACTCCCGATGTGGATTTTTGCCCCATGCTCTTATGACCTTGACTTTGGCCAAAATATCATAAGTCACATGTCAAGTTCTACCGGTCATTATCCAGGTTAATTTGGATCCATCCGTACCTACCCTTGACTTTGGCCAAAATGGTAGTACGACTGTCCCAAACCAACGCATCTATCTATGCTACACATGAACACCCAATAGCTACCAATCACTGTGCCTTGACTTTGGCCAACATACACAGCTTGAATACTATTGACTATTCATGCGAAACGACGGAGGGCTACGGATGGTTTTGGCAAAACCGTGAACGTAGTGAACTTGATATGGTCGATGGAACGAGATAGCTTTTAAAAGGAGTGGCTCAAGCTCCGCATTTAAAAGTTGTTTTTGAAAAGAACCGAGTGGTTTTTCGAAAGTGTTCCAACGACTTTAACCTGGTTTATTATCTTGCATTAGTTCTTTTAATGCGTGATATTCTTGCATTAGTTCTTTTAATGCGTCCCATCATTTAATCCTACCATTGCAGAAAACAACCAAAATATGACGTACGCTTATGCCATTCGCATTCGCCACGGGGCCCCGTCATTACCCGTTAGGTTACTTAACTAACGACAGAGCGGGGGCTGGGCTAGCGCGTCTGTAAAACATAAGCAACGCCTAAATAATATCATATATAGATATACTGCAATGATAAACATTTCAGATCACAGATAAATACATTGGATATACTAGGAATCTGTAATTTGTACGAGCCTGTAACAAAAACAGATTACACGGTCGCGGTGAATAGCCAAAACCCCACCCAAGACCCCTACGGGTGCGGCAAACTACCCGCCAAGTACCCGAAGCGTAGCAATCTCCCTCATCTCCATGAGTAGGCCACTCGACACTTCGGCATACCCGGTAGTTTGTGCACCCCTCCATGGGTCTATCCTAGGAGCAAAAACAGTAAAAAGAAATTATACAATGACGGCTACAACCCCTTCCCGGTTGTGCGGCCATACAAATAATTATTACATCAATTTACAAATTTACATGAATTGCAAGAAAAGAAAACTCTCGTCTCACAACCCCCGGCTATTCACCCGCGACAATCCAACATATTTATATACACATTCCAGCACATTACAGATCATGTATAACCCCGACCAATCGACTTATAGCGATTAGCCGACGTTCAATACATGCAAACATCACAGATATAACCATCATAGTCAAAGTGCAGTGAAGTTCGGAAAAATACGGAATTATAGGACCACAAAAGGAAATTTCTTTTCTGGAAAATCTGGGCACATATAATATATTCCAAAAATCCCAAAACCAACACAGACACACACTGCACGAAAAACGATGCACAGAAGACGACAAAGCGCGGCGGTTCCGCGGCGGCTACCTAGCTCGCGCGGCGGAAGGGCGGCGGTTTCGACGAATTACTGTATCGTTTTTCTTGGGTGTTCTCACAAAACCCTGAGCCGAATTTACAAGTATAAAGTTTTTCATTTTGAGCCAAAAAAAATTCAACAGAAACTCAGTTTTTGTAAAAGTTTGGTTTATGGATTTTTCCGGTTCCGAACTTCGTTACACTTCACTACCAAGCTAGTTTAAGTTTAGTTAGGCTCTGATACCACTGTAAGTCCACGTTGCGACCCCCGGTTCTTACGGGGAGGCGGAAACGGTATAAAATCAAAATTTTAACGCAAGAGGCAACATGGACTAAGCTAGGTCGGGATCTTTACCTAAACTAAAACTAGCATACTAAGCTAAAGATATTTAGCTACTCGGATGAAGATGGTTATACCTAAACTTGAACTCCTTCTCTTCAAGCTCCGATGGTGGTTCGATGGCTCCTTCTCGTTGTCTCCGTACGCCGAAGATAGATCCACTTGAAAGCTCCAACCTTTAGCTCCTTCTTCGTTCTTTGAAGAAACTAGTTCACTTGGTTTGCTAAACCTAGTGAACTAGAATGAGTAGAGATGATTTAGAATGGGATTTTATCTATGGTTCTTGATTCTCAACTCATGAGACAAGAGAACCATAGATCAAGAGAGGGAGCAAGAGGTTGAGGGTGAGAGCAAGAGGAGAGCTCAAGAACAAGAGAGAGAATGAGCAAGAAAGAATGAGCAACTCTTTTGTCTTTCACCCTCTCATAATCCAAAGTGATCATAACTCATCATATCAAAAAAGTCTTATGTGATGGTTTGAAGCAACCATAAGCTTATCATGTCATGCACTCATTTTACTCAAATGAGCAAGCAAGAAAAAGTCTTTGGCATGAAATGATAACCATGGTTATCATGATGGTCAACTAGTCAAGCCTAGTCAACCGGTCAACAAGTCAACAAAAGTCAACAAGTCAACAACCATATCACCATAATACTTAATTAATATAATAGTTAATCACATATCATATTCTCATTAGGGTTGAGCATAAAGTCAAAAAGTCAACGGTCAACTGTCAACAACCCTAATGAGAATCCGCTGCCTCTGCCTCCCTGTCAACTGTGCATACACACCCGCATCCGCGTTCCGAGGAACACGAATGCAAACTGGATAAATCCAATCCCATAAGGTACACTAGGATCTGGCTTAAACCAAAGCCCGCTAGTGTAAACTGTCCGGACACTGTACGTGCACAAGTGCACGGATGTGACCGAACCCTGTCGCAAAACCATGCGACCTGTCGCAATACCATGCGACCTCTACTCTTTTGCCTAAAGGCGAAAAGCTTTCTGCGTGGGACTCTAAAGACTCGACACTACGCTGGCAGTGGGTTTAACCACAGACCGCAAGCGGCACTAGCTGTGCGTAACGGTCCCCAGGTAATGCCGACAAGAAGACGGACGAGGCGAAACCCATCTGAACTCCTACTGAGCCTGAGTGTGACATTCTCCGTACAGTCCGGTCTGTTCGTCTGATACATCGCATGGCGGGCCTAGGGGGCGGTAAACGTCAGTCCCCCAATAGCGGTACAAGTCGTGCCGGAGTGAAGCCCAATACACCCTGAGATAACACTGGAAACCTACCAGTATATCTCGTTTGCCCTGGCCAGGGACTACTCGTGTAATGGCTCTCCTAGACACAGCGCGATGTCAACCCCCAATACCGGGAGAGACGAATCCTGTCTAACCGTCACTGCCTCCAAGTGCTTCGGGACTGCACCCAACCACCACCTGTTTGCACGACTCCTTTGAGCCGTGGTAGGGTAGTGATCAAAGTACAGTGGGAACACACCCGAGGCGAAATGACAGTGTCAAGTCAGCGGACTAAGCTGTACTCATGTCACCTGGGAACTGATAACTGACGATAGGTATAATACCAACTAGTCAGTTCCCGACGAGTCCTGTCCAGTGTACCCGTAACCTAACGAGCACCCGCATACTATCTCAAGTACGACGTACTGACGGCTGTGGGACAGACCGTCTCCTACACTGGGATGAGAAGCGCATGCGCTGGTCTACTCCGGAGTATCGATGCCCTGTCTCGATAGTCCTGCGACCAGGGACCTGAATAAGGATGTGCTTATAGATTACCCAGCCCCCACTAGTGTGACTGCCATCACAATGCTGGTAATCAAGCAAAGATCCTAAGGGCTCCACTAATGCGTATAAGTGATATACTGAAATAAACACAAGTACACATTGAAGTAGAAACAAACCAAGTAGCATACTACTATTTTGAGCAAGATTGTATATACAGGGTGAATATCCTAAGCATCCATTAAGTAATATACAAACTAGTATGATACAGTAATGGCCTCTAGGGCATATACACTAACATACCCAACTAAAACCTGTTTGCACGACTCCTTTGAGCCGTGGTAGGGTAGTAATCAAAGTACAGTAGGAACTCACACAAGACAAATGACGATCCCCAGGTCGATGAACTAACCTGTACACATGTCACCAGGGAACTGCCATCTGACGTCTGGTATATGACCAACTAGCATGTTCCCGGCGAGTCCTGTCCGGTGTACTCATAACCCAATGAGCACCTGTATACATCTTAGGTGAACCAACTGACACCAGTGGCTTGTGAGACCGGCCACCGCCCCTCGTCGGGGTCTCGACTGTATACACTAGTCTACTCTGGAGTATCGATGCCCTGTCTCGAAACTCACACGACTAGGGACCATTTAAGGATATGCTTATAGACCCCCAGCTCCCACTTATATGATCGCCCTCATACTGCTGGTGGTCAAGCAAGAATCCTAAGGGCTCTATCAACGTGTAATAGCGACTTGTCAGGTCACCTAAAGCAGTACACGATGATAAAGGTAAACCAGATAGCATACTATCATCTCGAGTAAGACTGTCCTACCGGGATAGGTCCTCCATCAATCATTGCAATCACGTACCTGTGACCTAATAATTGACTCTGAGGGCACTATCTCCAACATGATGATACATGCAAACATGGGTGGGTGTGTGACTTACACCTTATTTAGGTTAATGGTTAGGGTTTTATTTTTTTTTAATTTATTTTGGTAAAAACTAAATGGTGGCTTTTCTTGTTTTGCGAGAAGCTTCATGATTCTTCAAGCTTCTTTGAAAAAGTTTAACCATTTTGTTTTGTTCTTTAACCTAACCATTACCTAAACCCTAGTTTGCTCTCTACATGAGTTTACTCATCCATGGTTGCATTATGATAGACTTCACGTGATTTATTATTTTAATTAATTCATTTTTTTCATATTTCTTCTTCTTCTTCATGAAGTGAAGAAAGCTTTCTAGAAAAATTTCAAGTGAAGAAACCAAGTGAGAAATCCAAATCCAAAGTGAACCCACTTCCTATTTCTTCATCCACTACCACTTGCCATGTAGTAGAGTGTGTTTTCTTCACAAGATTCATCACCAAGTGAAGATGGAGCTTGAGTTTGAGTTGCCTCGACGTAAATCATCTTCGGCATCGAAGTCAACGACCTAGCCCGCTCATTTCTCCGAAGAAACCATCACTAGAGTCCAGGATCCCGATGATCGCAGCGGAGGGACGTCAACACGGAGCTTTAGAAGTGGAGGATCGGATCTACAAAGGTTGTAATCCTTTTCACCTGTAGTTAAAGTTGTTAACTAGCATGATTTCGCCCTCAGCTCTAGTTAACGATCTTGCATAGGGTTTCTCGACACATAAAATTTTGATTTTGGCATGGTAGATGCCTTGTGGAACCTCATGAGTGTACCTAGGAACCCTACAGAAGTCCGCTCCCCGATCACGCCCGTCAAAATGGCACCATATCTATGAATCTGTATACGGCTCCCGCCTCAAGACCGAGGTAACTCGGACATGAAGTTTGCCAGCCGACATGTCCAAGATTGAAGTAGAGAGAGTGTAGAATCTTTTGTCTCAAAACTCCCGATGATTTGGGTGGAGGTTGAAGTTGCCAAGGATGTTGTGAGCATGGAAATTTCTTGGAGAAAATAGAATGATCTCTCTTGAAATTGCCCAAGAACAAGGGCTCGACCACACTGAGCCAGAAAGAAGGGGGGCCTTTCTAAAGCTCACTGGAAATGCTTGTGATGAAGTGAGTGTGGTCAATCATTAATTAAAAGCAACCAAAAACCTCATATAAAAACCATTCACTCCACCAAGAAACCACACCACAGAAAAGCCCCTCTAATTTTAAAACCTTTTCCCACTTAGAAAATAGCCCCTTGCATTAATCAGTGCTGGCGAAAATTCAAAGCACTCCCCCAGCAAAAATACCAGCAACAAGACATATCCCCAGGTCATGCTCATTCCCTTGCTCATTAAATGAAGCATGGGCAGCCCCAGCATGGGCAGCACCAGCAAACCAAGAAATGTCAAAGAATAGAAATGGTCAAGGTAAGGTCAAGGTCAAATGATCAATGGCTCACAAGAATTAAACAAAAGGGGCAAGAAGTAAAAGACGGAAATGGAAACTGGTAACTCCCAGAATAATCCCTTAATGAATTACGAGATTACACTTCAATAGTAAATACATAACCGCATTTGTATTCCGACCGAATACAAATACAATGGGACAAAAATATTCCTACAATATAATACTAGGATCGGGCTTAAACCAAAGCCCGCTAGTATTACCCGTCCGATCATGATCCGTGCCCAAGTGCACGGATATGATCGAACCCCACCATATATCCATACGGCCTCTACAACGTTTCGCCCGAACTTGGGAAACTGTCTGTGGGGGACTCTAATGACTCATCAATACACTGGCACTGGGTATAACCACTAGCATGTCAAAGGTACTAGCTGTACGTAACGGTTTCCTATGTATTGATAGGAAGGGAAGCTGACGAGCGAACTCATCCAGAAACCCTACAGAGCCTGACAGTGACAATATCCGTACAGTCCGGTCTGTTCGTCTATGAGTATCGTATATAGGGCCTAGGGGCTGGTAAACGTCAGACCCCCAATAGCGGCATAAGTCGTGTCGGAGTGAGGCCCAGAACACCCTGAGATACTACTGGAATACCTGCCAGTAAATCTCGATTACCCTGGCCATGGATTTCGTGTAATGGCTCTCCTAAACACAGCGCGATCTCACCCCCGATACCGGGAGAGACAAATCCCTGACGATTCACTCACTACCTCCATGTGGCTCGGGACTGTACCCAACTAAAACCTGTTTGCACGACTCCTTTGAGCCGTGGTAGGGTAGTAATCAAAGCACAGTGGGAACTCACACGAGACAAATGACGATCTCAGGTCGACAGATTAACCTGTATACATGTCACCTGGGAACTGCTATCTGAAGATATGTATAATACCAACTAGCATGTTCCCGGCGAGTCCTGTCTGGTGTACTAATAACCCAATGAGCACCTGTATACATCTCAGGTGAACCAACTAACACCAATGGCTTGAGAGACCGGCCATCGCCCCTCGTCGGGGTCTCGAATGTATACACTAGTCTACTCTGGAGTATCGATGCCCTGTCTCGAAACTCCCACGACTAAGGACATTTTAAGGATGTGCTTATAGACCCCAGCTCCCACGTATATGATCACCATCATACTGCTGGCAGTCAAGCAGGAATCCTATAGGCTCTATGAACATGCAATAGTGAACTAAAGAATGTACACGTTGATAAAGTCAAACCAGATAGCATACTATCATCTCGAGCAAGACTGTACTACCGGTATTGGTCCTCCCTCAATCATTCTAATCACGTACCTGCGATCCAATAATTGACTTTGAGGGCACTATATCCAACAATCTCCCACTTGCACTTAAGGCTAATTATTGCTATGTCGCGTACTCACAGCTCGTGTGATACCGAACATCCAACTACTCTACTAATCAGTTTCACTAAGCTCGTTTGTAAAACTATTGTGTTCGAGAAATAGCCTCAGTGAGTGAATCCGCCCTGATGTTTCTTTCCATGTCTCTCTTTTTCTCAAGTTCGCGGAGAAAGCCATCTCCCGAAATGAGCAATACCTGTCTTAGAATATGTCTGGATATTTGATGGGACCCAGTTCATAAATGAACTCCAAATCCAGCAAATTTCTTAGACTGTATCGTCAGCTAAATTTAATCAGTATCCTGCACCATGCCTCCCTCAGTATCCGCTTGGACCACCTGTCCAAACTACTGCCCCTCGTCCGAGGGAAAACTATAACTCTGAAAGTCACTCTGTCATCCAGGTCACCTTGGAAGCCTGGAATGATAACCGTCTCCCGAAGGAGGTTGCCATTATCAAATCCCTTGAACAACCACATATGTTCTAAAACTGCTTCCGAACGTTTCTCCAAGATTGGATTAATATCAACTTATGTGGAGAAAATACCGTGTGACAACCACAGTATAACCGATCGTAGTATAGGAATTTCACTTCCTACTCTGTGTATGTAATCGAAATACTAGGATGTCATACCCTACTACCTTCTTAACAGATACATCCCCTATTCTGATGAAGTCAAAATCTATGACTGTCACACCAGAAATATATGATCTATCTCTACTATATCTGTTTTAGTCTATAAATAGACATAAGCTACTTGTCCACTACGCTTCCGCTGCTCCCACTGACTACGACAACCTTATGGCATAGTCATATACACATGCACTTCTAAAGCTAGTTTAGAACGATGGTATACTCATCCAACTGCCGGGTCTCATAGTCTGGAACAGCAGTAATGGCAAGTCTGGGTAAACAAGAACCTCCCTGTCACCGCCTTGGAGAATACCGAAGTACCTCTCGGGCGCCTGAGGTTACCCACCACATCTGCGGAGTGGCTAATGGAAAGTCATTCCTGATTGAATCTCTAGGTCCTATTAAATTTTCCGTAATCTTTTGTGGTTCTGGAATCTTTTCCGGTTCTACTATACTCCCACTACTGTTTTCTGAAAAAATCTATTTCACTAAAACTGTGGCGAGTCATGAACAATATCACTATTGATCTTTCAGATGGTAGAAAGTCAACCCTCATCAAAGCTCGTGTTGACCCACAAACAGCCATTACAGAAACGTGCCCTGAGTTATCCGGAGTCTGGTTTTAAGCATAAGCCGGACAACTCCCCGTACCTTAACATCATTAAGATACGAACCATTCTATATACAATATAGAAATAGAGGCACTGATTTAATTGGAACCGGATGCAAATCACGCAGCTGTCTCAAGTGCATGTCTACGAAATGGAGAGAGGACGATCAGCATTATTCAACTAAGGAGTGCATCCAATTATGAGTAACCTGAAAGAGAAACAAGTTCTTAAAAACCATTACTATCGACTGAATACTAACCACAAGTATCTACATTTTCGATCACCTTGAAGAATCCTGATACTTGCAACACATGGTTCTCTACTTTATTCCTGTACCTATAACTTCTCAAACTTGGACCTTGCATTTCTACGAAACATTTGTCTCAAACTTGAGAAGTAATAAATAAACAGAATATAGTACGAGGACCTGACCCTTTGTCCTAATTGACACTGGACAATATACAATACTTTGTATAAGTCCCCTGAGTTGAATAACTCAAACTCTGTGCATCGTAGGTTGTAAACTGTACCCAGGCGATTTCCTCAAATATCACCAATTACAACGAATTCCGATATAATGAGGATGATCACCTGATTCCCAATAACTTACTCCCACTAATCATCTGTAAAACCATACAGATGTGAGAATCATACCTTGTAAATACATACCCTGGAGCAAGGGTCCAATTGGGAAATCAGTTTTCAATTAATACTGCACAGTGAAACTGAAACAAAAAAATGTTTCGAAAGGGTATCCGGGTATTCTTAGTAATGCCTCTTCCATTATGCAGATTCATGACTATAACCGCATATTTCCTTGCCATCTCTCCAATTCCCTTTATTTGTCTTTCAGTCGTTACCTTCTGTACACCATCGTTAGGCTTAAGTGGTTTTCTTCCTTCCCTACCGTTCCGCACCAGCCTAAGGTTTGGAAGAAGACTATCCAATAAGCATAATAGGTGTACTCTCCTAATCCTAGGAGCACTCGCAACCAGAGAGAAGTTAAGGATAAAAGACAACTGAATAAACCTTATTCCTATTTCTCCTGAACCAGAATCCATCTTCGGAAAAGTTCCTTCGAGTTCGTATATAACCATATGTGGATTTATCCAATGGAATTGGATGTTCGTAGTGATACGGGGTGTTCTGGAGAAATACAAAGATGAAGTAGGAGTGGCGATGAAATACGTGGTTCGGTCGTGAATGATAGCAGTCGCAATTTACTTTGCCCTCTTTCAATCCCTTTATTTTGTCTTTACTTATTACCTTCTGCACACCCAACTTAGGCTGTTTGGTTTTCTTCATTCCCTACCTTTCGGCACCTGCCTATGGTTTGGAAGAAGACTATCCAATAAGCGTAATAGGTGTACCCTCTCCTAATCGTAGGAGCCCTCACAACCTGAGAGAAGGTAAAAGGAAAAAAAACAACTGAATAATCCTATTCAATCTCTCTAGAACCAGAATCCATCCTCGAAGAAATTCCTTCGAGTTCGTATATAACCATACGATGGATTTATCCAATGGAAATGGATGTTCGTAATAATACGGGGTGTTCTGGAGAAACTCAAAGGGTAAAAGAAGGAGTGTCAATGATGTATCCAACTCAGACAATCCAAAAGCCAGTGTTTTAAGAATGTTCGGTTAACTTGGTTACTGAGTTATAATATAGGGTCGGGCCTTGGACACAGACAAAGAGAGAAAAAGTAGAAACACTCTGCGTGCACTCTAACCTAGATCAGAATGGTTAATCACTTTATCTAATCAGGAAACCTCCCATTGTTTTCTCAAATTCTCCCTCCAAACCTGAAAGAAGAATTAGCCGGAATCACCCGAGGAGTAATGCTACTCATCAGTGGGAATCGGGATCCAACTATCATCGCACGATAACGTAATGGAAGCCACTCACGTCATCACACTTGAGAAGGTATGCGCAAGGCTGGCAAGTTTCCTGTATATTTGAAACTCCCTATGTGAGTTTTTACCCCTAGGACCCAAGTGACCTTGACACAGTGAACATATCAAAGGATCCTAGTCAAGTTCAACCCGGCATTATCTTGATTGAATTAAACCCACCAGTACGAGTCCTTGACACAGTCAACATGACTGTACGACTGTCCTATCCAATCCACATATCCATGCGATAGAAAAGCATTACAGAGCTACGGCACACTACGCCTTGACATAGTCAACATACGTAGCATGAATACTAAGCAATACTAATCTGAAATGACGGAGGGCTACGGCTGGTTTTTGGCGAAAAACCTTTAGCGTAATGAACTTGATATCGTTGAAGGAATCCAAGTGGTTTTATAAAAATATAGTGGCGAAAACTTTTGCTAAAGTGGTCACTCCCGGTGAAGGGATCTCGGCTCTTTCCCCGTCGAATGAGGTGCAGGATATTCCAAACTGAATACCACGATGCAAAGCAAAAAGTAATCGACTATAGTGAAATTATTACCCTGATGCAAACTTCTGTCTAAGGGGTCACTCCCGGTGAAGGGATCTCGGCCCTTGCTTCTTCGAATGAGGTGCTGGATATTCATAACCGAATACATCTGAGCAAAACAAAAGAGAACGCCATTGTAATAATAGCTTTTTAAAAAATTGGTTCCAACAACATCATATATAGGTTTGTTTTCCTTGCATTGATAAAAAAATCAACGCAGTCCCATCAATTGATCACACCACAAAAGAACGAAAATAAAATGTACGTATTGTTAGTTATATGTATGCCCTAGAGGCCATTACTGTACATTGGATGTATATTGTAGTGGATGCTGGGACATATATAGGGAGGACTTTCTTGCTCGACATGATAGTATGCTATCTGGTTGATCTTGACCTTAACGTGTACACTGATTGTCTCTCTGTTACATGTTGGTAAAGCCCTTAGGATGTGTACTTGACTACCTGGACTATGATGCAGATCGTACTAATGGGGACATGGTAGTCCATAAGTACATCCTTCAAGGTCCCTAGTCGTGGGTGTATTGAGACGGGGCATCGATATACCAGTGTAGACTAGCGTATACCTTCTCGACCCATACAGATGGGCGATGGACGATCCCATATCCATTGGTGTTTGACATCAGAGATGATATACGGGTGCTCAGTGGAGACTGGGTACACTGGACGGACTCGCCGAGAACTCCCAGATGGTATTATACCTTACGTCAGATGGCAGTTTTCTGGTGACACTGGTACAGAGTAATCTGTTGACCCGAGATCGTCATAGAGTCTTGTGTGGTTCCCACTGTGCTTTGATTTCCACCTTACCACATCCAAGAGGGCGTGCAAAACGGTGGTTTTTGGGTACATTCCCGAGTCACATGGAGGCAATGAGCGATAGGAGGGGATTCGTCTCTCCCGGTATAGGGAGTTGATGTTGCGCTGTGTTCGATTGGCTATAACCGGAAATCCCTGGCCAGGGTTGCTGAGATTTACTGGTAAGTGTTACCTGTAGTTTCTCGAATAGTTATAGACCTCATATCGACACGATTTATCGAGCTATTAGGGTCTGACGTTTACCACCCCTAGGCGAGATATGTGACATATCAGACGATCAGACCAGACTGTATGGTAAGTGTTACTGGTTGGATTCACAGGAGTGTGAGCGGGCTTGCTCGTCGATCTTCTGATCGCTCAATACCCGGGTGGCCGTTACGTTTAGCAGACCGCTTGCGGCTTGTGGGTGTTTAATATGATCATCACCTGCTGCCGGCGTATTGACGAGTCTTTAGAGTCCTACACAGAGGTTTCCTGGCTCAAGCGAAACGAAATAGGAGCGCATATGAGATATGTGCGGGACCGAGAATAATGCGGGTATGTGATACCGTATTTCATTCTCGCGATGAATGTATTGATTGGTTGTATGCGATATAACCTAGTTATCGAATCAAGGATTGATTCGATAAGCCGATACATAGGATACTAGTCGGTTATATGCGATATGACCGGATCGTTAAATCAAGTGTTGATTTAATGATTTAATGTATAATTATATATTTGATATATTACTTTGCATTAACTAGTATTGGTTCACTTTAAATGGATTTTCTCACTTGATGTGCACATTGTATATGTGATATATTTTTGTGCATTTGATTGTATCATGTTTGGCGATACATGATAGTTTGGTGTATAGTTTAAACCATGGTTGGTCAATGGTTAGGGTTTCGTTTGCTTCATTTATTTATTCATTTATTTATTCATTTTGTTTATTTTTAGCAAAAGAAAATGATGAAGAGAAAATGGTGGCTTTCTTTATTTGTTTTTGAAGCTTCTTGAAGCTTTGACCTAGTGACCATTTTGTCTTCATGTTTAACCCTAACCCTTCCAATTAACCATGGTCTATTCTCTACACCTAATCATGGTTGCCATATGATAAGTATTGATTTTATTATTCATTTTGGATATACTTATCATAATATTATCTTCTTCTTCTTCTTCTTCTTCTTGAATAAAAAGCTTGCCTCATCAATGGCAACTTGATGAAAAGAGTGAGAAATCCAATTCTAAAATGAACCCACTTCCTATTTCTTCATCCTCTCCCTCTTGCCAAGTAGTAGAGTGTGTTTTCTTCACAAGTTTCATGACTTGGTGAAGTTGGAGCTTGATCTAGCGATGCCTCGACGTAGATCATCTTCGGCATCGAAGCCGACGACCAAGCCCGCCCATTTCTCCGATGAAGCCGATGCTAGAGTCCGGGATGCGATTTGGACAGCGAGGAGACTTCATTGCGGAGCTATGGAGGTGGAGAACCGGATCTACAAAGGTTGTATTTCCGTTTCCTTTAGTTAAGTTGTTAACTAGTTTCTTGTTTCGCCTAAACTTCTAGCCAACGATCCGTATTAGGGTTTCTCGGCACCGTAATTTTTGAAATTGGCATGGTTGATGCCTTGTGAGACCTCTTAAGAGTGCCTAGGAACCCTACAGTGGTATCAGAGACTAGCTAGAGCCTTAGGCGATGTGTAGACGATGTTTGAAACCCGAACGAACCCGAAACCCTAACACAAACATGCTCTCTGGACTTTTTCCAAAATCTGGAGTTTTTCGATATTAAAAATATGCAGAATAATTAGCAGGGAATTGTAAGAATTACTGTGAAGCCCGTACCTATGAATCCGCCTAAGTGCGGCGGAACCACGGCGGAAGCCTGGCTTCTGCGGCGGTTCCGCGGCCGTATGATGACGTCAGCTTCCCATTTTTGCACAGTAATTCCTCTTTTCTGGTGTTGGATTTTCTGAGAATTTTTAATATTTATTCAAGAGTTGAATTTTCTGGGTTGTTTTGGGGATTCGAATGTTCGATCGGATTATCAAATTTTGTCTGTGTGGCTTTCCGGATAATTTTTGGATATGTTAAAAAGTTCGATCGGATATAAATACCCAACTTTTCCCCTGTCGGGAAATTTCCAAGTGTTGGATTTTTCCGTGGTTTAAAGAAGTTCTAAGTAGTGCAAGTAACGCGATGGTCCCTCTAAAAGACAACAAACCTTAACTCGATTATGTGACCGTCTTGAACTGCCCTTTGAACCTTAGGGTTTGGGGCAGTACGACGTGCCACATGTGAGGCGCTGGCTTGACCCTTCTACGGCTAGACCGTTGGTACTGAGGCATGAACTGAATGTTTTTAGACTTATTTCATGTGTTAATCTGTTTCGGGAAAACTTGGGTGTTTGACTGTTCAATTGGAAAGTTTAACATTTTCTGTTTATCTGGAATGGGATACAATAATTGGAATTCACAAATAGTTATGAGATAACTGAATGAATGTTATAAACATAGCAGTTTAGTCTCACTTGATCGGTTGCCACGGAATTTTGATGTGATCAAAAGTCCGTCTCAATCATGTAGCGTACGCGGATACTCGCCAGGTAAACTTAATAGACAGCCTCACTCCATAGCCCCGACCAAATGACTGTAGGAGAACTCCGTCGCCGAAAGCATCCGTTCGGGTGCTCGCGGTAGCGGTGTTCCGCCTTGGTGCACTTCGTCGATGGTATCGGGGGTGCGGCCGTCCACTAAAGTTTGCGACGAGCATTCGATCAAATTGTCGGGAATCCTGTTGAATTGCCCGACTTGGTATTGAAAAGTGTTTTCGATTTTGAGACTAAAATGCGGGGTTTATAATTGTTAGGCATGTGATGTCTAAGTAATTCATTTGGTCAGGCATGCGATGTCTGAGGTGGTTGCGGATTCCAACTATTGTAGTTTTACACTTTCTTTTTGTGACCGTAAGTGTAATATGTGATATCGCCGGTTTCGTTGCTATATGTCAACGTCAATTGGGATGCGCATATTTATTTACGTTCATGACATGTGATGTTATGTGTTGCTGGATATGTTATATTGGATCGTCGTGTTTGAATAGCCGGGGGTTTTTATGTGAGATGAGTGTTTTTCATTTTCATTCATGTAAAAACTTGTATGTAATATTCTTTTGTTGGGGCACTTCCAGGTTGCGGAAGATGTCACCGTTTGTATATTATTTACTTTTCCGCACTAGGATAGACCCAAGGAGGGGAGCACAAGTAACCGGGTTCTGGAGTCCAGTGGGAGACAAACTCGAGGAGTCGAGTCCGGGTCTCCTAACTCTAGAATTGGTAGGGTTGCTTGCCGCTCTCGTAGGGGTCTAAGGGTGTGGGTTTGGCTATTCATCACGACCGTGGAATCCGTGTTTTATACTGGCTCGTATTGAAAACACGGACGTCCTAGTATATCCAATATTTCATATGTTTCTTCTGCTGCGATATCTGTGATGTGATCATGTGATGTTCTGTGATAGATACAGTATATAGTATATATGATATATTATATAGACGTTACTTATGTTTTACACCCGTGCTAGCCCTGCCCCGCTCTGCCGTTAGTTACCTAACCTAACGGTGCACGAGGGGACATCGAGGCGAATGCGGATGGCATAAGTGTACGTTGTATTTATCTGTGATGTTTAGGTACTTAAATGATGGGACTTCATTAATGAGATTAATGAAATAAAAGAAACCTAAGATGTTGTAGAATCGAATTTCAAAAATAAAACAGGTAGCTACAGTTCTTGCTTTGCACAGCGGTATATATGATATATCCTGCACCTTATTCGATGAGGAAAGGACCGAGATCCCTTCGCCGGGAGTGACTCCTTTAGCAATAACTGGCTGAGGCTACACACTCGGTTTGTCTTTTGATTGCTTTTAAGAGTTTTTGCTTTGCACAGTGATATATATGATATATCCCGCACCTCATTCGACGGGGAAAGAACCGACGATCCCTTCACCGGGAGTGACTTCTTTAGCAAAACTAGAAAAGCTTCAAAAACACTCCATTTTAAAATCATTTGATTCTACAACGATATCAAGTTCATTACGCAATAGGTTTTCAGAAAAACCTGACGTAGCCCTTCGTTATTTCAGATAAATGGTAGTTAGTATTCGTGCTACGTTTGTTGGCCTGCGTCAAGACGTAGTGTGCGGTAGCTAACTAGTATTTATCTGTTTATGCATATGATGCAGATTGGATTAGGGTAGTCGTGCGACTTTGTTGGCCTGCGTCAAGGGTCGCGCGGGTGGGTTTAATTCAATCAGGAAATGACGGGTTGAACTTGACTAGCGCACTATGGTTTATTGGTCTGCGTCAAGGTCATAGGACGCTAGGGGCAAAATATTATCGGGAATTTCAAGTGTTGAAATTTGCAATGAGATTGCATACCTTCTATGAGATAGTTGGATCCCGATACCCGCTGCGAGTAATTGTTACTCCAGGGAGAGTTTTACACAGTACAATTAGCCGATCAAGTAGGTGTCTAGAAAGGTGTTAACGAGATTACGCCTCTGGGAAAACGAGGTTTACATTAATTAGGTTCGTGTGAAAGCACGGGGGACCTCCCTCAAAGTACCGACACTGGCCTGGCTAAAAGATTGGCGAACTTGTAGTGTGTAATTAATCCCGGCTACTCTTTCCTTTTAGGGTTTGAAGGAAGATTTGATAAAAAGCAGTGGGAGCCATCCTGATTAGATAAAATAATAACCAATCTATTCTTGTAAGAGCACACGCTGAGTGTTTTCTTCTCTCTCTCTCCTGGTAGCGACCATGTCACGCCTTAATCAAGATAATAAAACGGATATATTGACCGAACCCGCTTGTTATACTGAGCTGGGGAACGTTGGTCCCGCTCCAACTTATAATTGTTATAAGACAGAGCAGGAAATTGGGGATTACCAGAATTCCCGTACCGCCCAAACGAGGAGAGTGCATAATGATGCATCATCTTCGGGTGTGTTCATTACAGAGAACTGTTTCTCAGTATCCTTTACGTCCTGGGTATGTGATACCAGATCAGGAACCCAAATATGTAATCTGTTACATAGGGCTACAGAAAGGTAGAGAACTGAGAACGGGTGATAAGTTTCATGAGGCAGAAAACGGGGCAAGAGTTGCAGCCAAGTCTGTTGATCACTGTCACCCTGTATTCCAAATACATTGATTCTGAACGAATGTTATTAGATACCGAACCTGATATACAAAATCATATCACTCTCTTTAATAGTAAAGAAATGATAAAATTTTGTATTGTTGGATAATGTTTTGAACATTTCCTATATCAAAAGTTGATCGGTTCAGGCACGTTATCTAAAAGCATTAATGTTCTAAATCAAACTATAGTTCTTAGTATACGGAACACACACAAGAGGAAGAGTTCAGAAATGAACGAATCCTTCTTGACGCATTGTAGACTAGGTCATATCAATGTGACCCGACTAGCTGAAGTAACATGTAGATGCATATTTAAATCAGTTTGAATCTACATCTTGTGAAACTTGCCAGTCATGTCACAAAGATATAATGACACCAGCTCTGTTTATTGGAAACAGAGAAAGAGTTAGTAAACTCTTGGGATGATACATGTTGATGTATGTAAGGTCTCCTGTTTACACATGCCAAGATCGGTTCTTTGTACTTCATTATATTCCCTGATAATCTCTGAAGATTCAGACATATGTTCCTGTTGAAACACAAGTCCGAACCTTCTGAGATATTCACAGAATATAAGTTAGAAGTAGAGAACCAAAATGAGGGTATAAGTATTATGTCCTTTGATGCGATCAAGGAGGAGAATACTTGAGCACGGAATTCCTGGATGATTCTAAAGGAGAATGAGATTCTCTCTCAGCATTACTCCTCCGTATACACCATTGCACGATGGTATATCGGGGCGGAGCAGATACACCCTATTTGATATGGTGTGCTCTATGATGAGTACTACTGAGTTACCTATTTCCTTTTGGGGAGTTATGCACTTGAGAAGCTGCATACCTATTGAATAGGGTTCAAATAAAATCAGTTGCCTACCACTTCATATTTGATATGATAAGGGAAGAGCCCATATCTTAAGTTGGTTAAGATTTGGGGTTGTCCGGGCTATGTCTAAAAGCATAATCCGGACAAGCTCGAGGCAAGGTCAGTTATGTAGAACTGGAAAGGTTCCAGCTATACAAACTACAGCAGATGATTTGAAAGAACCAAAGGATTCAATAGTTACCAACGAACCTCGGCCTCTCCGCCGATCTAGTAGGGTTCCTTACCCACCTGAGAGATATTTCGGTTTCTCTATGACAGTGGGAGCGAGGATTGCATCATAAGATGATGACCCAACTAGTTTCGAGCTGGCCATCAGGAGTGGGACTCTGTAAGAATGGCTGGATGCTTAGCGATCTGAGATGGAATCCATGTACACCGACAAAGTATGGACTTTGGTTGCTATAACTGAAGGGTTAAATCCCCATCAGGAGCAAGTATATCTTGAGAAGATTACTTGGTGTAGATGGAAAAGTTGAGACTTTCAAAGCTAGACTTGTTGAAGGTTTTCGTCATCAACCAGGCGTGGATAATGATGAAACCTTTTCAAGTAGCTATGCTTAAGTCCATCCAGATCCTACTTGCCACGGCTACGTACCATGACTACGATATCTGGAGGTTGGGTGCCATGACTGCTTTTCTAAATGATGTTTTAGAAGAGAGCGTCTATAAGTACACAGCCAGAGGGCCTCGTAAACAGTGGGAGCAGCGGAAACGTGTGCAAGATGCTTTATAGGATAAAGCACGCTTCGCGGAGTTGGAACATCTGTTTTAATGAATTAGTCAAAGAGTTTGACATCATTAAAATGGTAGATGAACCTTGTATATACAAAAAGGTAGTAGGGAGTATGGTGGCGATTTTCGTAGAGTACGTGGATGACATACTCTTGATAGGGAAGGGGTTTCCTATGCTACGCTCGATCAATCTCCGCTTATCACAATGATTCTCCACATAAGATCAAAGTGATACCTACTAAATCCTGGAATTTGGATCTATGAGATAGATCTAGTTGGATATTAGGACACTCACTAGTTGTAGTGAGATGGTATCAATCGATCCTGGGGAGAATCACTGGAAGGGTTCCAGGGTGATAAAGACGACTGAATGTCAGTCACAGGCATTGTCTTTACCCTCAGTAAAGGGACGGTATGTTGGAAGAGTTCCAAACTAGATACCATGACATACTAGACGATAAAGGTTGGATACATCGCTACTTAAGATGCTACCAAAGAGGCTGTTTGGGTGTATATTGGTTCATGAGATGAACTACGTTCCTACCATTGTGAGACAATGGAGTTGTGGCTTATGCCAAGGAACGTCGGTCCCATCAGTGATCCAGACATATTCTAAGGCAGTATCACCTGATCATGGAGATGGTTGATCTCCAAGGAGATCGAGGTTAGGAGAGTAGACTCAGAGGACAACACAGCGGATCCATTCACGAAGGCCTATTCCCAGAGAGAGACTTTAATGGGATGGTTGAGTATGAGATACTACAACCACTGCTATCAGATGGCCCAAGTGCAAGTGGGAGATTGTTAGGTATATGTATGCCCGAGAGGCCACTACTGTACATTGGATGTATATTGTAGTGGATGCTGGGACATATATAGGGAGGACTTTCTTGCTCGACATGATAGTATGCTATCTGGTTGATCTTGACCTTAACATGTACACTGATTGTCTCTCTGTTACATGTTGGTAAAGCCCTTAGGATGTGTACTTGACTACCTGGACTATGATGCAGATCATACTAGTGGGGACATGGTAGTCCATAAGTACATCCTTCAAGGTCCCTAGTCGTGGGTGTATCGAGACGGGGCATCGATATACCAGTGTAGACTAGCGTATACCTTCTCGACCCATACAGATGGGCGATGGATGATCCCATATCCATTGGTGTTTGACATCAGAGATGATATACGGGTGCTCAGTGGAGACTGGGTACACTGGACGGACTCGCCGAGAACTCCCAGATGGTATTATACCTTACGTCAGACGGCAGTTCTCTGGTGACACTGGTACAAAGTAGTCTGTTGACCCGAGATCGTCATAGAGTCTTGTGTGGTTCCCACTGTGCTTTGATTTCCATCTTACCACATCCAAGAGGGCGTGCAAAATGGTGGTTTTTGGGTACAGTCCCGAGTCACATGGAGGCAATGAGCGATAGGAGGGGATTCGTCTCTCTCGGTATAGGGATTTGATGTTGCGCTGTGTTCGATTGGCTATAACCGGAAATCCCTGGCCAGGGTTGCTGAGATTTACTGGTAAGTGTTACCTGTAGTTTCTCGAATAGTTATAGACCTCATATCGACACGACTTATCGAGCTATTGGGGTCTGACGTTTACCACCCTTAGGCGAGATATGCGACATATCAGACGATCAGATCGGACTGTACGGTAAGTGTTACTGGTTGGATTCACAGGAGTGTGAGCGGGCTAGCTCGTCGATCTTCTGATCGCTCAATACCCGGGTGGCCGTTACGTTTAGCAGACCGCTTGCGGCTTGTGGGTGTTTGATATGATCATCACCTGTTGCCGGCGTATTGACGAGTCTTTAGAGTCCTACACAGAGGTTTCCTGGCTCAAGCGAAACGAAATAGGAGCGCATATGAGATATGTGCGGGACCGAGAATAATGCGGGTATGTGATACCGTATTCCATTTGTTAGTTATATGTATGTCCTAGAGGCCATTACTATACATAGGATGTATATTGTAGTGGATGCTGGGACATATATAGGGAGGACTTTCTTGCTCGACATGATAGTATGCTATCTGGTTACTCTTTACCTTAACGTGTATACTCATTGTCTCTCTGTTACATGTTGGTAAAGCCCTTAGGATGTGTACTTGACTACCTGGACTATGATGAAGATCATACTAGTGGGGACGTGGTAGTCCATAAGTACATCCTTCAAGGTCCCTAGTCGTGGGTGTATCGAGACAGGGCATCGATATACCAGAGTAGACTAGCGTATACCTTCTCGACCTATACAGATGGGCGATGGATGATCCCATATCCATTGGTGTTTGACATCAGAGATGATATACGGGTGCTCAGTGGAGACTGGGTGCACTGGACGGACTCGTCGAGAACTCCCAGATGGTATTATAACTTACGTCAGATGGCAGTTCTCTGGTGATACTGGTACACAGTAGTCTGTTGACCCGAGATCGTCATAGAGTCTTGTGTGGTTCCCACTGTGCTTTGATTTCCACCTTACCACGTCCAAGAGGGCATGCAAAACGGTGGTTTTTGGGTACAGTCCCGAGTCATATGGAGGCAATGAGCGAAAGGAGGGGTTTCGTCTCTCCCGGTATAGGGAGTTAATGTTGCGCTGTGTTCGATTGGCTATTATAGGAAATCCCTAGCCAGGGTTGCTGAGATTTACTGGTAAGTGTTACCAGCAGTTTCTCGAATTGTTATAGACCTCATATCGACACGACTTATCGAGCTATTGGGGTCTGACGTTTACCACCCCTAGGCAAGATATGCGACATATCAGACGATCAGACCGGACTGTACGGTAAGTGTTACTGGTTGGATTCACAGGAGTGTGAGCGGGCTTGCTCGTCGATCTTCTGATCGCTCAATACCCGAGTGGCCGTTACGTTTAGCAGACCGCTTGCGGCTTGTGGGTGTTTGATATGATCATCATCTGCTGCCGGCGTATTGACGAGTCTTTAGAGTCCTACACAGAGGTTTCCGGGCTCAAGCAAAACGAAATAGGAGCGCATATGAGATATGTGCGGGACCGAGAATAATGCGTGTATGTGATACCGTGTTCTATTCTTGCGATGAATGTATCGAATGGTTATATGCGATATAACCTAGTTATCGAATCGAGGGTTGATTCGATAAGCCGATACATTGGATATTAGTCGGTTATATGCGATATGACCGGATCGTTAAATCAAGTGTTGATTTAATGATTTAATGCATAATTATATATTTGATATATTACTTTGCATTAACTAGTATTGGTTCACTTTAAATGGTTTTTGTCACTTGTTTGTGCACATTGTATATGTGATATATTTTTGTGCACATGTTTGTATCATGTTTGATGATACATGATTGCTAAGGTTTGTGTAAAGAATTAAACCTTGTTTAAATAAACGGTTAGGGTTTTTATTTGATTATTCATTCATTTATTTATTTGTTTTTGGATTAAAGATAAGAGAAAAGAAAAACAAAAAGGTTTCTTTCTTTCATGAAGCTTGTTGAAGCTTCATGAAGCTTTGACCAAAGAAACCCTTTTGTCTTCATCTAATTAACCCTAACCATTCATTTAACCTTAGTCAATTCTCTACACATTACCATGGTTAATATTATGATAAGAATTGATTTTTTTATTCTATTCTAATAACTTATAATAATATTTTCTATCTTCATCTTCTTCATCTTCAACATGAAGAAACCTTGGACCATCAATGGTGATTGATGAAAAAGAGTGAGAAATCCAATTCTAAAGTCTACCCACTTCCTATTTCTTCATCCTCTACCTCTTGCCAAGTAGTAGAGTGTGTTTCCTTCACAAGTTTCATGACTAGGTGAAGTTGGAGCTTGATCTTGTGATGCCTCGACGTAGATCATCTTCGGCACGAAGCCGACGACCTTGCCCGCCCATTTCTCCGATGAAGCAGACGCTAGAGTCCGGGTTTCCATTTGGACAGCGAGGAGACTTCATTGCGGAGCTATGGAGGTGGAGGACCGGATCTACAAAGGTTGTATTTCCGTTCTCTTAGTAAAGTAGTTTTCTAGTTCTTGTTTCGCCTAAATATCTAGTTAACGATCCGTAGTCTAGGGTTTCTCGGCACCGTAAAATTTGAAATTGGCATGGTTGATGCCTTGTGAGACCTCTTAAGAGTGCCTAGGAACCCTACATCATTCTCGCGATGAATGTATTGATTGGTTGTATGCGATATAACTGTAGGGTGTTTTTCGTCACCCCATTGAGATGGGAATACGCGCGCGCTTGTCAAGCGTACTACAGATTCCCCCGGCCTAGGGTAGGCCGGGGTTTAATGATTGTGGGGATCCGAATCTCCGGCAGCCGCGGACTAAGCTGCCGTTAATTACCCATCGCCTTTGGGGCAAGGGAACCTCCGATTAACGGGTTAAACTGGTCATGCGAACTCAACGTGCAGTGTACGTGTGTTGTGTTTTGGAGGGGGGTTTAAATATATCGGGAGCCACGCAGAGTTTTTACGGGGGTCCCGCTACCCGGATAGCGGGCTGGGGGTCAAGGGGGCTAGCAGCCCCCTTGCGGGGTGCGGGGCAGCGCCCCGTTAGAAATTTTTTTCTAACAGGGACAGTGTCGCGGAGTATGTGTATGCGTACATTTGTACACATATGTATATATATACATGTATATATAAGTAAAGGGGAAAAATACATCCAAAGGATGCGTGGGGCCAGCGCCTAGGCGCTTGAGCGTGAGCGCGCCACGTGTCGGCACGTGGGCGCTTTGCGCTCGAGCGCAGAGTGCTGGAGCGCAACGCGCCACGTGTCGGCACGTAGGCGACTTGCGCTCGAGCGCTTGCGCTTGAGCGCAAGAGCGCCACGTGTCGGCACGAGGGCGACTTGCGCTCGAGCGCTTGCGCTGGAGCGCAAGAGCGCCACGTGTCGGCACGAGGGCGACTTGCGCTCGAGCGCTTGCGCTTGAGCGCAAGAGCGCCACGTGTCGGCACGAGGGCGACTTGCGCTCGTGCGCTTGCGCTGGAGCGCAAGCGCGCCACGTGTCGGCACGTGGGCGCTCTGCGCTTGAGCGCCGGCGAGAAAAAGAGGCTTTTAGCCTAAAAAGATTTCTCTGAAGAGAAATCAAAGAGGAGTTGGACTCCTGAGTGTTTTTATTTTTTTATTTATTTTTTTTTAGGGTTTAGTAAAAGGGGTTCTTCTTCTTCCTCCTCTGTTAGCTGGATCTTGAAGATCAAAAGATATGGGATTTTTAAAAAAAATCACTCCTTTTTGAGATCTAATGGAAGATCTGAGTTCCCCTTGATGGGTTTTGTGGTGAAAAACTAATTTGTTTTATAAAAAGGAGAGTAGAACTCTTGATTTAATTCAAGAGAAAGAAGAAGGTTTTGGAACCTTGAAGAAGGAAGAAAGAGCTCAGCTCTAATTTTTTTGGAGAGAATGAAAAGTATTATTTTATTCATCATCATTTTGCCTTTTATAGGCTTACATATTTGCATATAGCCCCTTGGGCTTTACAAAATGGCATTTTGCCTATTCCATGGCTCATGTGCCATTACATTTTTGCACATAAGCCATGGGCTTACAAAATATTGGCTTTATGCCCATTTTACATACATTCATGTATAAAAAATTACATAAAAATTATTTATTACATGATTTTTTTGTTGGCATGGCGGAAGGCCAGACGCTTCGTGTTCGGGCTCGACCTGGGCATTGGCCCACTTGCTTGGGCTTGGGCCCACCTGGCTTGGGGTTGACCTTGACTTTGACTCGGTCAACAGGGGTGTAAATTTTTACCCCAACAAAGTGCCCCCCATCAATAAATGCACACAGCATATATGGGTCGTGTGCATGAAATTGATGGATCTTCTTTCACGTGGAGGCGACTTGCTTTGGTTCCCACTTTTTGGGACGCACTGCCTTTTTTACGACATGGACAGTCGACGCTTGACGCGTCTCCGAGACGGAGTGTCCGTGGTAGACGTTTCCCTGACCCGGAGTGATTTGGTTCCCGATTTGTGGGGAGCTTGCACTGCCCGTTTTACGACATGGACGGTCGACGCTCTGATCCGAAGCGATTTGGGTTCCCAATTTGCGGGAGCCTGCACTGCCCGTTTTACGACATGGACGGTCGACGCTCTGTTACGAAGCGATTTGGGTTCCCAATTTGCGGGAGCCTGCACTGCCCTTTTCGCGACATAGACGGTCGACGCTGCCCTTTTAGCGACGTGGACGGTCGGTGCTGCCCTTTTAGCGACGTGGACGGTCGATTCTGCCCTTTTTGCGACATGGACGGTCGATGCTGCCATTTTAGCGACGTGGACGGTCGATGCTGCCCTTTTAGCGACGTGGACGGTCGGTGCTGCCCTTTTAACGACGTGGACGGTCGATGCTGCCCTTTTAGCGACGTGGACGGTCGGTTCTGCCCTTTTAGCGACGTGGACGGTCGATGCTGCCCTTTTAGCGACGTGGACGGTCGGTTCTGCCCTTTTAGCGACGTGGACGGTCGATGCTGCCCTTTTAGCGACGTGGACGGTCGGTTCTGCCCTTTTTGCGACTTGGACGGTCGGTGCTGCCCTTTTAGCGACGTGGACGGTCGGTGCTGCCCTTTTAACGACGTGGACGGTCGATGCTGCCCTTTTAGCGACGTGGACGGTCGGTTCTGCCCTTTTTGCGACTTGGACGGTCGGTGCTGCCCTTTTAGCGACGTGGACGGTCGGTGCTGCCCTTTTAACGACGTGGACGGTCGATGCTTGATTTGACTTGCTCTGCTTCTTGCAGTGTCAGGGGTAGACTTGACTTGCTCCGCTTCTTACGGCGTCGAGTGGAAGTTGACTTGTTGATTTTGATTGGGTTGACATCAGCATCGCTATACTGGAATATGGTACCAGGAGCGAACCATCATCTGTCATGGAGAGGATTTTGGGATTTTGGTTTTTGTTTGGCATCTGCATTGCTGCACTGGAATAATGCCAGGAGCAACTCATCATTTGCCCCGAGAGAATTTGAGAATTGATGGCTTAGGAGGCAGGTTTAGATCCCTATCACCTAAGACTTTTCAATTTTATGGGCCGTGAGGGTCCCATAAAAGCATTTTCTCCCTACGAGTCGAAAGGATCTCGTAGGCGTATTTTCTCCATAGGAGTCGTGGGGACTCCTAAGTGTGTTGCTCCTTTGTGAGTCGTAAGGATCTCACGCGGGAATTTCCTCCTCTCAAAGTCGAGAGGACTTTGAGAGTGCATTTCATCTTCTTTTCACGAGTTTGCGCCCTTTCAGGTTTTCACAAACTCGTCGGCAGTCCTGCTGTTTTTACTCACGGAGCCCTTTCGGGTTTTCCTCCGTGCCCATTTTGCTTGTGGACATACCTTTTTTTTTTTCTTTTTTTTTTTTCCTTTTTTAGTGGGACTTTGAATGTGGTCTCACCGGTAGGACTTAGGAGAGATTGGGATTGTTTTACGCCCGTGGATTGTATACGGTTTTGCAGGATGTATGATCCAGACCGTAGGGCCAGAAAGATTTCAGGGATTTGTTGGCGTCTGCATCGCTGCACTGGAATGTGGTACCAGGAGCGACTCATCATTCGCCGTTGGGGTATGGGATTTGGAATTTGGTTGGCGTCTGCATCGCTGCACTGGAATATGGTACCAGGAGCGACTCATCATTCGCCGTTGGGGTATGGGATTTGGAATTTGGTTGGCGTCTGCATCGCTGCACTGGAATATGGTACCAGGAGCGACTCATCATTCGCCATTTAGGGACTTGGAATTTGGATCTTGTTTGGCATCAGCATTGCTGCACTGGAATAATGCCAGGAGCAACTCATCATTTGCCTTGGGAGGACTTGGGATTTGGGTTTTTGGTCGGCATCAGCACCGCTAACACTGAAGCGAAATGCCAGGAGCGACTCATCATTTGCCGTTGCCCGTTGGGAAACGATGGCTTAGGAGATAGGTTTGGGTCCCTACCACCCAAGGCTTTTCAATTTTTATGGGCCGTGAGGGTCCCATAAAAGCATTTTCTCCCTACGAGTCGTAAGGATCCCGCAGGTGTATTTTCTCCTTAGGAATCGTGAGGATTCCTAAGTGTGTTGCTCCTTTGTGAGTCGTAAGGATCTCACGCAGGGGTTTTCTCCTCGCAAGGTCGAGAGGGCTTTGCGAGTGTATTTCATCTCTTTTCACGAGTTTGCGCCCTTTCGGGTTTTCACAGACTCGCCGGTAGTCCTGCTGTTTTTACTCACGGAGCCCTTTCGGGTTTTCATCCGTGCCCGTTTTGCTTGTGGACATACCGTTTTTTTTTTTTTTTTTTTTTTTTTTTTTTTGTTGTTTTTTTTTTTTTTTTTTTTTTTTTTTTTTTTTTTTTGCCGCTGGTGGGACTTTAAAAGTAGTCCCACCGGAAGGATTTGGGAGAAATAGGGGTCATTTACGC